>JASDDO010000018.1:39775086-40975086 GCA_030015575.1 Agapanthus africanus | reverse complement strand
ACCCGGTATGTGATACTCCTTGACGAAGAGATCAGACTATACGGTGACTGTCACTTATAGACTTTGTTGGGTCCGGATGAGTTCGCTCATCGACCTGCCTTTATCTTGTTCATACCTGGGTAGCCATTACGTACAGCTAGTGCCACTGACAAGCTTATGGGTTAATCCGAAAGAGGGTTGAATTTGAAAGTGTTTCAGATTCAATCGGATACGATCCTGTATAACCTAATACTAGCGTATTGACAGGTCTTTAGAGTTCCGCAATGAAAGTGCCTTCCCGAGAAAAACGCGATGTGACGTACGTATAGGGATACATACATGAATTCGATAAAACATGTATATTGGATATACGTGTTCAATAGGACGACTGTTATACTAGCCGGTTTTATAGCCGGAATACCAAGTCAAGTGTCGACTTGATAACCGTATTGATGATACAGTTTCTAGTATAGTGTATATGATACACACACTCTCTCTACAGTATATGATACTGAGAAGATATTGATGGCATTTCATGTACGTGATACATGATGTGTACGTGTATAGGATACATGTACTAATACTTATTTAATATATATATTTGATATGTATATATTAATTCCCACCATTATAAATTAAGTATAAATAAATATACAAATATATATATGTAAATGTATATATATCTTTATATATATATATATATATATATTGATGTATTTATATTATTTAATATATTTAGTAAAATGGTAGGGCTCATCCTCTCTTTTGTGTGTTGACACACATGGGAGAGAGTGGGAGAGGGGATAGGTGTCATGGTAAAACATGACAAGGTTTGTAAAAGGGTATGGCACAATTCCTTTTGACACAACACAAGCCATCATATTTTTTCAACCATCTTCTTCTTCTTCACACAAGAAGAGCTCAAGCTCTCTTGAAAATGGCAAGTGTTGCCATGGTGAGATTTTGTTAAAAGTAGAGAGTACCTATTGTTCGCATCATCTTCCTCCACGCCTACCAATCCTCTAAAGAAAGTTTCTCCGAACAGTGACGAAGTTGGAGCTCGGGCTGTCCTCTTTCAACGCGGATCATCTACAGCGAAGCAGTCGGCTTGCATACACGTTCGGGAGCTCATGGAGTTTAGACGGGGTCTTCTGGGATCAGCCCGACATGCTACAAAGGTTGTAGAACCTCTGAACTCTTTCTCATGCTCTTTATCTTTAGCTTTGAAACTAGTGCTTGGGTGATTTTGGCGTATGGTCGATCACGCTCCTACGAAATTTTCGTTTTCTATCCGTTCCCGCTTCCGCTGCATGCACGCATGGGGCACAGCCAGCCTTACAGAGGTATCGTACATCTATAGACAGATACTTGAGCACCTTAATGCTTAACAGGTTGACCGAAGAACTATTGTCGAAGAGGATTTTATTTATTCTCTGATCATTGCAGTACCCGGCGATTTAGAGCGATCGATTATGTTCGAACATCCCCAAGAGAAGATCTTCTTCGCCAAAAGTGATGTCGGCCATGTATATTTCCGCTATTTTATCATTCATCTCTTCTTCGGCAAAGTGCGCTTGAAAAAGGTCTGGTTCTTCGAGGGCTTTAATTAAAGACTCCCGTAGTTCCTTTAACAAGAGAAGAGCATCGTATATGCTCAAGTGTGAAAGTAACTTCGTCAGATGGGCTAACACATTATAGTCTACCTTATTTTTCTTAAGGAGATCCTTGGCGGCGAGTTCTTTGGCCACTTCTTCATTAAGGGCGATCTCTTCGGGCATTTTTCCTTTACCCTTATCTTGATTCTTAGGATCCATATTTGCGGGCCCAAGGTTCTTCTCGGGGAGAGTGCGGTTCCACAGATGAATGTTGCTGCAGTCCTTTGCTTTTTCTTCATCTCCCGATGAGAAGCTTATATAGGGGAGTTTAATGGAAGGTTCGTCTTCCGAATCACCTCAAAATTCGACACTACTGAACTTCCTCCTTCTGAAGTCTGAACCTTAGTTATATAACAGATTTTGGTGATCGTCCTTGCTTGGTAGTTTGTCTTGGAACCATCAAGTTGGGGCGGGTGAGCCTTGGCCATCCGCTTCTATCTTTTTAGATGCATGTTATGGAGAACTTACTTTCACCACCATTTCCCGAATGCTTTACACTCGTCAATAAGGTGGTAGACCCTCCGGCGGTAGAGGCAATACTTTGGATGCTCTTCTCCACCTTCGAAGTCCAAAACTCCTGGGGTATACATCTTTAGGGACGGCAGCTTCATCCCTTTGGATAAGGGCTTAGCGAAGTGTTTCTCAGCCTTGCCTTTTTTCAGCAGTATCTTCTACTTCGGTTGCGGAGCTACATAACTCCTCTCTTCTGCGGATTTCCCTTTTAGGCATTGATGTTTGGCTTTTTCGTAGATAGCCAGCTCACGTCTTTAATTTTCCTTTCTCTTATGAACGGCTTCCCTTTGGAGCTTCTCCATTGGGTCCTTTTGTGGCGAGCTTGGAGATTCAGGCATTGATTTTGTCCCCTTTCCATCTGAATCTCTTTTAGACGCGGCTGAAGCCTCATCATCATAGATGGAGGAATGAGAGACCATGCGACAGCTTTCCACACGGCCTTCCGTTTCTTCCTCTGAGTCGTTATCCTCATCCTCTCTGCTATTTTCAAGTATGTGTTTGATAAACTTCTTAAGAGCAACAGGCGAACGCACTTTTTGATTATAATCTTCTAGCGCATCAATATACTTTTGGATGTTTGTACGGCTATCGACATTCTCGGTTGGCTGTACAGACTTTTTCGCTTTCTTCTTATTTTTTTCTCTTGGAAGACTGCTTGATTTTAGGGCTTTTCCCTTTATCAATAGCCTTCGGAGTGGGACGTGGCTTCAACATCCCTTCTATGATCTTCGGTTCAAGCGAGCTTTTCCACCTGATCGAAGGACATACTTGGAGATCTTTTAACATTCTATTCGTTTTAAGAGATACCATCAGCCACCATAGGGTTTCTTTGACGAACAAGCAGGATACCCCTGCGTATTGGTTCCTTTAGAGAGATATGCTTCTAAGGAGGGTTCACCTTCCATTTATCAGAGAGCATGAACTTGGCGTATTTATACTGGTCCTCGACCCAGTTCTTAAAGACGTAATAGTTTTCAATCGGATGACTTACTACTCGATGATATAGGCAATAAGTTGGGTTGTTGACGTCGTTGGATTGGGCCGGTCGCTGTGACTCGGGCAAAGTCAGAAAACCACTCTTCATTGCAAGGTCGAATAAATTCCTTGTCTTATCATGAGTGAACGAATATTCTCGTCCTATCCTTTCTTCAAGAGTGGGTCCCGTGCGGTTGTTATTTTGACGAACAAACGCTTTAGGACCGTTCGGCTGCTGTTGTGTGTTAGCGTCAAACGCTTCCTTACCCTTACCCTTGAAGTTTCGCAAATCTCTATTAGAAGAAGGAGGACCTTGGTTCATCGCATCCAGCTGAGCCAACTTATCGATAAGTTCTTGAAAAGTTGCTGGGCTGAGAAAGGCCATATTTGGGAATACTTGCGCCTTTTTATCGAGAGTGCTTACAAACATACTTATGACCGGAGCATCAGTGATACTTTGTTCGCACTTAGACCAAAAATTTCTCCACCTCATCGCGTACAGAACCCATATCTCATTTTATCTGGTCCTTTCATTGACCAAGACGGTCTTGGCAAAAGAGGAGCTCCATCCGATCAAAGGTTTATATTGAGTCGTTAGGAATCTCCGAGTACCATTCGAAAGCCACGTCTGCTAGATTGCTAACGAACTGTCGCAGGCGCAATATATCGTTACTCCCAGTGTTGCCGCATTTGGACCTGAACTGGGTGATATGCTAATTCGGTTTTCCAGTTCCTTTATATATGGGGAATGTCGGAATTGTATATCCTGACGAGTATTGTATTTGATCATAACACGTCATGTAGGGTCGGCATGTCTTTGTCAACTTGCTGGCAGCTTCACTAGCTAGGTGAGCTTTGAACTGCTGGGCAATGTATTCGTCCAGCTATGATTTGGAGATTATTTTCTCCTTTGTCGCTGATGAGGCTTGGAGGAGATTGGAAGTCTCTCCTTTATCTTCAATGACGACCACCGGTAGTTCATCTGCTGGTGGTTCGGGGTAAGCCACGCCCAGATCATACTTTCGAATAAGTGGGTCATCTTATCCATTCTGGCCTCCATTTCCGCAGCCTTTTCGTCCTTCTTCTAGAGCATGTGTTTCAGATAATCAGTATCAGATTCCTGCTCCGCCCTTTCCCCGGAAGAGTCGTCCGGATTTGCACTGGGCGGAGGACTCATAATTTCCACCGCTTGAGCCATGAACTCTTGCGGCTTCTGGGGATCTTTAGTTATATTACGTGTGACTGGTCTATGAGAGACGAAAGTTTTGCTCTTGTTCTTAGAGTTCACTATATAAATGGTGTGAACTACCACGCCTCCAGTCTTGGGACGTTTGGAGTGTTGACCTTGTTAGTTATATGTATGCCCTAGAGGCCATTACTGTACATGGGATGTATATTGTAGTGGATGCTGGGACATATATAGGAAGGACTTTCTCGCTCGACATGATAGTACGCTATCTGGTTGCACTTTGTCTTAACATGTATACTTTCTGTCTCTCTGATTACATGTTGATAAAGCCCATAGGATGTGTACTCAACTTCCAGGACTATGATGTAGATCATACTAGTGGGGCCTGGGTAGTCCATGAGTACATCCTTGAATTGTTCCTAGTCGAGGGAATATCGAGACGGGGCATCGATATTCCAGAGTAGACTAGCGCATATCTTCTCGACCCATGCGATGGGCGATGGATGATCCCATATCCATTGGTGTTTGACATCGAAGATGGTATGCGGGTGCTCAGTGGAGACTGGGTACACTGAACGGACTCGCCGAGAACTCCCAGATGGTATTATACCTCACGTCAGATGGCAGTTCTCTGGTGACACTGGTACAGCTTAGTCTGTTGACCCGAGATCGTCATAGAGTCTTGTGTGTCTCCCACTGTGCTTTGATTTCCACCCTACCACGGCTCTACTGAGTTATGCAAACAGGTGGTTTTTGGGTACAGTCCCGATTCACATGGAGGCAATGAGCGATAGGAGGGGATTCGTCTCTCCCGGTATTGGGGGTTGATGTTGTGCTATGCTCGACTGGCCATAACAGAAAATCCCTGGCCAGGGTTGCAGTGATATACTGGTAAGAGTTATCAGTAGTTTCACGAATGTTATGGACCTCAAGTCGGCATGACTTATCGAGCTACTGGGGTCTGACGTTTACCACCCCTAGGCAAGATATGCGACATATCAGACGAACAGACCGGACTATACGATAGTGTTACTGGTCGGATTCACTGGAGTGTGAGCGGGCTTGCTCGTCGATCTTCAGATCGCTCAATACCCGGGTGGCCGTTACGTTTAGCAGACCGCTTGCGGCTTGTGGATGTTTGATATGATCATCATCCGCTGCCGGCGTATTGACGAGTCTTTAGAGTCCTACACAGAGGTTTCCTGGCTCAAGCGAAACGAAATAGGAGCGCATATGAGATATGTGCGGGACCGAGAATAATGCGTGTGTGTGATACCGTATTCTATTCTCGCGATAAATGTATCGAATGGTTGTATGCGATATAACCTAGTTATCGATTCAAGCGTTGATTCGATAAGCCGATATATTGTATACTAGTCGGTTGTGTGCGACATAACCGGATCATTGAATCAAGTATTGATATTAATGATTTAATGCATATTTATATATATGATATATTACTTTGCATCAACTAGTATCGGTTTACTTAAGATGGATTTTCTCGCTCGGGTGTGCGCATTGCATATGCGATATGTTTATGTGCACATGGATGTATCATGTTTGATGATGCATACCACTTTGGTTAAGTGTAAAGTTTGAACCATGGTTGTATTTATGTTTAGGGTTTTATTTTCTTAATTATTCATTTTATTCTTTTTGATAAATGAATAAAAGAAATGAGAAAAGAATGGTTGCTAGTTTTGTTGTTTAGTTGAAACTTCATGAAGCTTTGACCTAAGTCCACCATTCTTATCTCATTCTTAACCCTAACCATTCAACTAACCTTGGTTAACTCTCTACACTTTACCATGGTCACTTATGATAAGAATTGATAATTCTTTTCTTTTTGGATTAATCTTTTCTTATCATTATTCTTCTTCTTCTTCATTCTTCAAGTGAAGAAGCTTGAGGTCATCAATGGTGGATTGATGTTTTGAGTGAGAAATCCATTTCCAAAGTTTACCCACATCCTATTTCTTCATCCTCTACCTCTTGCCAAGAAGTAGAGTGTGTTTCCTTCACAAGATTTTAGGGTTTGGTGAAGGTCGAGCTTGATTTAGCGATGCCTCGACGTAGATCATCTTCGGCATGGACATCGACGACCTAGCTCGCTTTCTCTCCGACGAAGCCGACTTTAGAGCCCGGATTTCTTTTGGACAGCGGAGACGACTTCGTTGCGGAGCTATGGAGGTGGAGCAACGGATCTACAAAGGTTGTATTTCCGTATTCTCATTTGCTAAGTTGTTAGCTTGTTTTTGTTTCGCCTAGACATCTAGTTATAGATCCGTACACTAGGGTTTGTAGGCACCATATTTTTGAAATTGCCATGGTAGATGGCTTTGGAGACCTCACTAGGGTGCCTAGGAACCCTACAGTGGTATCAGAGCCTAGCTAGAGCCTTAGGCGATCCCCGGACGGAATTAGAAACCCGATCGAACCAAAATCCCATTGCAAAATTGCTCTCTGTACTTTTTTCAAAACTGTTGATTTTTGGCAATTAAAAATATCCAGAAAAACAAGCAGGCTTTTTTAAGAATTACTGTGAAATTTGGTACCCTAATTCCACAATAGCGCGGCGGAAGCGCCGCACAAAGGGGGTTTGCGCGGCGGAAGGGCCGCCAATAAGAAGCCGACACGTGTCAAATTTCACAGTAACTCGTAAAATTCAATGCTCATTTTCCTGGAATATTTAAACTGAACTCAAGAGTTGAGTTGTTCTGAGTTGTTTTGGGAATCATTGTTTCGATCGGAAAGTCTAATTCTGTCCATATGTTTTCCGGATAAATTTTAGAATATGTTAAAAAGTTCGACCGGATATAAATACCCGATTTTTCCCTTGTCGGGAAATTTCCAAGTGTTGGATTTTTCCGTAGTTTAACGACGTTCTAAGTAGTGCAAGTAACGCGATGGTCCCTCTAGAAGACACAAACCTTAACTCGATTATGTGACCGTCTTGAACTGCCCTTTGAACCTTCGGGTTTGGGGCAGTACGGCGTGCCACATGTGAGGCGTTGGCTTGACCCTTCTACGGCTGGACCGTTGGTACTGAGGTACGAACTGAATGTTGTTAGACTAGTTTCATGTGTTGATCTTTATCGGGAAAACTTGGGTGTTCAATTGTTCGATCGGAAAGTTTAACATTTTCTGTTTATCTGGAATGGGATACAATAATTGGAATTCACAATAAGTTATATGATAACTGAATGAATGTTATAAACGTAGCAGTTTAGTCTCACTTGATCGGTTGCCACGGATTTTTGATGTGATCAAAAGTCCGTCGCAATCACGTAGCGTACGCGGATATTCGCCGGTAAACTTAATAGACAGCCTCACTCCATAGCCCCGACCAAGTGACTGTAGGAGAACCCCGTCGCCGAAAGCATCCGTTCGGGTGCTCGCGGTAGCGGTGTTCCGCCTTGGTGCACTTTGTCGACGGCGTCGGGGGTGCGGCCGTCTACTGAAGTTTGCGACGAGTATTCGATCAGGATGTCGGGAATCTTGTTGAATTGCCCGACTTGATATTGAAAAGTGTTTTCGATAATGAGACTAAAATGCGGGGTTTATAATTGTTAGGCATGCGATGTCTAAGTAATTCATTTGGTCAGGCATGCGATGTCTGAGGATATTGCGGATTCCAACTGTTGTAGTTTTACACTTTCTTTTCTGTGACCGTAAGTGTAATATGTGATATCGCCGGTTTCGTTGCTATATGTCAACGACAATTGGGATGCGCATATTTACTTACGTTGATGATATCTGATGTTATGTGTTGCTGGATATGTTATATTGGATCGTCGTGTTTGAATAGCCGGGGGTTTTTATGTGAGATGAGTGTTTTTCATTTTCATTCATGTAATGACTTGTATGTAATATTCTTTTATTGGGGCACTTCCAGGTTGCGGAAGTAGTCACCGTTTGTATATTATTTACTTTTCCGCACTAGGATAGACCCAAGGAGGGGAGCACAAGTAACCGGGTTCTGGGGTCCAGTGGGAGACCATCTCGAGGAGTCGAGTCCGGGTCTCCTAACCCTAGAATTGGTAGGGTTGCTTGCCGCTCTCGTAGGGGTCTAGGGGTGTGGGATTGGCTATTCATCACGACCGTGGAATCTGTGTTTTATACTGGCTCGTATTGAAAACACGGACGTCCTAGTATATCCAATATTTCATATGTTTCTTCTGCTGTGTTTTATCTGTGATCATGCGATGTTCTGTGTTCTGTGACAGGTATTATATATAGTATATATGATATATTATATAGACGTTGCTTATGTTTTACACCCGCGCTAGCCCTGCCCCGCTCTGCCGTTAGTTACCTAACCTAACGGTGCACGAGGGGACATCGAGGCGAATGCGGATGGCATAAGCGTACGTTATATCTATCTGTGATGTTTAGGTAATTTAAATGATGGGATATTCATTAATGAGATTAATGAAAGAAAATAAACCTAAATGATGTTGTGGAATCGAATTTCAAAATAAAAACAGGTAGCTACAGTTCTTGCTTTGCATCGCGGTGTTCATTATAGAACATCCTGCACCTTATTCGATGAGGAAAGGACCGAGATCCCTTCACCGGGAGTGACTCCTTTAGCAATAACTGGCAGATGCTACAACCCTCGGTTTGTCTTTGATCGCTTCTATAGTTTCCGCTTTGCACAGTGATATATATGATATATCCCGCACCTCATTCGACGAGGAAAGGGCCGACGATCCCTTCACCGGGAGTGACCCCTTTAGCAAAACTAGAAAAGCTTCAAAAACATTCCATTTAAAAACCATTTGATTCCGCAACGAGATCAAGTTCAAAGCGTTAAAGGTTTTCACAAAAACCAGCCGCAA
Source organism: Agapanthus africanus (assembly GCA_030015575.1). Taxonomy (NCBI): domain Eukaryota; kingdom Viridiplantae; phylum Streptophyta; class Magnoliopsida; order Asparagales; family Amaryllidaceae; genus Agapanthus; species Agapanthus africanus. The sequence goes on along the minus strand of JASDDO010000018.1, from coordinate 40,965,934 downwards.
CCCTCCGTCATTTTAGGAAGTAGAGTACTTAGTATTCGTGCTGTGTTTGTTGACCATAGTCAAGGCACAGTGTACGGTAGCTAAGTGATGTCTTCCTACACCGCATATGATGCGATTAGTTAGGACAGTCGCGTGACTTTGTTGACCTTAGTTAAGGGTCATGTGGGTGGGTCTAATTAATCACGAAATGACGGGTAGAACTTGACTAGTACTTATGATTTGTTGACCATAGTTAAGGTCATAGGTGCTAGGGGTAAAAACCATTATCGGGAGTTTCAAGTGTTGGAATTTGCAATGAGATTGCATACCTTCTATGAGATAGTTGGATCCCGATACCCGCTGCGAGTAAGAGTTACTCCTGAGAGAGTTTTATACATTACAATTAGCCAATCAAGTAGGTGTCTAGAAAGGTGTCAACGGGGTTACGCCTCTGGGAAAACGAGGTTTACATTAATTAGGTTCGTGCGAAAGCACGGGGGACCTCCCTCAAAGTACCGACACTGGCCTGGCTGAAAGATTGGCGAACTTGTAGTGTGTAATTAATCCCGGCTAGTCTTTCCTTTTAGGGTTTGAAGGAAGATTTGATAAAAACAGTGGGAGCCATCCTGATTAGATAAAATATATAACCAATCTGATCTTGCAAGAGCGCACGCAGAGTGTTTCTTCTCTCTCTCTCCAGGTAGCGACCATATCACGCCTTAATCAAGATAATAATACGGATTATTGACCGAACCCGCTTGTTATACTGAGCTGGGAAACGTTGGTCCCGCTCCAACTTATAATTGTTATAAGACAGAGCAGGAAATAAGGGAATACCAGAATTCCTATGCCGCCCAAACGAAGAAAGTGCATATGATGCATCTCCTTCGGGTGTGTTCATTACAAAGAACTGTTTCTCAGTATCCTCTGCATCCTGGGTATATGATACCGGATCAGGATCCCAGATATGTAATCTGTTACATAGGGCTACAAAAAGGTAGAAAAACTGAGAACGGGTGATAAGTTTCATGAGACAGAAACCGGGGCAAGTGTTGCAGCCAAGTCTGTTGGTCACTGTCACCCTGTATTACCAATACATTGATTCTGAACAAATGCTATTAGATGCTGAACCTGATATACAAAATCATATCAGTCTCTTTATTAGTAAAGAAATGATAAAATTTTGTATAATTGGATAATGTTTTGAATATTTCCTATATCAAAAGTTGATCGGTTCAGGTGCGTTATCTAAAAGCATTGATGTTCTAAATCAAACTACAGTTCTTAGTATATGGAACACACACAAGAGGAAGAGTTCAGAAATGAACGGATTCTTCTTGAGGTATTGTAGACTAGGTCAGATCAATGCGACCCGACTGGCTGAAGTTACATTTAGATGTATATTTAAATCGTTTTGAATTTACATCTTGTGCAACTCGCCAATCATGTCACAAAGATAAGATGACCATAGCTCTGTTTATTGGAAACAGAGAAAGAGTTAATGAACTCTTGGGACCGATACATGATGATGTATGTAAGGTCCCCTGTCTACACATGCCAGGACTGGTTCTTTATACTTCATTATATTCTCTGATAATCTCTCAAGATTCAGTCGTATGTTCCTGCTGAAACATAAGTCCGAAGCTTTTGAGGTATTCACAGAATATAAGTTAGAAGTAGAGAACCAATAACCGGGTATAAGTATTATGTCCTATGATGAGATCAGAGAGGAGAATACTTGTGCATAGAATTCCTGCACTATTCTAAAAGAGAATGAGATTCTCTCTCAGCATTACTCTTCCGTATACACCATAGCACGATGGTATATCGGGGTGGGGCTATCACACCCTATATGATAAGGTGTGCTCTATGATGAGTACTACTGAGTTACCTTTTTCCTTTTGGGAGTTATGCACTTGAGAAGCTGCATACCTATTGAATTAGGTTGGAATCAAATCACTGCCTACCACTCCATATAAGATATGGTATGGGAAGAACCTATCTCTTAAGTAAGTTAAGATTTGGGATTGTCCGGCCTATGTCAAAAGCAAAATCCGGACAAGATCGAGGCAAGATCAGTTCTGTAGAACTGGAAAGGTTCCAGCTGTACAAAACTGCTAATGATTTGACAGAACCAAAGGATTCAATATTTTCCGACGAACCTCAGCCTCTCCGCCGATCTAGTAGGGTTCCTCACCCACCTGAGAGATACCTCGGTTTCTCGATGACAGTGGGAGCAAGGATTGCATCATGAGATGATGACCCAACCAGTTTCGAGCAGGCCATCGAGAGTAGGGACTCTGTAAGAATGGCTGGATGCTTAGTGATTTGAGAAGGAATCCTTATACACCAACAAAGTATGGACTTTGGTTGCAATATCTGAAGGGTTAAATCCCCATCAGGAGCAAGTATATCTTGAGAAGATTACTTGGTGTAGATGGAAAAGTTGAGACTTTCAAAGCTAGACTTGTTAAAGGTTTTCGTCATCGACCAGGCATGGATAATGATGAAACCTTTTTCCAGTAGCTATGCTTAAGTCTATCCAGATTCTACTTGCCACGGCTACATACCATGACTGCGATATCTGGTGGTTGGGTGCCCTGACTGCTTTTCTAAATACTGATTTAGAAGAGAACGTCTGTAAGAACACAGCCAGAGGTCTTCGTAAACAGTGGGAGCAGCGGAAACGTGTGCAAGTTGCTTTACATAATGAAGCAGGCATCGCGGAGTTCGAACGTCTGTTTTGATGTGATAATCAAAGTGTTTGACTTCATCAAAATGGTAGACGAACCTTGTATATACAAAAGGGTAGTAGAGAGTAAGGTCGTCATCTTCGTATTGTACGTAGACAACATACTCTTGATAGGAAAAGAGTTTCCTATACTACGATCGGTCAATCTCCTATTATCACTAGGATTCTCCAAATAGGATCAAAGTGATACCTCCTAAAAACCTGAGTTTTCATCTATGAGATAGATGTAAATGGATGCTAGGATTCTCACTAGATGTAGTGAGATGGTATCAATCGATCCTGAAGAGAATCACTGGAAGAGTTCCAGGGTGATAAAGACGACTGAATGTCAGTCACGGGCATTGTCTTTACCCTCAGTGAAGGGACGGTATGTTGGAAGAGTTCCAAGCTCGATACCGTGGCAAACTAGACGATAAAGGCTGGTAACATCGCTATTAAAGATACTACCAAAGAGGCTGTTTGGGTGTATATTGGTTCATAAGATGAACTACGTTCCTGCCATTGTATGACAATGGAAGCGTGGTTTCGACCCTGGAACCCTGGTCCCATCAGTGACCCATACAAATTCTGAGGAAGCATCACCTGATCATGGAGATAGTTGATCTCCAGGGTGATCGAGGTAAGGAGAGAAGACTCAGAGGACAACACGGCGGATCCACTCACGAAGGCCCTTTTTCCCAAAAAGAGACTTTTTAGGGGATGGTTGAGTATGTGATACTGCAACCACTGCTACAGATGGCCCTAGTGCAAGTGGGAGATTGTTAGTTATATGTATGCCCTAGAGGCCATTACTGTACATGGGATGTATATTGTAGTGGATGCTGGGACATATATAGGAAGGACTTTCTCGCTCGACATGATAGTACGCTATCTGGTTGCACTTTGTCTTAACATGTATACTTTCTGTCTCTCTGATTACATGTTGATAAAGCCCATAGGATGTGTACTCAACTTCCAGGACTATGATGTAGATCATACTAGTGGGGCCTGGGTAGTCCATGAGTACATCCTTGAATTGTTCCTAGTCGAGGGAATATCGAGACGGGGCATCGATATTCCAGAGTAGACTAGCGCATATCTTCTCGACCCATGCGATGGGCGATGGATGATCCCATATCCATTGGTGTTTGACATCGAAGATGGTATGCGGGTGCTCAGTGGAGACTGGGTACACTGAACGGACTCGCCGAGAACTCCCAGATGGTATTATACCTCACGTCAGATGGCAGTTCTCTGGTGACACTGGTACAGCTTAGTCTGTTGACCCGAGATCGTCATAGAGTCTTGTGTGTCTCCCACTGTGCTTTGATTTCCACCCTACCACGGCTCTACTGAGTTATGCAAACAGGTGGTTTTTGGGTACAGTCCCGATTCACATGGAGGCAATGAGCGATAGGAGGGGATTCGTCTCTCCCGGTATTGGGGGTTGATGTTGTGCTATGCTCGACTGGCCATAACAGAAAATCCCTGGCCAGGGTTGCAGTGATATACTGGTAAGAGTTATCAGTAGTTTCACGAATGTTATGGACCTCAAGTCGGCATGACTTATCGAGCTACTGGGGTCTGACGTTTACCACCCCTAGGCAAGATATGCGACATATCAGACGAACAGACCGGACTATACGATAGTGTTACTGGTCGGATTCACTGGAGTGTGAGCGGGCTTGCTCGTCGATCTTCAGATCGCTCAATACCCGGGTGGCCGTTACGTTTAGCAGACCGCTTGCGGCTTGTGGATGTTTGATATGATCATCATCCGCTGCCGGCGTATTGACGAGTCTTTAGAGTCCTACACAGAGGTTTCCTGGCTCAAGCGAAACGAAATAGGAGCGCATATGAGATATGTGCGGGACCGAGAATAATGCGTGTGTGTGATACCGTATTCTATTCTCGCGATAAATGTATCGAATGGTTGTATGCGATATAACCTAGTTATCGATTCAAGCGTTGATTCGATAAGCCGATATATTGTATACTAGTCGGTTGTGTGCGACATAACCGGATCATTGAATCAAGTATTGATATTAATGATTTAATGCATATTTATATATATGATATATTACTTTGCATCAACTAGTATCGGTTTACTTAAGATGGATTTTCTCGCTCGGGTGTGCGCATTGCATATGCGATATGTTTATGTGCACATGGATGTATCATGTTTGATGATGCATACCACTTTGGTTAAGTGTAAAGTTTGAACCATGGTTGTATTTATGTTTAGGGTTTTATTTTCTTAATTATTCATTTTATTCTTTTTGATAAATGAATAAAAGAAATGAGAAAAGAATGGTTGCTAGTTTTGTTGTTTAGTTGAAACTTCATGAAGCTTTGACCTAAGTCCACCATTCTTATCTCATTCTTAACCCTAACCATTCAACTAACCTTGGTTAACTCTCTACACTTTACCATGGTTCACTTATGATAAGAATTGATAATTCTTTTCTTTTTGGATTAATCTTTTCTTATCATTATTCTTCTTCTTCTTCATTCTTCAAGTGAAGAAGCTTGAGGTCATCAATGGTGGATTGATGTTTTGAGTGAGAAATCCATTTCCAAAGTTTACCCACATCCTATTTCTTCATCCTCTACCTCTTGCCAAGAAGTAGAGTGTGTTTCCTTCACAAGATTTTAGGGTTTGGTGAAGGTCGAGCTTGATTTAGCGATGCCTCGACGTAGATCATCTTCGGCATGGACATCGACGACCTAGCTCGCTTTCTCTCCGACGAAGCCGACTTTAGAGCCCGGATTTCTTTTGGACAGCGGAGACGACTTCGTTGCGGAGCTATGGAGGTGGAGCAACGGATCTACAAAGGTTGTATTTCCGTATTCTCATTTGCTAAGTTGTTAGCTTGTTTTTGTTTCGCCTAGACATCTAGTTATAGATCCGTACACTAGGGTTTGTAGGCACCATATTTTTGAAATTGCCATGGTAGATGGCTTTGGAGACCTCACTAGGGTGCCTAGGAACCCTACAGACCTTTGGAGTTTGCCTTAGGCCTTTGAATCTTCTCCGACCTTTCTTTTTTGTTAAAGGCCGGTTTCGGAAGAACCGACGTAGCAGGAGCCTCCTTAGGTTGGTGGGAAAAGTGTTTATCATGACTCTTCAGCTTCTTAGGTCCGGGAGAGTGATCCTTGTTGATTACTAACCCCAGTACTCCTTTCTAGACCTTGTGGATGGTCGAGGAAAGTCGTTTCAAAGAGAGAACCGTCTTTGGCTCGCTTGATATCTCCGGAGGATGTGAAGTATTTTTTAGCATAGCAGTTGGGGAGTTGCGCTTCACCATTTTCAGTGCCTCAAAGTTGTTCCCAGTTGGAACAACAACACGGATCATTGGAACCGGCAGGGTTAGTCCAGATGGCGAACTGCCCCCAGCGTGTCTTATTCGGCGCTAGTATCGACGTCAAGCATTTCTGGAAGTAAAGGATTCTTCGACCTTAGGAGCCTGCTATACCTACCCCCTGCGTCGGTCTTATCCTTCGGAAGGTGATAATCGCTTGAAGGCCGATTGTCTGGGTGTAGCAGTTGCAGAGACTTGAGGAGCTATCCTGTGGAAGACAGACTAGCTCGGTGGAGAAGCATTCTTGGGAGCCTCAGGGGTAGTGGCTGACACTCCAAAGAATAAACGCTCGAAGACGGCCTTCCTTGGATTGTGGGCTTCTTAAAGGGGCCCACAGAGCTTGCTCCCGATCTCTTGAAAATAAATCCTTCTAGCTTTGAATTAAAGCTTTGAGTGGTAGCCAGCCGATCAAAGACCGACTTCTTCTAACTTGCAGCACTGTATGTAAGGAACACAGGCATCGTCCTAAATTGGAGGTCATTAACTGTCTGCATCACCTGAGTAGTGGGTATGTAGAGCAGAGGGGTCATAGCTTGACTAGCTATTACAATGCCGGGTGGGGTAGTGCTTGAGCAGCAATTGGAGGCACAGTCACACATCTTGCTGGAGGATACCATTAAAATCTTCATAGGGAGGAGAACACCATCTTTAGTATCCTGAAACCCAAGGGCAACCATAAGCATAATATACCACTATCCTGTTCGCGAAAGCATGATACAAGAAGTGTGGAGTGGAAATAGAAAGAAAAAAGTCCTACCAGGCATGCCAGAATCTGTTTACTGCCGAAAACTGGAAAGACAAACGTCTTTCCTGAATTTTGAGGTAGATACTATATGGAACATATCTATCCACCTCTTCGAAGATACCAAGTTGATTTATGGCACCGTCTATCTTAGGTTTGGATAGATGTGGTCGTTTTAGCAGATCAGATTCCCCCTCACCTAGAAAGGGTTTTTTTTATTGTGCGGACGCTTTTTCCTGTAGACGCAAGCCCCTGTAGTTAATTAGGTTATCGCAAAGCAATAACAACTTTCACCTTCTCCATGTGCATAAATTCGTGTCATGTTATATATTGTTTATTTTGGAGTTGCCCTTGGATTGTATACGGAGACTAAATTTTTCGTCGCCCGTAGAGCGCGGATTAGTCCAAATCCGTAAATCTCAGATTTAGGATGAACTTAGGTACTTTCTGCCATCAGTTCAAGAATTTAAGGATCGTTTGTTGGATATGTATGCCCTAGAGGCCTTCATTGTATAGGATACTAAGGATATGTATGTACATGACAATCTTGCTCGATATGATAGTACGCTATTTTGTTTGTCTTTATCTTAACATGTGATGTGTTTTACTTAGTATTTCATATTTTGTATACATGTTGATAAAGCCCGTAGGATCTTTTCCTGACTACCGGTGTTGTGATGGCAATCATACTTGTAGGAGCTGGGTAGTCGATAGGCACATCCTTAAAGTGTCCCTAGTCGTAGGAGTATCGAGACTGGACATCGATACTCCAGAGTAGACTAGTGTATACATATCTAGACCCTGACGAGGGGTGATGGATTGGTCCCGCAGCTATTGGTGAGGTGCACCTAAGATTGTATACAGGTGTTCAATGGAGATGAGTAGACCGGACGGACTCACCGAGGACTGGCTAGATGTTATTATACCTAGCGTCAGATAGCAGTTCTTTGGTGACATGAGTGCAGATAGTTTGTCGATCTGAGATCGTCATTTGTCTCGTATGAGTTCCCACTGTGTTTTGATTACTACCCTACCACGGCTCTACTGAGTCGTCCAAATAGGTTTTAGTTGGGTACAGTCCCGAGCCACATATAGGCAATGAGCGACTATTGGGGATTCGTCTCTCTCGGTATAGGAGTCGATGTCGCACAGTGATCGGTTGGTCAACACCATAAGTCCCTGGCCATGGCGGATTGAGAATTATTGGTGGTTGGACCAGTAGATTCTCGGATGGTCTTAAGCCACACCGACATGATTTTTCTGGTTATTAGGGGTCTGATATTTTCCACCCTTTAGACCTTGCATGCGATACTCTTAGACGAATAGACTGGACTGCATAGAGATTGTCACGGATAGTGTCACGCCCCGCTTCCCAGAGTGCGCTAAGATAGGCACGTGACAGAGCCAACCATGCTACCTATGGATAGAAAAAATCCCTCCACAGTCACATTACGGCTGTAGAGATATCAAGGACAGGAAAGTAAATAACTATTTAGTATATGTCCATGAGCCAGAATAAACGAGTCAAGAAATAATATGCGGAAGCAATAAATCCAAGTAACAATAACATCTGGAAAGTAAGGAAATAACTAACTGGATACTAACAGGATCCTCACTGCTCGGCCTAACGGTGGAAATACTCCTGATCAGCCTGCGAAAAAGGTAGAGGATCTGGGCCATGCAAAACCCAGACGTCAGTGCGTCATAATATCAAGCAATAATAACATCAAGGAGTAGCAAGGCATGTAGGTACGAGTATGAACGGTAAAACAGGTATAACAGTCATATAAATAGTGATAGTGAAGGGTAAGGCATAGGTGATGTGCAGTGAGTAATCTAGATTGGTCTACTGGGTTAACTACTCTCAAGTCTTTGAAATCAATTTAATGAATTATCGATGTAACTCAATAGTATCCCATGCATGCCCGGGACCACGGTCAAGATTCTCGGGCTGAATCCGAGACGTGCCGCTAGGCAGTAAAAGGTAGTATGTAATGATGAATGATGTCAGTAGCATTATCCCGGGGCTGGCCTAGCCCGTAAGACTGATCAGTAAAGGCATCGAACTATCGAGTTACAAGTCAAATTTCATCATTGATTTCCCCATACCCCAAGGTTTTGTGTTCAAGTCAGGTATTGATAAATCTGGAGCTAATGCCAACACAGGATCAAGCAGGTACAGGTTTGTCTGAATAGACATCAGGAAATATCCGTAGGGACAACAGGTCAAGATTGTCGGCATTAGTAACAAGATCAGGTAACATGTCAAGCTGTGGTACATCAGGTCATGTCAGGTAGTGTACATGTATCAGGTCAGGTCAAGTAGTGCACAGGTATCAAGTCGTGTCAAGTAGTAGTGTATCAAGTCATGTCAGGGGGTGCACAAGTATCACGTGGGTGCTCATAATCAAACTGTAATAAGCATGGGTACACAAAACAAGTATGGAGTACTAATAGAACAATAAAATGGAATAATGTGATGTGGTATGCCAATAGATATATGTTCAAAGATATGGATGTACAATTATCGATTAGGGTTACATTTATAGTTTCAATACTAATTAGGATGCAATTTATTAAACATGGAGTGTTAATTTCATAGTATTATGTATTAATATGATCTATGGATGCAGTTATATATATTCTAAATGAGATGGATGCAAACGGGTATCCGAAAAGTTATAAAACTATAAAATGGCAATGTGGGGTGTACAACTAAGCAATATGTGATGTAAATATTGATATGGGTGCAGTATATTGTAATCTAGTATGCAACAGGATAGGTTTTCCATGACCTAGATTTAAAATGATGTAAACAGATGCAAACGGAACATCGAAACGTTATAAAATGAAACATGGGATACAAGATTTAAACTATAGGTATGATATTTATTCAAATAAGTATATAATGAATTATATAGCATGTAGCAAGTTTAACTTGCCTCGATGGATCGCGATACGGATACGCACGGCAACGTCCAATGTCGGTAAATGTCGCGACGCACACGCGGCGTACTGAACTGAACCAAGCAAAGCAAGAATATGACCGCACAGGCAAGGAATGTCCACAGGGTTGCTCGGATCATTGGCGACGGCACGGCTCCGGCGATCGCTGAAATCTAGGTTTCAAGAAAGAATAAAGAAAAAGGAAAAGAAAAGAAGAAGGGAGAAGGAGAGGCTCACTGTGGTTTGCACTGGGGCCAGGGAGAGGTCGTGGTGATGGGTTGACGTCGGCAACGGGTTTCCGGCGAAGTTCACGGCTAAGGCAGACGTGTGTGTCTTGAAGTCGGGTGAGGGTTTCTTGAGTTGGGTTCAGGGTTCTTGGTGCAGGGTTCGGGGTTCTTGGTGCAGGGAGAAGGAGAGTAGGTGAAGCTAGGGTGTGGGACGACAGCGGTGAGGTGGTGACAGCGCAGCGAGGCACGATGATGAAGGCACAGCTCGGGCGTCGTGGGTATGGGTTCTAGCGGTGAGGTGTTACCGAGGGAGAGGAGGTCAAGGAGGGGAGGAATATGGTGGTGAGGGTTGAGGCTGACGGTAGGGTTAGGGCTAGGGTTCGAGACGAGAGAGGCGGAGGCAGGAAGGAAAATTTTGAAGAAGATGAATAGTGAGGGAAAGAGAGGTTGTGTTCATGTTCATAATAAATAAACCCAATATAATATTTATATATGCGGAAAGAGGCAAAGTGGAGAGAGAGGAAGAGGGAGGAGAGAGAGAGAGACTGTTGAGATCACGAGGATGAGAGAGAAAGAGAGAACGTGCATGTTTAAATATTAAGATTAATATTTATAAAAGGAAACAGATAGTTTAAGTTGAGATTTAATATATAAAAATATATTTTAGTTAAAAACGTATATTAATAGTTAGAAGGAATTAAATAATATAATATTAGTACGTTTTGAGATTTTGGCAAATACAAGCTTACTCCAAAACACGCCCAGATCGGGTCTAAAAATCCGGTTTAAAAATATGAAAAATATATACAACGACCAAAATTAAAAATGAATACTCAGGTAACGAAAATGCATACCCCCAAGAACAGATGCACGTACGTGCGCGTAGCCATCCAAACAAGTCTGTTTCACTGAACAGGACAAGAATAAGATGCGCGGATGCTACGACAGGGTCAGGGGTATCATGCAGGCCATGTTAAGTAAATTTTAAATTATTTTATATGACTTAAAATGTTATATGGTAAAAGATGCAATGCTAGATAAAATGTCAGTATGCAGTATTCATGAAAATGCACATGTCTATGTAACAAGTCAAGATAATTCATAAATATGAATTAAACAAGTTCAAGCAAGCGGGTCGGGTCGTATGCAAAGTAAAATGTAGAATACCATTCGCACCCAAAAATACGATAACTCAGGAAAATATCACAATTAAGAAAATACGAGAATTGGAATTGGTATAAATGAACTAGGTTGTTACAGATAGGCTCAGTAGGGGTTCGGATGAGTTTGCTCATCGGCCTTCCTTTTAGACATATGCCTGGGTAGCCATTACGTACAGCTAGTTCCGCTGATGGACTTGTTGTTAAACCCACTGCCAGCATACTATCGAGTCTTTAGAGTCCCATACAGAGGGTTTCCCTGGTTCAGGCAAAATGATGTAGAAGCTACATGGTTTTACGGTAGGGTTCCGATCATATACATGTATTGGCTACACGGATGTTGTTCGGACGGATAATACTAGTGGGCTTTGATTTAAACCGGATCCTAGTATTATATTATTGGATTATTATTATCTCATTGTATTCGTATTTTTTGGAATACGAATACGGGTATGTATATATGGTGAGGGAATTCTTGTAATTTCACAAGACATATTTCTAAAAGGAGACACCTCATTATTAGATTTATCTATTTGTGGAAATAGATTAATGAGGTGGAAAATGGAGATATTTGTGGCATGGATGTAAGCATGGCTAAGTCATTTATTTAATCATTTGACTTTACTATTAAAGCATGGTTGCTTATTTTCTATTGAAAATAATACATGCTTGATTATTGTTTTTGACTTAGCCATTCTCATTTTTGCCTCCACACCCTAGCTCATTTGCTCTTGCTCATTCTCTCTCCAATTTTTTCTCTCCTCCTTCTTCCTCAAACCCTAACCCTCACATGAGTTGTGAATCTTAGGGTTCTTGAGATAAAATACGCCATTCATTTTTCTCTACATCTTCTAAGTTGTCTAGTCTAGCAAACTAGACATCTTAATTACCTCACACTTGATGTTGAAGCTTGAACCATAGGCTCTCGGGTGGATCATCTTCAACAAAGAGTAGACCGACGATCGAGTTCCATTTAAGCTTTCTAGGAGCCAAGAAGAGGAGAAGAAGATTCAAGCTTCAACCAAGGAGCTAAGAATGAAAAAGAAGACCAGAAGGACTTGATCGAGAAGGTATAACTCTCACCGAGTAGTTAGAAACCTTCTTGTAGTTTGTCGTAGCTAGTTATGGTTTAAAAAAGATCCTGGGTTGTCTTGGTCGATGTTGCGAATCCACTCTTTTGAAATAGAAAAACTCGTTTTTTGTGTATTCCGTCTCCCCATGGACTCGCGGGGTGCGCGACATCGACTTACATCGTTAATCTTGTTCTAGATTAAGATCGAATTAAAATATAGTTAAGGAGCATTAATCTTGTTTTAGATTAAGGTCGACTTGAAATATATAATCATATGAGCTTGATTGACTTTCTTTTTAAAATCAAAGAAGTATAAAACTTTAGGGACTTAGTCGATTCTTAGACTAAACGTTGGGCTTTGTGTTACCCAGTAGTGCTAAGCACTAGGCCATACATTTTGTTTTGGACTTTACATAACCCAACGGTGCAAAGCACTGGGCCCAGAAACTTAAGTCTCATCATAGGATATAACATCCTTCCCGCTTCAGTATTCATGTGCATATCACGTGAGTACTTTGGTTTCTTGAATGCTCACGTGCTTTTCATATGAGTAGTGATGTCTCTTTGTGTTCACGTGCCTTTTACATGAGTAGTGCTAAACTCTCGTTCATATAGCGCTCACGTTCCTTTCACGTGAGTATTACTAAGCATTCATTCATATAGTGCTCATATGGATGTCACATGAAGCACTGTCTTTATGGGTACTCACGTGTCTTTCACACGAGTAGTGCTAAGCTGTAACATTTCAGAAAATATAAAATATTATTTTTGGAATTTAATATTAAAATAATATATTTCCCAAAAACTGCTCGATTTGTGGAATTGGGGTTTTCGAAAAAGGGTATAAATATATACCAATAATTGTGAAATAATTGGAAATTAAAATGATTTATTCATTTAAAAAGACATTTAAAGGATTTAGCATTTTTAAAATCAATTATATGCAGTTTAAATGAAAACCCGATTAGTGCACTGCTAATCGCGATTTAAGCCAGATCCGTGTTTCTACAGTTTTTCATGGCTAGTGCACCATGTCATGTTGAATTTTGGTTACATGTTGTTTTCTTATGTTGTTTTGGGGTATTTTATGGTTTGGTTTTAAAAGAAATGAGAAAAGAAATGAGAAAATGGTAAAAAAGTAATTAGATGAGAGGGTGGGTGTGAATAAGAGGAGGAGAGAGGGGGCAGCCATGGCTATTTCATTTCCCCCATTATTTTTCCTTCTTCATCTTCCTCAACTCACTTCCCTCCACCTCTACCCCAAGATCCATCTCCAAATATTCACCAAAAACCCTATACTCCCTTCACAAAACTTAATCCCCTCCTCATCCTCTACACATTGGACCAAGCAAAGTTTGATTTTGGAGACTTTGGCTGAGTTAGGGTTTTCTTGAGTTGCCTAAGTGAGGTATATCTCTTTTCATTTAACTTAGTCTTGAGTTCCTAGTATTTTAGTTTAATTTAGAATTCGTTTAGTGGTGGATTTGTGAACTTAGAAATTCAAGAGAAGGGTTTGAGTGTTTGTTTGGAATTTGTGATATGTAGTGGCTGCCTACAGACCTTAGTATGGATTTGTATGGCCTAGAACAGAGAACACGAACTTAGAACTTTCCGACATCGGTAAATTTGACAGTTTGTGAGTGTAATTAGGAACCTGGGATGACCCAAGAGACCCATAAATTAAGTTCCCTTCACAATGAGACGTGCAGGAAACCATGAAGCAACCCTAGAAACCTGAGCCCCTAATGAGCATTCCAGGCCGCAGATTTATTGGATTTGGCCGCAAATTGCGGCCAAGTCGGGGTAGTTTTGTGTGATTTTTGGACCATAGCCTCCTTATCAGATATCTAGAGCAACCCAATGTGCAGAATATTCTAGTTTGGCCTAGGGTGAAATCTGGGAGTGGTTTTCCTAGGTTGCTGTTTTCGTATTTTGCGATTCTGAATTCTTGGGTTTGGTATTTGGCATTGTATTTTGTTGTTGGGCGTTTGTACGTCAACAACAAGGGTTGTTTGATTATTTTTGCACGCGTAGGCTATAGGTTTTAACCTATGAGCGCACCGTGTGCCGTTTCGGTTTTCAGGATTCGATTTTAATAGCGATTGCGATTGTTTGTTATTGTAGGTACCTTCGTGTGGATTCCGAGACGACGGAGCGTAGTGTCATCGACTTCGGCAAGAAAGGAGAAAGGTGAGTAGATCTATATCTATGGGGGAAGTCGGGTGGATGGCGTATAGCACCCTCGCAATTTGATGGAAACCGATCTATAGGATACGGTCGTAGAAACCTAGATTAGAAAACTAGGGTTATAGTTTAAAAGATGGTTAAAGATGATATTAGTGATAGAATATATATTTTGAGATAGGAAATGAAAGCTAAGGATATGAAAAGTGAATGTGAATCACGACTTATAGATAAGTAGTCGCACTAGAATAAGTTTGAGTTTTAGAGTAGCATGACGTTAGATTGTATATGTAAATTGACTTGATGTAAGATGACTAAATGTGATGAAAATAATATACGATGTGATAAGATGATTTGACTGATATGTCGGTATACGGATGCGAGTCGATAAGAGATGATGGATACCCTGTCAGTCCCCTAATATGAGATTGTTATGGATGTGACCAGGCACATAGGTATATATTAAGTTGTGAATCTTGAGCGATATGCCGTATGAGACATTAGGTCCGTACCCTCCTTGTCCTATAGGTTGAGAGGATCCCTGATGGTTTAATACCGTCGTACGATAATTTTCCATACGTGATGAGTTTAACTTGATGTTTGATCCGTACCCTTGACTAGAGAATGCCATACGATGGATTATACCGTACGTGATGTTGTGAAGCTGGATTCCGATTGATAGATTCACCGACTCGGTCATGTTAGATACGTATACCTGTCAGCATTTGCATAGGATTTACTTTATGCTACGTTCATGTCACTCTCATTGCATTACATATACCTGTGCTAGTACACCTACACCATTATCGATGATGCGTATATTACACTTACATAGATTTGCCGGCTCACACACTTCATCATCGATAATTGCCATGTCACTACACAGTAGGATTGTTGCATCATGATATGACTCTTTGCATAATTTACTTGCTATAGTTGCATATGCACCTTTATACGATATTGCATTGGACTTTGGAGAATTTGGGAACCGCAGGATATATTTTAAAACTGGATTCATTTAAAATAGTGGTTTTCCCTCGATATGTGCATATTACTATTCCATGTTGCATGATATACGGATATGCTTACATTTCTGTTATATGTTGCATACATCATGCTTTACGATTATACGCATTGAGATATACTGTTTTCATGAGATTTCTGGATTTGAGAACCGCGGTTATTTTAAAAAGAAAGTATGTATTGTTTTAAAAACCCGGTTTCTCTTGATATGATATTTCAGTGCGTCCACCATGCGTTTTCTCGGTTCTGAGACGTTTGACAGTGATACCCGATTCGAGGAGCTGGATGAGGCCGATTGCGGGTACATGGTGTAAGTCCATGATGCACACCCCATGGGTCGCGGGGAGGCGGAATACTTTAAAAACGGTTTTTCTCACCTCAAAAGAAACTAGTTTTTGCTTAGCATCATGAACTTTTTCCCACTTTAGGATCTTGATTAAACCATAACTAACAAAACTAAACTAAGAGAGAGAGTTAACTACTATGTAAAGGAGTTATACCCTCGTTCCTAGTCCTTCGGGTCTTCAAGTTGCTCCTTGCTCCTTGGTTCAAGCTCCTTGTTCTTGATCTCCTTTCTTTGGCTTCTTCTAGGTCTTGGAAGAGTTCGGTTGCCGGTCTCCTTTGCGTCAAAGATAGATCCACCCGAGGGGCCTACGATCAAGCTCCAACCTCCATGAGATACCTTAGTGATCTTACTTGCTAGGAGAGATTACTAAGGGGATGTAGAGAGGATGTATTATAGACTAGTTGATCTCATAACTCATTGTTTTGCAACACATGCAAGTGTATGAGCTTGAGGAAGAAGGAGAGAAGAAAACCTAGGAGAGAGAAAGCTTTTGTGAGAATCAATCAAAAATGAGAAGAGAGAATGGTTAAGTCTTGAGCCAATAATTCAACCATGGCATTATAAAATCATATAATCTACAACCATGCTTGAATAGTGGCTCCAAATGAAATAAACAAATACATAACCATTCTTCAACCCATGCCTCCTAATTTCCACCTCATTAATTCTTTAATGAAAAAGAATAAAACAATAATGAGGTGTCTCCTTCTAGAAGCTCAATCTTGTGAATTTACAAGAATGCCCTTGTCCGTATTTTCATACCCATATCCGTATTCCGAAAAATACGGATACACTGAGATCAGTATAATCCAATACTACAATACTAGTATCCGGCTTAAACCAAAGCCTACCAGTATTATCCGTCCGATCGTCATTCGAGTAGCCAGTACACGAATGCGATCGAAACCCTGCCGTAAGACCATACGACATCTACATCGTCTCGCCTGATCCAGGGAAACCCTCTGTGTGGGACTCTAAAGACTCGACAGTACGCTGGCAGTGCGTTTAACCACAAGTCCGTCAGTGGCACTAGCTGTACGTAACGGCAACCCAGGTACGTGTCGAAAAGGAGGCCGACGAGAGAACTCGTCCCTAACCCCCTACTGAGCCTGTCCGTGACAATATCCGCGCAGTCCGGTCTGTTCGTCTGAGAGTATCGCATGTATGGTCTAGGGAGGTGGTGAACGTCAGACCCCTAACAACCGTACAAGTCCTGCCGGTATGGCTCAAGACCATCCGAGAATCTATTGGTCAGTCCACCAGTAATTCTCAATCAGCCCTGGCCAGGGACTTATGGTAATGACCAACCGATCACAGTGCGATATCGACTCCCTATACTGGGAGAGACGAATCCCTAACAGTCGCTCACTACCTCCATGTGGCTCGGGACTGTACCCAACTAAAACCTGTTTGCACGACTCCTTTGAGCCGTGGTAGGGTAGTAATCAAAGTACAGTGGGAACTCACACGAGACAAATGATGACCTCAAGCCGACAGACTATCTGCACACATGTCACCTGAGAACTGCTATCTGGCGTTAGGTACAATACCATCCAGTCAGTTCTCGGCGAGTCCTGTCCGGTGTACTCACACTCAGTGAGGATCTGTATACAATCTTAGGTGCACATCACCAATGGCTGCGGGACCAATCCATCGCTCCTCGTCAGGGTCTAGATATGTATACACTAGTCTACTCTGGAGCATCGATGCCCAGTCTCGATACTCCTGCGACCAGGGACATTTAAGGATGTGCCTATTGACTATCCAGCTCCCACAAGTATGACTGCCATCTCAACGCCGGCAGTCAGGCAAACACCCTATGGGCTTTATCAATATGTATATAAATACAAAGTAAAATATATCACACGTTAAGATAAAGACAAACCAAATAGCGTACTATCATATCAAGCAAGATTGTCATGTACATACATATCCCCAGCATCCCATACAATGAAGGCCTCTAGGGCATATATATCCAACACATGGTGGACCCGGTATGGTACCCTGGGGCGAGAACGGATTGCTGTGCAGTAGACGGTAAGCCTGGCAGAGGGACTACTACCTACCGGTGATAGTATTTGGGCTCGGCGGATATCCGGAGGATATCGACCAGAGTCGAGAGATGAGATGGGCTGATCCGGACTGACGGAGCCCGAGGGCCGATCCGGACTGACGGAGCCCGAGGGCCGATCCGGACTGACGGAGCCCGAGATATGAGGATTTACGTGTCGATGCTGGACACGGGTTTCATGATGTTTCGAGTGTCGATGCCGGGCACTCAGGTTCTATGATTTTGATATGTCGCGAGGGACACACGTTGATTTATATACTCATACTTTCATGCATATACTTTTATGATATTTACATGCATGATGTTGTTGTATCATTGGTTGACACGTGGACGAGATCCATATGCGTACAGACATTGATTATATGGGCGGACGAGATCCACATGCATACAGACATTGATTATATGGTTGGACGAGATCCATATGCACACATACATTGATTATATTATTGGATGTTATCCACATGCTGATAGGCATTTACTTATAGTGCTGGCACATATACAGATACGGTCACCCTATATATCATAGTATTACCTTCATAATATAGTTGACCTAGGAGTCGTTGTTTATTCGATTTCTACTTGTTGATGTTTTTCTACTCACGAGTTAGCAACTCACCCCGTTGGGCCACAGTTCTTGCAGGTTGACCGCATGGATCAGTAGCGGCATCGCTGGTATACAGTTGCATTCGGGTATTTTGCATTGGTAGGTGGGACATTTATATCGTGCCCACTATTGTATTTACTATTCATATTGTATCTAGTCAACTCCATTAATCAAACTAGTATTTGTATAAGTAATGAGATTTAGTGAGACTTATGGTTGCGAGACTTAGAGCGAGGGGTATTCCGCTACTTGTGGTTTTGATATCTTGTTTATTTCTTTATCTTTTGTGGTGAACTTCGCCGTTGGCCTTCGTATACTTATATTTATGCTTTGCATGGTTGTGTATCCGCCGTTTGGCAAAGAGCTAGCTCCAGCTTAGGGATGCCTTTTATATTATCATGTATTGTGGTTTTGGATCAAAATATACAAAGGAGGTGATGCCCAAATTTTTAAAAGACGAAACATGTTTTTCAACTAATAAATTCCACTTGCATTTTCATGTTCTTTTACTTATGCATTTAGAAAATATTGATTTCACCCTACCTTTATTTCAAAACTTCACATCTTTTATTTTCTTAAAAAGGTATAGATTTCTGGGTTTCGGCTTACTTGAATTACGTTACGCCTTTAGACGTTGCGTGATTCGAGTGCCGGTTATGAGCTAAATTTTGGGTCGTGACATAAGCTCTCATTCATGTAGTGCTCACATAGATATCATGTGAAGTACTATCTTCATGGGCTTTCACGTACCTTTCATATGAGTAGTGCTAAGCACTCATTCATATAGCGCTCACGTGGATGTCACGTGACACACTTCTGTTTGCTTTTCTTTCCAGCGCTCATGTGCTTTTTACATGACGCACTATCTTCATGGGCACTCGCGTGTCTTTCACGTGAGACTTTAAGTCTTGGATGCTCACGTACCTTTTACGTAGGACATTGTTTCCATAATTTCTTTTTGAGCGCTCACGTGGATATCACGTGAGGCATGAGAGCTCACGTACCTTTCACATGAGACGCAGTTTTTTTGGATGCTTACGCACTATCACGTGAGTTGTTTCCTTGGGTTTTCACGTGTCTTTAAAGAAGAGACATGTTTTCTTGGGTGTTCACGTATCTTTCATGTGAGACTCTTCCATATTCATGCAGAGATTAATAGAGTTAAACTCTAAAATCTTAGATTTTCTTTTGCAAATCTTGTTTACGCAAGAACTAAGTTCTTTTTTATGTGAGAACTAAGTTCTAAGTTCCTGAAATATAAATTCCATCTCTTTCTCTCTTTCATTTTCTTTTCTTTTCTGTTCATATGGAGAAGGGGTAAAATATCATACTTTTCCTCTAAATCTTGAGTCTGAAATACAAGATCTTCCTGATGAGAATTAAATTCTCTTTTTTATGGGAGATTTTGTCTTGTGGATCTTAGATCCAGAGGAAAAACTAAGTTCTTTCAAAGGGTTAAACCTTTTTTCATACATAAGAAAAGAAGAAGGGAGGTATTTTTTATCTCTGCTTTTACATAGGGTTTGAACAGAGGACGATCTTCTTCAAAAGAGAATTAAATTCTCTGTTGTTTTTTTGGAAGCTTATGGGGAGTCTTTTTTTCTCTCGCAGAAGCTTATGGGGTGTATTAAATATCGCATGTGTGAGACTTGAAGTCTCGTGTCCTTTATGTACGAGAGGAAAAACTATCAATTAGTATGAGAAAATCTCTCATTGAAAGATATCAATTGATTTAATTGATCTTAAAAATCATTTGGAGAATTTTATACACCGTTGGATCTTTGATCCAGTGAATTTCTGTTTAACAAAAGATATTTCTTATTAGTTTTAACAAGATTAGGAAAATATTTTCCTAACACTGAATTTTATTCTATTTTCTGATTTGATCGGTGATATTATAATCACCGTTGGATTTTAAATCCAAAGGCTTTCTGTTTAATAGAGAAAATCTTCCTAATATTAGAAAATCTTCCTATATTAGAAAGATCAGAGGAAATATTTCCCATATGGAATTTAATTCTATCATTTGGAATTTAATTCTACTAGAAACCAGTGCTTCAAGCTGATGCGCTCACGTGGATATCACGTGATACTGCCATATATATATATGGCCAGGGTACTCATATTCCTTGCACATGAGCACTCACGTATTTAACACGTGGGAGTTTCTATAGGATTTAATCCTATTTGAATCCAATACTCACGTGTTTTGCATGTAAGTGCTCACATGTTTAACACATAGGGCTGCCATACGATTTAATCTTATCTGAAGCCAGTACTCACATGCTTTGCAATGGAGTGCTCACGTATTTTAGCACGTTGGAGCTGTCATAGGATTTAATACTATCTGAAACCAGTACGCACATGCTTTGCATATAAGTGCTCACGTATTTAACATGTGGGGGATACCCTTTAACTCTTTTTATATGGCAACAAGTACCAAACCCCAATTTCTGAAAAAATGAGTGAAAAAATTATTTTTAATATTTTTCAATAATTTTATCAAAATTTTAGGGTATTTTTTGTGAAAAAATCCAAGCAATAGTTCACCATGCGTGTGGTGACCATACGCATGGAGAGTTGTTGTAATTTTAAAACCCTGAATTAGATTTTAAACAATTTAAAAAGTTTCTAGAAACAAAATTCTCTGTATAGTTCATCATGCGTGTCCCTATCCAATGCATGGTGAGTTCGAACGATAATTTACTGTTTTAAAAACAATTTTACTGTTGAAATTCAATTATAACAATTTTTTTAAGTTGTAGTTCACCATGCGTTAGGTTATCACACGCATGGAGAATCACAATAATAAATCTGAACAGTAAAGTATTTTTTTATCGATTTTAAAACGAATTTTAAAAGTTTAGCTCACCATACGTTGGGTGACCACACCCATGGAGAACTACAATAATAAATCCAAACGACTCAAACATTCTATCGTTTTGAAAAACTAATTTTCAAACCAATAGTTCACCATGCATTGGGTCATCAAACGCATGGCGAACTGTAGCCGCGGTTTCAGCATTTCTTAACATTTTTTCAACATTTTTTTATGATAACTTCGTTCCTTCTCTTCATGCGTGTGGGACCCAACTCACAGAGACCTATACGGCTGAAATAGCCCAAAACAGCCAGATTTTCAGTTATTTGACCCCAAATGTTATAAATAAGGACTCAAACTTTCTCATTTTTCTCCATCCCGAAATCAAAAGCCCTAGAGCTCATTTCAGAAGTCAGAAAACGGCTCCAAAGTTCTCAATGCGCAGCGGCAAAGTTCTGGCGGGATCCGAAGGAGGCGCAACGCGGCAGTCTTATTCGAAACATAATTCTTCTTCCCTTTCTCATTTTTTTATTATCTTGCATATAGGATAGCTGTTATCTTTATTCCGCATATGTAATCTTAGACCCATAGGGGTAAGGATAAGTCATTTCCCCGGCCGTCAGGATGAAAAGTTATTTATCTCCATTCCTTATCTTTTATGTGCCAACCATTTTCCTAGATCTGATACTATACTAACGTTTATCTTATAAAATTTGCTTATTTATGACAGGGAAAATAGGGAAATTACTGACAAGGACCAAATCCTTTTTGAAGCGCGAGCGCTTGCAAAGAGAGTTACCGAACCACTTGTAGAGTGTTTTTCGTCACTAATTGAGATAGGATGCGCTCGCTTTTCAAGCGTGTATAGATTCCCCCTTTTAAAATAGGCAGAGGATTATTGATTATGGGGATTCCTATCTCGGGCAGCCATAGACAAAGCTGCTGTTAATTACTCTCGCTTTGAGGCGAGAGAACCTCCGATTAACGTGTTGTACAGGTCTTACGAACTCAGTGTGCAATATGCACATGTTGTGTTTTGAAAATAATTTTGAAGGTGTTTCAAAAATAATTTTGAAGGTGTTTCAGATATATCGGGGGCTTCACAAAGTTTACGGGGGTCCCACTTTGGTGGTGGGAAAAGAGAGAGGAAGAGAAATTCAATGGCCTTCCCAGTTCAGGAGGCCACCTGAGGTGGTGGGACCCCCTTTGGGAGGGGCTTGAGGCGAAGAACGTTTAAAGGGGGTCCCGACAGCGGGATCCCTCTTTTAGGGGGTCCCGAGCATGGGAACCCCCTATTGGGGAGGCCCCGAGAGAGGGATCCCCCTTTAGGTGGTCCCGAGAGCGGAAACTCCTTTTAGGTGTTTACGACGGAGAGACCCCTCAACAAGGGGGTCCCGAAAGAGGGAACTCCTAGGAACCCCCTTTGTAGGAGGTTTCGAAGACAGAAAACCCCTTTTAGGGGGTTTACGAAAGCGGGAACCTCCTTTTGGAGAGGTTCCGAGGTTGAACATGGGGATCCCGTATTTGAAAATTAGGGGAAGAACATGGACGGATCCATGTTCCTATGGATCTCGTAAGAGATCCGGGGTCAAGTGATGAAAGCCTAAGGCTTTCAATAAATCTACATGTTCCAAAACGCTTGCTTGGGGTGAATGCCCCTAAGAGTCCTTCTCCCTTTTTTTCAAGCTTGATGAAGAAAGGTTGCACATTTACTTGTTTTTTTTAATCTTGGATCTTGGGTTCTTGAGATTTAGTTTTCCAAAAGAGATAGGTTCTTTTTTGATGGGTTGTATTGAGAAAGAAAAAGATGAAGGAGATGAGAGAGATCCAAATGGAACCGCCTTTCCTTTTGGAGCGCTCCCTCTCTCTCTCTCTCTCTTTGAGGAAGAAGAAGACTTGCCTCTTTTGGTGGAGGCTCAAAACCCTAGAAAAATTGAGAGAATGAATGTTGTTCTTGATTTCTTCATATGTTTGCTTTATATAGGCTTACAACTTTATACATAGCCTCTTGGGCATTACAAATTTGGATTTTTTCTTTTCCCATGCCCATGTGCACATCTTTTTGCATATAAGCCATGGGCTTTACAACAATTGACTTTTTGCCTATTCCTTTTACATTAACTTCCTACTTATTATATATTACATCCATCTATTAAATTTTTATTTCTTTTCTTAGCATGGGTCCGGCCCCCATGCTTGAGCTTGGACCCAGCTAGGGCCCACTTAACTTGGGTTCGGGCTCGGGCCCACTTGACTTGGGTTGGGCCTGGCCTTTGGGTTGACTTTGACTTTGAACTTTGGCCGAAGAGGTGTAATTTTTGACCCCAACACCACTCAACATAATCTCCAGTATCAAAGCATGTCCGGCGGGACCAAGATAAAATCTGCAGGTGGCAATCGTGATCAAGAACAAATCAAAAAATAAGCGAACGTGCCGTGAGATGACATCGGGGATTTTCAATACCTTCGACATACCCTCATGGCGATTGCGATGGGACAGCTGAACGTTTTTGCCCTATCGGTATAACTTCACTCTTCTCCTTTCCCTTCAAGAAAATTTAAATTCAATTTTCTGTTGATTTTGGAAACT
This sequence comes from Agapanthus africanus, assembly GCA_030015575.1. Taxonomy (NCBI): domain Eukaryota; kingdom Viridiplantae; phylum Streptophyta; class Magnoliopsida; order Asparagales; family Amaryllidaceae; genus Agapanthus; species Agapanthus africanus. Next base: position 40,942,076 of record JASDDO010000018.1, on the reverse strand, counting down.
GCATACTTGCACCAATGATAGAATAGGAAACTCCTTGTTTAAGGATCAAAATTTTAGGTCCTTATCTATTTTCGGTGAATAGAGGTTATTGACCCAGGTTTAGGACTTGCAAGGCTTCCACTTATAGGGTGAGAGTAGCCTCCTTAATGATCGTAAGACTTGTCCACGAAGCAGTTGAACGTACTGTTTCGCCCAATCAGAGCAAAGCTCTGTTCAAATTCAAAATTCCAAATTTTGAAGCAACGCTTCAAGTCTCAGGCGCAACGCGCCACGTGTCAGGCGCTAATACGTCAGCGCAGCGCCCAAGAAGGCGCGCCCAATCAGAGCAAAGCTCTATTTTTATGAAGCAACGCTTCAGTTGTGCTGCGCTCTGCGCTGCGCGACACGTGTCAGCGCGGATGCGCTAGCGCAGTTGCGCTGCGCTCTGCGCTGCGCGACACGTGTCAGCGCGGTTGCGCAGCGCTCTGCGCTGCGCGACACGTGTCAGCGCGGTTGCGCTACGCAGTGCGCTGCGCGACACGTGTCACGCGCTGGGGCATCTGCGCCAAACAGAAATAAATTTCCAAGAAATATTTTCAGTTCTTGTTAAAACAAGAAGATTTTCTTCTGCAAAGCAGAAGCCCTTGGATCAAAGATCCAACGGTGGGGAAAATTCCCCAAATCACTCAGAGAAAGATCTCTTTAACAAATTCAACAAACTTATGGGCACTATAAAAAGGACCCTAGGCCTCAATTCAAAGGCATGAACATTTCTTGAAAAAAAAATCAAGAGCTTTAAACAGAGAGAACTCTGAGAAAATTTCAAGAAAAAGGTAAAGAACCTTTATGAAGTAGAAAAAAGTCCTTCTAATAGATCATTGATCTAAAAACAAGATCAATGATCTTTACATAATAAACAGTGCTTTGCACTTCTTGTGAACCTCTGGTTCTTTAAAACAATAAAAATAAAAAATAGTGCTTTGCACTTTTATGAGCCTCTGGTTATTCAAACAAAAGAAAAATTTATTTTTCTTTGATCTAATTTAGATCAAGAAATTAAATAGTGATTTGCACTTCTGTTCTTGAATCTAAAAGATTCTTAGTGCTTTGCACTTCCAAACTGCGCCGTTGCGCTCTTAAGAGAGCGCCACGTGTCAGCTATAGAACCACTTGCGCTAAGCGCTCTTGAGATAGAGCTTTGCTCTCTGGAATTGGCGCAACTCGCTGAGAGCGCGCCACGTGTCAGCAGCGCAACAGCGCAGCGCGCTAGCGCAGCGCCCTGCGCTAGTGCGCTTGCGCTCACCAGAGCATGACACGTGTCATCACCATATGAGCTTGCGCTCATTACTCGGCGCAAAGTGCCAGACAAATGCACTGCCTTGCCTACAACAGGGGACAAGCCCAATTAAAAGGCTTAACAGGCCTAATAAACAAAATGCTGTGCATTGTTTGAAAGGGCAGAGCCCAATTGAAAGGTCCAATGGACCAAAACAGATGCTCTGCATCATAAATAAAGGGACAGAGCCCAAATCAAAAGCCTAGCGGGCCAGAATAGAATGCAGTGCATTATTAAATTTGGGCAAAGCCCTAGCACAGGCCTAATAAGCCAAAGATCAAGAAAAATGTTGAATATCTTCAACTGGACTTAACCCAATTTTGGCCATAAGTCCTTAAATTAAATTAACTGAGCAGAATGGCTCTCCTAAACCAATCCACATCAGGTTCGAGGGTACATCTCCGAACTCCTTTGATATCCATCGTTGTAATTCCTCAACGACGTCAAAGAGGTGACGGGTCCCAACGACCACACACCCATATGGACTGCGGGGTCCTTAAACTCGTGGACCGAGAAGTCCTTAAACTAATATTGGACCGAGACGTCCCTAAACTAATATTGGACCGAAACGTCCTTAAACTAATATCGGACCGAAACGTCCCTAAACTAATATCGGACCACCACGTCCCTAAACTGCAATACGGACCGAAACGTTCCTAAACTAATATCGGACCGAAACGTCCTTAAACTAATATTGGACCGAGACGTCCCTAAACTAATATCGGACCGAAACGTCCCTAAACTAATATCGGACCACCACGTCCCTAAACTGCAATACGGACCGAAACATCCCTAAACTAATATCGGACCGAAACGTCCTTAAACTAATATTGGACCGAGACGTCCCTAAACTAATATTGGACCGAAACGTCCCTAAACTAATATCGGACCGAAATGTCCCTAAACTAATATCGGACCACCACGTCCCTAAACTGGAATATGGACCACCACGTCTCTAAACTGGAACAATAGAGCCAATTGCTCTTCTTTCGGATCTAAACGATCCCGTTCAAGTCGATCTTAGTCCAAAATAGGATTAACGTATCCTTGGCGAACGTTTAAGTTGATCTTAGCCGCAACGCGACTAACGCATCCTTAAATTTAAAAAAAAACACCAAACCCAAATCTAAATAAATACGGATTTGGACTAATCCACGTCCTACGGGCGACGGCATTACTCAGTCTCCGTATACAATCCACGGGCAACCACAAACAAAACAAACACCCACGACACGAAGTGAAATTCTGGAGAAGGAGAAAGTTGTTACCGCGAAGCGGTAGCGTAATTAACTGCAGGGGCTTGCGCCTGCAGGGAAGAGCGTCCCCACAATAAAAAAAAACCCTCTAGCGAGGGGGAATCTGACAAAGTCTGCTACATCGGCCGCATCCGTCTAAACCTTCGATACACGGTGCCATAAACCAACTTGGCATCTTCGGAGAGGTAGACGGATAAAAATAAATAGCATCTGCCCCGAATCTCAGTGCCAGGACATCGCGGTCTTGTACGCCATCTTTCGGAGGGGAACAGATTCTGGCACGCCCGGTGGGACCTTTTCCTCTTTCCACTCCACACTTCGTGTGTCGTGATTCGCGAACCAATCGCGGTTCGCTAATGGTGGCCCTTGGGTTTCAAGATACTAAGAATTGGCGTCTCGCTTATGGCAGAAAGCAAAGGATCGATGGCTTCTATTTCCGTGAAATTCTCCAACTGCCCAGACTGCAATTGCGACCAACGCTTTGCCTCGCCAGGAGGTATAGCCTATGGGCCCCAAGCGGCTTCCTTCCTTACTCTGCCGGTAGACCAGGTGACCCAAGCCACCACCGGCTTGTTCTTCGGGACCATGATCCCACCTGCAAGCTTCTCTGCACCAATACCTGCACCAGAAGTAAATAAAAAGTCGGTCTTCAACCGGCTCACTGTTTCGACAGCCCCTGTCAACGGGTCGCCCGTTACTAAACCGACGGCCTCCGTTTTCACCAGGCTAGGTCAGAACCATAAAGTGGCCGTCCCAAAGAGGGCAACGGCCACTGCTACGGAAGTCGTTAAAGCGGCTTCCCCTGTCAAAGAGTCAGCCTTTTCAAGACTGACGATTCCTGCTCCTGCCCCTGCTCAAGGATTCGTCTTCGGCAGGTTGAATATTACCCCTCAAAAGACAACCTCAGTCTTTAAGAGGTTAACACCGGCAGCGCCTCATACAGACAGGGGGCAAAAAGAAACTATCTCTGAGCCAATCCCAACGGCTCGCCGTACTCGACGTCGCCATTGGCAACGAGTGAGGAAGGCAGGGGGCAACACTCCCTCAGGGCTAACTCCACCGGCTCCAGTGGTGGAAGTCAACGCTGCTGTTCCAACTGGGAACAGCTTTGAGCTGCTGGGAAGGGTACGGAAGAACTCTCCAACCGCTACATTGAAGAGATCTCCTCCGCCTGCGGAGAGAGCTCCAGAGACAAAGCTGGAACAGCCCCCTCAATGGCTGTCGTCAAAAATATACAAGGTTTGGCGTAGGGTTCAAGACTCCGTGATTGACCCGGACCACTTTCGTCACCAGAAAAAGGCAAAGGTGGAAAAAGGCAAGGATTGTCCCATTAGACAGCAGCGGACAGCAGCTGCTAGGGTGCCCCCTACAATGGTTCCTTCAACCTCAACGGCCCACAAAAGGAGGAGGTCAGAGAAAACCCCCGCGTCAATGGCAAAGTCTAAAAGCGGTGAACCTAAACGCCCCAAGTCAGGGGGCATAACAGTTCATACGGTTTATATGGCTTCTGGAAAGGAGGAAAGCCGCACTTCTACGGGTCACCGACCGCTTACCCGATCAGTGACCAAGGCTCAGGAGCAGCAACAAAAGCTCCAGGAGATGATGACTACAATGGCTGCACTCACGGAGCCAAAAGAGAACCCTGAGACGTCCTTAGATGAGCACCAGGAGGAAGAGACCGACGCCGAGTTCCTTCGCCGAGTACTGGAAAAGAGGGACAAAGAGGCTGCTGAACAAGCGGCCAACATACAGCGTATGGGCCTCCTCTTCCAGGACATGATAGGGATGATGATACAACAAGATCCTCCCGCTGAAGAACCCCTAATCGTCCTTGGAGATAATAAGAGAGAGACGTTGAATCCGCAGCCCGCTCTATTAACAGCTAAAGAGGATACAATCTCTAGGACTGATCTGGACGAATACATAGCCCAGCAAATAAGGGTTCATCATGCGGTCGAAGCAGCCGGCTACGTCGTAAAAATGGGACGGCCATATCCAGGCTGGTATGACCAAATCAAGTACCCGCCGGGTTACACAATTCCCAAATTTCATGTCTACAAAGGGACCGGCAATCCCCATCAGCATGTCGCCCAGTTCATGGCGCTTTGCGGTAACACCGGTGGTGATGACAAGCTTTTGCTCCTCCAGTTTGTTGGAAGTCTATCAGATACAGCGTTCGAGTGGTACTCTGAACTCCCTAATGATTCTATCAAAACCTTCGCGGAAATGGAGCTGCTGTTTACCCAGCGTTTTGCAAGTGCCAGTGAACGTACCCCGATGACGGCACTGATTAACACCAGGGTAAACCCCGGCGAGACATGGGTTCAGTACGCTATACGGTGGCGTAATCTATGGTCGAAATGTGAGCAGCGCATAGAAGAAGCCCCTGCGGTGGGAATGTTTGTCGGAACCCTTGATCCACAAGCAACCATCTCACAGTTTATGATGTTTTTCAAGCCGACTTCCTTCCAGGCTTTAATTGACAAACTAGCGCAGATGGACCAGATGGGCCATAAACCCCCTCTACCAAAGCCGGATTCCCGAAATGACAAAGGAAAAGGAAAAGCGATCGTTGTCGCTAATGCTCAACAACAACCGAACGACTCGAAGCCGGTTGCTCGTCCAAACAATACGCGCCCGTACGTACCCCTTGAGGATAGGATGGGACGTCCTTATTCCTTTCCCCGCGATAAAACGAGGAGGTTATTCGAGCTGGCATTGCGCAACAGACTCATAAATCTGCCGGATCCAAAACGACCGTTGCAACCAAGTGACGTCAACAAGCCTAATTACTGCCCTTATCATCGAGTACTATGCCATCCGATCGAAGATTGCTACGTTTTCAAGAATTGGCTTGAAAACCAGTACCGACAGGGCAAGTTCGCGTTATCTGACAAATGGAAGGTGAATCCCCCGCAGCCCCACACCTCTAAAGGGACGAATACGCCGGGAGCAACATGCTCTGTCATTGAAGAAACTCCGTGGGAGGTTGTATTATCATCGAAAACGAAGAGAATGCTAAATGATCTTCGGACATGTCCGGCGATCAAGTGGAAGAACCCATTGGAACCGCAGGTCGTTGAGGGGATGTTGAAGCCACGTCCAACTCCAAAGACCAATGATGGGGGTTCGAGCACTAGTAGCCAGTCGTCAAAGTCTTTGAAGAAAAAGAAGAAGGCCAAGAAGCTGGTGAAGCCTAGCGATAGGCGCACGGACTTGCAAAAGCAAATTGACGCGCTGGAAGAGTACAACCAGAAGGCGCGGACTCCCATTACATTGCAAGAGTTCCTCAACCATGTCTTCCAAGAAGAAGATGAGGGAGGTAGTTCGTCAAATGAATCTGAAGAACACGTGGCAAGTTGCCATGTGATTTCCCATTCGATCACGAACGATGAGGAGACTCCTTGCACCGAAAAGCTGGGGGCAGATCCTGAACCAAAAGTTCTGGGACCATCAGATGAAGTAATTGACGCCCTCCTTAATGAAGCTCGGTTGAAAAGTAAAGCTGATCGGGAGCGCGAGGCGGCTATATTTGAAAGGGCTAAGCGCCAGCGACTTGATGAAGGAGCTGAGACGATCCCGATTGAGCAAAACACCTCCACTACCGACAAAAGCCAACTCAGGATGAGGAAAAAGTTCGCTAAGGCCATATCAATGGGCATGAAGCTACCATCCTCTGAAGGAAACATCGCCGGTAAAGTGGAAACGCACCCCTCGTATTGCTTATATCATCAGAAGATTTCGCACCCCACTCAAGAGTGCAAAGCTTTCGATAGATGGTGGCAAGGATACGTTGCTCATCGACAACGCTTTAAGCGGGAAAAACGTAAAACTCGTCGGGAGCAGAGAAATACGACCGAAGGGCTTAAAAGAACTGCTGGCGATTGTCGCATGGTTAACACCGGTAGATCATAAGTGCCTACATTCGGGAGTGATTCTGATGAAGAGCTAGAACTTGCCCCTCTCTTTAAAGAGTTCGCTTCAGGAAAAGAAGAAGAACCGAAGGTCTGCGAAAATATCCGGCTGCGGAATCGGACGCTGCCTGAAAAGAACCTCGGACCCTTGAATAGAAAAGATAAAGGGAAAGAAATGGTCTCTGAAGATATTACTCTCGATGACCAAGTTGCGGAAGAGTTAACCGCTAAGAACCCACCAAAGAAGGATAAGGTGGATTACAACGTCTTAGCACATCTGAGGAAGCTGCCCTCACAGCTCAGCATTCTTGACGCCCTTTTGCTATCAAAAGAGGCGAGAGATTCGTTGATTAAGGCACTCCAAGACCCGGAACAATTCCAAGCATGCCTGGCCGAGGAAAAGATGAAGGATGAGTTAGAGGAAGTACACACGGCTGATGTTACTTTCGGCGATGAAGACCTTCTACTTGGGACTTGCGAACACAATCGCCCTCTCTATGTTTCGGGATACTGCCATGATATAAAGATAGGCAAAATTCTGATCGATAATGGGTCGTCTGTTAACCTACTCAACGTGCGGGTGTTGAAGGAAATCTGCATGAGCGTCCAGCACCTTGCTCGGGACAAGATCACCATATCCGGGTTCGACTCCCAATCGTCAAAGACTCTTGGATCTGTGATACTGACGCTACGCTTCGGACTACTCGTCACGGACATTAAGTTCCACGTCATAAATGCCAAGACATGCTACAACGCTTTGCTCGGCCGACCATGGTTACACGAGTACAACATCATCCCTTCTACACAACATCAGTGTATGAAGTATTTTAAGGATGGTTTCGAGTATACCGTGACGGGAGAACTGAACCCGTTCTCTGTGAACGAGGTCCGCAAATACGAAGATGCCAAATACTTCTTGCCGGATTTCGAAGACACGGAGAAGTGTCACAAGCCGGAAAATAAAACTAACGCCACCATCCCTGTCTTCGGCAGTGATACCGAGGAAGAAGAGGAGATCGTTTATTCGGGTCTACCCCAACATAACAAGCCAGGACCGTCCACTCCTACATTGGTCTTTGGTAGTGACTCGGAGGATGAGGTCCATGTCGTATTCTCTGCTCGACCTTCAATACAAGCTTCCGCTGACGAAGAGCAAAGTCTGCAAGTCGCCATGGTGCCGCCTAAACATCATAAAGAACTGGACGCACTTAATATCTACAGTATAGAAGAGCTGCGGACATTCTACATCCCTCCCATGCGAGAAAACGAGAAAGCAATTCTGTTTTACCGCTCTGAAGAAACCAAGATGAAAAAAGAAATCTGGTATGGCGCAGAGCCTGCGCTCGACAGGCTTCAGCCTATCTGTCTTCCCAGATATTATACAGAGGGTTTGAAGAAGCTGCTGAAACGCCAGGGGATATCCTTCAAACAGACCGTTAGAGAGGCCAAATTCAATGACAGGGTCTGGAATGTTCCCGGGACTCAACGTAAACTGCCTAATGGGAGAATGGAAACGAGAGGGCTTGGATACATCCGGTCAAAGAAACGAGAGTTACTACCTGGCTGCTACGTCATATATGACCTTGATGAAGAAGCGGATGCTCAATGGGAGGACGCTAATCCTAAGCCAGTGAAGGTTCCAGATGCAAGAGAGCCCAGTCCGTCGTTCGAGGAACAAATGGACAGACTTATAAAGAAAGCTGGTCAAAAAGTCCGAGATGATCACAACCGTGAGACGGCCATCTACAAGAAAGCCAAGACGCAACGCCTTCTCCAACAGGCCGTAAAGGGTGAAAATGCCGCTCCTTGTCAACCCGTTATAAAGAAGGCTCAGCTCAAAAGCAGAAATAAGTCAAAAGGCCAAAAAGGCGCTCAACAACTATAAAGCAGGGCTAAGAAGCCACGCAAATGGGAATTGAGCGTTATTGACCTATCCCTCATGAAGAAAATGAGTCGAGCATACTCTTTTCCTCGGGATAAGACAAGGAGGATATTTGAGCTTGCTCTAAAACATCAGATGCTCGCGCTGCCGGAGTCTAAACACCCTGAACAAGCAGGCGAAGCCTCACACTCGGACTATTGCTCTTACCATCGAGTAGTAGGCCATCCTCTTGAAGATTGCTTCACCTTCAAGAATTGGGTCGAAGATCAATATCAGCTTGGTAAATTCTCTCTGTCCAACAACTGGAGGGTAGCACCACCACAAAAGCACGAGCCTAAGGCCACGAAAGAAAGACCAGTTCCACATTGGGATTGGAAGCGAATTCGTACCTGTCACATGATAACGATGGTACAAGAAGAATCCGAGAACATGGGCAGCCTTCCCTGGTGCCTCGAAAACAGCAATGATGAGGTGATCTCAGAATTTCCCCCAGCTCCGAAAGAACTGGAGGACGGCATACATACCACTGCAGATAACCTCAAGAAAATTGAGTTGGGGACGATAAACGATCCGCGACCGACATTCGTCAGCGAGCTGCTGTCTGAAGAAAAGGTGGCTGCGTTAAAGGACGTCCTTGTACAGCATAAAGATTGCTTCGCATGGAACTATTCCGAGATGCCGGGACTTGATCCAGAAGTTGCTGTACATAGACTGGCAATATCCCCGAGTGTCAAGCCGGTCAAACAAGCGACGAGAAGAATGCGGCTTGAGCTCGAGATGAGCATCAACACGGAAGTCAAAAAGCTGATAGACTTCGGCTTTATCCAAGAGGTTCAATACCCTGAATGGATTGCTAATATCGTCCCAGTGATGAAGAAAAATGGTACGGTGCGCATATGCGTGGACTTTCGGGATCTCAACAAAGCCTGCCCGAAGGATGATTTCCCAGTACCAGTCACCGAACTGATGATAGACAATACGTCCACGCATGAGATTTTCTCATTCATGGACGGCTCATCAGGATATAATCAAATAAAAATGCACCCTGAAGACCAGAAACATACGGCTTTCCGGACTTCTTTGGGAATATTCTGTTACAAGGTGATGCCCTTCGGTTTAAAGAACGCCGGTGCAACCTACCAAAGGGCCATGACGAAGATTTTCGATAACCTTATACACGAAATCGTTGAATGCTATATCGACGACCTCGTTGTTAAAAGCAAATCATATGAGGAACATCTCGAGCATCTGAAGACCGTATTTCAACGTCTTCGACAATACAACTTGAAGATGAACCCTCTGAAGTGTGCATTCGGGGTTTCCTCGGGCAAATTCCTGGGGTTCATCGTTCGACACCGAGGTATCAAGATAGATCCGTCCAAGATCAAGGCAATCATGGGAATGCCTCCGCCGAGAACTCTCAAACAGCTGCGGTCTCTCCAAGGGAAGCTCGCGTACATACGGCGATTTATAGCCAACCTCTCAGGAAAGTGCCATCCTTATAGCCACCTGATGAAGAAGGGAACCCCGTTCGTCTGGGATCACAAATGCCAAGGCGCACTGGATGAGATCAAGCAGTATTTGCAAAACCCTCCAGTGTTGGCTGCTCCAGTGAAGGGAAAGCCTCTCATTCTTTACACGGCCGCCCTTGAAGGTTCTTTGGGCGCATTATGGGCATAAGAGAATGACCAGGGGAAAGAAAGAGCACTTTACTACTTAAGTCGAGTGCTGCTGGGGGCAGAAAGCAATTACTCCCCCATTGAAAAACACTGCCTGGCGTTGATCTTCGCAATAACAAAGCTTAGACATTACGCATTAGCGCATGAAGTCTATCTCATTTCAAAGGTGGACCCTCTCAAATATCTAATGTCAAATGCCATATTGACAGGACGACTCGCTAAATGGGCCCTGCTCTTAATGGAGTTCTCGATAGCATATCGACCACTCAAAGCAGTAAAAGGCCAGGCCATCGCCGACTTCCTTGCTGAGCACCCGATACCGGCCGACTCTCCTTTAAACTGCGATCTTCCAGACGAACATGCGTTTGATGCGATCGATGGTGATAATACCCGATGGGAGCTTTATTTTGACGGAGCATCTTCCGTGAAGAAGCGCAAACAAAGTACCCCTATAATCAAATCGGGGGTAGGACTCATCTTTATAACTCCACAAGGAGGGATAATGCGCTACGCGTTCTCCCTGACGGAACCGAGGACAAACAACGAAGCCGAATACGAAGCTCTGATAGCAGGCCTCGAGATCGCCATTGACATGGGAATTGAAAACCTCCTCATATACGGAGATTCGCAACTGGTCGTTAGTCAAGTAAACGGCGATTACCAAACATGCAAACCGGAATTGGTAACATACGGTGAAAAGGTGCAACAACTGCTAACCCAAATTCCCTCCTATACTTTGGAGAGCATACCACGCGCGGATAACAGCAAAGCGGACGCGTTGGCCAAACTTGCTAAAGAAATGGCTGACGAGAACCTCGATGACGTTAGAATCATGGTACAAAGTCGTCGGGTGCTCGCCCCCGCAGAAATACCTTCGGAATCACCCGAAGAGAAGGGAGTAACTGAACAAGCGACCTTGCAAATAAAAGAACATGAGAAGGTTGAGGATTGGAGGGAAGTCTTTATAGACTACTTCAAGTCCCACCAAATGCCCGAAGATGCGTCCGCAAGACATCAACTCATAAAACGAGCTCTGTCTTTCGCCTTCGTCAATGATACTCTATACAAGAGGTCATTCGATTCTCTGTGGCTGAGATGCTTAGGACCGGACGAATCGGAAAGAGTCGTTCAGGAGGTTCATGACGGAATCTGCGGTTCTCACCAAGCAGGTCCAAAGATGAAGTTGAAGATCAAACGGATGGGCTATTACTGGCCCACGATGATTCAAGACTGCATCGAATATGCGAAGCAATGTCACTCATGCCAGATTCATGGGGACTTCATCCACCAGCACCCAAATCCGTTGCATCCAACAGTAGCTAGCTGGCCATTCGAAATGTGGGGGACTGATATAGTCGGCCCCATCGAACCAGCATCGTCTAAAGGACATCGTTTCATCCTTGCGACGACTGACTACTTCTCTAAGTGGGCATAACCAGTACCATTGAGAGAAGTGAAGACGGAGAATATCCTCCATTTCTTCAAAACGCGCGTCATATATCGGTTTGGAACTCCGAGGCGGATCATCTCCGATAACGGGCCAGCCTACCGAAGTCATAAAATCAGCCGCTTCGCACAGCAGCATAAATAGACTGGAGATATTCCTCAGTCTATAATCTATGAGCTAACGGTCTCGCCGAGGCCTTCAACAAGACCTTGACGAAAATTATAAAGAAAACAGTGTCCCGAAATAAGAAAGACTGGCATGAGAGACTGCAAGAAGCTCTTTGGGCGTATCGAACCACGTTCAAGACAGCCACAAACACAACGCCATACGCGTTGGTGTTCGGTACGGAAGCAGTACTCCCTCTCGAGATAGAGTTACCCTCTCTACGAGTGGCAGTTCACCACGAGCTAACGGACGAAGAAAATGCTCACCTTCGGCTTGAGGAGCTTGACGCCCTTGATGAAACTAGGCTTATAGCGCAACAAAATCTGGAAGCTTATAAAGCAAAGATGATGCGTTCATACGAAAGATTGACCCGACCGAGAACATTCCACCAAGGCGAACTCGTGCTAGTGGTCAAAAGGCCTATGATCCCCAATCGCGCCAAGCGGGGAAAATTCGAGCCGAACTATGAAGGCCCGTACATCATAGATAAAGTTTACCAGGGTAGGGCCTATCTACTCATGGACATGCACGGTGAAAGGCCTTTCAGACTAATAAATGGTCGCTTCCTAAAGAAATACTACGCTTAATAAGCCACAGCCTAGGTCAACGATAGATGACGACGACTATGTCCGCTCGCTATCTTCCTAAGCTCAAACTTTATAAGCAGTAGCCAGCTTCTCAATAGCGGACCGAAATGTCCCTAAACTAACAGCGGACCGAAATTTCCCTAAACTAACAGCGGACCGAAATGTCCCTAAACTAATAGCGGACTGAAATGTCCTTAAACTAACAGCGGACCGAAATGTCCTTAAACTAATAGCAGACCGAAACGTCTTTAAACTACTACCGCAGCATCTTTAGACTGACGAGATATAAAAAAAATATATAAAAATAAAATAAAATAAAAACGGTATGTCCATATGCAAAAAGGGGCACGGATGAAAACCCGAAAGGGCTCCGTGAGTAAAAACAGCAGGGCTACCGGCGAGTGTTCGTGAAAACCCGAAAGGGCGCGACCTCGTAAAAAAAAGAGAAAAAGGAAATAAAAAGAATAAAAAAAATGGTATGTCCATAAGCAAAATGGGCACGGATGAAAACCCGAAAGGGCTCCGGGAGTAAAAACAGCAGGACTACCGGCGAGTGTTTGTGAAAACCTGAAAGGGCGCAACCTCGTTAAAGGACACTTATAGGGTCCTCTCGACCTTGTAGGGAGAAACCACCTGCGTGAGATCCTTATGACTCACAAAGGTGCAACACACTTAGGGATCCCCATGATTCCTAAGGAGAAAATACACTTGCGAGATCCTCACGACTCGTAAGGAGAACGCTCTTATGGGACCCTCACGGCTCGTAAGATTTGAAAGTCTTAAGTTACAGAGATCTAAACCTGTGCTTAAGCAACCCCCACAACTTTCGATATTGCCCTACAAGTGGCTCAATACTGACCCTTATATACAATCCACGGGCGCGAATAAACATTTCCCTAACCAAGGTCCATCCGTGACTGGGGATATGTTCGCATAACCCTTGTAAATCCTCTCGATTTGCAAAGAGAAAACCCTCCTGTAGGATCCTTACGACTTACAGAGGAACAAAACACTTAGGAACCCTCACGATTCCTAAGGAGAAAATACACCTATAAGATCCTCACGACTTGTAGGGAGAAATAGCTTTGTGAGACCCTTACGGCTCATAAAGTCAAAAGCCTTAGTCGACAGGACCCTAACCCTGGTCGCTAAGCCTCCTTTGTTCGACAATGACAGAGGAAAATGATGATTCGCTCCTGGCAACATCCCAGTTGTAGCGGTGCTGATGCCAAAATCAGTGTCCAAGTTCAGGTTTACGGCGAAAAGCCAGTAAGCCGCACATGCATACGAAATAGCCGAAATGATAGGGCAACTTGCAATAAAAAGCAGCAAGTAAAATGTATGCATGCGAAATAGCCGAAATGATTGGGCAACTCGCAATAAAAAGCAGCGAGTGGAAATAAAATAAACAGCCGAAATGATTGGGCACCGCGAAAAATAGCCGAAATGATTGGGCAATCGCGACCTTCGCGATATAAAAGCTGAAATGATAGAGCATCGCGGAAAGAATAAAAAAATGAAAGAATGAAACTTTTTGCCCTACAGTTAAGATCACATCGATCCCTGTATACAATCCAAGGGCATAAACAAAGAGGGAACCATACTCTCCCAGCCAACTCCTCGACTCACGGATACAAACACTCCTTGACGAGAGCTTCCTGATCCGCGTCGACCCGCAGAGCCACCAGAGCCCCCGTGGGAACCCTCGACTCATTTCAAACCCCAAGGAAACAAATAATCCTTGGCGCTTGGGAAACAAATAATCCCTAGCAAACTCCTCGACTCACGGATACAAACACTCCTTGACGAGAGCTTCCTGATCCGCGTCGACCCGCAGAGCCGCCAGTGCCCCCGTAGGAACCCTCGACTCGTTTCAAACCCCAAGGAAACAAATAATCTTTGGCGCTTGGGAAACAAATAATCCCTAGCAAACTCCTCGACTCACGGATACAAACACTCCTTGACGAGAGCTTCCTGATCCGCGTCGACCCGCAGAGCCGCCAGTGCCCCCGTGGGAACCCTCGACTCGTTTCAAACCCTAAGGAAATAAATAATCCTTGGCGCTTGGGAAACAAATAATCCCTAGCAAACTCCTCGACTCACGGATACAAACACTCCTTGACGAGAGCTTCCTGATCCGCGTCGACCCGCAGAGCCGCCAGTGCCCCCGTGGGAACCCTCGACTCGTTTCAAACCCCAAGGAAACAAATAATCCTTGGCGCTTGGGAAACAAATAATCCCTAGCAAACTCCTCGACTCACGGATACAAACACTCCTTGACGAGAGCCTCCTGATCCGCGTCGATCCGCAGAGCCACCAGAGCCCCCATGGGAACCCTCGACTCATTTCAAACCCCAAGGAAACAAATAATCCTTGGCGCTTGGGAAACAAATAATCCCTAGCAAACTCCTCGATTCACGGATACAAACACTCCGTGACGAGAGCTTCTTAACTCATGTCAACTGTTCCGCTACAACTGCAAATAAATCCCCGATTCGTCTCAATTTGTAAGAAGAAGTCTCAGACAGCAAGGATCGAAAAGCTTGCTTTTTGAGCAATGGGGCCCTGCAAGTCAATCCAAACTGGTCTCTTGCATACTATTCACGGGTCTCACTCTCCGAAGTCGAATTTCGACGAGGAGGGAAACAACCGCTTACGAATCCTCTCGACTCGTAAGAGGGAAAATTCTCTTATAGGATCCTTACGACTTATAAGAGAAAACCACACTTAGGAATCCTCATGATTCCTAAGGAGAAAATCCGCCTATGAGATCCTCTCGATCCGTAGGGAGAAAAGCCTCTATGAGACCCTCACGGCTCATAGAGTTGAAAAATCTTAGGCAGCAGACCAGAACCTGCGGCCTAAGTCATCGCTATTCCCTAAGGAAGTCGGAATACTCGTTTTAGACATCCATCAACCATGGTTATTAAGACAGCCTGCTGACAATAAAAAAAAAGAAGATGACAGAAAGAATATCCGGTCTACATTTGATCTGGCGTGCGTGACGCATTCATTTATGCATGGGCAGAAGACTCATGACGAGAAATAAGACAAGCTGAAATAGAAAAGGGAAGGGTTTCCATTCATACTGCTAAAAAAAAAATTCTTTTACAAGCATAAGAAACATTATTCAAATTATTACAACGGTATAACCTCATATCCGGGGCACGGATTGAGGAAATCAAAAGTAAGGCCATCCAGAGTTCTTCTGGCCTTTCTAATTATTCTTAAGAACAGTCTTTCTCGCTCCTCTGTATCGAGATCATCGGCGAGCCCTCCTGCCCTTTGATAAGCAGCAACTATCGCCGTCTGCTGGAAGACTTGGTGTAGGATGTCAATAAGGCTGTTCCGTCGTTTCTTTGAAATCAGCCCTGTCAGGTACACTGAATGCACCTTGTCTTCGGCATCATCCAGCGCGTTGAGCGGTAAGGCCTCATGAAGACCCGGAAGTGCTCTCCATATGGCTCCCAACACGACTTTCAAAAGGGCCGAACGACGAGGCAACAGCCAACCACCGCTTGCGTTCAGACGACCCATGACTTCTGCACATTCAGCGTCTGTAAATTCCTGGTTTTGTTGACGACCCTGAGCGCGGATATCATCGTAGTTAATAAACTCGTGCAAACTGTATAGATGCACCGCCGCCATTATGCCTGGAGGAAATATTACAGGAAGATCAGCAATAGAAAAGCAATAATATACATAGAGGACTAAATTCCTAGAGAGCGAAACTATGTTCAAGGATAAAGTCCCCTGGATGAAAGCTCTGCTGGTTAAGATTAATCTAAGAATCGATTTTACCTAAAGTTTTCCTAAAAACTTTTTAAAAAAAAGGGGAGGAGCAAGGCACCGGAATTCTTGAAGGCAAGAACAAAGCTCTGAGGTCTTCGAAAATAGAAATCTGAAAGATGATAAATATCTGGGGGGGACGAAAGGTCCTATTTATAGGCATCAAGTGCCTCTTCGACTTCCAAGAGTTGTCACGGCAGTTTACCCTAATCGGAGCGAACTTCTGTTCAAATTCCGAGGTGGGAGACGAAGCAACGCTTCGTCTTCCCCCAATCAGAGCAAAGCTCTGTCTTGAAAATTAATTTAATGAAGCGACGCTTCAGATTATTTGCGCTGCACAATATGCCATGTGTCAGGCGCTAATACGTCAGCGCAACGCCCAAAACAGCGCACCCAATCAAAGCAAAGCTCTATCTCAAGCGGCACTAAAGGAAGCAACGCTTCAGCAGCGTATGCGCCGTGCGCTGCGTGACATGTGTCGGCGCAGATGCGCTAGCGCAGTCGCGCTGCACTGTGCGCTGTGCGACACGTGTCATACCCTGGAGCATTGGCGCTAAACAAAAATTAAGGTTCTGAAGAAATCTTTTCTGTTATTGTTAAAATAAGAAGATTATCTTCTGTAAAACAGAAGCCCTTGGATCAAAGATCCGACGGTGGGGGAAAGCCCGCCAAATCTTTCAGAAAAGGGATTTCTTCAACAAATTAAACTTACTTCTTAATTTGCAAGATGAGGTCTCAGGCAGTAAGGATTGAAAAGCTTGCTTCTTGAGCAATGGGGCCCTGCAAGTCAATCCAAAATGGTCTCTTGCATACTATTCACGGGTCTCACTCTCCGAAGTCGATTTTCGACAAGAAGGGAAACAACCGCTTACGAATCCTCTCGACTCGTAAGAGGGAAAATTCTCTTATAGGATCCTTACGACTTATAAGAGAAAACCACACTTAGGAATCCTCACGATTCCTAAGGAGAAAATCCACCTATGAGATCCTCTCGATCCGTAAGGAGAAAAATCTCTATAAGACCCTCACGGCTCATAGAATTGAAAAGTCTTAGGCGGCAGATCTGAACCTGCGGCCTAAGCCATCGCTATCTCTTGGAAAAATTAAGTTATCTGCCAATCAGGTTCATCGACAACATCATGATGTAAAGGCAGAAAACAAAAGAGCATACAAGATATTGCAAAAGAAAGTGTGTATCTTTATTCATTGACCTCAATCAAATACATGGTGAATCATACAAAAGAGCAAAGAACGGATACATGTTACTCAGAAAAGAAAATTTTTACAAATACATTGATACAAAGGCAGCTATTGGGAAGGAAGCATCTTAAGTAGCTCTATCAGTTGTTCGTACACTTCCTTCCATGCCTTTTCCCGATTGGATACCACTGCCAACTCCGCCTCCACCTGGGCCCGTTGCTGTGCGACGGATGCAAGCTGATCCCTGACGGCTTGATGAGCAGCTTCACGGCCTGGAGTATCATGCTCGGCGACATCAAGTGCCCGCTTTAGTCTCAGCCCATTCGATATGCGCTCCAGAAGACCCTCGAAGACGGTCTTTACCTCAGCGGCGTTCGCCTCAACTTCGGCACGCAAGCGAGCAGTTCTGCTTGAAGAATCTTGGCACTCCTTCAGCCTCAAAGCCACTTCTTGTTCCAGATGACGGAAATGAGAAGCGCTTTGCTCGAGCCATGCTCCCCGTTGAGTGCTCAAGGCCAAAGTCTCGGGGGACAGGCGCATTGACTCCAGCTGATGAAGGCGAGCCTCGATCTCCCGACAATAGTTAACCCAAGAGGCGACAATGCCCTCGTCATGGAAGGTGGCAAATATCGCCAACATCGGGTTAACCGTCGTGGCGAAGTCCTCAGCAGATACAGGAGCCTCGATGTCGAGTTCCTCGATGTAGTCGCTCAACATGCGTAAACTATTCGCGGCACCTTTTGAGGACGGACGTCGCTGGGAAGGGCCGCCCGGTATTGTAATGCGAGACTCGAAAGGGACCAAGACTGGAACGACAGCTGGAAAAAGACGAAATGCGATTAGATGATGATTCAATAGATATGAAGGAAGTCATTGATAAGATAGTTTACTATACCGGTGGAGACAGGTGGCAAGGCCGGAAGGGCTGGTGGCGCAGCCGATCTTTCTGCTCCCCCTTCGATTTGCAACACTGCAGTCAGAACAAGAGAGAGTTAGAAATAATTCTACCACTGAAAAGACAAAGCTACTAATCGGGAACGGTACTCACCAGCGCCACCAGAGGGAGAGGTGAATTCAGATGGGAAAGAGAAGTGTGGGAGCAACACTTGATAGAGATGATCAAAAAGCACTCCTGGAAGATACAACAATGTGACTTTAGTACACGAATTATACATCTGGAAGATAAGATTAATAAATCGCAAACACATACCTTCCAACATCTTCGAGGGTATGAGAGAAGGCTGAGAGGTGACCACCGCCAAAGCAGTCGTTGAAGGCGCTCCCTCGAGCGGTGGGGCATCGGCACTAGCTGCACCTGCATTACGAAAAGGTGAACTTGTCAGAAAAGGTTGTAAAGTAAAGAAAAGCAGCCACTTAGGGTTTACCTGAGGAGCTCCCGGCTGAAACGGAGGCGACTCCCTCCTCTACCGACATGAGACCACCGCCCGTGGCCTCGTCACCCGACTCGATGGGGACCGTCGTCGTGCTAGCAAGACCTGGGGACGGCGGAGGGCCATAGACGGGAAGGGCTATGATTGGAGTATTGCCAGATTCCAGAGAGGGAGCGGTTGGCTCGTCCTCGGGAATCATGGTCACCTCACCCACTACTCTCTCAGGTTCAGTAGCTGCGGTTGTATCGTCTACCGTCGCCAGGGGACCGCCGACCTCGAGCGCCTCAGCCGCCACCACCCTGGACTCATCATCTGCCACCGCTTCAGGTTCGGCATCAATGACCTTCTCGGCGGTAGGCCCCTCGACCTCCACTTCAGGCTCCATGGCCTCAACGATATTACCCACTGTCGGCTCGAGTTCGGCAGGTATCGCCTCCTCCGTTCCCCTAGGATCGACGGCTTCCGCCTCTCCCTCGATCGGACTTGGCCCTGCAAAGATAAGAGATATAAGGACCAATGACATTAAAATCCTTATAACAAAAACTCTGAGAGAAATATTACCTGAAGTGGATTTACCGTTTGCGCTCCGAACTGCTCGCGCCACCTCTCTGCGGGCAGTGGATAGGGCGACAGGGGCCTCTTCGGAGGGAGTATCAGCTCGAGGGGCGGTGCTGGGGCCCGCTCCCATAGCCAAGGCAGCCCTGCGCACCTTCGCCTCATGCCTCAACCGCTTCCTCTCCTCCCGAGCGGTCATGAGGGACCTCTGTGACGCCTCCTTCAAGGCATCATCGTCTTCATTCAGGGATGCCTCCAGAGCCTTTAAGGCATCTCTCATCGGCTCTTCAAGACGAACCTCCTGCGGTGGCCCAGAAGAAGCAGGAACGTCGGCAGCTGGTACAACATCTGCGTCGCTAGGAGGGAACGGCATTGAGGTTCCTGTAATTAAAAGGGAAGGGTTAGATCGACCATAACACAAGGAAAATGAAAAACATGATGAGTTGAAACTTACTAAGGCCCATAGATGCCCTGAGACGTTCCTCCTCCTGAAAAGTCCTCAGAGAAGCAGCAATGGCTTCTTCATCAGTGATGCCTGTTGAAAGAAAAGAAAGAAAAGCGTTAGTCAAAAATAATGAAGAGGATATGTTGCAATAAAGAAAAGGCGACTAGTAGTTACCTGATTGCGTAAGCTTAGCCAGCCACGCGTCACGCTTCACCAACCATGCCGAAGCTCTGAGAGCAGCCTCCAAGTCTGTATCGTCCGACGGCGGCATCACCAACCCTGCGTTAGTCCCATATTCGAGCAGACCTTCAGCATGAGGAGCATGGGGTTCCTGGCCGAACACGACATCCGCAGCGAAGAGCGACTTCTTTTTCTTTTGACCCCCGACCCTAGGCTCGCGGGGGATCGACTTCCGTTTAGCAGCCACTTTGGGACGACGGGTCCCGATGTCTGCACCCACGCCAGACTCCGGCAAGGGTACAACCATTGTCTCCACTGGAGCACAGGGTGCGGGAGGTGCGTCTGTGATATCAGGGAGCGGCAGCTCACGTGGAGGGCTTTGCGCACATGATGGTCTGCCCCCAGCATCTTTTAGAAGAGGAACCACCAGGATCCTTGGCGCTAAGGGAGCGTTACGATTGGTACCGGGGGGTACTTCTTTACGGTCGATCAACACTCGCCTCTCTTCCTTTATAACAGCCCCCGCCGCATGATTGTACCACTCTTTATATACATTAAGGAGTCGTGGAGCACAGGCCGGCGTGCTAACGAAAAAACGAGAACCCGTGTTCAGGCGCATGAAGTGGTGTAACGCGTTCTCCATCCCTTCTTCATTGACAGCAGGTTCCAGTAAGAAAGCTTCTAAGGGTACCCCTTGATCGTAACCCAGTTGTCAGGAAAAACGATGCAGGTTATATCTCATAAAGACTGCTGCACCGCCCTGCCTGAAGACTAGGAAACCCGGTCTAATAGAATACAAATGAAGGATCTCCCGGGCCGTTAACACTGAAGCTCCATCCTTGAAGGAGTCCTGTAATGGTCGCACCGCAGAGGTGGACGCTTTTCCAATGGTCAATACCTTATCAATGAAGGACATCCCGACTCCAACGGTATGAGGGCGAAGCAGTAAACCTCTGGCGTCCCGTGGTGAAGGGGTCACGATTGATGAGCCAATCAGCTGTAAAATGCGAGAAAAACCGCACTTGTCAAAGAATGAAGGCCTTTTATGCATACCGAAGACACCCGCCGTGTGTAGCTCTGTAAGTCCGTGTTGCCCACCCCGGTGCTTACGGGGAGGCGGAAAACATAATAAAAATCGGATTTTTAATGACTTTGGCAACATGGACTAAGCTTGTGAGGATCTTTGCTAAACATAAACTAGCTAACCCTAACTACAAAGTAGCTAAGTGATGAAAGGTTATACCTTTGGTCTTTAGTCCTTCTCTCCTTGCTCCTAGGTATGGTAGAAAAGGATCACCTTGCTTGTCTTCTCCCGTCAAAGAAGGATCCACCCGAAAGCCACCACCTTTAGCTTCAACTCCAAGCTAGGAGTAACTAGAGTGCAAGAAATGCTAAGACTTGAACCCTAGAAGTGAGTAGAGAAGATCAAGAGAGGGTTTTTCTCAAGCTTTTTTTGTTTCTCAACTCATGAGAGGGAGAGAGCTTGAGGGAGAGGATGAGCAAGAGAGAGAAAAAGAATGAGAGAATGAGAAAATAGTGAGCCATTCTCACTAATATGTGAGGATAATTTTAATTAGATAATTAGCTTGAAAATTGTCATGATAAATCATGAATTGACCATTATCATTTCATTTTTGCAAAGATCAAAGAGCATCTTCCAAATGAAATGATTATGGTCAAGTTGTCAACATGGTCAACAAGTCAATGAAGTCAAATTGTCAACAACAACCATGCACAATAATTAAGCTAATTATCAATTAACAATAATCCACACAAAAACAATAGGGTTAATAAAATGACAAATGCCATTAACCCAAAACAAGGTCCTCTCCCCCAATCTCAAGCAACTGTGCATACGCACCCGCATTCGTGATCCGAGGAACACGAATACCCTGAGAAAAACCAATCTCAAATCATATACTAGGATCCGGCTTAAACCAAAGCCCGCTAGTATAAACTATCCGGACAGCAAACGTGCACAAGTGCGCGGATGCGAACGAACCCTGTCGCAAAACCATGCGACCTCTACTCGTTTTGCCTAAAGGCGAATAGCTCTCTGTGTGGGACTCTAAAGACTCGACACTACGCTGGCAGTGGGTTTAACCACAGACCGCAAGCGGCACTAGCTGTACGTAACGGTCCCCAGGTAGATGTCGATAAGAAGACTGACGAGGTGAACCCCATCTGCACTCCTACTGAGCCTGTATGTGACAGTCTCCGTACAGTCCGGTCTGTTCGTCTGATACATCGCATGGCGGGCCTAGGGGGGCGGTGAACGTCAGTCCCCTAATAGCGGTACAAGTCGTGTCGGAGTGTAGCCCAGAATTCCCTGAGATAACACTGGAA
Source organism: Agapanthus africanus (assembly GCA_030015575.1). NCBI lineage: Eukaryota > Viridiplantae > Streptophyta > Magnoliopsida > Asparagales > Amaryllidaceae > Agapanthus > Agapanthus africanus. The sequence continues at coordinate 40,919,925 of JASDDO010000018.1, read as the reverse complement.
ACCTACCAGTATATCTCGCTTGCCCTGGCCAGGGACTACTCGTGTAATGGCTCTCCTAGACACAGCGCGATGTCAACCCCCAATACCGGGAGAGACGAATCCTGTCTAACCGTCACTGCCTCCAAGTGCTTCGGGACTGCACCCAAAAACTACCTGTTTGCATAGCTCCTTTGAGCCGTGGTAGGGTAGTAATCAAAGTGCAGTGGGAACACACTCGAGGCGAAGTGACAGTGTCAAGTCAGCGGACTAAGCTGTACTCATGTCACCTGGGAACTGATAACTGACGATAGGTATATTACCAACCAACAGTTCCCGACGAGTCCTGTCCAGTGTACTCGTAACCTAACGAGCACCCGCATACTATCCCAAGTACGACGTACTAACGGCTGTGGGACAGACCGTCTCCCACACTGGGATGAGAAGCGCATACGCTAGTCTACTCCGGAGTATCGATGCCCTGTCTCGATAGTCCAACGACCAGGGACCTGTATAAGGATGTGCTTATAGATTACCCAGCTCCCACGAGTGCGAGCGCCATCACAACGCTGGTAATCAAGCAAAGATCCTAAGGGCTCTACTAATATGTATACCAGCAATATGCTAAAAGAAACACATGCACATATTAAAGCAGAGACAAACCAAGTAGCATACTACCATTTCGAGCAAGATTGTATATACAACTGTGAATATCCCAAGCTTCCATTAAGTAATATACAAGCTAGTATGATACAGTAATGGCCTCTAGGGCATATACACTAACAATCTCCCACTTGCACTAAGGCCATGTACTGGCGTATCGAAGACCTATCATCTCGATCAGCCGCTCGAACTGAGTCTGGGGCAAGGCCTTGGTGAATGGATCTGCTGTGTTATCCTCTGATGCAACTCTCCGGACCTCGATCTCCTGGCGATCCACGATCTCCCTGATCAGGTGATACCGCCTTAAGATGTGTCTGGATTTCTGATGGGACCTGGGTTCCTTCGCTAAAGCTATAGCCCCGTTGTTGTCGCAATACAGAGGTATTGGGTCAACAATGGACGGAACCACCTGAAGTTCTTTCAAGAACTTCCTCATCCAGACAGCTTCTTTTGCGGCATCAGATGCAGCGATGTATTCCGCTTCCATAGTCGAGTCAGCAACGGTTTCCTGTTTGGAGCTCTTCCAACACACCGCCCCTCCATTGAGGGTAAAGACAAAACCCGACATGGACTTGGAATCATCCTTGTCACTCTGGAAGCTGGAGTCAGCAAAGGCCTCAATCTGCAGGTCTTTTCCGCCATACACCAAGAACATCTCCTTAGTCCTTCTCAGGTACTTGAGAATGTTCTTTACTGCTATCCAATGTTTCTCCCCAGGGTTTGACTGATACCTGCTTACCACACTCAGTGCATAAGCCACATCCGGTCTGGTACACAACATCGCATACATAATAGAGCCTACCGCAGAAGCGTAGGGTATAATAGACATGCGATCCCTCTCCAAATCAGTCTTGGGAGACATCTCTTTGGAGAGGGTGATCCCGTGACAAGCCGGTAGATTACCGCGCTTGGAATCTTCCATACTGAATCTCTTCAGTATGGTGTCGATGTACCTGGACTGCGAGAGTCCTAATATCCTCTTGGATCTGTCACGGTAGATCCGGATACCCAGAATGTAGGAGGCATCACCCAGGTCTTTCGTGGAGAACCTGTGTGACAAGAACCCCTTGACAGATTGTAGCATAGGAATGTCATTTCCTATTAAGAGAATGTCATCCACGTATAAAACGAGGAATACTACAGTTCTCGCTATAAATCTACAATAGATGCATGGTTCATCTGGATTTTTGATAAAGCCAAATTCTTTGACCGTCTCATCAAAACAGATGTTCCAACTCCGCGATGCCTGCTTGAGTCCATAAATGGACTTGAGCAACTTGCACACCTTTCCGCTGCTCCCACCCTGAATGAAACCCTCTGGCTGGTCCATATAGACACACTCCTCTAAATGACCATTTAGAAAAGCTGTCTTTACGTCCATCTGCCAAATCTCATAATCGTGGAAAGCAGCGATGGCAAGAAGGATCCGAATGGATTTCAGCATAGCTACTGGAGAAAAGGTTTCGTCATAGTCCAAACCAGGTCGCTGACGAAAACCCTTTGCTACCAGTCTAGCTTTATAGGTCTCAACCTGTCCATCTACACCAATCTTCCTTTTGAAGATCCACTTGCATCCTACGGGTTTTACCCCGTCTGGAGCAATGTCCAACGTCCATACTTTGTTGGTGTACATGGACTCCATCTCGGTCCGCATTGCATCCAGCCATTTTACCGAGTCGACGCTCTGAATGGCTTGCTGGAAGCTAGTAGGCTCATCACAATCTAGGATGCAGTCCTCTCTATCCCCGTCAATGAGGAAACCGTAGTACCTCTCGGGCGGATGAGACTGCCTACTACTCCTGCGGAGCGGCGTAGGAATGTCCTGTCCTTCTGGTTCCACTAAACTTTCAGTAATAGTTTGTGGTTCTGGAATTTCTTCCAGTTCTATTGCGCTCCCACTTAATTCTTTTTCTATGAACTGATGTTCTAGAAAGTGGGCATGGCGAGAAACAAGGACTTTTTGTTCCTCTTCGTAATAGAAGTAATATCCCTTGGAGTTCTTTGGATATCCCACAAACTTGCACTGTACTGAGCGTGCCTCGAGCTTGTCCGCATGCTGCTTTTTTACAAAAGCTGGACATCCCCATGTCTTAATGTGATTAAGATAGGGTTTCTTCCCACTCCATAACTCATATGGTGTGGTAGGCACAGTCTTAGTGGGAACACGGTTCAAAAGATATGCAGCTGTTTCTAGCGCATACCCCCAGAACGATCGCGGTAACTCAGCGTTACTCATCATGGACCGTACCATATCCAATAGGGTTCGGTTCCGTCTCTCCGATACACCGTTATGTTGCGGAGTGTATGGAGGAGTAAGCTGAGAGAGAATTCCATTCTCTTTTAAGTAATTCAGGAATTCGGCACTTAAGTATTCTCCTCCTCGATCCGATCTTAGGATCTTGATACTTTTGCCGGTCTGTTTTTCTACTTCACTCTTATATTCCTGGAATTTTTCAAAAGCCTCGGATTTATGTTTCATTAAGAAGACATAACCGTACCTTGAAAAATCATCCGTAAAAGTTATGAAGTAAGAAAAACCGCTTCGCGCATGTGTAGACATTGGACCGCACACGTCGCTGTGTACGAGTCCCAAGAGCTCGCTCGCTCTTTCTCCGTGTCCAGAAAACGGAGCCTTTGTCATCTTTCCTTTGAGACAGGATTGACAAGTTGCATACGATTGATATTCGAACGAATCTAAATATCCTTCAGTATGTAACTTAGTCAATCTTCTCTCGTTGATGTGACCCAGTCTACAATGCCATAAGAAAGTTTTATTAATTTCTGGAGACTTTCTTTTGTGTGTATTCTGGATATTGAAAACCTGTGGTTGGTTTAAAACGTAAATACCGTTGTTCAATGTACCTGACCCAATCAACACTTGATTAAGGTGAATGTTCACTACATTACTTACAAATGCAAATTCATAACCTTCTTTAGATAATAAAGATACAGAAATGATATTACAGGTTGCATTTGGTACATAATAACAACTACGCAAAACCAAAAAGTGTCCATCTGATAATCCCAGGTGATAGTCCCCCACGGCCTCAGCATCCATGCTAGCACCGTTCGCAACTCTGAGGGTCATGTCACCTGTCTTCAAAACTCTACGCTTTCTCAACGCCTGCAAAGAATTACAGATATGAGATCCTGATCCGGTATCCAATACCCAGGATGTAGAGTTTATTGATAGACAATTTTCAATAACATACACACCTGAAGCTGAAGCTGCAACTCGCTTCAAATCCTGTGTTCTGGCTTTCCAAGCCTTGCAATCTTGTTTCCAGTGACCACTTTTGTGACAATAGAAGCATTCTTCCTTCCCCACCAGCTTCCCCGCTACCTTTGTTGCTTTACCCTTTCCCTTCGTATCCACTTTACCGACACCGCCTCTTGGTTTGGCGGGGGCTTTCTTCTTCTTGCCCTTGGCTTTCGCCCTGGACCTAGAAGAGGAAGATCCTCCTACAAACAAAGTGGATGTCTCCCTACCCTTCTGTAGGGTGCCCTCAGCAGTCCTCAACATGTTCAGAAGCTCGGCAAGTTCAACCTCCTTTCCTTGCATGTTGAAGTTAAGAATGAACTGGGCGTAAGTGGAAGGAAGGGACTGGAGAATCAGATCAGTATAGAGTTCATTCTCCAACGTGGTCCCAAGGTCCGCGAGCTCCTCTATGTAGCCGATCATCTTAAGCACGTGGTCCGCTACCGATGATCCGACGGCCAACCTTGCCGAAAAGAGCTTCTTCGACACTTCGTATCTTGCGATACGAGACTGCTCTCCATACAGTTCTTTTGTATGGAGAAATATGGACTCTAGGTCCATATTCTCGTGCCTCCTCTGATGTTCATTGTCCATCGAGGCTAGTACGAGGCATTTGGCCCTCGCGCAATCTATCTCCCATGTCTTACGGATTTCTACATCCGCGACGCTGGAGGTGGGACCTGGGACGGGGGGAGCTTTGGTGGTAAGTATATACCCCAGCTTGTCATAAGTGATAGCCATCTTGACATTCCTGAGCCAATCTTTGTAGTTTGGCCCTGTCAATATGTTTTTATCTAATAGTAACTTAAGTCCGGTCATCTTGAATGGTCGCTGCAATTAGGAGAGAGAAAAGAAACACTTTAGCATGATGCTCTTGCAAGTTTAGAGTGGTTTTTAGTTTGTCTAAACTGGATGGCTCCCACTGTTTCTCGAATCCCTTCTCAAACCATAAAGAAAAGGATTAGCCGGGATCATTCTCACCGTACAATACTTGCTTAACCGTTCAGCCAGGCCAGTGTCGGTACTTCGAGGGAGGTTTTCCAACGCTTTCGCGAAGTTCCTTAATTAAGTAACCTCTTTTCCCTGTGGGCGTAGCCCCGCTAACACCTTTCTAGGCACCTACTAGGTTTATAGCATTGATCGTTAAGTGAGAGTTTTCCCGAGGAGTAGCATATACTCACAGTAGGATCGGGATCCAAATATCATCGCGTGATAAAACCGAAGGAATCCTACCAGAATCATCACACTCCAAATGGTATGCAACGCTAGCAAGTTTCAGTACTTATGAAACTCCCGATGTGGATTTTTGCCCCATGTTCTTATGACCTTGACTTTGGCCAAAATATCATAAGTCACATGTCAAGTTCTACCCGTCATTCTCCTGGTTAATTTGGACCCACCCGTACCTACCCTTGGCTTTGGCCAAAATGGCAGCACGACTGTCCCAAACCAACGCATCTATCTATGCTGCACATGAATACCCAAACGCTACCAATCACTATGCCTTGACTTTGGCCAAAATACATAGCTTGAATACTTTTGACCATTCATGTGGAATGACGGAGGGCTACGGATGGTTTTGGCGAAACCGTGAACGTAGTGAACTTGATATAATCGATGGAACGAGATAGCTTTTAAAAGGAGTGGTTCAAGCTCCGCGTTTAAAAGTTTTAGTTTTGAAAAGAACCGAGTGGTTTTCAAAGTGTTCCAATCGACTTTTACTTGGTTTATTTCTTGCATTAGTTCTTTTAATGCGTCCCATCATTTAATCCTACCATTGCAGAAAACAACCAAAATATGACGTACGCTTATGCCATTCGCATTCGCCACGGGGCCCCGTCATCACCCGTTAGGTTACTTAACTAACGACAGAGCGGGGGCTGGGCTAGCGCGGCTGTAAAACATAAGCAACGCCTAAATAGTTATTATATATAAATATATAGCAATGATAGACATTACAGATCACAGATGAATACATTGGATATACTAGGAATCCGCAATGCGTTCGAGCCTGCAACGCAAAGCGGATTACACGGTCGCGGTGAATAGCCAATACCCCACCCAAGACCCCTACGGGTGCGGCAAACTACCCGCCAAGCACCCGAAGCGAAGCAACCTCCCTCACCACCGTGAGTAGGCCACTCGGCGCTTCGAGATACCCGGTAGTTTGTGCACCCCCTCCATAGGTCTATCCTAGGAGCAAAAACAGTAAAAAGAATTATACAATGACGGCTACAACCCCGACCCGGTTGTGCGGCCATACAAAGAATATTATTACATCAATTTACATGTTACAAATGAATGAAAGAAAAAACAACGCTCATCTCACATCCACCCCGTCCATTCACCCGCGACAATCCAATCCATTCATATCCACAAACCAATAACAATCACAGATCATGTATAACCCCGACTAATCGTCTTATAGCGATTAGCCGACGTTCAATACATGCAAGCATTACAGATATAACCGATATAGTTAAAGTGCAGTGAAGTTCGGAAAAATACGGAATTATAGGACCCCAAAAGGAAATTTCTTTTCTGGAAAATCTGGGTACATATAATATATCCTAAAAATCCCAAAACCAACAACAACACACTCTGCACGAAAAACGATGCGCCGATAACCACAATCCGCGGCGGTTCCGCCGCATAAACCTACTTCATGCGGCGGAAGGGCGGCGACTTGAGGGAATTGGGGTATCGTTTTTCTTGGGTGTATTCACAAAACCCTGAGACGATTTTACATGTATACAGTTTTTCATTTTGAGCAGAAATAATTTTAACAGAAACTTGGATTTTGTAAAAGTTTGGTTTTGTGATTTTTCCGGTTCCGAACTTCGTTACACTTAACTACTTAACTAGTTTAGGTTTAGTTAGGCTCTGATACCACTGTAAGTCCGTGTTGCCCACCCCGGTGCTTACGGGGAGGCGGAAAACATAATAAAAATCGGATTTTTAATGACTTAGGCAACATGGACTAAGCTTGTGAGGATCTTTGCTAAACATAAACTAGCTAACCCTAACTACAAAGTAGCTAAGTGATGAAAGGTTATACCTTTGGTCTTTAGTCCTTCTCTCCTTGCTCCTAGGTATGGTAGAAAAGGATCACCTTGCTTGTCTTCTCCCGTCAAAGAAGGATCCACCCGAAAGCCACCACCTTTAGCTTCAACTCCAAGCTAGGAGTAACTAGAGTGCAAGAAATACTAAGACTTGAACCCTAGAAGTGAGTAGAGAAGATCAAGAGAGGGTTTTTCTCAAGCTTTTTTTGTTTCTCAACTCATGAGAGGGAGAGAGCTTGAGGGAGAGGATGAGCAAGAGAGAGAAAAAGAATGAGAGAATGAGAAAATAGTGAGCCATTCTCACTAATATGTGAGGATAATTTTAATTAGATAATTAGCTTGAAAATTGTCATGATAAATCATGAATTGACCATTATCATTTCATTTTTGCAAAGATCAAAGAGCATCTTCCAAATGAAATGATTATGGTCAAGTTGTCAACATGGTCAACAAGTCAATGAAGTCAAATTGTCAACAACAACCATGCACAATAATTAAGCTAATTATCAATTAACAATAATCCACACAAAAACAATAGGGTTAATAAAATGACAAATGCCATTAACCCAAAACAAGGTCCTCTCCCCCAATCTCAAGCAACTGTGCATACGCACCCGCATTCGTGATCCGAGGAACACGAATACCCTGAGAAAAACCAATCTCAAATCATATACTAGGATCCGGCTTAAACCAAAGCCCGCTAGTATAAACTGTCCGGACAGCAAACGTGCACAAGTGCGCGGATGCGAACGAACCCTGTCGCAAAACCATGCGACCTCTACTCGTTTTGCCTAAAGGCGAATAGCTCTCTGTGTGGGACTCTAAAGACTCGACACTACGCTGGCAGTGGGTTTAACCACAGACCGCAAGCGGCACTAGCTGTACGTAACGGTCCCCAGGTAGATGTCGATAAGAAGACTGACGAGGTGAACCCCATCTGCACTCCTACTGAGCCTGTATGTGACAGTCTCCATACAGTCCGGTCTGTTCGTCTGATACATCGCATGGCGGGCCTAGGGGGGCGGTGAATGTCAGTCCCCTAATAGCGGTACAAGTCGTGTCGGAGTGTAGCCCAGAACACCCTGAGATAACACTGGAAACCTACCAGTATATCTCGCTTGCCCTGGCCAGGGACTACTCGTGTAATGGCTCTCCTAGACACAGCGCGATGTCAACCCCCAATACCGGGAGAGACGAATCCTGTCTAACCGTCACTGCCTCCAAGTGCTTCGGGACTGCACCCAAAAACTACCTGTTTGCACAGCTCCTTTGAGCCGTGGTAGGGTAGTAATCAAAGTGCAGTGGGAACACACTCGAGGCGAAGTGACAGTGTCAAGTCAGCGGACTAAGCTGTACTCATGTCACCTGGGAACTGATAACTGATGATAGGTATATTACCAACCAACAGTTCCCGACGAGTCCTGTCCAGTGTACTCGTAACCTAACGAGCACCCGCATACTATCCCAAGTACGACGTACTAACGGCTGTGGGACAGACCGTCTCCCACACTGGGATGAGAAGCGCATACGCTAGTCTACTCCGGAGTATCGATGCCCTGTCTCGATAGTCCAACGACCAGGGACCTGTATAAGGATGTGCTTATAGATTACCCAGCTCCCACGAGTGCGAGCGCCATCACAACGCTGGTAATCAAGCAAAGATCCTAAGGGCTCTACTAATATGTATACCAGCAATATGCTAAAAGAAACACATGCACATATTAAAGCAGAGACAAACCAAGTAGCATACTACCATTTCGAGCAAGATTGTATATACAACTGTGAATATCCCAAGCTTCCATTAAGTAATATACAAGCTAGTATGATACAGTAATGGCCTCTAGGGCATATACACTAACAAGCTCGAGCCACGATGCAAAGTAGTGCATCGGGAAGACCACGTGCAGTACCCCGGGCTCGTTGGCATCCGCTGCTCGGCTGAGGCCATGATATAGGTGCGCCAGGCCGGCAATCCCCACGGCCACCTTTTCCCTGATGACCATGCGGTGGGCTGGATAAAAGACAGAGGGCCGCATGCGATGAGAATGCATTGGGATCGCGAACCAACTCAGCCACAGCCCGAGAAATCCTAAGAAAATGGCCTCCTCATCCATCCCAGGGGCTGCAATTTCCGCGAAAGATATGGTAGGGAAGTCTGGGAGGAAGAAAGCCTTTTGGTCTATCTCCTTCGTCGGCAGGTTATCCAAACCTAGGCCAAAAGGATCATCCAGGATGGCAGATTTGACGGCTCCTGGCGAAATAACGCTCGGACGGAGGAAGCGAGCAATGAAGTCCTCAAAATTAACTCCTCGGCCCCCGTGTTCGATGAAGAGGGACTCGTAGATGTTCAACACCTTGATCAGGCTCGGTAATTGGTGTTGAACGGCATTTTCCGGCGTAATCCCCCTTACCATCGGCTTAGCACCGAAGATGTACTCATCTGTCGGGAGCAGCTCTTCATAGTGTTCCCCCATGACCGGTAGGCCGGATACCTCCGCGAATTCCTCCAAAGAAATGGACACTTCCCGATCCATGGCAAGGAAAGTGTGGGTGGGAATATTCCATTGCTCCAAGAAAGCCTTGAACCACCAAGTGGGGAGCGTAGGATATTGGAAGAGAGAGACGTAGACTACGGTGTACAGTCCTAGTCTTATCAACTGCGACTTCCTCGTCGACAGGATGTACCGGGCCCACGGCAGATAGCCAATAGGGTGACGGGGAATCAAACCAAGGTTATATGATTGCCCCCAGGGTCGTGCTTCCCCCTGACAGATACGGCGTCCTAGGATGTCCAGAACCATAGGACGCTGAACCGGAACCGCATCCATAGCGGGACGAAGAAAGCTGTTCGCGGTCCAGTCTATCATCTCCACAGCATACTGCACTGAAGGTGGGGTAGCGTAGTGAATTGCCGTGATGGGTTCTGACGGTACCGCACAGGTGAAGCTCCGTCGGCCCATAATGATTTGGTTATACCAAGACCCCCAAAGGTGGAGTTTCTTGTACTCCGGGTCGTACTCTCTAATCATGGTTAGGGCTTCATGGTCCAAGGGCGCCTCGGGAAATCCCTCCTCCGAGCGGACAAACGGGAATGAAGTTGTTAGTTATATGTATGCCCTAGAGGCCATTACTGTACATCGGATGTATATTGTAGTGGATGCTGGGACATATATAGGGAGGACTTTCTTGCTCGACATGATAGTATGCTATCTGGTTGAACTTTACCTTAACGTGTATACTGATTGTCTCTCTGTTACATGTTGGTAAAGCCCTTAGGATGTGTACTTGACTACCTGGACTATGATGCGGATCATACTAGTGGGGACATGGCAGTCCATAAGTACATCCTTCAAAGTCCCTAGTCGTGGGTATATCGAGACGGGGCATCGATATACCAGAGTAGACTAGCGTATACCTTCTCGACCCATACAGATGGGCGATGGATGATCCCATATCCATTGGTGTTTGACATCAGAGATGATATACGGGTGCTCAGTGGAGACTGGGTATACTGGACGGACTCGTCGAGAACTCCCAGATGGTATTATACCTTACGTCAGATGCCAGTTCTCTGGTGACACTGGTACAGAGTAGTCTGTTGACCCGAGATCATCATAGATTCTTGTGTGGTTCCCACTGTACTTTGATTTCCATCTTACCACGTCCAAGTGGGCGTGCAAAACGGTGGTTTTTGGGTACAGTCCCGAGTCACATGGAGGCAATGAGCGATAGGAGGGGATTCGTCTCCCCCGGTATAGGGAGTTGATGTTGCGCTGTGTTCGATTGGCTATAACCGGAAATCCCTGGCCAGGGTTGCTGAGATTTACTGGTAAAAGTTACCAGTAGTTTCTCGAATTGTTATAGACCTCATATCGACACGACTTATCGAGCTATTGGGGTCTGACGTTTACCACCCCTAGGCGAGATATGCGACATATCAGACGATCAGACCGGACTGTACGGTAAGTGTTACTGGTTGGATTCACAGGAGTATGAGCTGGCTTGCTCGTCGATCTTCTGATCGCTCAATTCCCGGGTGGCCGTTACGTTTAGCAGACCGCTTGCGGCTTGTAGGTGTTTGATATGATCATCACCTGCTGCCGGCGTATTGAAGAGTCTTTAGAGTCCTACACAGAGGTTTCCTGGCTCAAGCGAAACGAAATAGGAGCGCATATGAGATATGTGTGGGACCGAGAATAATGCGTGTATGTGATACCGTATTCCATTCTCGCGATGAATGTATCGAATGGTTGTATGCGATATAACCTAGTTATCGAATCGAGGATTGATTCGATAAAACGATACATTGAATATTAGTCGGTCATATGCGATATGACCGGATCGTTAAATCAAATGTTGATTTGATGATTTAATGCATAATTATATATTTGATATATTACTTTGCATTAACTAGTATTGGTTCACTTTTAAATGGATTTTCTCACTTGGATTGTGCACATTGTATATGTGATATACTTTTGTACATAAGTTTGTATCATGTTTGATGATACATGCTCACTAGGGTTTGTGTAAAGATTAAACCATGGTTGTGAAATGGTTAGGGTTTTCCTTTTGTTTTCTTATTCATTTATTTATCTATTTATTCTTTTTGGAAAAATATTAAGCATAAAGAAAAATGGTGGCTTTCTTTGGAAGCATATTGAAGCTTCATGAAGCTTTGACTAAGTCACCATTTTGTCTCATGCTTAACCCTAACCATTCCCACTAACCATGATTTATTCTCTACACTTGACCATGGTTTGATTATGATAAGTATTCTTTTTAATTTCTTTTTGGAATTAACTTATCATAACTTTTTCTTCTTCTTCTTCTTCATCTTCAAGATGAAGAACCTTGCTCCATCAATGGCAACTCTTGAAAATGAGTGAGAAATCCAATTCTAAAGTCTACGCACTTCCTATTTCTTCATCCTCTACCTCTTGCCAAGTAGTATAGGGTGTTTCCTTCACAAGTTTTCATGGCTTGGTGAAGGTGGAGCTTGATCTAGTGATGCCTCGACGTAGATCATCTTCGGCGTCGTAGTCGATGACCTAGCCCGTCCATTCTCCGATGAAGCCGACACTAGAGCCCGGGATCCGATGATCGCAGCGAGGAGACATCATCACGGAGCTGTGGAGGTGGAGCACCGGATCTACAAAGGTTGTATTTCCGTTACACTTTAGTTAAGTTGTTAACTAGCTCGTAGTTTCGCCTAAAATCTAGTTAACGATCCGTAGTCTAGGGTTTCTCGGCACCGTAAAATTTGAAATTGGCATGGTTGATGCCTTGTGAGACCTCTTGAGAGTGCCTAGGAACCCTACAGTGGTATCAGAGCCTAGCTAGAGCCTTAGGCGATGCGTAGACGAAGTTTGAAAGCCGATCGATTCGAAACCCTAACTTAAACTTGCTCTCTGTACATTTTTCAAATTTGTGGATTTTTGCAAATTAAAAATATGCAGAAAAATCAGCAGGGAAATCTAAGAATTACGGCGCAAAATTTAGCTCCTAATTCCATAAAAGTGCGGCGGAACCGCGGCATTATCGTGCTAATGCGGCGGTTCCGCGGCCCTTTTGTCTCTTCTCCCATCAAATTTTGCACAGTAATTCCTATTTGGCAGTGCTGGTTTTCTTGGGAATTTTTAATCTGAAATCCAGAGTTGAGTATTTTGTGTTGTATTGGGAGTTCGTACATTCGATCGGATTGTCAAACTCTGTCTATGTGTTTTTCCGAATAATTTTTGAATATGTTAAAAAGTTCGATCGGATATAAATACCCACCTTTTCCCCTGTCGGGAAATTTCCAAGTGTTGGATTTTTCCGTGGTTTAAAGACGTTCTAAGTAGTGCAAGTAACGCGATGGTCCCTCTAGAAGACAACAAACCTTAACTCGATTATGTGACCGTCTTGAACTGCCCTTTGAACCTTCGGGTTTGGGGCAGTACGGCATGCCACATGTGAGGCGTTGGCTTGACCCTTCTACGGCTGGACCGTTGGTACTGAGGCACGAACTGAATGTTTTTAGACTTGTTTCATGTGTTGATCTGTATCGGGAAAACTTGGGTGTTAGAATGTTCGATCGGAAAGTTTAACATTTTCTATTTATCTGGAATGGGATACAATAATTGGAATTCACAATAAGTTATGAGATAACTGAATGAATGTTATAAATATAGCGGTTTAGTCTCACTTGATCGGTTGCCACGGAATTTTGATGTGATCAAAAGTCCGTCGCAATCACGTAGCGTACGCGGATACTCGCCGGGTAAACTTAATAGACAGCTACACCCCATAGCCCCGACCAAGTGACTGTAGGAGAACCCCGTCGCCGAAAGCATCCGTTCGGGTGCTCGCGGTAGCGGTGTTCCGCCTTGGTGCACTTCGTCGATGGCGTCGGGGGTGCGGCGTCTACTGAAGTTTGCGACGAGCATTCGATCAGGATGTCGGGAATCTTGTTGAATTTCCCGACTTGATATTGAAAAGTGTTTTCGATTTTGAGACTAAAATGCGGGGTTTATAATTGTTAGGCATGCGATGTCTAAGGAATTCATTTGGTCAGGCATGCGATGTCTGAGATGGTTGCGGATTCCAACTGTTGTAGTTTTACACTTTCTTTTCTGTGACCGTAAGTGTAATATGTGATATCGCCGGTTTCGTTGCTATATGTCAACGACAATTGGGATGCGCATATTTACTTACGTTGATGACATGTGATGTTATGTGTTGCTGGATATGTTATATTGGATCGTCGTGTTTGAATAGCCGGGGGTTTTTATGTGAGATGAGTGTTTTTCATTTTCATTCATGTAAAAACTTGTATGTAATATTCTTTTATTGGGGCACTTCCAGGTTGCGGAAGATGTCACCCTTTGTATATTATTTACTTTTCCGCACTAGGATAGACCCAAGGAGGAGGGCACAAGTAACCGGGTTCTGGGGTCCAGTGGGAGACCAACTCGAGGAGTCGAGTCCGGGTCTCCTAACTCCAGAATTGGTAGGGTTGCTTGCCGCTCTCGTAGGGGTCTAGGGGTGTGGGTTTGGCTATTCATCACGACCGTGGAATCCGTGTTTTATACTGGCTCGTATTGAAAACACGGACGTCCTAGTATATCCAATATTTCATATGATTCTTCTGCTGCGATATCTGTGATGTGATCATGTGATGTTCTGTGATGGATACTGTATATAGTATATATGATATATTATATAGACGTTACTTATGTTTTACACCCGCGCTAGCCCTGCCCTGCTCTGCCGTTAGTTACCTAACCTAACGGTGCACGAGGGGACATCGAGGCGAATGCGGATGGCATAAGTGTACGTCGTATTTATCTGTGATGTTTAGGTACTTAAATGATGGGACTTCATTAATGTGATTAATGAAATAAAAGAAACCTAAGATGTTGCAGAATCGAATTTCAAAAATAAAACAGGTAGCTACAGTTCTTGCTTTGCACAGCGGTATATGTGATATATCCAGCACCTTATTCGATGAGGAAAGGACTGAGATCCCTTCACCGGGAGTGACTCCTTTAGCAATAACTGGCAGATGCTACACACTCGGTTTGTCTTTTGATTGCTTTTAAGAGTTTTTGCTTTGCACAGTGATATATGTGATATATCACGCACCTCATTCGACGAGGAAAGGACCGACGATCCCTTCACCGGGTGTGACTCCTTTAGCAAAACTAGAAAAGCCTCAAAAGCACTCCATTTTTAAAATCATTTGATTCTACAACAATATCAAGTTCATTACGCAATAGGTTTTCAGAAAAACCTGTCGTAGCCCTCCGTCATTTCAGATAAGTAGTAGTTAGTATTCGTACTGCGTTTGTTGGCCTTTGTCAAGGCGCAGTGTGCGGTAGCTAACTGGTGCTTATCTGCTTATGCATATGATGCAGATTGGGTTAGGGTAGTCGTGCGACCTTGTTGGCCTTTGTCAAGGGTCGTGCGGGTGGGTTTAATTCAATCAGGAAATGACGGGTTGAACTTGACTAGCATCCTATGGTTTGTTGGCCTTTGTCAAGGTCATAGGAGGTTAGGGGCAAAAATGTTATCGGGAGTTTCAAGTGTTGAAATTTGCAATGAGATTGCATACCTTCTATGAGATAGTTGGATCCCGATACCCGCTGCGAGTAAGAGTTACTCCTGGGAGAGTTTTACGCATTACAATTAACCGATCAAGTAGGTGTCTAGAAAGGTGTCAATGAGGTTACGCCTCTGGGAAAACGAGGTTTACATTAATTAGGTTCGTGCGAAAGCACGGGGGACCTCCCTCAAAGTACCGACACTGGCCTGGCTGAAAGATTGGCGAACTTGTAGTGTGTAATTAATCCCGGCTAGTCTTTCCTTTTAGGGTTTGAAGGAAGATTTGATAAAAAGCAGTGGGAGCCATCCTGATTAGATAAAATTAAAACCAATCTATTCTTGCAAGAGCGCACGCTGAGTGTTTTCTTCTCTCTCTCTCCAGGTAGCGACCATATCACGCCTTAATCAAGATAATAATACGGATTTTTGACCGAACCCGCTTGTTATACTGAGCTGGGGAACGTTGGTCCCGCTCCAACTTATAATTGTTATAAGACAGAGCAAGAAATTGGGGAATGCCAGATTTCCCGTGCCGCCCAAACGAAGAGAGTGCATGCTGATGCATCGTCTTCGGGTGTGTTCTTTATAAAGAATTGTTTCTCTGTATCCTCTACATCCTGGGTATATGATGCCGGATCAGGATCCCAGATATGTAATCTGTTACATAGGGCTACAGAAAGGTAGAGGACTGAGAACGAGTGATAAGTTTCATGAGGCAGAAATCGGGGCAAGTGTTGCAGCCAAGTCTGTTGGTCACTGTCACCCTGTATTACCAATACATTGATTCTGAACGAATGTTATTAGATACCGAACCTGATATACAAAATCATATCAGTCTCTTTATTAGTAAAGAAATGATAAAATTTTGTATTGTTGGATAATGTTTTGAACATTTCCTATATCAAAAGTTGATCGGTTCAGGCATGTTATCTAAAAGCATTGATGTTCTAAATCAAACTACAGTTTTTTAGTATACGGAACACACACAAGAGGAAGAGTTCAGAAATGAACGGATCCTTCTTGAGGCATTGTAGACTAGGTCATATCAATGCGACCCGACTGGCTGAAGTTACATTTAGATGCATATTTAAATAAGTTTGAATTTACATCTTATGAAACTTGCCAGTCATGTCACAGAGATAAAATGACCATAGCCCTGTTTATTGGAAATAGAGAAAGAGTTAGTAAACTCTTGGGATGATACATGTTGATGTATGTAGGTCCCCTGTCTACACATGCCAGGACTGGTTCTTTATACTTCATTACGTTCTCTGATGATCTCTTTTGATTCAGACATATGTTCCTGTTAAAACACAAGTCAGAACCTTTTGAGATATTCACAGAATATAAGTCAGAAGTAGAGAACCAAAATACGGGTATAAGTATTATGTCCTTTGATGAGATCGAGGAGGAGAATACTTGAGCACGGAAATCCTAGATTATTCTAAAGGAGAATGAGATTCTCTCTCAGCATTACTCCTCCGTATACACCATAGCACGATGGTATATCGGGGCAGAGCAATCACACCCTATGTGATAAGGTGTGCTCTATGATGAGTACTACTCAGTTACCTGTTTCCTTTTTTGGGAGTTATGCACTTGAGAAGCTGCATACCTATTGAATAGGGTTCAAATCAAATCCGTTGCCTACCACTTCATATTTGATATGATAAGGGAAGAGCCCATCTCTTAAGTTGGTTAAGATTTGGGGTTGTCCGGGCTATGTCTAAAAGCAAAATCCGGACAAGCTCGAGGCAAGGTCGGTTATGTAGAACTGGAAATGTTCCAGCTATACAAACTACAGCAGATGATTTGATAAAACCAAAGGATTCAATAGTTACCAATGAACTTCAGCCTCTCCGCCGATCTAGTAGGGCTTCTCACCCACCTGAGAGATACTTCTGTTTCTCTATGACAGTGGGAGCGAGAATTACATCATGAGATGATGACCCAACTAGTTTCGAGCTGGCCATCAGGAGTGGGACTCTGTAAGAATGGCTGGATGCTTAGCGATCTGAGATGGAATCCATGTACACCAACAAAGTATGGACTTTGGTTGCTATATCTGAAGGGTTAAATCCCCATCAGGAGCAAGTATATCTTGAGAAGATTACTTGGTGTAGTTGGAAAAGTTGAGACTTTCAAAGCTGGACTTGTTAAAGCTTTTCGTCATTGACCAAGCGTGGATAATGATGAAACCTTTTTCCAGTATCTATGCTTAAGTCCATACAGATTCTACTTGCCACGGCTACATACCATGACTACGATATCTGGTGGTTGGGTGTCATGACAGCTTTTCTAAATGATGTTTTAGAAGAGGGAGTCTATAAGTACACAGCCAGAGGGCCTCGTAGACAGTGGGAGCAGCAGAAACGTGTGCAAGATGTTTTATAGGATAAAGCAGGCATCGCGGAGTTGGAACATCTGTTTTGATGGATTAGTCAAAGAGTTTGACATCATCAAAATGGTAGATGAACCTTGTATGAACAAAAAGGTAGTAGGGAGTATGGTGACGATCCTCATAGAGTACGTGGATGACATACTCTTGATAGGGAAGGAGTTTCCTATGCTACGCTCGGTCAATCTCCGCTTATCACAATAATTCTCCATATAGGATCAAAGTGATACCTCCTAAATCCTGGATTTTGGATCTATGAGATAGATCTAAATGGATGTTAGGATTCTCACTAGTTGTAGTGAGATGGTATCAATCGATCCTGGGGAGAATCACTGGAAGTGTTCCAGGGTGATAAAGACGACTGGATGTCAGTCACAGGCATTGTCTTTACCCTCAGTAAAGGGACGGTATGTTGGAAGAGTTCCAAGCAAGATACCGTGACATACTAGACGATAAAGGCTCGATACATCGCTACTTCAGATGCTACCAAAAAGGTAGTCTGGATGTATATTTGTTCATGAGATGAACTTAGTTCCTCCCATTGTGTGACAATGGAGTTGTGGCTTATGCCAAGGAACGTCCGTCCCATTGGTGATCCAGACATATTCTAAGGCAGTATCACCTGATCATGGAGATGGTTGATCTCCAGGGTGATCGAGGTTAGGAGAGTAGACTCAGAGGACAACACAGCGGATCCACTCACAAAGGCATGTTCCCAGAGAGAGATTTTTATGAGATGGTTGAGTATGAGATACTACAACCACTGCTATCAGATGGCCCTAGTGCAAGTGGGAGATTGTTAGTTATATGTATGCCCTAGAGGCCATTACTGTACATCGGATGTATATTGTAGTGGATGCTGGGACATATATAGGGAGGACTTTCTTGCTCGACATGATAGTATGCTATCTGGTTGAACTTTACCTTAACGTGTATACTGATTGTCTCTCTGTTACATGTTGGTAAAGCCCTTAGGATGTGTACTTGACTACCTGTACTATGATGCGGATCATACTAGTGGGGACATGGTAGTCCATAAGTACATCCTTCAAAGTCCCTAGTCGTGGGTATATCGAGACGGGGTATCGATATACCAGAGTAGACTAGCGTATACCTTCTCGACCCATACAGATGGGCAATGGATGATCCCATATCCATTGGTGTTTGACATCAGAGATGATATACGGGTGCTCAGTGGAGACTGGGTACACTGGACGGACTCGCCGAGAACTCCCAGATGGTATTATACCTTACGTCAGATGGCAGTTCTCTGGTAACACTGGTACAGAGTAGTCTGTTGACCCAAGATCGTCATAGAGTCTTGTATGGTTCCCACTGTGCTTTGATTTCCATCTTACCACGTCCAAGAGGGCGTGCAAAACGGTGGTTTTTGGGTACAGTCCCGAGTCACATGGAGGCAATGAGCGATAGGAGGGGATTCGTCTCTCCCGGTATAGGGAGTTGATGTTGCGCTGTGTTCGATTGGCTATAACCGGAAATCCCTGGCCAGGGTTGCTGAGATTTACTAGTAAGAGTTACCAGTAGTTTCTCGAACTGTTATAGACCTCATATCGACACGACTTATCGAGCTATTGGGGTCTGACGTTTACCACCCCTAGGCGAGATATGCGACATATCAGACGATCAGACCGGACTATACGGTAAGTGTTACTGGTTGGATTCACAGGAGTATGAGCGGGCTTGCTCGTCGATCTTCTGATCGCTCAATACCCGGGTGGCCGTTACGTTTAGCAGACCGCTTGCGGCTTGTGGGTGTTTGATATGATCATCACCTGCTGCCGGCGTATTGACGAGTCTTTAGAGTCCTACACAGAGGTTTCCTGGCTCAAGCGAAACGAAATAGGAGCGCATATGAGATATGTGCGGGACCGAGAATAATGAGTGTATGTGATACCGTATTCCATTCTCACGATGAATGTATCGAATGGTTGTATGCGATATAACCTAGTTATCGAATCGAGGATTGATTCGATAAAACGATACATTGAATATTAGTCGGTCATATGCGATATGACCGGATCGTTAAATCAAATGTTGATTTGATGATTTAATGCATAATTATATATTTGATATATTACTTTGCATTAACTAGTATTGGTTCACTTTTAAATGGATTTTCTCACTTGGATTGTGCACATTGTATATGTGATATACTTTTGTACATAAGTTTGTATCATGTTTGATGATACATGCTCACTAGGGTTTGTGTAAAGATTAAACCATGGTTGTGAAATGGTTAGGGTTTTCCTTTTGTTTTCTTATTCATTTATTTATCTATTTATTCTTTTTGGAAAAATATTAAGCATAAAGAAAAATGGTGGCTTTCTTTGGAAGCATATTGAAGCTTCATGAAGCTTTGACTAAGTCACCATTTTGTCTCATGCTTAACCCTAACCATTCCCACTAAACATGATTTATTCTCTATACTTGACCATGTTTTGATTATGATAAGTATTCTTTTTAATTTCTTTTTGGAATTAACTTATCATAACTTTTTCTTCTTCTTCTTCATCTTCAAGATGAAGAACCTTGCTCCATCAATGGCAACTCTTGAAAATGAGTGAGAAATCCAATTCTAAAGTCTACCCACTTCCTATTTCTTCATCCTCTACCTCTTGCCAAGTAGTATAGGGTGTTTCCTTCACAAGTTTTCATGGCTTGGTGAAGGTGGAGCTTGATCTAGTGATGCCTCGACGTAGATCATCTTCGGCGTCGTAGTCGATGACCTAGCCCGTCCATTCTCCGATGAAGCCGACACTAGAGCCCGGGATCCGATGATCGCAGCGAGGAGACATCATCACGGAGCTATGGAGGTGGAGCACCGGATCTACAAAGGTTGTATTTCCGTTACACTTTAGTTAAGTTGTTAACTAGCTCGTAGTTTCGCCTAAAATCTAGTTAACGATCCGTAGTCTAGGGTTTCTCGGCACCGTAAAATTTGAAATTGGCATGGTTGATGCCTTGTGAGACCTCTTGAGAGTGCCTAGGAACCCTACAGAAGTGTCTTCAGACATGATCGCTGCAAAAGAACAATTTAGCCGTTAGTGTTGTAATCCCAACGTTTGGCATTGAAAGAAGAAAATGCATTAATTAAATTAAAATCAAAATTAATTAATTACACTGCACCACAGTGCAGTGAGTAGGAGACCAAAGAGGGACCCACAAAATCTAAATGACAATACGTCAGTTAATAAGACAAACTCATCATTGGATGAGATTGTCAGTTGGTCCCCGGGGAAACATTCCCATTTTAAAAAAAGGGGGGAAGAATCCCTAGAGACAAGGAGAAAATCTTCTCTTTCAGAGCAAAGCTCTGTCACAGAATGACACTTGTCCATTGCTGGTCTCAAAGAAATAAAATTTCTTAAAAAGAGTACAGCTCTATGGTAATAATGGAAAGGTCCATTAGAAAATGTCTACACCTAAAAGGATTGAAAATTTTGAAATCTGGGAAAATCCACGAAAAACTTGTGAAAATTTTTCATTTTTGTCAGATCTAAAAGATCTACAAATGATCTATGAGCAAAGCTCTGTTCATGGGTTAAAACCTATGAACAAAATCCTTGTAGATCTGCAAGTTTTTGAGAGCGAAGCACTGTTTATAAAATCCTAATGGGGATCTCTTTAGATCAAAAGATCTGTAAGAGCAAAGCTCTATTAGTTAATTAAAATATTTAATCTAAGATTAAGTTTACCTAAAATATTTTTTAACTTGGAAAATGATAGCAAAGCTCTAAAGTTCTGGAAACGAGAGCAAAGCTCTGGAGTTCTAAGCAAGAGCAAAGCTCTGGAAATCAAAATCTAGAAAAATGGTGAGATTTTTCTAAGGGTCAGAGGCCCTAATTATAAGGCGCTTGCGCCCCTTGAGCTCGCCTCTTGATCCAACGGTCAAGGGCTTGCCACCGCTGCACTCACGTGTGCGCCACGTGAGCGCAACGGTGGGGAGGCATTTGTTTCGCCCAATCAGAGCAAAGCTCTGTTCAAATTCAAAATTCAAAATTTTGAAGCAACGCTTCAAGTCTCGGGCGCAACGCGCCACGTGTCAGGCGCTAATACGTCAGCGCAGCGCCCAAGAAGGCGCGCCCAATCAGAGCAAAGCTCTATTTTTATGAAGCAACGCTTCAGTTGCAATGCGCGACACGTGTCAGCGCGGATGCGCTAGCGCAGTTGCGCTGCGCGACACGTGTCAGCGCGGTTGCCCTACGCAGTGCGCTGCGCGACACGTGTCATGCGCTGGGGCATCTGCGCCAAACAGAAATAGATTTCCAAGAAATCTTTTCAGTTCTTGTTAAAACAAGAAGATTTTCTTCTGTAAAGCAGAAGCCCTTGGATCAAAGATCCAACGGTGGGGAAAATTCCCCAAATCACTCAGAGAAAGATCTCTTTAACAAATTCAACAAACTTATGGGCACTATAAAAAGGACCCTAGGCCTCAATTCAAAGGCATGAACATTTCTTGAAAAAAAAATCAAGAGCTTTAAACAGAGAGAACTCTGAGAAAATTTCAAGAAAAAGGTAAAGAACCTTTATGAAGTAGAAGAAAGTCCTTCTAATAGATCATTGATCTAAAAACAAGATCAATGATCTTTACATAATAAACAGTGCTTTGCACTTCTTGTGAACCTCTGGTTCTTTAAAACAATAAAAATAAAAAATAGTGCTTTGCACTTTTATGAACCTCTGGTTCTTCAAACAAAAGAAAAATTTATTTTTCTTTGATCTAATTTAGATCAAGAAATTAAATAGTGCTTTGCACTTCCGTTCTTGAATCTAAAAGATTCTTAGTGCTTTGCACTTCCAAACTGCGCCGTTGCGCTCTTAAGAGAGCGCCACGTGTCAGCTATAGAACCACTTGCGCTAAGCGCTCTTGAGATAGAGCTTTGCTCTCTGGAATTGGCGCAACTCGCTGAGAGCGTGCCACGTGTCAGCAGCACGCTAGCGCAGCGCGCTAGCGCAGCACGCTAGCGCAGCGCACTGCGCTAGTGCGCTTGCGCTCACCAGAGCATGACACGTGTCATCACCATATGAGCTTGCGCTCATTACTCGGCGCAAAGTGCCAGACAAATGCACTGCCTTGCCTACAACAGGGGCCAAGCCCAATTAAAAGGCTTAACAGGCCTAATAAACAAAATGCTGTGCATTGTTTGAAAGGGCAGAGCCCAATTGAAAGGTCCAATGGACCAAAACAGATGCTCTGCATCATAAATAAAGGGACAGAGCCCAAATCAAAAGCCTAGCAGGCCAGAATAGAATGCAGTGCATTATTAAATTTGGGCAAAGCCCTAGCACAGGCCTAATAGGCCAAAGATCAAGAAAAATGTTGAATATCTTCAACTGGACTTAACCCAATTTTGGCCATAAGTCCTTAAATTAAATTAACTGAGCAGAATGGCTCTCCTAAACCAATCCACATCCGGTTCGAGGGTACATCTCCGAACTCCTTTGATATCCATCGTTGTAATTCCTCAACGACGTCAAAGAGGTGACGGGTCCCAACGACCACACACCCATATGGACTGCGGGGTCCTTAAACTCGTGGACCGAGACGTCCCTAAACTAATATTGGACCGAGACGTCCCTAAACTAATATTGGACCGAAACGTCCTTAAACTAATATCGGACCGAAACGTCCCTAAACTAATATCGGACCGAAACGTCCCTAAACTAATATCGGACCACCACGTCCCTAAACTGCAATACGGACCGAAACGTCCTAAACTAATATCGGACCGAAACGTCCTTAAACTAATATCGGACCGAGACGTCCCTAAACTAATATCGGACCGAAACGTCCCTAAACTAATATCGGACCACCACGTCCCTAAACTGCAATACGGACCGAAACGTCCTTAAACTAATATCGGACCGAGACGTCCCTAAACTAATATCGGACCACCACGTCCCTAAACTGCAATACGGACCGAAACGTCCCTAAACTAATATCGGACCGAAACGTCCTTAAACTAATATTGGACCGAGACGTCCCTAAACTAATATCGGACCGAAATGTCCCTAAACTAATGATGGACCACCGCGTCCCTAAACTGGAATATGGACCACCACGTCTCTAAACTGGAACAATAGAGCCAATTGCTCTTCTTTCGGATCTAAACGATCCCGTTCAAGTCGATCTTAGTCCAAAATAGGATTAACGTATCCTTGGCGAACATTTAAGTTGATCTTAGCCGCAACGCGACTAACGCATCCTTAAATTAAAAAAAAACACCAAACCCAAATCTAAATAAATACGGATTTAGACTAATCCACGTCCTACGGGCGACGGCATTACTCAGTCTCCGTATACAATCCACGGGTAACCACAAACAAAACAAACACCCACGACATGAAGTGAAATTCTGGAGAAGGAGAAAGTTGTTACCGCGAAGCGGTAGCGTAATTAACTGCAGGGGCTTGCGCCTGCAGGGAAGAGCGTCCCCACAATCAAAAAAACCCCTCTAGCGAGGGGGAATCTGAAAAAGTATGCTACATCGGCCGCATCCGTCTAAACCTTCGATACACGGTGCCATAAACCAACTTGGCATCTTCGGAGAGGTAGACGGATAAAAACAAATAGCATCTGCCCCGAATCTCAGTGCCAGGACATCGCGGTCTTGTGCGCCGTCTTTCGGAGGGGAACACGTACACCGAAGTTAGAAAAGGAGAATGGGTGTCACCACTAACAGAACCGAAAACCCAAGTTCACACACTGTGCATGTTTGTGTGGCATATGGTACTGATGAAATTTTCATGCAGGAAGAATCCTATTTCCTAGGATATAATGAAATGAGTGAGGTGGTGTGTTTCTATTATAATGCACGTGAATATAAGTGCAATTTTTGTGAGCAAGTAAGATGTGTGATATGTAAATAACGTGATTATAAGTGCTTGAGTTGTGAGAGGGTCTCTAGATATCTTGAAGAATTTGAAATACAGATTGACTGTTGTGTCTCTCCTGTTGAAACTAAAGGTTAAAAGAAGGAAAGATTAGCAAAAGGAAATGTTATCCAAATCCCACTCAAAAGGGAAGGTATTCAATCTCCACCTAAGAATGCTCCAGTTTGTATGAACGATAGTGAACCTCACAAAGAAAAGGCTCCTTCCGAAGGTCCGAAAGAGAATGAGAATGATGATGATAGTGATGGTGATAGCAAATTTAATGAAGAACACCTCATTCGAGATGAGCCAAATGATTTTATATCGCAACAGTATCCTGATCTTTCTTATGAGCGCAGGTGTCGTTTACGCCGCACCTTTTCTAAACAGGCAAGTCCAACCACCCAGGCTAGACCATCCTACAATGAACCTCACAATAGCACTCCACAAGAGTTCAAAATGAATTCTAGGGCAGCAAATGACAATTTTGTGAAAGAACAACCCTCAAAGGGTCACTTTCAGAATAATGTTCTTGGAATTCAAGAACAAGCACATTCAAATATGCCCAACACTTATCCTGTGGCGTTTGACCTTATCCAATCTGGGGCAGGGTCGAATATTGATTATCTAACCTGTGAAAATGCTCTAGATTTTATACAAGAACACGCGGGAACTAAGATGTATAAGTTCAAGAAATTAAATGATTTCTGCAGAACGCCAGCTTTCATTTTGTCGATCGGTTTCAAGTACCCATGCATACCAGGATATAAAGGAGAGTCGGATCCAGATATTTGGTTAATCACCTTTTGTGAAATGGCTAGACCTTATCACCTAAACAGCAGTTTAGCATTCACTTGTTTCAAAGGACTATGGAAGGAAACACACTCAAGTGGTTCTCAAGCATGTCGACTACGTTCCTACGCTGGTAGATGTCACTGAAACAAAGATGAAGCCAAACGAAGATTTCATAGCATATATTATAAGATGGAAAGATGTATATTCAAGATCCTGCCTAGAAATTCCTGAAAGTCAAGTGGTGAATATGATTATCAACAATTCCGATGACAAGCTTCGCTTTATGCTGTCCATCACCAAATGTAAGACCTATGCGAAGCTGTATGAAGAAGGCCTTAATCTACAGCATTTGCTGAGTGATGAAAGCTCATCGATAATTATACTCCTCAGGGCATGGTTCACCAAAAGAAGCCGTACCGAAGCAAGAAAAACGAAAAAGGGCCAACCATATAAGGCATTCAAAGTTCGGTATAACAGTTGCAAATTGAATATCCCTCTTCCTAACCAAGTCAAACTCCAAACTGTGTTCCGGAATCTCAAACTACTCAAACAAAGAAAACCAATGCAGTTGCCACTCAAGAATACCGAAATATTGCACCACCAAACCAAAAGAGAGGAGGGCCAAGGAGAATAAGATATCCCATGTTGCCTGAATCATTTGATGATGAATTTCGAGTACTTAATGACAATAATACCCTCTATTTACCACCGCTTGTTGGGTTACACTAGCACCCCGGCCATCTACCATGGCCATTTGTGGAAAAAAAATTTCTAGAGTTTAAGACTGGTGCTAAATGAAACCCGTCTAGAATCTACCATATACCCGAAACTAGCTAACTAAGAGTGACAATCTACTATGATAGAGATTCTCACCTAAAGATCCAAGTCCTTCGGTCTTCGTTCCTCTTCATAAGCTCCCAGTGGCCTCTATGATCGAGCTTGATTGTCCATCTCCCTCAGTCGAAGATGATTCACTCAAGGGATGTAGTCCATGGCTTTAGCTCCAAACTAAATATCAAATGGAGCAATGTAACATTTCAGAAAAATAAAATATTATTTTTGGGAATTTTTATAATTTAATATTAATTTTAATGAATATTTTAATATTTCGGTATAATTAAATATCGATAAATGGGGAAAAAATTGGAAAATTATGGAAATTACTAAAAAGAGGGTGCCTTATGATATTCATGCAAAATATGAAAGTTTATAATTTATTTGACACTAATTTTGTGCTAATCGCGATTAAAAATCGCTAATCGGACTTTAAGCATGTTTTGTGCACATATCATTTTTACACTTGTGTTATATTTTCCTACATGGTTTTATCATCATTTTCATTCCTTGCTTTGGGTTTACTATTGGGGAGAGAAGGAAAATAGAAAAGAAAAGGAAAAGAATAGAATAAAGAAGTATGGGTAAGAGAGAGAAAGAGTGGGTGGGGGTCAAGCATGGGTCTTGAGTCATTCTCTCTTCAATTATTTCCCTCATTTCTCTCCTCTTCCTCCCATTGCTGCTGCTGCTGCCTCCTCTCTCCCCTTGCCTCTACTACAACCTCCAAAACACCTCAAAACCCATTACTCATTTCATTAAAAGTGTGCACAAGCTCTCAAGCAACCCTTTGGACAAAGAAAGTTTGAGTTTTGGAGCTGTAGAGGATTTTTGGGTGCAACATGAGGTAATTTTTCCATCACTAGGATAGAATTTCCTTTCCTTTAGCATCCATGTTAAAATTGTAACCGATATTGTGTGGTTTTTGGGAGTTTGAAAACTTGAGTTGAGGATTAGGGTTTTAGTTGAAACCAAAGGTGAAATTAGGGTTACTAGAGGCTATACAACCCCTGTGGTGATTGATTGGAGACCTAAACTAGAGACTAGAATCCCGGAATACGGATTTAGAAACCCGATATTGGAAGAATTGTGGATTCTGTGAATGTATTTGGAAATCTGCTAACACTCGGGGACCTGAAAAATTATTTTGCAAGAACAGTGATACATGCAGAAAACCTAGACCCCCCACTGAAACCCTAGCCCCTATCTCCCATTTCAGGCCGCAAATTACGGCCAGACCTGGTCCATATGGGTTCGTGTTTGGTCTGTAGCTCCATCTCCTGTTAACTAGACCCTTGGCATGTGCAAAATTGGCTGATTTGACCTACGATAGAATCTGGGATAATTTTCTTGTGTTGGCGCATTGTTTTACGACTTGTTTTGACATAGATTTTGGTATTTGATAATTCGTTTCTGTCGGATGGCGTTTGAACGTTAACGACAAGGGTTATTGGTCGTGTTTGCATGCGAGACTATAGGTTGTTACCTATGAGCGTAGCTTGTACCGTTTTTGGTTTTCCGATATGATTTTAATACGCTTTTGCGATTGTGTTATCTACGTAGGTACCTTCACGTGGGGTTCATACGATGAAGAAGATGAAGGCGACATCAACACCGACACACAAGATGCAAGATGAGTAGATTATATCTAAGGGGGGAAGTCGGGTGGATGGCGTATAGCACCCCCGCAGTTCGTGGTGTGTATACGAATACGTATACACACATATATATATTATATGTTGATTTGAGTTTATTGATGATAAAGATGGATTCTAGGTGTTCTTGGATTGGGTTAGTGTTAGTTGTGAAACCCTAGAGTAGTGGTTGCACCCACACACGCAAACACATACTTGCATATATTCTTTCTTTTACCTGTGCGTATATGGGGATGTGTATATTTACACATGGGTATGGGAATATGTGTACATATACTGGATTATGAGGATAGTACTCAGGATTTGAGATGAGTCGATAAGATTGGATTTGAGGCCGTGAAATCGGTGACTTGACAGGGTTCGTATTTGAGATACGACATGATGTTCTAGTGGATCCATTGACGTAGTGTTTCTTACACATGCATGTATACATAGGTGGTATCGGTGTTGTACTAGACGTAGGTCAGTACCCCGGACCATGATATTTAATAAAGAGAATACCAGATGAATAGTGTGATTGATGTGACTTTGACCCATACCCAGATTTGGGAGGCCGTACGACGGATTTACCGTACGAGCTTTATATTGATAATAGATCCGCACTCTTGACTTGAGGATGTCATATTATAGATATTGTATCGTATGTGATACTAATGAGGCGGGATCACCGACTAATATATATATATATGTGTGTGTGTGTGTGTGTGTGTATCGACTCAGATGTTAGGCGGTTTTCTTACCTTTCATTTAGCCTGTTAGCTCAGCCCTATAGTTTAGTGTAGTTGTTAAACTAGATTCAATTCCTACCTATTTAAAAACCTAACGAATCGTGGGTATTTTAAAAGACAGGCCAAGGGATTCTACGGATATTTCAAAGGACGTATCTTTTTTCAAAAACACCGTAGCCTTATTTCCAAAACACCGAGATTCGTGTTATTTCAAAAGGCACTACTGTATGACTTATATTTATATTAAATGCAGATTAGTTATCATTGTGTTTATCATTCAGCTCCCGCACATTATTGCTGTTCGCTCCGCATCGCATACTTATATTGTGATTTCATATATCATTATTGATATTATGCTGTTAGGACACCAGCATCATTACCGATGATGCGTATGTTCCACGTACACTTACTTGCCGGCTCACACACATCATCATCGGTAATTGCCCTGTCACGTACACCTTAGAAAATACTATTTCATTGACATAGTCTGTTAGCTGATAGTTTCGACATGATATTAGTGTTCTTGTCTTATATTCCAGTTTAGACATTGCAGTTATTACTCGCTACTTCATGCATATTATTATTCACTGTTGTACAGTATTATGGAGTTTTATGCCTATGTTCACTGTTTGCGTGCTATTGATGATTGGATTTCTGATTTTCATGAGATTTCCTGGATTTGGGAGAAAACCGCAAGAATACATATAAACTTCTTTCTCTCTCTTTAAAATAAAAACTGCGGTTTTCTCATGATGTATGAGTCATCCACCATGAGTTTTCATGACTGCTGTTGGATTTCGAGACCCGATTCGAGCAGCCGGATGAACCGTCTCGGGTACATGGTAGACCCGGTAAGGTACCCCGGGGCAAGAAGATCAAGTAGTAGACGATGAGCCCGGATAGCCAAGACTACCTACCGGTGATTTTATCTGACGCGTCGGATATCCGGAAGATACCGTCGTGGTCCTGTGATTGATGTTAGGGGTCAATCCGGACTGACGACGCCCTAGATAGTGAGATTGAGACACTGAGATTTTGAGATATTGAGGTATTGAGATTTGATGATACAGGCCAGTCCGGATAGCCGGAGCCTGAGATATTGAGATATTGGGATTTATGTTTTGTGTCGATGCTGGACACTGATATGCTGATTTCATTTATGATACCTCGTTTTAAATATACATAAATCTCATTAAGTTATGAAATCAGTTTCTTCATTTACATGTATTCTGTTTTCATGCATTCATACCTCATTCATATGATATATTGCTACCTGAGGCACTGACACGAGCACATGGGATTACACTTGGGTTAGATGTTTAGCCTTGCCACCTTTTCATGCTTCAGATTTATCATTTTGAGGATTATATGTATTGATCGTATGACTTATGATTGCGTTATTCATGCGATTTCTGCTCGTAGATGTTTTCTACTCACGAGTTGGCAACTCACCCTCGTTATGCCATAGTTTCTTGCAGGTTTTGCCGTACAGGTTTCATTACGACTTTGCTGGCACACTGCTTCCTTTCCGGGTGAATTGCTTGGTAGGTGGGTTCACTTGCATCGTGGCCACCATTATACCTTGTATATTATTTATTTCAGTTGTATCTAGTAAACTCCATCAACCAGACCTGTATTTATTTCAGATAGAGACCAGTGATGTTTATTCTTTCGACCTTAGAGTCGCATGTTGTATTTCTATGGATTTCATGTTGTTTTGAGTTTCCTTTTCTGTTGTGATCCTCGCCCTTCGGCGTTGTATATTATATTGCTTGCGTGGTTGTGACCGTCGATTGACGAAGAGCTAGCTCCCGTTTGGGGATGCCCCTATTCATTATATATGCTTTATCAGGTTTTGTACCCGTTTGGGGTCAGTATTTACAAAGGAAACTCTGCCGAAGTTATAGAAAAGACTTGTGATTTTAAAATGCATATTTCAGCGTATGTTGCAAACTACTTGATTTAAATTGGTTTTCCTTCACTCTACTACTTTTCTTGGTTTGGATTTCTGGGTTTTCGGCTTACTTAGATTACGTACGCCTCGAGACGTTTCGTAATTTAAGTGCTGGTCATGTTCCGTACTTTCGGGTCATGACAAAGTTGTTATCAGAGCGTTAGGTTTTACCTTCGGAGCGTAGGATGACCCTTGGTTGATGGACTAGGTAGCTTGAGTAGAGCGACGTACCATACGTATGTTCCGCGGCATATTTACGATACGCTACTCCACTTAAGAAGCCTTAGGATATACATTTCTTTGCTCAGTATTATATTCATTCATGATCTAGCCTCATCGGTACCAGTTATTGTTTTGCTGCCACGATTACGGACAGGGAGAGCTACGACTAGAGTTGCGGTCAGCACGAGCTCGTCACGAACGAGGACTGACCAGGGCGTAATTCCAAGGACATACGATTGCATTGAGGGGCGTCGTTTTATTGTGTTTTCGCGCCATGAGCGTTTGATGGATCGCTGTTATGAGGTTACTCGGACGTGCAGATCAGCACCAGAGGATTGAGCCACTGATAGAGGACAGCCAGATTTTGATGACCGTTGATGTATTGCTTATTCATGATGATTGAGGCACTGTTCAGCGTACAGAAGAATGAGCCAGTTGTTGCTGCGAACGACGAGATATCGCCCCAGATATTGGAGCTATTGCGGTACGAGTTGTACTAAGGGATGATAGAAGGTCGCTAGTCACCCGAGGATGAATGACTAGGACATGTAGTTCGTTCGCCTACCCCGATGCGAGGTCATCAGATAAATTGATTCCAGTTAGAAACAACTTCATGCGGATATATTGAGAGTCGACAAAGACGATCGAATGTCAGAAACCCATTATTCCAAGTTTAAAGTATTCGGAA
Organism: Agapanthus africanus; assembly: GCA_030015575.1. Taxonomy (NCBI): domain Eukaryota; kingdom Viridiplantae; phylum Streptophyta; class Magnoliopsida; order Asparagales; family Amaryllidaceae; genus Agapanthus; species Agapanthus africanus. Next base: position 40,888,715 of record JASDDO010000018.1, on the reverse strand, counting down.
AGACATGCAAGCAATTCTATGGACCCTCTAGAAGAATGAAACCCTAACTCGACATAATGACCGTGTGAAAGCCTTTGAACCTTAGGCTTTGCGGCAGTTCCGCGGCGCCATTAGTGAGGCTTGGGTTTGCCCTTCTACGGCTGGTCCACCGATACTGTGGTATGTACTCGATACTATTAAACTATACCCAAGAGGTTGAGCTCTTGGGGGGTTATGAGGTTTTGACGAATCGATCGAATGGTTCGACTTCCTTTGGATGCTATGTGGTGAGATGCATTTCTTGGGAGACTCCAGATACGAGTATAGCCGTTGGAGCACAGTCCATGCAGCCACGATGAGACGAGTCCGGGGCAGTCGACATTAGATAAAAGTGGAGTAAGAGGTTCGTACGAGATCTTGATGAGATGATGTTCCACTCCGCCGACATCAGAGATGTGATACGCATGCAGAGGCGTTGTATATGGATATATCTTCCGGAAGGAGTCGCGATGAGTATGCAGCCGTTCCGGAACAAGAAACAGATTTAGTGAAGGGTGATAACTTCCGGATAGTTCGGCAGAAACGAGATTTGGGAGAGATCTCGACAGGACCTTTCTGGAATAAGCACAAGAAGACTGGGACCCAGGAGTGGTCATTTTACGCATGCCCAGCAGGCCAAAGTTCAGCATCATCGACGAGACATGCTATGAGTGACCACGACAGTTGGCCAGAGATTCTTAGAGGATGTGCTTGAGCGGGACTATTCCGCCATACTTGATTTCGGTATTTTGGGCGATCTATTCGCATGATTGATTTTGATGATTGAGTTTCATGATATTTGTTTTCGTGCACCATGGTTGCACCTACTGAGTATTTACGATTTTTGCACAGTTGTTGCACTTGATATCATTTTCGTACCTTGGTTTCACATGTTTATGATTTTATCGGTTTCATGCAGTTGAGTTGGTTTTGTGCTTATGGTATACACACGATTTGGTTTTTGCACTCGGTATAGTCCACATATGCTTGCAGTGAAGTGATACGTATTTTGTGCACTACAGTTGCACAGGACTTCGATTTGAAGTTATTTGAGGTATTGATTTTGACTTCATGCCTAGGGCATGCATATGATTTGACTTATGCTTACGATATAGTTTTCATGCACTTTTAGTGTTTTGATTAGATTTTGTGCACGCTGATGCACATGGTTGTGAGATTTGATACCACGGTATACCTGTTTTGGATTCGAGATGTGTTGTATACCGTTGATTTCGATTGTGATACTCGATATTTGTTTTGTGCACCTTGTGCACCTGATTTGGATTTTCGCGCGTGTTGGACGCATGATTTGAGATACGATTTTGGTGCACACCAGATGCACTAAATCGAGTTTCTTCGTGCATTACAGATGCACCTGATTTTACTGTCAGGCACACACGTTGCCTCTAACAGGCGTTTCGTGCACACCCATTGCACTTAGGTGTTGTTTCTATACACATGTATGGCACACATATGGATTTTGATGTCCGTGCGCACCAGACGCACGTAGCATTCATATACACATTATGGAATTAAATTCTTATAGGGCAGTACATTTTTATGATATTTACTAATTGTTTTCGTACTGAGCAGAACTAGTCAGAGAATAGTACCTAAATATATTTTTGCATGCATTGTAGATATCGAAGGGATTTCCAAAAGAGAGCTATAGTCTCAGTATTTACCTACGTGTCTGAGATGACACGAAACGTTAAAAACAAGAAAACCCTTCTAAATTGTTTTCAAAATGGTGGTACGTGCATGTAAACAAAGGATATATATAGATATAGTTATTTTCTTACGACAGACATCCGCCACTGTGCAGTGTTATGCGCGTCACACAGCAATATGAAAAGTTTGGCATGCATTTCTTCTCGATGTTTTAATGATATTTACATGTGAATTGATGTCTACATGTATAGTTTTGATATATATCATATTGGTTTCGTATTGGATTTAGACATTGATGTCTTCCCCATGACTCCGATGATTGCGAGATGCTTGACGGAGTTTTGATTTTGAGTATCTTCTCATTCTTCATGCGCATGCACTGCGCTATGAAGCGTTTTTATGTATTGATGATTTCGGAGCCCCGACAACTTGGACTTTTACTGAAATGTTTTAGTACTTGAGGGGTTTAAATTTAAATTCGGGGACCGAATTTCTTTAAGGGGGGAAGATTGTAACATTTCAGAAAAATAAAATATTATTTTTGGAAATTTTTATAATTTAATATTAATTTTAATGAATATTTTAATATTTCGGTATAATTAAATACCGATAAATGGGAAAAAAATTGGAAAATTATGGAAATTACTATAAAGAAGGTGCCTTATGATATTCATGAAAAATATGAAAGTTTATGATTTATTTGACACTAATTTTGTGCTAATCGCGATTAAAAATCGCTAATCGGACTTTAAGCATATTTTGTGCACATATCATTTTCACACTTGTGTTACATTTTCCTACATGGTTTTGTCATCATTTTCATTCCTTGCTTTGGGTTTACTATTGGGGAGAGAAGGAAAATAGAAAAGGAAAGGAAAAGAAAAGAAAAGAATAGAATAAAGAAGTATGGGTAAGAGAGAGAAAGAGTGGGTGGGGGTCAAACATGGGTCTTGAGCCATTCCCTCTTCAATTATTTCCCTCATTTCTCTCCTCTTCCTCCCATTGCTGCTGCTGCCGCCTCCTCTCTCCCCTTGCCTCCACTACAACCTCCAAAACACCATTAAAAACACCTCAAAACCCATTACTCATTTCATTAAAAGTGTGCACAAGCTCTCAAGCATCCCTTTGGACCAAGAAAGTTTGAGTTTTGGAGCTGTAGAGGATTCTTGGGTGCAACATGAGGTAATTTTTCCATCACTAGGATAGAATTTCCTTTCCTTTAGCATCCATGTTAAAATTGTAACCGATATTGTGTGGTTTTTGGGAGTTTGATAACTTGAGTTGAGGATTAGGGTTTTAGTTGAAACCAAAGGTGAAATTAGGGTTACTAGAGGCTATACAACCCCTGTGGTGATTGATTGGAGACCTAAACCAGAGACTAGAACCCCGGAATATGGATTTAGAAACCTGATATCGGAAGAATTGTGGATTCTGTGAATGTATTTGGAAATCTGCTAACACTTGGGGACCTGAAAAATTATTTTGTAAGGACAGTGATACATGCAGGCAACCTAGGACCCCCCACTGAAACCCTAGCCCCTATCTCCCATTTCAGGCCGCAAATTTGATCCTTCTGGCCACAAATTGCGGGCAGACCTGGTCCATATGGGTTCGTGTTTGGTCTGTAGCTCCATCTCTTGTTAACTAGACCCTTGGCATGTGCAAAATTGGCTGATTTGACCTAGGATAGAATCTGGGATCATTTTCTTGTGTTGGCGCATTGTTTTACGACTTGTTTTGACATGGACTTTGGTATTTGATAATTCGTTTCTGTCGGGTGGTGTTTGAACGTCAACGACAAGGATTATTGGTCATGTTTGCATGCGAGACTATAGGTTTTTACCTATGAGCGTAGCTTGTACCGTTTTTGGTTTTCTGATATGATTTTAATATGCTTTTGCGATTATGTTATCTATGTAGGTACCTTCACATGAGTTTCATACGATGAAGAAGATGAAGGCGACACCGACACCGACACACAAGTTACAAGGTGAGTAGATTATATCTACGGGGGGGAAGTCGGTTGGATGGCGTATAGCACCGCCGCAGTTCGTGGTGTGTATACGAATACGTATACACACACACACACACACATATATATATATATATATATATATATATATATTATATGTTGATTTGAGTTTATTGATGATAAAGATGGATTCTAGGTATTCTTGGATTGGGTTAGTGTTAGTTGCGAAACCCTAGAGTAGTGGTTGCACCCACACACGCACACACATACTTGCATGCATTCTTTCTTTTACCTGTGCGTATATGGGGATGTGTATATTTACACATGGGTATGGGACTATGTGTACATATACTGGATTATGAGGATAGTACTCGGGATTTGAGATGAGACGATAAGATTGGATTTGAGGCCGTGAGATCGGTGATTTGACAGGGTTCGTATTTGAGATACGACATGATGTTCTAGCGGGTCCTTTGACGTAGTGTTCATACACATGCATGTATACATAGGTGGTATCAGTGTTGTACTAGACGTAGGTCAGTACCCCGGACCATGATATTTGATAAAGAGAATACCAGATGAATAGTGTGATTGATGTGACTTTGACCCGTACCCAGATTTGGGAGGCCGTACGACGGATTTACCGTACGAGCTTTATATTGGTGATAGATCCGCACTCTTGACTTGAGGATGTCATATTATAGATATTGTATCGTATGTGATACTATTGAGACGGGATCACCGACTAATGTGTGTGTGTGTGTGTGTGTCGACTCAGATGTTAGGTGGTTTCCTTACCTTTCATTTAGCCTGTTAGCTCAGCCCTATAGTTTAGTGTAGTTGTTAGACTAGATTTGATTCCTACCTATTTCAAAACCTAACGAATCGTGGGTATTTTAAAAGACAGGCCAAGGGATTCTACGGATATTTCAAAGGACGTATCTTTTCTTAAAAACACCATAGCCTTATTTCCAAAACACGGCGATTCGTGTTATTTCAAAAGGCACTACTGTATGACTTATATTTATATTAAATGCAGATTAGTTATCATTGTGTTTATCATTCAGCTCCCGCACATTATTGCTGTTCGCTCCGCATCGCATACTTATATTGTGATTTCATATACCATTATTGATATCATGCTGTTAGGACACCAGCACCATTACCGATGATGCGTCTGTTTCACGTACACTTACTTGCCGGCTCACACACATCATCATTAGTAATTGCCGTGTCACGTACACCTTAGAAAATACTATTTCATTGACATAGCCTGTTAGCCGATAGTTTCGACATGATATTAGTGTACTTGCCTTATATGCCAGTTTTGACATTGCAGTTATTACTTGCTACTTCATGTATATTATTATTCATTGTTGTGCAGTATTATGGAGTTTTATGCCTATGTTCACTGTTTGCGTGCTATTGATGATTGGATTTCGGATTTTCATGAGATTTCCTGGATTTGGGAGAAAACCGCAAGAATACATATAAACTTCTTTCTCTCTCTCTCTTTTTAAAATAAAAACTGCGGTTTTCTCATGATGTATGAGTCGTCCACCATGAGTTTTCATGACTGCTGTTGGATTTCGAGACCCGATTCGAGGAGCCGGATGAACTGTCTCGGGTACATGGTGGACCCGGTAAGGTACCCGGGGGCAAGAAGATCGAGTAGTAGACGATGAGCCCCGCTGGGGAAGACTACCTACCGCTGATTTTATCTGACGCATCGGATATCCGGAGGATACCGTCGTAGTCCTGTGATTGATGTTAGGGGTCGATCCGGACTGACGGCGCCCTAGATAGTGAGATTGAGACACTGAGATTTTAAGATATTGAGGTATTGAGATTTGATGATACAGGCCAGTCCGGATAGCCGGAGCCTGAGATATTGAGATATTGAGATATTGGGATTTATGTTTTATGTCGATGCTAGACACTGTTATGCTGATTTCATTTATGATACCTCGTTTTAAATATACAGAAATCTTATTAAGTTATGAAATCAGTTTCTTCATTTACATGTATTCTGTTTTCATGCATTCATACCTCATTCATATGATATATTGCTAGCTGAGACACTGACACGAGCACATGGGATTACACTTGGGTTAGATGTTTACCCTTGCCACCTTTTCATGCTTCAGACTTATCATTTTGAGGATTATATGTATTGATCGTATGACCTAGGATTGCGTTATTCATGTGATTTCTGCTCCTAGATGTTTTCTACTCACGAGCTGGCAAGTCAGCCCCGTTGTGCCACAGTTTCTTGCAGGTTTTGCCGTACAGGTTTCATTACGGCTTTGCTGGCACACTGCTTCCTTTCCGGGTGAATTGCTTGGTAGGTGGATTCACTTGCATCGTGACCACCATTATACCTTGTATATTATTTATTTCAGTTGTATCTAGTAAACTCCATCAACCAAACCTGTATTTATTTTTGATAGAGACCAGTGATGTTTATTCTTTCGACCTTAGAGTCGCGTGTTGTATTTCTATGGATTTCATGCTGTTTTGAGTTTCCTTTTCTGTTGTGATCCTCGCCCTTCGGCGTTGTATATTATATTACTTGCATGGTTATGACCGTCGATTGACGAAGAGCTAGCTCCCGCTTGGGGATGCCTCTATTCATTATATATGCTTTATCAGGTTTTGTACCCGTTTGGGGTCAGTATTTACAAAGGAAACTCTGCCGAAATTTTAGAAAAGACTTGTGATTTTAAACTGCATATTTCGGCGTATGTTGCAAACTACTTGATTTAAATTGGTTTTCCTTCACTCTACTACTTTTCTTGGTTTGGATTTCTGGGTTTTCGGCTTACTTAGATTACGTACGCCTCAAGACGTTTCGTAATTTAAGTGCCGGTCATGTTCCGTACTTTCGGGTTGTGACAAGCTACTAGAGAACTTGGATTGATACTCTAAGAACTCTAGAATATAGTCTAGGATTCGAAGTGTTTTTCCATCTCACCTCCTCTCTTGATTCTCAACACATAAAAGTGTAGAGAGGATGTAGATGATGAAGGTGGAGGAGCTCAAGAGAAGAGAAGAGAGTGAAGCAAATGGTGAGATCAAAATAAAATGAAGCATGCAAGTGAGAGAAAAAATCCTCACAAATGGTTTTGTAAAATGATTTTTACAATATAATAAAGCAAGTATGCTTCAATAGTGAGCACAAATGAATTGAAAATTCATTTGTCAACACTATTTAGGCATGGCTCCCACCATACTCTCCTCACCTCACTTTACACCTCATTTTCCATTTATGAATAAATGAAAAAATCAAGAATGAGGTGTCCACCTTCTAGAATATTTTTCGTATAAAATACGGATTACAGTTTACTGTATATACATACCTGCATTCGCATAAAAACACGAATACCCAAAGAGATAGAATAACACAAAGAACATAATATTAGAATATACATATCGAAATATATATATATGTAAATTATTAAATCAATACCTGATTTAATAATCCGGCTCAAAACCCTAGCCGGCTAGTATTATCAAATGTCCGATCGAATGTCAGGGTACATAGTACCATCAATCAATCGGAACCCTGCACGTATCCAATACGGCTACTACATCATTTCGCCTGAACCATGGAAACCCTCTGTGTGGTACTTTAAAGACTCGATAGTACGCCGGCAGTGAGTTACTGGATAAATCCATAACCACAAGTATGTCAGCGGCACTAGCTGTACGTAACGGCTACCCGGGTACCTGTCGAAAAAGAAGGCCAACGACCAAACTCACCCGGATCCCTACTAGCCTATCCATGACAATCTTTGTACAGTCTGGTCTCTTCGTCTGAGAGTATCGCATACTGGGTCTATGGGTGGTAAATGTCAGACCCTAATAACCCGATAATTCTTGCTGATTCGGCTCAGGACCAATCTGGGAAATAACCGATCAAATTATCAGTGAATCCCAACTATCTTGGCCAAGGTCTTATAGTCCTGACCAATCGATCACGGTGCGATATCGACTCCCTATACCGGGAGAGACAAATCCCTAATAATCACTCACTGCCTCCATGTGGCTCGGGACTATACCCAACCAAAACCTATTTGCAAGACTCAGTAGAGCCGTGGTAGGGCAGTGATCAAAACACAGTGGGAAATCACATGAGACAAATGATGTTCTCAGGTCTAAAAACTACCCTATACTCATGTCACCTAAGAACTGCTATCTGACGATAGGTATAGTACCATCTAGAAGTTCTCGGCGGGTCCGTCCAGTGTACTCACCCATAGTGAGCACCTGTATACGATCATAGGTGTAAAAGACCAATGGCTATGGGACCAACCATTGCCCCTCGTCGGGGTCTAGAAACGTATAAACCAGTTTACTCCAGAATATCGATGCCCAATCTCGATACTCCTATGACTAGGGACCTTTTAAGGATGTGCTTATCGACTACTCTGCTCTAACAAGTATGATCACCATCACAATGCAGGTAGTCAAGCAATGATCATACGGGCTTTATCAACATGTATAAATGATATGTAATAACAAGTAAGACAAATGCACATGTTAAGATAAAGACAAACCAGATAGCATATTAACATATCGAGCAAGATTGTCCTATACAAATATATGTCCAAGCATCCACATGTATACATATACAATAATGGCCTCTCGGGCATACATATCCAACAATCTCCCACTTGTACTAAGGTCATATATTGGCGTACCGGGTACCCAACGTCTGCACTAGAGACAGCTGTTGGCGTATCACATACCCAACATCTCAAAAAGTCGCTCGAACTACGCTTGAGGGAGAGCCTTGGTAAATGGATCCGCCGTGTTGTCTTTTGTGTCCACTCTCCATACCTCGATCTCCCGGCGATCAACGATCTCCCTAATCAAGTGATACCGCCTCAAGATGTGTCTGGACTTCTTATAGGACCGTGGTTCATTCACTAAAGCTATAGCCCCATTGTTATCGCAATACAAAGGTATCAGATCAACAATGGATGGAACTACCTGAAGTTTAGTAATGAACTTCTTCATCCAGACCGCTTCTTTTGCGGTATCGTTCACAGCAATGTATTCAATCTCCATCATCAAGTCTGCGACAGTGCCTGTTTGGAGCTCTTCCAACACACCGCCCCTCCATTGAGGGTAAACACAAAACCCAAGACAGACTTGCTGTCATTTTTGTCACTTTGGAAGCTTGAATCGGTAAAAGACTCGGCCTACAGGTCTCCATTACCGTAAACCAAGAACATCACCTTAGTTCTTCTCAGGTACTTGAGAATGTTATTCACAGCTGTCTAGTGATTCTCACCCAGGTTCGACTGATATCGGCTCACTACGCTAAGTGCGTAAGCTACATCTGGTCTTGTACATAGCATTGCATATATTATAGATCCTACCTCCGAAGCGTAGGGTATAGTGCTCATACGAACCCTCTCCTCATCAGTCTTGGGAGACATCTCCTTAGAGAGGGTGATTCCATGCAATGCGGGTATGTTACCACGCTTGGAATCTTCCATACTAAATTTCTTTAGTACCGTCTCTATGTACCTGGAATGTGAAAGTCCCAATAATCTATTAGATATATCTCTGTAGATCTTGATCCTCAGAATGTATGTGGCATCACCCAGGTCCTTCATAGAGAACTTTTTTGACAAGAACAACTTGACCGGTTGTAGCATAAGAATATCATTTCCTATCAAAAGAATATCGTCCATGTACAAGACTAGGAATACGACAGTTTATCCTATAATCTTCTATTATATACAAGGCTCATCCTCATTCTTGCTGAAGTCAAATTCCTTGACTGTTTCATCAAAACAGATGTTCCAGCTCCGCGATGCCCGCTTTAATCTATAAATGGATTTAAGCAACTTGCACACTTTCCCGCTGCTTCCACTGTCTACAAAACCCTCCGGCTAATCCATATAAATGCACTCTTCCAAACTTCCATTTAGAAAAGTCGTTTTACGTCCATCTGCCATATTTCATAGTCATGGAAGGCAGCAATAGCAAGTAGGATCCGTATGGATTTGAGCATAGCCACTAGAGAAAAGGTTTCGTCATAGTCCACTCCTGATCTTTGACGAAAACCTTTTGCAATAAGTCTAGCCTTATAGGCTTCCACCTGCCCATCTACTTCAATCTTCTTTTTATAGATTCATTTGCATCCAACGGGTTTTCCCCCAGATGGAGCAATATCCATGGTCCACACTTTATTGGCGTACATGGACTCCATTTCGGATCGCATAGCATCCAGCCACTTATCAAGTCCCTACTGATAATGGCCTGCCTGAAACTAGTATGGTCATCTTCTTCCAAGATGCAATCCTCTCGATCCCCTTCTATGAGAAAACCGTAGTATCTCTCAGGCAGATGAGAAATCCTACTAGATCTGCGGAGCGGCTGAGATTCGTCTGGGATTATTGAATCCTCTGGTTCCATCAAATCTTCAGTTGTAGTTTGTCCTTCTGGAATTTCTTCCAGTTCTACCGTACTCCCACTAATTTCTTTTGCAAGAAGTTCCCTCTCTAAAAAGATGGCATGGCGAGCAACAAACACCTTCTGTTCCTCGGTGTGGTAGAACAAATATCCTTGTGAATGCTTAGGATATCCTACAAACTTACAAAGAACTGATCGTGCTTCTAGCTTATCCTGATTTTTCTTTTTAACATAAACCGGACAACCCCATATCTTAACAAAATTAAGGTATGGTTTCTTCCGCTCCCATATATCATGTGGAGTGGTAGGCACAGTTTTGGTAGGAACCCTATTCAATACATACACAGTCGTTTCAAGTGCATATCCCCAGAATAAAAGAGGCAACTCGTAGTTACTCATCATGGAGCGAACCATGTCCAATAGGGTACGGTTCCTTCACTCTAATACACCGTTGTGTTGTGGTGTATATGGAGGAGTAAGCTGGGAGAGAATACCGTTCTCTTTTAGGAAGTCCCGGAATTCCGTGCTTAAGTACTCCCCTTCTTTATCAGATCGTAGGATCTTGATACTTTTGCCAGTCTGGTTCTCTACTTCGTTCTTATATTCTTGAATTTCCCAAAAGCTTCAAATTTGTGTTTCATGAGATACACATATCCGAACCTAGAGAGATCTTCAGTGAATGTGATGAAGTACGAGAACCCACCCTTTGCATGTATAAATATCGGACCACACACATCACTGTGTATAGGTCCTAAGAGCTCTACTGCTCTTTCTCCGTGTCCAGTGAACGGAGATTTGGTTATCTTTCCCTTGAGAAAAGACTGACAAGTTTCATAAGATGAAAATTCGAATGCATTCAAGTATCCATCTTTATGCAACTTACTTAGTCTTTTCTTCCGATATGACCAAGTCTACAATGCCACAAGTAGGATTCGTTCACTTCTGAACTCTTCTTCTTGCGTGTGTTTTGTATATTGAGAACTGCGTTTTGATTTAGAATATAGATACCATTACATAGTGTACCTTCTGCAACCAATACCTGATTAAGGTAAATGTTCATGATATTTCTATCAAGAACAAACTTATATCCATATTTATCAAGTAAAGAAACTGATATGATGTTGCAAACCATGAAAGGTAAATAGTAGCAATTGTTCAAAATCATAGTATTGCCTCTTGGCAATGCTAGGAGATATTCACCGATGGCAACAGCATCAACTTATGCTCCGTTCCCTACTCTGAGGGACATATCACTAGGTCCAACCATCTTACTTTTTCTCAGTCCATGCAATAAATTACAGATATGAGATCCTGATCCGGTATCTAGTACCCAGAAGGTAGGACTGACCAAGAAGCAGTTCTCAATAACAAAAACACCTGAAGGAGACGCAATAGTATGCTTCTTCTTCGTTGGGGTCATCAAAGGAATTCATGCAATCCTCTTTCCTCTGCTCATACTCATGACTGTTGTCATAAGTTAGAGCCGAACCGACGTTCCACAGCCCCGAATAAGAATTCGGATCGGTCAAGCGATACATTTTATTATCTTGATTAGGGTGTGAAATGGTTGCTACCTGGAGAGAGAGAAAAGAAATACTCAGTGTGCGCTCTTGCAAGATTAGATTGGTTATTAGTTTATCTAATCAGGATGGCTCCCACTGTTTCCTCGAATTCTTCTTCAAACCCTAAAAGAAGAACTAGTCGGGATTAATCGCACGTCACAATACTTGCTTAACCTTTCGACCAGGCTAGTGTCAGTACTTCGAGGTAGGTTTTCCAACGCTTTCGCGAAGTTCCTTAATTACATAACCTTTTTCCCTTGAGGCGTAGCCCCTCTTAAACCGTTCTAGACACCTACTTGGTTTATAGCATTGATTGTTAAGTGAAAAAATCTCCCAAGAGTAATCCTACACATCAGTGGGATCGGAATCCAACTATCATTGTGTGATCTACTAAATGGAAGCCACTCTAGTCACCACACTCCAGAAGGTATGCAACACTAGCAAGTTTCCTGTATATTTGAAACTCCCGATGTGGTTTTTGCCCCTAACGACCTATAACCTTGACGCTTGCCAACAAGTTATAGGCCACTAGTCAAGTTCAACCCGTCATTGTCCTGGATTAATTCGAACTCACCCGCACAAACTCTTGACGCTTGCCAAAAAAGTAGTACGACTGTCTCGATCAATCGCATATCCATGCAACAGATAAATATCACTCAGCTACCGTTCACTATGTCTTGACACTTGCCAACAAACATAGAACGAATACTAGGTGGTACCCATCTGAAATGTCGGAGGGCTATGGATGGTTTTTGGCGAAAAACCATTAACGTAATGAACTTGATATTGATGAAAGAACTGAGTAGTTTTGAAAAGGAGTCGTTTCGGCTCCGCTTTTAAAAACTAGTTGTTTTGAAGAAAACCGAGTAATCTATAACATAAACTTTTGCTCAAGAGGTCATTCCCCAAGAAGGGATCTAGGCTCTTGCCTCGTAGAATGAGGTGCTGGATGTTCATGACCGAACACCACTATGCAAAGCGAAAGAATATTACTACAGTTTTTCGAAATTTGTTCCGACAACATCTTTTAGGTTTCTTTTCTTGCATTAATCAAAATTAATGCGGTCCCATCAATTAATTCCTATCACACCAAAATAGAACGAAAATACAATGTATGTATATGCCATCCGCATTCGCCACGGGGCCCGTCATGCACCATAAGGTTACTTAACTAAAGGCAAAGCGAGGGCTGGACTAGCGCGGGTACAAAACATATACAACATCTACTAGTATATATATAAATATATATATAACATTCGTCCCAAGCATGATATAAGCAACATCACAGATCAACAACAAGCAACACAGTATAGTGGATAATCTTGGAGCCTCGGGTTTCACTTGAACCGCAAATAAAACCCGACGTTCCAGATCATGTGGATAGACTATGTAATAAAAACCTGGACCCCTACGAGGGCGACAGGTTACCCACCAATCCCAGAAGTGAAGCAATCCTAATCATCAAAGTGAATAGGCCAACCAGCACTTCACGGGATCCGGTAATTTGAGCACCCCTCCGTGGATCATCCTATACCCCCTACGAGTGCGGCGGATAGCCTGCCAATTCTAGAGTGAAGCCCCCTCCTTCTCCACGCTATGAGATGCGGGCTCGTTACCCTATAAAACCCGGCTATTTGAGCACTCCACCACGGGGTAATCCTAGAACAAAAAATGCAAATATATGTACAAAGGTGACATCGACCTCAACCCGGTCATGCCCCAATAAAATAATATACAGCATGGTAGAAATAACTGTCCACATGTCGGACGCTCGCCCCGCAATAACAAATGTACAAATGAATATAAAATGTACTACTACTATTACACCACCGGCTATCCACTATGATAATCCAACCATAACCACAACACAAATACAGATTATCAACGTGAATGTTGTTGGATATGTATGACCTAGAGGCCATTATTGTATATGTATACAAGTGGATGCTCAGGATATGTATGTACAAGACATTCTTGCTCAGTTATATAGTATATTGTTTCAGTTGTCTTTTATCAGGATATATGTATTTGTTTTTATTGATGCTTTATCCAGCTTTCACATATTGATAAAGACTTGATACAGTATTATACTATTATGATTTGACTTTATCTTAACATGGCATATGTTATACACATTATTACATATTGCGGTTACATGTTGATAAAGCCCGTAGGATCTTACTTGACTACCTGCGTTGTGATGGAGATCATACTTGTAGGAGCAGGGTAGTCCATAAGCAGATCCTTAAATGGTCCCTAGTCGCGTGAGTATCAAGACTGGGCATTGATACTCCAGAGTAGACTAGTGTATACGTTTCTAGCCCCGACAAGGGGTAATGGTTGGTCCTGCAGCCATTGGTCAGATGCACCTAAGAACGTATACAAGTGCTCGCTGGGTGTGAGTACACTGGACGGACTCGCGGAGAATTTCCAGATGGTACTATACCTATCGTCAGATGGAAGTTCTCAGGTGACATATGTACAGATTAGTCTTCGGACCTGAGATCATCATTTGTCTCGTATGAGTTCCCACTATGCTTTGATCACTACCCTACAACGGCTCTACTAAGTCGTGAAACAGATTTTGGTTGGGTACAGTCCCAAGCCACATGGAAGGAGTGAGCGATTGTTGGTGATTTGTCTCTCCCAGTATTGGGAGTCGATATCGCACTGTGTTCGATTGGTCATGACCATAAGACCCTGGCCAAGGCAGTTGGGATTTATTGATAGGTTGATCAGTAGTTTCCCGGATTGGTTCTGAGCCTCATCATAAGCACGAATTATCGGGTTATTAGGGTCTGATGTTTACCACCCCCTAGACCTGGTATGCGATACTCTTAGATGAAGAGACCGAACTGTACGGATATTGACACGGATAGGCTTAGTTGGGTTCCGGATGAGTTTGCTCGTCGGCTTTCCTTTTCGACAGGTACCCGGGTAGCCGTTACGTACAGCTAGTGCCGCTGACATGCTTGTGGTTATGGATTTATCCAGTAACGCACTGCCGGCGTACTGTCGAGTTTTTAAAGTCCAACACAGAGGGTTTCTCTGCTTCAGGCGAAATGATATAGAGGCCGTATGGTTTTACGGAAGGATTCGATCAAATACGTGTACTTGTGCACGTATGATGTTCGGGCGGATAATACTAGCAGGTTTTGGTTTAAGTCGGATCCTAGTATTATATTATTGGATTATTTTCGTCTCTTTTGTATTCATGTTTTTCGGAATACGGATACGGGTATGTATATACGGTGATGGGTATTCTTGTAATTTGTTACAAGAGTGCTTCTAGAAGAAGAAACCTCATTATTTGTTTTAACCATTTATTTAAATGGTTAATGAGGTGGAGGTGTGAGGTGTTGACTTTTCTTAAGTGAAGAATGGCTAATTGTTGACTCACTTGGTGAGTCATGGATTACTGTTGAAGCAATGTGGCATCTAGATATTTTGTAGAAAATATCTAGATAATTTTTTGTGAAGATATTTTTTTTATATTATCTTTAGCATGCTTGCTTTATTAGTCACAAGTCTTAACCATTCTTCACTTGGGTTTTTTCTTGTGTTGCTCTCTACAACACTCTCATCTTCTCCAAACTTCTCTTCTTCTATCTCAAACCCTAATAGTCTCTTGTGTTGAGAAACCTAGGGTTCTTGAGACCAATTAATCCATCATCTCTCTCTACATCACCTAGGCTACTTGAATTAGAAAACCAAGTGACCTAGTTACCTCGGTTTAGAGGTAAGAGCTCAAAGTAAACACTCTCGGGTAAATCATCTTCGACGTGAGGAAGCCATCGATCAAGCTCGATCATGGAGGCCACTAGGAGCACACTAAAGGAGAGAAATGAAGACCCGAAGGACTTGAGCCTCTTGGTATAACTCCTTTCATCGTAGATAGCATCTTTTGTAGCTAGTTAGGTTTATTGTGGATCCGGTTTAGGGTTATTCTAGCGCCAAATTTTGATCTTTTAAAAAAAAATTGTTCCGCAATTGGCCTCGGTTGATGGCCAGGGCGTTAGCATAACCTTTCATGGTATCAGAGACAACCCATAAAACCTAAACTAGGTGGTTCTAACATGCTTAAAGGACCGATCGAGAAAAGTTTCCGAAATCACGTTTTCATTTTTAATTTTTCGTGTTTCTGCCGATTTTTAAATGTGTTCAAAATTTTTTTTCTGTATCTCATAAATTCATGCAAGGTTTTATAGAACTTGTCAAGAAATTTGGGCATATAACTCCTTTAGACGGCCATGGAACCGCGGCATAACAAGCTTGTTTGCTGTGGTTGCGCGGCCGAATTAGGTGATCTGTGCACACATTTTCCTGTAGAGCTCTATTACATTGAAATGTGATTTCTGGAATGTTTTGTTTATAGCCCAGATTTGTCTGAGTACAGGATTGCACTTAGGGCCAATACGGAAAGTTTTTTTTTTCGATCGAAATTTTAAAATGTGTTATGTTTCAGTGCATTCAGTTACTATCTGTGACAGTGAATGTCATTCGATCGGTATAACTCGTCTAATTACTATATGCTCTTTTAGACGTGTTTGCGAACATGACATTCACGTTGATGTTCTGTATATGTGTTGTAGTTGTAGTTGGATTGTCGTATGGGATAGCTTGATGTTGCAATGATAGTAGTACAGCTAAGTTTCATTTGTACATTTGTTATTGCAGGGCGAGCGTCCGACATGTGGATTGCCGACTTTGCCGGGTTGTATATTATTTATTTGGGGCACGACCGGGTTGAGGTCAATGTCACCATTGTACATATTATTTTTCTTTTCTATACTAAGATTATCCCACGGTGGAGTGCACGAATAGCCGGGTTCTAGAAGGTAACAAGCCCGCATCTCATGGTGTTGAGACGAAGGGGGCTTCAATTTAGAATTGGCGGGCTATTCGCCGCACTCGTAGGGGGTATAGGATGACCCACGGAGGGGCGCTCAAGTTACCGGGATCCCATAGAGTACTGGGTGGCCCATTCACTTTGTTGAAGGGGGTTGCCTCACTTCTGGGATTGGCGAGTAACTTGCCACGCTCGTAGGGGTCCAGGTTTTCATTACACAGGTTATCTACACGACTGGGAACGTCGGATCTCATTTGCGGCTAAAATGAAATCTAGGGATCCAAGATTATCCACCATTTTGTATTGTTGGCTGAGATTCTGTGATGTTGCTTATTATCATGCCTAGGACGAATGTTGTATATATTTATACATATACTAGTAGATGTTGTATATGTTTTGCACCCGCGCTAGTCCAACCCCCGCTTTGTCGTTAGTTAAGTAACCTAACGGGTGATGATGGAGCCCAGTGGCGAATGCGGATGGCATATACGTGTAGGGTTCCTAGGCACTCTTACAAGGGTCTATAAGGCATCAACCATGCCCGATTCAAAATTTAGACGTGCCGAACAACCTAAAGCCAGGATCTTTACTAGATTATTAGGGTTTAACATGCAAGTAAATATCTTTATAACTAAGAGTGAGGGATTACAACCTTTGTAGTCTGCTCCTTCGCTTCATAAGCTCTGAGTAGAAATCCCTACACCGCGATCCATGATCTCCCGGACTCAAGAGAGGCTCCACAACCCGAATGATCCATGCTTGCTTGTAGTCTTCCTTTTCTCCGATGATCTACCTCGAAGTTCCTTTAACTCAAGCTCTTTCTCACTAATGAGGTGAACACCCTAATCTAATTGGCTAAATTAGATGAGGATGATTAAGTAGGATTTATGCTCTCTTTTATTATCAAATTCTCACTCTAATTCATCACAAAATGAAAACCTAGAAAGCTTTTTCAAAGATCAAGGAAGAAGAAGAAGAAGAATATGAATGAATAATTCCTTTTGTGATGAATAATGAAATGTTAATATGATTACAAATGTAACCATGGTCAAGGATGACAAGGCTAACCCATGTAGAGATTTAACCTACAGTGAAGGGTTTGGGTTGGGTTAGAAATATCTAGCAAAATATCAAGCATAATATCTTTAGCTAGAAACAAAGAAAAACCTTCTAGAAGCATCAAGAAAGAACTAACCCAAATCAAACCCTAACCTTGTTTAATCTCCACTAAACATGTTGCATTAGTAATCATATCATGTTACAATATTATATATCACATATATAATATATATTTGTAACAAAAGAAAATAATACAATTAACATATATCGCATATACATCAATGTATTATCCGGTGAGAAAATGAATCAATAAAGCGAGCCAATATTAGATAATGTAATGTAATATATCACATATATAATTATACATTAAATTATCGAATCAACACTTGATCCGACAATCCGGCTATATCGAATATAACCGATTAATATATCATGTACCGATTCATCGAATCAACACTTAATCCGATGACCCGGCTCATATCAAAATATCGCGAGAATATAATACGGTATCCCATATCGTATTATCCTCGGTCCTGCACATATCACATATGTGCCCCTACTCCGTTTTGCCTGAGTCAAGAAAGCTCTGTATAGGACTCTAAAGAATCGTCAATACGCCGGTAGCAGGTGATGATCATATCAAACACCCACAAGCTGCAAGCGGTCAGCTAAACGTAACAGCCACCCAGGTATTGAGCGATCAGAAGATCAACAAGCAAGCCTATACATTCTCCTGTGAATCCAATCAGTAACACTCCCGTACAATCCGGTCTCTTCGTCTGATATGTCGCATATCTAGTCTAGGGGTGGTATACGTCAGACCCCAATAACCGATAAGTCGTGTCGATATGAGGCTCATAACAGGTCGAGAAACTACTGGTAACACTTACCAGTAAATCTCTATATCAGCTCTGGCCAGGGACTTCCAGTTATAACCAATCGAACACAGCACAACATCAACTCCCTATACCGGGAGAGACGAATCCCCTCCTATCGCTCATTGCCTCTATGTGATTCGGGACTGTACCCAAAAGCCACCGTTTTGCACGCCCTCTTGGACGTGGTAAGGTGAAAATCAAAGCACAGTAGGAATCACACAAGACTCTATGATGATCTCGGGTCTACAGACTACCCTGTACCTGTGTCACCGGAGAACTGCCATCTGACGTGAGGTATAATACCATCTGGGAGTTCTCGGCGAGTCCGTCCAGTGTACCCAGTCTCCACTGAGCACCCGTACACCATCTCTGATGTCAAAACACCGATGGATATGGGATCATCCATCGCCCATCATATGGGTCAAGATGCGTATACGCTAGTCTACTCTGGTGTATCGATGCCCTGTCTCGACACACCCTCGACTAGGAACAGTTATAGGATGTATTCATCGACTACTCTGGCCCCACTAGTATGATCTCATCATAGTCCCAGTAGTCGAGTACATATCCTAAGGGCTTTATCAACATGTGAGAGTAAGTCAGTAAACAAATACAAGTCAGCATGTTTAGATAAAGTGAAACCAAATAGCATACCATCATGACGAGCAAGAAAGTCCTCTCTATATATATCTAAGCATCCATTATAATATACATCATATGCACAACAATGGCCTCTAGGGCATATACATAACTAACAATCTCCCACTTGCACTAAGGCCAGCTGCTGTAGTATCTCATACCTAGCATCCCGAATAATCTCTCAAACTGTATCTGGGGAATGGCCTTCGTGAGTGGATCCACAGTGTTGTCCTTCGTATCTACTCTCCTGACCTCGATCTCCCGGCGATCAACTATCTCCCTGATCAGGTGATACCGCCTCAGAATATGTCTGGACTTTTGATGGGACCTGGGTTCCTTGGCCAAAGCCACAGCTCCATTATTATCACAATACAGAGGTATTGGATGCTCAATGGATGGAACCACACCAAGTTCACTAATGAACTTTTTTTTATCCAGACAGCCTCTTTGGCAGCATCGTTGGCAGCAATGTATTCAGCCTCCATCGTCGAGTCTGCAACGGTATCCTGTTTGGAACTCTTCCAACATACCGTCCCTCCATTGAGAGTAAAGACAAATCCCGAGTGTGACTTAGAGTCGTCCTTATCACTTTGGAAGCTCGAATCGGTAAAGGACTCCACCTGGAGTTCTCCATTACCATACACCAAGAACATCTCTTTAGTCCTTCGCAAGTACTTGAGAATGTTCTTCACAGCTGTCCAGTAACTCTCTTCAGGATCTGCTTGATACCGACTCACTACACTTAGTGAGTATGCTACATCGGGTCTGGTACATAGCATCGCATACATGATAGAGCCTACTGCCGAAGCATAGGGTATCCCTTGCATGCGAGCTCTCTCCAAATCAGTCTTGGGAGACATCTCTTTGGAGAGAGTGAGTCCAGAGATCGTGGGTTGGTTCCCACGCTTGGATTCTTCCATACTAAACCTCTTTAGTATGGTGTCAATGTACCTGGATTGGGACAATCCTAGTATCCGTTTAGATCTATCTCTATAGATCATAATTTCCAATATGCATGAGGCATCACCTAGATCTTTCATTGAGAATCTTTGTGATCAGAAGAGCTCGACTGATTGCAGCATAGGAACATCATTTCCTATCAGGAGTATGTCATCGACGTACAATACGAGGAAGACAACCTTACTCTCTACAACCTTCTTATAAATACAAGGTTCATCTACGTTTTTGATGAAGTCAAACTCTTTGACTACAACATCAAAGCAGATGTTCCAACTCCGCGATGCTTGCTTTAACCCATAGATGGATTTAAGCAGTTTGCACACCTTTCTGCTCCCACTATCTACGAAGCCCTCTGGCTGAGTCATGTACACGCACTCTTCTAAATCACCATTTAGAAAGGCGATCTTAACATCCATTTGCCAGATTTCGTGGTCATGGTATGTAGCAATGGCAAGTAAGATCCAGATGGACTTAAGCATAGCTACTGGAGAAAAGGTTTCGTCATAATCCGTACCTGGTCGTTGACGAAAACCCTTTGCAACAAGTCTAGCTTTGAAAGTCTCAACTTTTCCATCTACACCAATTTTCTTTTTAAAGATCCACTTGCTCCCAATGGGTTTTACCCCTTCAGGAGCATTTTCCAAAGTCCATACTTTGTTGGTGTACATGGATTCCATCTCAAATCGCATTGCATCCAGCCATTTCACAGAGTCACCACTCGTGATGGCCTGCTCAAAACTAGTCGGGTCATCATCTTCCATGATGCAGTCTTCGCTCCCACCATCAATGAGAAAACTGTAGTATCTCTCAGGTGGATGAGAAACCCTGCTAGATTGGCGGAGAGGCTGGGGTTCGTCGGGTACTACTGAATCCTCTGGTTCCATCAAATTTTCTGTTGTAGTTTGCTCTGCTGGAATTCTTCCAGTTCTACCTCAGAGCCACTAATCTCTTTTGCAAGAAATTCCTTTTCTAAAAAGGTAGCGTGTTGAGCAACAAACACCCTTTGTTCTTTACTGTGGTAGAAAATATACCCTCGCGAATTCTTGGGATATCCAATAAACTTACATAAAACAGACCTTGCCTCGAGTTTGTCCGGTTTTTGTCTTTTGACATAGGTCGGGCAACCCCATATCTTAACAAAATTAAGATATGGTCTCTTCCTTCCCATATCTCATATGGGGTGGTAGGCACAGATTTGGTAGGAACTTTATTCAGTATGTATGCCGCTGTCTCAAGCGCATACCCCCAGAAGGAAATAGGCAACTCAGCATTGCCCATCATAGAGCGCACCATATCTAATAGGGTGCGATTCCTCCGCTCCGATACACCGTTGTGATGTGGTGTATAAGGAGCAGTAAGCTGAGAGAGAATCCCATTCTCTTTTAAATAATCTAGGAACTCATTGCTCAAGTATTCTTCTCCTCGATCAGATCGAAGGATCTTAATACTTTTGCCCGTTTGGTTCTCTACTTCGTGCTTATATTCTCTGAATTTCTTAAAAGCTTCAGACTTGTGTTTCATCAGGAACACATGTCCGAATCTTGAGAGATCGTCAGTGAATGTAATGAAGTGGGAAGAACCGTTCCTGGTATGTGTAAACATGGGACCGCATACATCACTATATACCAGTCCTAAGAGTTCCGTAACTCTTTCTCCGTGTCCACTAAACGGAGTCTTGGTCATTTTGCCTTTGAGACATGAATGGCATAAGATGATAATTCGAACTGATTCAAATATCCATCCTTATGTAACTTAGTTATCCGTGTCGCATTGATATGACCAAGTCTACAACGCCATAAGAAGGATCCGTTCATTTCTGAACTTTTCCTCTTTTGTGTGTTTTGTATATTAAGGACTGTATTTTGATTGAGAATGAATATGCCATTATGTAACGAGCATGATCCAATCAACTTTTGATTTAGGAAGATGTTCATAATATTGTCCTGTACTACAAAATTATATCCTTCTTTATTTAATAAAGAAACTGATATAATGTTGCACATCATGTTCGGTATATATAATATCACTCATTCAGAATCAATGTATTACTACTAGGTAATACAAAGTGATATTCGCCAACTGCTTTGGCTGCAATACTTGCACCATTCCCTACTTGAACGGAATGATCACCTTTTCCCAGTTCTCTACCTTTACGTAGCCCATGTAACAATTTACATATGTGGGATCCTGATCCGGTATCTAATACCCAAGACGTAGGGTGAACTGAGAAACATCTCAATAACTGACCCACGGAAAAAGATGCATCAGCATACTTGTTCTTCATTTGGGCGGCGTGAGAATCCAGATATTCTCATGTTTCCTGTTCAGTCTTATAACACTTATAAGATAGAACGGGACCAACGTTCCCCTGCTCAGTATAATAAGCGGGTTCAGTCAATACATCCATATTATTATCTTGATTATGGCCTGACATGGTCGCTACCTGGAGAGAGAGAGAGAAGAAAACACTTTAGCGTATGCTCTTGCAAGATTAGATTGTTATTATCTTATCTAATCAGGTTGTCTCCCACTGTTTTTATCAAATCTTCCTTCAAACCCTAAAAGGTAAGATTAGCCGGGATTAATTACACTCTACAATTTCGTCAATATTTCAGCCAGATCAGTGTCGGTACTTGAGGGAGGTTCCCCGTGCTTTCGCACGAACCTAATTAAAATAAACCTCGTTTTCCCAGAGGCATAACCCCGTTAACACCTTTCTAGACACCTACTTGATCGGCAAATTGTCCTATGTAAAATTCTCCCAGGAGTAACTCTTACTCGCAGTGGGTATCGGGATCCAACTATCTCATAGGAGGTACGCAATCTCATTGCAAATTTTAGTACTTGAAATTCCCAATAATATTTTGCCCTAAGCATCCCATGACCTTGACAGAGGTCAACAAATCATAGGGTGCTAGTCAAGTTCAACCCGTCATTTCTTGATTAAATCAGACCCACCCGCACGACCCTTGACGGAGGTCAACAAGGCCGTACGACTACCCTAATCCAATCTGCATCATATGCATAAACAGATAAATACTAGTTAGCTACCGCACACTACGCCTTGACGGAGGTCAACAAACGTAGTACGAATACTAAGTAGGATTCATCTGAAATGACAGAGGGCTACGACAGGTTTTTCTGAAAACCTATTACGTAATGAACTTGATATCGTTGTAGAAACAAGTGGTTTTTGAAAAGGAGTGTTTTTGAGGATTTTCTAGTTTCGCTAAAGAGGTCACCCCCGGTGAAGGGATCTCGGCTCTTTCCCCATCGAATAAGATGCAGGGTATATCATATATACCGCTGTGCAAAGCAAGAACTATATAAGCTGTCAAAAACTAAACCGTGAGTTTGTAGCATCTGCCAGTTTCGCTAAAGAGGTCACTCCCGGTGAAGAGATCTCGGCTCTTTCCTCATCGAATAAGGTGCAAGATATATCATATATACCGCTATGCAAAGCAAAACTGTAGCTACCCTTTTTATAAAGTTTTGATTCTACAACATCTTTAGGTTTCTTTTCTTTTTATTAATCTCATTAATATATCCTATCAGCTTATGCTTCCTAAGCATCACAGAAGAAACGAAAACAGTAATATTTATATATCAACATATATATATAGTATAAGCATTCGTCTCAGGCAGTAATATGATCTCATTACAGAACATTGCAGCAGAAGAACATATATGAAATATTAGATATACTAGGATGTCCGTGTTTTAATACGAGCCTGTATAAAACACAGATTCCACGGTCACGATGAATAGCCAAACCCACATCCCCAGACCCCTACAAGAGCGGCAAGCAACACTGTCAATTCTAGGGTTAGGAGACCCGGTCTCGACTCCTCGAGATGGCCTCCCACTGAACCCTAGAACCCGGTTACTTGTGTTCTCCTCCTTGGGTCTACCTAATGCGGAAAAGTAAATAATATACACTGGTGACATCAACCTCATCCCGGAAGTGCCCCAATAAAAGAATATTACATACAAATAAATTTTACATGAATGAAAATAAAAACCCTCATCTCACATAAAACCCCCGGCTATTCAGAACACGACGATCCAATATAACATATCATAGCAACACATAATATCTCATATCATCAACGTAAGTAAGTATGCATACACCGATTGTCGTTGATGTATAGCAACGAAAACCGGCAATACAACTACATACTACACTTACGGTCACATAAAAGAAATTGTAAAACTACAACATTTGGAATCCACAATCTCTTTAGACGTAAATCTGAAATATCACATACTTCGCATTTCATGCCTAACTATATGAATTCCACATATTGTATCACATTCCAGATAAATAGACAATATTAAACTTTCCGATCGAATAATCAAATACCCAACATTTCCTAAATAGCTCAACACTTGAGCGGAGTTCAAAAAGTCCCAGAATACGTCACAGTACCAATGGTCCAGCCGTAGAGGGGTCAAGCCAACGCCTCACATGTGGCAACGCCGTACTGCCCCAAAGCCTAAGCTTTAGAGGCGGTTCAGACGGTCACATAATCGAGTTAAGGTTTGTGTTCTTCTAGAGGGTCCACCGCGTTACTTGCACGTTTTTTTGAAAGATTTAAACTCAAGAAAAATTCAACACTTGAAAGTTTTTCGTGCCGGGAAAAAGTGAGTTAATGATATCCGTTCGAACATTTTAACAGTTTCTAAATTATCCGGAAAACAAAACGAAATTAAACTTTCCGATCGAATTAACGAATTCAAAATAATCTCCAGAACACTCAACACTTGAGTCAGATTAAAAATACCCAGAAATATGCAGGAACAGCTACGTATATTACTGTGTAAATACCTGTCCCCAATTCATTGTTCTGGCCGCGGAACCGCCGCGACAAGTAGGTTCTTGCCGCGGTTCCGCGGCTCTATGAGAGCCTTGGGGGGTCGTATTTCATGGGTATCCTTACAATTCCCTGCTGATTTTTTTGAGTATTTTTAATGCAGAAAAAATCATATTTTTTACAAAATTTCCAGAGAGGGGGTCTAGTTCGATGTATCGGGGTTCGATCGGAGTTTTAACTTCGTATACACGTCGCCTAATGGTCTAGCTAGGCTCTGATACTACTGTAGAGTTCCTAGACACTCTTACAAGGGTCTATAAGGCATCAACCATGCCCGATTCAAAATTTAGACGTGCCGAACAACCCAAAACCGGGATCTTTGCTAGATTATTAGGGTTTAACATGCAAGTAAACATCTTTACAACTAAGAGTGAGGGATTACAACCTTTGTAGTCCGCTCCTTCGCTTCATAAGCTCCGAGTAGAAGTCCCTTCGCTGCGATCCACGATCTCCCGGACTCAAGAGAGGCTCCACAACCCGAATGATCCATGCTTGCTTGTAATCTTCCTTTCTCCGATGATCTACCTCGAAGTTCCTTTAACTCAAGCTCTTTCTCACTAATGAGGTGAACAACCTAATCTAATTGGCTAGATTAGATGAGGATGATTAAGTGGGATTTATGCTCTCTTTTATTATCAAATTCTCACTCTAATTCATCACAAAATGAAAACCTAGAAAGTTTTTTCAAAGCTCAAGGAAGAAGAAGAATATGAATGAATAATTCCTTTTGTGATGAATAATGAAATGTTAATATGATTACCAATGTAACCATGGTCAAGGATGACAAGGCTAACCCATGTAGAGATTTAACCTAGGGTGAAGGGTTTGGGTTGGGTTAGAAATATCTAGCAAAATATCAAGCATAATATCTTTTGCTAGAAATAAAGAAAAACCTTCTAGAAGCATCAAGAAAGAACTAACCCAAATCAAACCCTAACCTTATTTAATCTCCACTAAACATGTTGCATTAGTAATCATATCATGTTACAATATTATATATCACATATATAATATATATTTGTAACAAAAGAAAATAATACAATTAACATATATCGCATATATATCAATATATTATCCGGTGAGAAAATGAATCAATAAAGTGAGCCAATATTAGATAATATAATGTAATATATCACATATATAATTATACATTAAATTATCGAATCAACACTTGATCCGACAATCCGGCTATATCGAATATAACCAACTAATATATCATGTACCGATTCATCGAATAAACACTTGATCCGATGACCCGGTTCATATCAAAATATCGCAAGAATATAATACGGTATCCCATATCGTATTATCCTCAGTCCTGCACATATCACATATATGCCCCTACTCCATTTTGCCTGAGTCAAGAAACCTCTGTGTAGGACTCTAAAGAATCGTCAATACGCCGGTAGCAGGTGATGATCATATCGAACACCCACAAGCTGCAAGCAGTCAGCTAAACGTAACAGCCACCCAGGTATTGAGTGATCAGAAGATCAACAAGCAAGCCTGTACATTCTCCTGTGAATCCAATCAGTAACACTCCCGTATAGTACGATCTCTTCGTCTGATATGTCGCATATCTAGTCTAGAGGTGGTATACGTCAGACCCCAATAACCGATAAGTCATGTCGATGTGAGGCTCATAACAGGTCGAGAAACTACTGGTAACACTTACCAGTAAATCTCTATATCAGCCCTGGCCAGGGACTTCCAGTTATAGCCAATCGAACACAGCACAACATCAACTCCCTATACCGGGAGAGACGAATCCCCTCCTATCGCTCATTGCCTCCATGTGATTCAGGATTGTACCCAAAAGCCACCGTTTTGCATGCCCTTTTGGACGTGGTAAGGTGGAAATCAAAGCACAGTAGGAATCACACAAGACTCTATGACGATCTCGGGTCTACAGACTACCCTGTACCTGTGTCACCGGAGAACTGCCATCTAGCGTGAGGTATAATACCATCTGGGAGTTCTCGGTGAGTCCGTCCAGTGTACCCAGTCTCCACTGAGCACCCGTACACCATCTCTGATGTTAAAACACCGATGGATATGAGATCATCCATCGCCCATCATATGGGTCAAGATGCGTATACGCTAGTCTACTCTGGTGTATCGATGCCCTGTCTTGACACATCCTCGACTAGGAACAGTTATAGGATATACTCATCGACTACTCTGGCCCCACTAGTATGATCTCATTATAGTCCCAGTAGTCGAGTACATATCCTAAGGGCTTTATCAACATGTGAGAGTAAGACAGTAAACAAATACAAGTCAACATGTTTAGATAAAGTGAAACCAAATAGCATACTATCATGACGAGCAAGAAATTCCTCTCTATATATATCCAAGCATCCATTATAATATACATCATATGTACAACAATGGCCTCTAGGGCATATACATAACTAACAATACGTACATTGTATTTTCGTTCTTTTCTGGTGTGATAGGATTAATTGATGGGACCGCATTATTTTTTATTAATGCAAGAAAATAAACCTAAAAGATATTGTTGGAACAAATTTCGAAAAACTACAGTCATATTCTTTCATTTTGCGTAACGGTATTCGGTTGTGAATATCCAGCACCTCATTCCACGAAGCAAGAGCTGAGATCCCTTCACGGGGAGTGACCTCTTGAACAAAATTCTGTACTATAGATTACTCATTTTATTTTCAAAACTAGAAGTTTTCCAAAGCGGAGCCTAAACCACTCCTTTTCAAAACTAATTAGGTTCATTCAACGATATCAAGTTCATTACGTTAAAGGGTTTTTCACCAAAAACTCAGCCTTAGCCCTCCGTCATTTCCTACAAGTAGTACTTAGTATCCGTGCTGCATTTTTTGACTCCATCAAGGCGTAGTGTACGGTAGCTGAGTGGTGCTCATTTGTACTATTAGTTGCGATTGGTTAGGACAGTCGTATAACCTTGTTGACTCCGTTAAGGGTTATGCGGGTAGGTTTAATGCAATCAAGATAATGACGGTTGAACTAGATTAGGAATTTTTGATTTGTTGACTCCGTCAAGATCACTAGGGTCCTAGGGGCAAAAACCACATCGGGAGTTCCAAATATACAGGAAATTTGCAGATTTAGCATACCTTCTGGAGTGTGGTGACTAGAGTGGATTCCATCTAGGTCATCACACAATGATAGTTGGATCTCGATCCCACTGATGAGTAGGATTACTCTTGGGAGATTATTTCACTTAACAATCAATGCTATAAACCAAGTAGGTGTCTAGAATGGTATTAGCGAGGCTACGCCTCCAGGAAAAAGAGGTTACATAATTAAGGAATTTTGCGAAAGCGTTGGAAAACCTCTCTCGAAGTACCAACACTAGCCTGGCCGAAAGGTTAAGCAAGTATTGTAATGTGCGATTATCCCGACTAATTCTCCGTTTAAGGTTTGATGGAGAATTCAAGGAAACAATGGAAGCCATCCTGGTCAGATAAACTAATAACCAATCTAATCTTGCGAGAGCGCACGCTAAGTGTTTCTTTTCTCTCTCTCCAGGTAGCAACCATTTCACGCCCTAATCAAGATAATAAAATGTATCGCTTGACCGATCCGAATTCTTATTCGGGTCTGGGGAACGTCGGTTTGGCTCTAACTTATGATGGTGATTATAAGTATGAGCAGAGGAAAGAGGATTGCATGAATTCCTTGATGACCCCAACAAAGAAGAAGCACACTATTGCATCTTCTTCTGGTGTTCTTGTTATTGAGAACTGTTTTTCGGTCAGTCCTGCCTCCTGGATAGTAGATACAGGATCAGGATCTTATATATGTAATTTATTGCAGGGACTGAGAAAAAATAAGATGGTTGGACCTGGTGATATGTCCCTCAGAGTAGGGAACGGAGTACAAGTTGATGCTGCAGCTGGCGGTGAATATCACCTTGCGTTGCCAAGAGGCAATACTATGATTTTGAACAATTGCTACTATGTACTTTCCA
This sequence comes from Agapanthus africanus, assembly GCA_030015575.1. Classification (NCBI taxonomy): domain Eukaryota; kingdom Viridiplantae; phylum Streptophyta; class Magnoliopsida; order Asparagales; family Amaryllidaceae; genus Agapanthus; species Agapanthus africanus. Next base: position 40,859,837 of record JASDDO010000018.1, on the reverse strand, counting down.
TGGTTTAAAACATCATATCAGTTTATTTACTTGATAAAGATAGATATAAGTTTGTTCTTGATAGAAATATCTTGAACATTTACCTTAATCAGGTATTGGTTGCAGAAGGTACACTGTGTAATGGTATCTATGTTCTAAATCAAAACATAGTTCTCAATGTACAAAACACATGCAAGAGGAAAAGTTTAGGAACGAACGAATCCTACTTGTGGCATTGTAGACTTGGTCATATCAGAGAGAAAAGACTAAGTAAGTTGCATAAAAATGGACTTTTGAATACGTCGTTCGAATTTTCATCTTATGAAACTTGTCAATCTTGTTTCAAAGGAAAGATGACCAAATCTCCGTTCACCGGACACGGAGAAAAAGCAGCACAGCTCTTGGGACTTATACACAGTGATGTATGTAGTCCGATGTCTATACATGCAAGGGGTGGGTTCTCATACATCATCGCATTCACTGACGATCTCTCTAGGTTCGGATATATGTATCAATTGAAACACAAATCTGAAGTTTTTGAGAAATTCAAAGAATTCAGAAAAGAAGTAGAGAACCAAACTGGCAAAAGTATCAAGATCCTCCGATCTGATAGAGGAGGGGAGTACTTAAGTACGGAATTCCGAGCCTTTCTAAAAGAGAATGGTATTCTCTCTCAGCTAACTCCTCTGTATGTAAGTGCACGACGGCGCCCCGGCCGTCAATCCGACGCCGGAATGCGGAAGCGGTGAATAACTTAAAATTTGCGGACTTAGCAAACCGGCACCACCGCGCACTATAACCCGGATCGTTACCATTAACAAGTCTAAGCAAACTAGAAGATGGGAAAGAGATATACCGACGATCCAAGTCCTCCGGTCTTCATCTCCAATCCGATCTCCTCGCGGGATCTCCGTCCGTCTCCTCCTCGTCGCCGGAAGTGCACCACGTTGCCTACATCGTTTACGGGCTCCCACCTCAATGCCGAGGCAACTCAGGCACGAAGCCGGCTACTCGACGTGCCCAAGATTCGCTGTAGAATGTGTATTAGAACTTGTGTCTCTTTTTGGGGTAGTGGAGGTTGCCATTGGTGAAGGAAAAGAGAGCTTGGAGAGAGGTGAGAAAAATGGAGCATACTCAAGAAGGAATGTATCATATTTTTCTCCACACATCATAATGAAAAAAGAATCCCATTCCCTCTCTTGGAATGGCCGGCCCACACCCCCCCTTGTGTGATTGGAGAGAGAAAAAGAGAGCAAGGTCAAGGGGTGGGTGGAAGCAATGATGCAAGAGGGCATCAAGAAAGAATATGATCACAAGCAAAAACCACACATCAACAACCATGATGCTAACAAAGTCAAGCCATCATGAAGTATGAAGTCAAGCAAGTCAAAGGAGGGTGCTATCATGATACAACAAAATGCAAAGACCCCCTTCCACAAATGCCTATTTGCAACAATGCAAATAAGCCCTCCTCCACCAATCTTCGGCCAATGAACGGAACAATAGAAATCGGCCGAAACGGAAAGCAAACTGGCAACTCCAAAAACTGGTCCCGTAATAAATTACAGGAAAACCCCGATACTGTGCATACACACCCGCATTTGTATTCCGACCGAAATACAAATGCAATGAGACAAAATCTACACTGTACTATATTAGAATCCGGCTTATACCAAAGCCGGCCAGTAATATCCGTTCGATCCTGATCCGTGCAATACCGCACGTATGTGATCGAACCCTGCCATATAACCATATGGCCTATAGTACAAACTGTCCGATCCTGATCCGTGCAATACCGCACGTATCTGATCGGACCTTGCCATATCTCCATATGGCTTCTACAACCTTTCGCCCGAAAGCTGAGTAACTGTAAGTGTGGTGGACTCTAAAGACTCGTCAATACTATGGCTGTGGATTTAACCACTAGCACGTCAGAGGTATATGCCAATACGTGACGGGCCACCAGCTATTGACCAAAAGGGACGTCGATGAGGAAGCTCACCCCGACACCCAACTGAGCCTGTCAGTGACAATATCCGTGCAGTCCGGTCCGTTCGTCTATGAGCATCGCATGGCGGGCCTAGGGGGTTGGTAAAAGTCAGACCCCCAAAAGCGGTACAAGTCGTGTCGGAGTGTAGCCCAGAACACCCTGAGATACTACTGGAATACCTACCAGTAAATCTCCTTGCCTCGGCCGAGGGCTTCGTGTAATGGCTCTCCTAGACACAGCACGACCTCACCCCCAATACCGGGAGAGACGAACCCCTGAAGATACACTCACTGCCTCCATGTGGCTCGGGACTGCACCCAACTAAAACCTGTTTGCACGACTCCTTTGAGCCGTGGTAGGGTAGTAATCAAAGTACAGTGGGAACTCACACGAGACAAATGACGATCCCCAGGTCGATGAACTAACCTGCACACATGTCACCAGGGAACTGCCATCTGACGTCTGGTATATGACCAACTAGCATGTTCCCGGCGAGTCCTGTCCGGTGTACTCATAACCCAATGAGCACCTGTATACATCTTAGGTGATCCAACTAACACCAGTGGCTTATGAGACCGGCCACCGCCCCTCGTCGGGATCTCGACTGTATACACTAGTCTACTAATGGAGTATCGATGCCTAGTCTCGAAACTCCCACGACTAGGGACCTTTTAAGGATATGCTTGTAGACCCCCAGCTCCCACTTATATGATCGCCCTCATACTGCTGGTGGTCAAGCAAGAATCCTAGGGGCTCTATCAACGTGTAATAGCGACGTGTCATGTCACCTAAAACAGTACACGATGATAAAGGTAAACCAGATAGCATACTATCATCTCGAGTAAGACTGTCCTGCCGGGATAGGTCCTCCCTCAATCATTACAATCACGTACCTGTGACCTAATAATTGACTCTGAGGGCACTATCTCCAACAATCTCCCACTTGCACTCAAGGCTAATTATTGCGATGTCGCATACTCACAGCCCGTGTGATACCGAACATCCAACTCCTCTACTAGTCAGTCTCACAAAGCTCGTTTGCGAAACTATTGCGTTCGAGGAATAGCCTCAGTGAGTGGATCCGCATAGTTGTTTCTTCCTTTGTCTCTCTATATCTCAAGTTCGCGGAGAAAGCCATCTCCCGAAAAGAGCAATACCTGTCTTAGAACGTGTCTGGATGTCTGATGGGACATAGCTCATAAATGAACTCTAAATCCAAACTTCTTAGACTGTATCGTCAACTGAACTTAATCAGTATCCTGCGCCATGCCTCCCTCAGTATTGCCCTGGACCACCTGTCCAAAATACTGCCCCTCATCAAAAGGAAAACTATAGCTCTGACAACCTCCTTGTCGTCCATGTCACCTTGGAAGCCTGGAATGATAAATGTCTCCTGAATGAGGCTGTCGTTATCATATCCCTAGAACATCCACTTATGTTCTAAAACTGCTTCCGACTGTTTCTCCAGGATTGGATTAATGTCAACTTATTGCATCTAGTGCAAGAACAACATCTGGTGGTACTTGACATCTCATGATTGACTCAATTGCCTAAGCAAGTGCTCTGCCAATCATGCACGTCCCTCTCCCCTTTAGTCTGTAAGACACCTTTGGAGAGGGTGACTTCATTACCTGCAGGTACACTACCGTGCCAGGAGTCGTCCATTCTAAATACTCTTAGAATGCTGTCAAAGTACCCTGATTGGGAAACCACCCAAATCTTAGATCTAAAGCCATAGATCTAGTAACCAATATGTCTGATACAAAATCCATTTCCTTTGTGGAGAAACCACTGTGTGACGACCAAAGTATAACCGATCGTAGTGTAGGAGTTTCTTTTCCTACTCTGTGTATATCATCCAGATACCAGGATATCACACCCTACTACCTTCTCAACAGATCCATCCGTTATTCTGATGAAGTCAAACCCATGACTGTCACGTCAGAAACAGATGATCTATCTCCGCTACATCTGCTTTAGTCTATAAATAGACATAAGCCACCTGTCCACCAATGCTTCCGCTGCTCCCACTGACTACGACAACCCTCTGGCAGAGTCATATACACGTGCACTTCTAAAACTAGTTTAGAACGACGCTATACTCATCCTCCCGCCGGGTCTCGCAGCCTGGAACAACAGCAATGGTAATTGTGGGTAAACAAGAACTTCCCTGTCACCGTCCTTGAGGCTACCGGAGTACCTCTCGGGTGCCTGAAGTTACCCACCTTATCTGCGGAGTGGCCAATGGAATGTCAATCCAGATTGAATCTTTAGGTTCCTTATCAAATCTTCAGTAATCGTTTGTGGTTCTGGAATCACTTCCAGTTCTACCATACTCCCACTACTGTTTTCTGAAAAAGTCCATTTTATTTAAAACTGTGGCGAGTCTAGAACAATATTGCTATTGTTCATCCAGATGGTAGAAAGTCAACCCGCGTCATAGCCTGGGTCAACCCACAAACAGCCATTACAGAAACGTGCCTTGAGTTGTCCAGTGTCTGGTTTTAAGCATAAACCGGACAACTCCCCGTACCTTAACAATGTTAAGATATGAACTGTTCTATATCCAATATAGAAACAGAGGCACTGATTTAATTGAACCAGATTCAAATCATGCAGCTGTCCCCAGCGCATGTCAACTAAATGGAAGGAGGCCGATCAGCGTTACTCAACTTAGGAATACTTCCAATTATGAGTAACCTGAAAGAGAAGCAAGATCTCTTTATCATTACTATCAACTGAATACCATACACAAGTATCTACATCTTCGATCTCTTTGAAGAATCTCGATACTTGCTATACCTGGTTCTCTACTCTATTCAAATACCTATAACTTCTCAAAATTCGGACCCTGTGTTTCCGCGAAACACCTGTCTAAAAACTAGAGAAGTCATAAGTAAACCGAATATAGTACGAGGACCAACCCCTCTGTGCTAATGGACCCTGGACAACATACAATCCTTTGTATAAGTCCCTTGAGTCTGATAACTTATTCACTGTGTGTCGTAGGTTGAAAACTGTACTTATGGTTAAGAAGAATTACACCGCTGTTTAATGCTCCTTACCTAACCATCCACTGATATAGGTAAATGTCATCGACATAATTTCAGAAAGGTATATCTCACTCTATGAAAATAGACGTACAGATATATCAATTTGAAATTGGTGCATGAAAGCGGATATTCAAAACCAAATATTTGCCGACCGGCAAACAACCCAGGTGATTTCCTCAAATATCACCGATTACAACGAATCCCGATATAATGAGGATGATCACCCAATTCCCAATAACTTACTCCCACTCATCATCTGTAAAACCATACAGATGTGAGAATCATACTTGGTAAATACATACCCTGGAATAAGTATCTAATCGGGAAATCAGTTTTCCTTTAACATTACACAGTGAAACTGAAACATTGAAATGTTCCGATGGGGTATTCTGGTATTCCTAGTAATGCCTCTTCCAGATTCACGACTGTAACCGTATAGTTCTTTGCCACCTCTCCAAATCCCTTCATATGTCTTTAGTCTTTACCTTCTGTACACCCCTTTAAGCCAAATGGTTTTCTTCCTTCCCTACCGTTCGGCACCAGCCTATGGTTTGGAAGAAGACTATCCAAAAAGCATAAAGGGTGTACTGTCCTAATCCTAGGAGCACTCACAATGAGAGAGGGTGAAGATAAAAGACAACCGAATAAACCTTATTCCTATTTCTCCTGAACCAGAATCCATCCCCGAACTGGAACCAGTTCCATTCGAGTTCGTATATAACCATACGATGGAGTATCCAAATAAACTGTGGATCTTCGTAGTGATACGGAGTGTCCTGGAGAAATACAAAGGTGATGTGGGAGTGGTAACGAAATATTTGGTTTGGTCGTGAAAATCTGTTGCAATTTACTTTGCCCTCTTACTAATCCCTTGCTTTGTCTGAACTTAATACCTTCTGCACACCATCGTTAGGCTAATTGGTTTTCTTCATTCCCTACCGGTCGGCACCAGCCTAAGGTTTGGAAGAAGACTATCCAATTTGCGTAATAGGTGTACTACCCCTAAACCAAGGAGTACTCATAACCTGAGAGATGGTAAAAGGAAAAGACAACTGAATAATCGTATCCATTTTCTCCAGAACCGGAAACCATCCTCGAATAAATTCTTTCGAGTTCGTATCTAACCATACGATGATTTTGTCCAATGGAAGTGGACGTTCGTAGTAACACGGGGTGTCCTGGAGAAAAGGGTAAAAGTAGGAGTGGCAGTGAGGTTTGCAACTCTGACAATCCAAAAGCCGGTGTTTAAGAAGGTTCGGTCAACTTGATCACTGAGTCATAGTCTTAGGGTTGGGTCAATGGTCGCTGCCAAAGAGAGAGAGAAGAAACACTCAGCGTGCACTCTATCCTAGATCAGAATGGTTACCAATTTATCTAATCTGGAAACCTCCCACTGTACCTCAAATTCTCCTCCAAACCTGAAAGAAGAATTAGTCGGGATCACCCGAGGAGTAAACCAACTCATCAGTGGGAATCGGGATCCAACTATCATTGCATGATAACGTGACGGAATCCGCTCACGCTATCACACTCCAGAAGGTATGCGCATATCTGGCAAGTTTCAGTTCTTTTGAAACTCCCGATGTGATTTCTGCCCCATGCTCTTATGACCTTGGCGAAGGTCAACAAATCATAAGTCACATGTCAAGTTCTACCCGTCATTATCCAGGTTAATTTGAATCCACCGGTACAAGCCCTTGACGAAGGTCAACAAGGCTATACGACTGTCCCAAACCAACGCATCTATCTATGCAACAGAAAGGTAACAAGCAGCTACCATACACTATGCCTTGACGAAGGTCAACAAACATAGCATGAATACTACGTGCTACCCGTCTGAAACGACGGAGGGCTACGAATGGTTTCTGGCGAAAACCTTTAACGTAATGAACTTGATATCGTTGAAGGAACGGATAGCTTTTTTAAAAATATAGTGACGAAAACCTTTGCTAAAGAGGTCACTCCCGGTGAAGGGATCTCGGCTCTTTCCCCGTAGAATGGGGTGCAGGATATTCCAACTGAATACCACGGTGCAAAGCAAAAGCAATCGGCTATAGTGAAGTTAATGCCCTGACGCAAACTTTTGTCCAAGGGGTCACTCCCGGTGAAGGGATCTCGGCCCTTGCCTCGTCGACTGAGGAGCAGGATATTCCAATGAATACCACGATGCAAAACAAAAGTAAACGTCCTTGCAATAACAGCCTTTTGAAAAGTGTTCCAACAACATCAGATTAGGTTTGTTTTTAACTTGCATTGATCCGAATCAATACAGTCCCATCAATTGATCACACCAAAAAGAACGAAAATATACTGATGTACGTATATGCCATCCGCATTCGCCACTGGGTCCCGTCATTACCCGTTAGGTTAGCTTACTAACGACAGAGCGGGGACTGGACTAGCGCGGATGCAAAACATATACAACATCTACTAATATATATACCAATATATTATATTTCGCTCAAGGCGTGAATAAAATGCAACATCACAGAGAATGAACAGCATCACAGAAACAATACAGATATCTGGGATCCCCGGGTTTCACAGAGCCACTGCTGAAACCCGACGTTCCCTTGGTCGTGTGGATAGCCTGTGCAATGAAATCCTAGACCCCTACGGGCGCGGCAAGTTACCCGCCAAAACCTGAAGCGAGGCAGCCCCCTTCAGCAACGTGAATGGACCACCCAGCACTTCACGGAATCCGGTAACTTGGGCACCCCTCCTGGGTCAACCTGTACCCCCTACGAGTGCGGCGAATAGCCCGCCAATCCTAGAGTGAAGCCCCCTCCGTCCTAATGCCATGAGATGCGGGCTTGTTGCCTTCTAGAACCCGGCTATCCGTGCACCCCTCCGCGGGGCAATCCTAGTACAGAAAGTAAAATATACATACACCGGGTACATCGACCGCAACCAGGTCGTGCCCCAAAATAATAATACAAACAGGCAGTGACGGCAGTCCACATGTCGGACGCTCGCCCCGCAATATCAAATGTACATAATACCACAAAAACTGTACTAGCATTGCATCCAGGCTATCCCCCACGACCTATCCGCAACATCACAGCAAATACATAGAACATCAACGTGAAAGTCACGTTCGCAAATCCGTCTAACCGGGCTATAGCAGTTAGACCGGATTTACCGATCGAGTGACATTCACGGTCGCAGATATAATGTAAATACTGAGAAAAATGTGTTTAAAATTTTCCGATTGATCAAACAATTAACAAGTGGGCCCCAAAGAAAACTGTAGCACTCACAGAAACAATTAGCCCAATTTTAATATCCCAAAACCCCTAAAATAAGCCCACAAGCCCACTTAAAGAAATTGGTGAAGTGAAACCTCATTTCCGCGGCGGAAGCGCGGCCAATGAGGGGCTAACGCCGCCCTTCCGCGGTCGAATGGTAGGATCACTTTACCAAATTTTTTCAGTAGTCTTAGAACTCCCTGCGCATCACTCTGAGACAACCTGAAAAATTTTTCGACACTAAAAAATTTCCAACAGAAAACTGATGCGACAAAATACGGGTTTTTGGACTTTTTGATCGATCGGAAATGCAAACACATTACACAAAGCTAGACTAAGTTAATGGCGAGGCTCTGATACCACTGTAAGTGAACGGCGGCGCCCCGGCCGTCAATCCGACGCCGGAATGCGGAAGCGGTGAATAACTTAAAATTTGCGGACTTAGCAAACCGGCACCACCGCGCACTATAACCCGGATCGTTACCATTAACAAGTCTAAGCAAACTAGAAGATGGGAAAGAGATATACCGACGATCCAAGTCCTCCGGTCTTCATCTCCAATCCGATCTCCTCACGGGATCTCCGTCCGTCTCCTCCTCGTCGCCGGAAGTGCACCACGTTGCCTACATCGTTTACGGGCTCCCACCTCAATGCCGAGGCAACTCGGGCACGAAGCCGGCTACTCGACGTGCCCAAGATTCGCTGTAGAATGTGTAGTAGAACTTGTGTCTCTTTTTGGGGTAGTGGAGGTTGCCATTGGTGAAGGAAAAGAGAGCTTGGAGAGAGGTGAGAAAAATGGAGCATACTCAAGAAGGAATGTATCATATTTTTCTCCACACATCATAATGAAAAAAGAATCCCATTCCCTCTCTTGGAATGGCCGGCCCACACCCCCCCTTGTGTGATTGGAGAGAGAAAAAGAGAGCAAGGTCAAGGGGTGGGTGGAAGCAATGATGCAAGAGGGCATCAAGAAAGAATATGATCACAAGCAAAAACCACACATCAACAACCATGATGCTAACAAAGTCAAGCCATCATGAAGTATGAAGTCAAGCAAGTCAAAGGAGGCTGCTATCATGATACAACAAAATGCAAAGACCCCCTTCCACAAATGCCTATTTGCAACAATGCAAATAAGCCCTCCTCCACCAATCTTCGGCCAATGAACGGAACAATGGAAATCGGCCGAAACGGAAAGCAAACTGGCAACTCCAAAAACTGGTCCCGTAATAAATTACAGGAAAACCCCGATACTGTGCATACACACCCGCATTTGTATTCCGACCGAAATACAAATGCAATGAGACAAAATCTACACTGTACTATATTAGGATCCGGCTTATACCAAAGCCGGCCAGTAATATCCGTTCGATCCTGATCCGTGCAATACCGCACGTATGTGATCGAACCCTGCCATATAACCATACGGCCTATAGTACAAACTGTCCGATCCTGATCCGTGCAATACCGCACGTATCTGATCGGACCTTGCCATATCTCCATACGGCTTCTACAACCTTTCGCCCGAAAGCTGAGTAACTGTAAGTGTGGTGGACTCTAAAGACTCGTCAATACTATGGCTGTGGATTTAACCACTAGCACGTCAGAGGTATATGCCAATACGTGACGGGCCACCAGCTATTGACCAAAAGGGACGTCGATGAGGAAGCTCACCCCGACACCCAACTGAGCCTGTCAGTGACAATATCCGTGCAGTCCGGTCCGTTCGTCTATGAGCATCGCATGGCGGGCCTAGGGGGTTGGTAAAAGTCAGACCCCCAAAAGCGGTACAAGTCGTGTCGGAGTGTAGCCCAGAACACCCTGAGATACTACTGGAATACCTACCAGTAAATCTCCTTGCCTCGGCCGAGGGCTTCGTGTAATGGCTCTCCTAGACACAGCACGACCTCACCCCCAATACCGGGAGAGACGAACCCCTGAAGATACACTCACTGCCTCCATGTGGCTCGGGACTGCACCCAACTAAAACCTGTTTGCACGACTCCTTTGAGCCGTGGTAGGGTAGTAATCAAAGTACAGTGGGAACTCACACGAGACAAATGACGATCCCCAGGTCGATGAACTAACCTGCACACATGTCACCAGGGAACTGCCATCTGACGTCTGGTATATGACCAACTAGCATGTTCCCGGCGAGTCCTGTCCGGTGTACTCATAACCCAATGAGCACCTGTATACATCTTAGGTGATCCAACTGACACCAGTGGCTTGTGAGACCGGCCACCGCCCCTCGTCGGGGTCTCGACTGTATACACTAGTCTACTAATGGAGTATCGATGCCTAGTCTCGAAACTCCCACGACTAGGGACCTTTTAAGGATATGCTTGTAGACCCCCAGCTCCCACTTATATGATCGCCCTCATACTGCTGGTGGTCAAGCAAGAATCCTAGGGGCTCTATCAACGTGTAATAGCGACGTGTCATGTCACCTAAAACAGTACACGATGATAAAGGTAAACCAGATAGCATACTATCATCTCGAGTAAGACTGTCCTACCGGGATAGGTCCTCCCTCAATCATTACAATCACGTACCTGTGACCTAATAATTGACTCTGAGGGCACTATCTCCAACACTGTATACACCACAGCACAATGGTGTATCGGAGCGGAGGAATCGTACCCTATTGGATATGGTTCGCTCTATGATGAGTAGTGCTGAGTTACCTCTTTCATTTTGGGGATATGCACTTCAGACAGTAGCATACTTACTAAATTACGTTCCATCCAAATCTGTACCTAAGACTCCATATAAAATATGGAGTGGACGAAATCCATATCTTAAGCGATTTAAGATATGGGGTTGTCCGGCCTTTGTGAAAACACAGAAACCGGACAAACTTCAGGCACGATCAGTTCTATGTAAATTTGTGGGATATCCTAAGGATTCACTAGGATATCTGTTCTACCACACTGAGGAACAGAAGGTGTTTGTATCTCGCCATGCCACCTTTTTGGAAAGGAAACTTCTTGCAAAAGAAGTTAGTGGGAGTACGGTAGAACTGGAAGAAATTTCTGAACTACAAAATGTAACTGAAGATTTGGTAGAACCTCTAGATTCAGTAAACCCAGACGAACCTCAGCCACTCCGCAGATCTAGAAGGATTTCTCATCCGTCCGAGAGATACTACGGTTTTCTCATAAACGGGGATCGATAGGATTGCATCTTGGAAGAAAATGATCCTACTAGTTACAAGCAGGCCATTATCAGTAGGGACTCTGATAAGTGGTTAGATACTATGTGATCCGAATTGGAGTCCATGTACACCAATAAAGTGTGGACCTTGGATATTGCTCCGCCTGGGGTAAAACCCGTTGGATGCAAATGGATCTACAAAAGGAAATTTGGTGTAGATGGGCAGGTGGAAACCTATAAGGCTAAACTCGTTGCAAAAGGTTTTCGTCAAAGACCAGGTGTGAACTATGATGAAACCTTTTCTCCAGTGGCTATGCTCAAATCCATTCGGATCCTACTTGCCATTGCTTTCTTCCATGACTATGAGATCTGGCAGATGGACGTAAAAACGGCTTTTCTAAACGGAAGTTTGGAAGAGTGCGTTTATATGGATCAGCCAGAAGGTTTTGTAGACAGTGGGAGCAGCGAGAAGGTTTACAAGTTGCTCAAATCTATTTATAGATTGAAGCAGGCATCGCGGAGTTGGAACATTTGTTTTGATGAAACGGTCAAAGAATTTGACTTCATTAAGAACGAGGATGGGTCATGTATTTATAAGAAGATTATAGGATGAGCTGTCGTATTCCTAGGCTTGTACGTGGACGACATTCTTTTGATAGGAAATGATATTCCTATACTACAATCGGTCAAGCTGTTCTTATCACAAAGGTTTTCCATGAAGGACCTGGGTGATGCCTCGTACATTCTGGGGATCAAGATCTGCAGAGATAGATCCAAGAGATTATTAGGACTTTCGCAGTCCAGGGATATAGAGACCGTACTAAAGAGATTTAGTATAGAAGATTCCAAGCACGGTAACATACCCGCATTACACGGAATCACCCTCTTAAAGGAGATGTCTCCCAAGACTGACGAGGAGAGGGTTCGCATGTGCACTATACCCTATGCTTCGGCGGTAGGATCTATAATGTATGCGATGCTATGTACAAGACCAGATGTAGCTTACGCGTTAAGCGTGGTTAGCCGGTATCAGTCGAACCCAGGTGAGAACCATTGGACAGCAATGAAGAACATTCTCAAGTACCTGAGAAGGACTAAGGATATGTTTTTGGTTTTCAGTAATGGAGACCTCAGGGTCGAGTCCTTTACCGATTCCAGCTTTCAGAGTGACAAGGATGACAACAAGTCTGTCTCAGGTTTTGTGTTTACATTCAACGGAGGGGTGGTGTGTTGAAGGAGTTCCAAACAGGACACCGTCGCAGACTCGACGATGGAGGCTAAATACATTGCTGCAAGCGATGCCGCAAAAGAAGCGGTTTGGATGAAGAAGTTCATTGCTGAGCTTCAGGTGGTTCCATCCATTGTTGATTCGATACCTTTGTATTGTGATAACAATAGGGCTATAGCTTTAGCGAAGGAACCACAGTCCCATCAGAAATCCAGACACATCTTAAGGCGGTATCACCTGATCAGGAAGATCATTGATCGCCAGGAGATTGAGGTACGGAGAGTGGACACTAAAGAAAACACGGCGGATCCATTTGCAAAGGCCCTCCCTCAAGCGCAGTTCGAGCGACTTTTTGAGATGTTGGATATGCGGTACACCAGCAGCTGGACTTAGTGCAGACGTTGGGTATTCGGTACACCAATTACTGGCCTTTAGTGCAAGTGGGAGATTGTTAGATATGTATGCCCTAGAGGCCATTATTGTATATGTATACATATGGATGCTGGAGATATGTATATACAGAACATTCTTGCTCAGTTATATATTATATTGTTTCAGTTTTCTTTTATCAGGATACGTGTATTTGTTTTTATTGATGCTTTATCCAGCTTGCACATATTGATAAAAACTTTATACAGTAGTATACTATTATGGTTTGACTTTATCTTAACATAGCATATGTTATATACATTATTACATATTGCGGTTACATGTTGATAAAGCCCGTAGGATCTTGCTTAACTACCTGCGTTGTGATGGCGATCATACTTATGGGAGCAGAGTGGTCCATAAGCAGATCCTTAAATGGTCCCTAGTCGCGTGAGTATAGAGACTGGGCATTGATACTCTAGAGTATACTAGTGTATACGTTTCTAGCCTCGAAAAGGGGCAATGGTTGGTCCCGCAGCCATTGGTCAGATGCACCTAAGATCGTATACAGGTGCTCGCTGGGTGTGAGTACACTGGACGGACTCACGGAGAACATCCAGATGGTATTATACCTATCGTCAGATGGAAGTTCTCAGGTAACATGTGTACAGGTTAGTCTTCGGATCTAAGATCGTCATTTGTCTCGTGTGAGTTCTCACTGTGCTTTGATCACTATCCTACAACGGCTCTACTGAGTCATGCAAACAAGTTTTGGTTGGGTACAGTCCCAAGCCACATGGAGGCAGTGAGCGATTGTTGGGGATTCGTCTCTCCCGGTATTGGAAGTCGATATCGCACTGTGTTCGATTGATCATGACCATAAGACCTTGGCCAAGGCAGTTGGGATTTACTGATAGGTTGATCAGTAGTTTCCTGGATTGGTTCTGAGCCTCTTCATTAGCACGAATTATCGGGTTATTAGGGTCTGACATTTACCACCCCCTAGACCCGGTATGGGATACTCTTAGATGAAAAGACCGGACTGTACGGATATTGTCACGGATAGGCTCAATTGGGATCCAGATGAGTTTGCTCGTCGGCTTTCCTTTTCCACAGGTACCCGGATAGCCGTTACATATAGCTAGTGCCGCTGACGTGCTTGTGCTTATGGATTTATCCAGTAACGCACTGCCGTCATACTGTCGAGTCTTTAGAGTCCCACATAGAGGGTTTCACTGCTTCGTGCGAACCGATGTAGAGGCCGTATTGTTTTACGGTAGGGTTCGATCACATACGTGTACTTATGCACATATGATGTTCGGGCGGATAATACTAGCGGGTTTTGGTTTAAGCCAGATCCTAGTATTATATTGTTGGATTATTTTCGTCTGTGTATTCATGTTTTTCGGAATACGGATACGGGTATATATATACGGTGAGGGGTATTCTTGTAATTTGTTACAAGAGTGCTTCTAGAAGAAGAAACCTCATTATTTATTTTAACCATTTAGTTAAATGGTTAATGAGGTGGAGGTGTGAGGTGTTTACTTTTCTTAAGTGAAGCATGGCTAATTGTTGACTCACTTGGTGAGTCATGGGTTACTGTTGAGATAAGGTGGCATCTAGATATTTTGTAGAAAATATCTTGATATTTTTTGGTGAAGATATTTTTTTATTATTATCTTTGGCACGCTTACTTTATTAGTCACAAGTCTTAGCCATTCTTCACTTGGGTTTTTTCTTGTATTGCTCTCTGCAACACTCTCATCTTCTCCAAGCTTCTCTTCTTCTACCTCAAACCCTAATAGTCTTATGTGTTGAGAAACCTAAGTTTCTTGAGGCTAATTAATCCATCATCTCTCTCTACATCATCTAGGCTACTTGGATTAGCAAACTAAGTGACCTAGTTACCTCGGTTTAGAGGTAAGAGCTCAAAGTAGATACTCTCAGATGGATCATCTTCGACGTGAGGAAGCCATTTATCAAGCTCGATCACAGAGGCTATTAAGAGCACACTAAAGGAGAGGAGTGAAGACCCGAAGGACTTGAGCCTCTTGGTATAACTCCTTTCATAGTAGATAGCATCTCTTATAGCTAGTTAGGTTTATGGTAGATTCGGTTTAGGGTTATTCTAGCGTCAAGTTTTGATCTTTTGAGAAAAATTTGTTTCGCAATCGGCCTCGGTTGATGGCCAGAGCGTTAGCATAACCTTTCAAATGTCATGTTCGTAAACCCGTCTAATAGAACATATAGCAGTTAGACGGGTTGTACCGCTCAAAAGACATTCACGGTCGCAGATAGTAATGTATGTACTGAAACATATAAACAACGTTAAAATAACGACTTCGAATTACTCCAAATTGCCCCAATACCAAAGATAACAGAATATCCAACCTGGGAAAAATCAAACAATACCAAAAACCAAATATTCAAGATTCCAGAACACCTAAAAAATTTCAAGACCCAAGTCCCTTATAGGACCGGCGTCGCCGGGAAAATCTTCATTCTCGCCAGCCAAGTCAAAGAATTTGGGGCTCGTTTTTAAACTGTGTTCTAGATGCAACATGAGTAGTATTCTGCAATTGTTTAAAAAAAATTTGAAGACTAAAAATTCGACAGAAACTTGAATATTGTTTGGTTCGTTTCAGATTTGTTTCGGTTTCGTTACTTTAAACATCGTTTAAAACTGCTAGTTAAGGGTTTATTGGCTGGCTCTAATACCATGTTGAGTTACACTAGCGCCCCGGCCATCTACCGTGGACATTTGCGGAACAAATTTTTTCTAGAGTTTAAAACTGGCGCTAAAAGAAACCCATCTAGAATCTACTATATACCCTAAACTAGGTAACTAGGAGTGGCTATCTACTATGATAGAGATTCTCACCAAAAGATCTGTGTCCTTTAAACTTCATTCCTCTTCATAAGCTCCTAGTGGCCTCCATGATCGAGCTTGGTCGTCCGTCTCCCTCCGTCGAAGATGATCCATACGAGGGATGTAGTCCATGGCTCTAGCTCCAAAATAAATATCAAATGGAGCAACTAGAGAACTTGGATTGCTAATCTAAGAACTCTAGAATGTAGTCTAGGGTTCTAAGTGTATTTCTATCTCACCTCCTCTCTTGATTCTCAACACATGAGAGTGTAGAGAGGAGGTAGATGATGAAGGTGGAGGAGGTCAAGAGAAGAGAAGAGAGTGAAGCAAATGGTGAGATCAAAATAAAATGAAGCATGTAAGTGAGAGAAAAAATCCTCACAAATGGTTTTGTAAAATGATTTTTACAATATAATAAAGCAACCATGCTTCAATAGTGAGCACAAATGAATTGAAAATTCATTTGTCAACACTATTTAGGCATGGCTCTCACCATACTCTCCTCACCTCATTTTCCATTTATGAATAAATGGAAAAATCAAGAATGAGGTGTCCACCTTCTAGAATGTTTTTCGTATAAAAAACGGATTACAGTCTACTGTATATACATATATGCATTCGTATAAAAACACGAATACCTAAAGAGATAGAATAACATAAAGAATATAATACTAGAATATACATATCGAAAATATATATGTAAATTATTAAATCAATACCTGATTTAATAATCCGGCTCAAAACCCTAGCCGGCTAGTATTATCAACTGTCCGATCGAAAGTCCGGGTATATAGTACCATCAATCAATCGGAACCCTGCACGTATCCAATAAGGCTACTACATCATTTTGCCAGAACCAAGGAAACCCTCTGTATGTGACTCTAAAGACTCGACAGTATGCCGGCAGTGAATTACTGGATAAACCCATAACCACAAGCACGTCAGTGGCACTAGCTGTACATAACGGCTATCCGGGTACCTGTCGAAATGGAAGGCCAGCGAGCAAACTCATCTGAATCCCTACTGAGCCTATCCGTGACAATCTCCGTAAAGTCCGGTCTCTTCGTCTGAGAGTATCACATACCGGGTCTAGAGGGTGGTAAATTTCAGACCCTAATAATCCGATAATTTGTGCTGATTTGACTCAGGACCAATTCGGGAAACTACTGATCAACCTATTAGTAAATCCCAACTACCTTGGTCAAGGTCTTATAGTCCTAACCAATCGACCACAGTGCGATATCGACTCCCTATACCGGGAGAGACGAATCCCCAACAATCACTCACTGCCTCCATATGGCTCGGGACTGTACCCAATCAAAACCTGTTTGCACAACTCAGTAGAGCCGTGGTAGGGTAGTGATCAAAGCACAGTGGGAACTCACACAAGACAAATGATGATCTCAGGTCTAAAGACTACCCTGTACTCATGTCACCTGAGAACTGCAATTTTAAGATAGGTATAGTACTATCTAGAAGTTCTCGGCGAGTCCGTCCAGTGTACTCACCCCAGTGAGCACCTGTATACGATCTTAGATACAAGAGACCAATGACTGCGGGACCAACCATTGCCCCTCATCGAGGTCTAGAAACGTATACACCAGTCTACTCCGGAATATCGATGCCCAGTCTCGATACTCCCACGACTAGGGACCTTTTAAAGACGTGCTTATCGACTACCCTACTCCCACAAGTATGATCGCCATCACAACGCAGGTAGTCAAGCAATGATTCTATGAGCTTTATCAACATATATAAATGATATGTAATAATAAGTAAGACATACACACATGTTAAGATAAAGACAAACCAGATAACATACTATCATATCGAGCTAGATTGTCCTGTACATATATATATCCAAGCATCCACATGTATACATATACAATAATGGCCTCTAGGGCATACATATCCAACACCGCTAAGGGAATCCATTGCCATGAACATCGACCTTAACAAGTGGTACTCATTCCTCAGGACGCCCGGGCATACTATTGAAGAGTTTTATACTGTTAGAGATGCCATCTATTATTTACATAAGATGCAAGGAATCGAATGATCCGCCATCACTGCTGAGAAAGATAATGTAAGGCAAAAAGCAATGGTAGTTATCAAAAATCCTCTTCCCAATCAAAAAAAAAAAACCACGCCGGCTGCACCACCACCACAGTTACCTTACTCGGTGATGGCCATATGTCATCATTCAGCAAGGTCCATATCCAGGAATAATTCTCGGTAAAAATATGAAGAAAATATAGGTTCACTCATGCCCAAACCCAAGAATACATCTCTGAGGAGTTCATCAAGCCCTATATGCATGCTAGAAGGAATCATAGTCTGCAAATACTTACCCACTCACATTACTCGGGGATCTCTTGCCAATTGGCTATTCAAATGGCTTCCACAAGAACTGACAGTAAGATCACCAATCTGTCATTCAAACCCAGAGAAGGAGAATCAAAAAGGGACCTAGAAGCAGCACCAATTACGAGGATGGGTAGAATGTCAAATCGCATAGTATCACCAGAAGAAGAAGCAGATGAGAATGGATTTGACGTCATCAAACAGCTGGAGAAAACACCCGCCCGAATCTCAATCCTCCAACTTTTCAAGAATTTAATAAAGTATCAAGAACAACTCTTCAAAATTCTTAAGCAAGTACAAGTAGCCACATGACTCCAGATTCTCTTAGGAGAGTGACCGCCGTTGCATTTGGAGGAAACACCATTCCTTCACCAATCAAGAGCTCACTGATTTGATTTCTATTTTAGAGTGTGTAGTAACCGCAATCAATAATGGTGCCGCGTGTAGCTAGATTGAGATGAGTACGGGTCGTCGTCAGAGATATGTGGAATCTTTCAATCTTTCTTTAGACGTGTTGAAAAAGAGGAAAAATAGAAAAATGAAGAATAGTGGAGAATAGTTTCTAGATCTACGTCAAAATACGGATTTAGAAAATAGATCTAGTTTAAATAAAGATGTAGATTTTATATCAGAAAAGGACTTGTAGGGTTCGTTCGGATTTAGTAGAAATGGATGACTAATAAAGATGACTCCTTTTATCTATTGATAGATTTAAAACTAGATTGATAGTGATGAATGAGGATTAAGGTTCTTGGAAGAAACTAGTGTTTCCACACTATTGACCCTTGTCCTTACAATGATCTCTATTCATGTCTAACCTTTAACAAAACAATTGTTAATCTAATTTCAAACCGCGGTCAAGACTATCAATAACTTGATAGCGCGCCCGATAAGGATGTTAACGATTCTTTTGCTAAAGTTTATAAACTTTATAAGACTTAAAAGGAGTTAAGAAATTCTTCATCTTCCATTGATCTACCCTAATCCTACGAACCCTATAAAGCGGTGAATTATTCGCGCATGATAGAAATAGAAGAAGAACGGATAAAGAATGAGATCATAATGTAAAAATAAATGCAAACTAATTAATCTAATGATCTACCTTTATTAATCAACTTCAAAAGTACAATGCCTTCAAGTTTATATTACAAGAGGAAGAAGAAGTTGCTCTCGATCTCTGCCTCGTAGGAAGTAGATACTCCGTCGAATCTCACGTCGCCTTATCACGTCGAATCGCGGACCTGTCTTGGATCACTTGTTCTTTAACGGTGATTAGCTTCGTGTAAAAGATTGATGATTTCTAAGTTTAGCCCTCGGTCCTTTATATAGCCCCAAAACCAGAAACCAAAGATCTCCAGAATTAAGGTTAGTTGTAGCAAATCCAACCTGAAAATCCTAACTCCTGATTCGGTGAGTCGACTGCGGATCCGCCACATATTGCATGGTTTGGCCGTGGATCCGCGGTTTGTTGGTGAGATCTTGAGTGCAAATTTCTGGGGCTTTATTCTTGTGACACATGGAGATTTAGTTGATGTCTGAAACTTGAAAATATTTCCTGAGTTTCTGCCAATATTGATTCTTCGATTTCTTTAATATTTCGGTAGATTTTTGATTTCCGACATCTCAACATCTTGATCTCCTGACCTGAGCCAAAACTTGCACCATATCTCAAAGAATAATGTTAGTAATATTTGGGTTTTTTTTAGATATTATCCTAACCAATTTGATATGATATTATATTTTAAGAATATTGATTAAGGATATTTGATATGATATGCATATTTAAATTATCAAAATATTATATAAATATTATATGCATATATTTTCCTTCATAATGTTAATTATAATATATAAACATATGAAAATAGTATTTTTACAGATAAACCCTCATATGTGTCATATATATAATAAACACCTTTAAATATTTAAGAAAATTTAGGAAAATATTATATCAAAAATGCGATATTTTCGATTGAACAAATGCCCCTAACATAATTTTGATCGTCCCGAGCAAACTTATTTATTCAAGAGAAGGAGAAAGAAAAAGAAAAACCTAAGTAACAAACTTTCATAGGCAACACGATTGCACTGAGCACGTGCAACAAGCCGTTAAACCTCTAGGTGTCCCTAGTTGGAGGAGTGTTGTCTCCTGAGGGTTTTCAGCGGATTACACCCACAAAATCCTATAATAAAAAAAGATAGTGAAAGTTACATACAAAGATAAGAACTATAAAAGAAAGAACTTGAAAACAAGTGTGTCCAACTACACTAGCTTTTCAGTTGCCATGAGCCCTATCATAATGGTCGTGAAAAGATGTTATAAATCACATCATCTCTCAATAAAACATCGTCTTTAGTTATCTTCCCTACCATTCTTCCAATTATCAATCATATACCCCTACGTGTGTGTAAAAGACATCCCTACACTTAAAGAATTCAATTCAAGCTATCATAATCTTGTCCATCTTCCTTAGTACTTTATAGTAGGTGAATATTTTCGATAAAATTGCTTACACGTCCTTCATGCGACCGTTAATACTTCTTAAGGAACTAACCAACCGATTACAAAATGTGCTCGCGCATTTAGGCGTAATTCCTTGTTTCGCAACACTTAAGTATTAGTTATATGTATGCTATAGAGACCATTACTGTACATGTGATGTATATTGTAGTGGATGCTTGGACATATATAGGGAGGACTTTCTTGCTCGACATGATAGTATGCTATCTGGTTACACTTTATCTTAACATATACACTTATTGTCTCTCTATTACATGTTGATAAAGCCCTTCGGATGAGTACTTGACTACCAAGATTATGATGCAGATCATACTAGTAGGGCAGAGGTAGTCGGTAAGTACATCCTTAGATTGTTCTTAGTCGTGGGAGTATCGAGACAGGGCATCGATATTCCATAGTAGACTAGCGTGTACGCTTCTCGACCCATATGATGGGCGATGGATGATCCCATATCCATTGGTGTTTGACATCAGAGATGGTATACGGGTGCTCAGTGAAGACTGGGTACATTGGACGTACTCGCCGAGAACTCCTAGATGGTATTAGTCCTATCGTCAGATAGCAGTTCTCTGGTGACACTGGTACAGGTTAATCTGTCGACCCGAGATCGTCATAGAGTCTTGTGTGATTCCTACTGTGCTTTGATTTCTACCATACCACATTCAAGAGATCGTGCAAAAAGGTAGTTTTTGGGTACAGTCCCGAGTCACATGGAGGCAATGAGCGATAGGAGGGGATTCGTCTCTCCCGGTATTGGGGGTTGATATTGTGCTATGCTCAATTGGCCATAACAGGAAATCCCTGGCCAAGATTGCTTAGATCTACTGATAAGTGTTATCAGTAGTTTCTCGAACCATTATGGACCTTGCATCGACATGACTTATCAGGCTATTGGGGTCTGACGTTATACCACCCCCAGGCTGCGATATGCGACATATCTGACAAAGAGACCGGACTGTACAGTAGTGTTACTGATTGGATTCGCAGGAGTATGAGCAGGCTTGCTTGTTGATCTTCTGATCGATCAATACCCGGGTGGCCGTTACGTTTAGCAGACCGCTTGCGGCTTGTGGGTGTTTAATATGATCATCACCTACTGCCGGCGTATTGACGAGTCTTTAGAGTCCTATACAGAGGTTTCCTGGTTCATACGAAACGAAGTAGGAGCACATATGTGTTATGTGCGGGACTGAGATTAATGCGCGTATGTGATACCGCATTTTATTCTCGCTATATGTGACATCGGTTGATTATATATGATATAGCCGGGTTATCGGATCACGTGTTGATTCGATAAGTTGTTACATTTGATATTAGTCGGTTATATGTGATATAGCCGGATTATTAAATCATGTGTTGATTTAATAATTTAATGTATAATTATATATTTGATATATTATATTACATTAACTAATATTAGCTCACTTAAGCATTTCTTTTTCTCACTTATGATACATTAATATATATGTAATATATGTTAATTGTATTGTTTTCTTTTTACACACAAAATATAAATGTGATATATATTAGTGTGTCATGCTAGGTTACACATGCAACATGGATGTATAAGACTCACACCATACCATGTTTAATGTGGGTTTATATTTATATTTAAGTAATTCAAAATTAGTGGAGATTTTGTCATGGCTTGAAGCTTGTAGAAGCTTGTAGGTTTCATTGACTTAGTCCACTCTTTTGTCTTGCTTAAGATATTTATTAACCTAACCATTAACCTTACACCATGGTTTATTCTCTACATGAGTTTGTGTATGACATAAACTCACCCATGGTTGCATTTCTAAGCTCATCTCATTATTCATCATCTTCTTCTTCATCTCCCTCAAGCTCTCTAAGTTTTGAGGAAGTGAAGAAATATTGTGAGAAAATTAAATCTAAAATGAACTCATTTCCTACTTCATCATCCTCTACTATATTAGCCATTTAGTTTAGGGTGTTTGCTTCACTAATCCACCATTAGTGAAGAGGTAGCATGAGCTTGAGTCTCCTCGACGTAGATCATCTTCGGCCTCGAAGAATTCTAGCAAGCTTGTTCATTTCTTCATGTGAACCCTTACTATAGTTTGGGTGTTCACTACTTGGAGCGAAGAGACTACAGCACGGAGCTTTAGAAGTGAAGGAACGGTCTACAAAGGTTGTATTCCTCATTCACTTAGATGCAAAGTTGTTTGCATGTTGTTTTGTTTAATTCTCTAGTTAAGATTCTAGAGTTAGGGTTCTTTAGAACGGAAAAAATTTGAAAATGGTATGGACGATACCTCCCAAAACCTTGTTGCCGCGCTACGTAATCCTGCACTAAGGCTTAGCAGTGGCTCTCAAACCAGTCGGTCTAAGGCACTAGGGATAAAGCACCCTCGCTATATATATATATATATATATATATATATATATATATATATATATATATATATATATATATATATATATATATTTTGCTGCCTTAAGTAATTACAAAACCAGTGTTCTTTTTTTTCTTCACCACTTATATTTTTATTTTTTCTTTATACCAAGGTTTTTAGACAAGAGCATTTCAAGATATCCTCTACTATTTCAAGTTTCAAGATGTGTGCAAGTGTGTATAGTAGGGTATCAATGTTCAAAAGTTTGGACTCAAGAATAAGGATTATTTTTTAGACTTATTTTTATCCTCAGATTAGTAATTTCCTTCATCTTACTAACCCTTGGGACAACGGCTCATAACTACTTATTACTGGTTTCGGTTAAGAAAACATCTAACTTTCTTGCTTTTCTTAAACTTTTCCTATCTTTCATATGTAAATTTTTACTTTCAAACTTTCATTATCAAAAATTTTTTGTGCTTATATATAGTATAATGCAGAGTAATGCGTAAATAAGCACAAACCTCCCCCAAACCTGTTTGCAGCAATGTCCTCACTAATGTCATATATTAAGCTTAAAAAACTGTAGACTTGGAAGAAAAGGTTAGTAACGTGGATAACAATTAATGACAGTGAAATCCTCCCCCAAACTTATTTTTGGCTTATAATTATGTAAAAAATTTCTTTTCGTTCAAGTTCCAAAATACCCCCCCCCCCCAAACTTAGGTAAAACTGTATTAAGCATTTAAAATGAGGGGGAGTTAAAGTTATTGGTCAAACTAAAGCTTTACAAAGACTAAAAGTCAACACCAACCATTCAAAAATTTTATCGATGTAACGCAGTGGTTGGTGGAAAATCATAGATTTGAAGAAGTGGAGAGATAGGAGGCGGTATGGTTTACGTCTCGGTTGATAGAGACGAAACAATAATGGTGAACGGAAACGAGAATGTGGATGATTAAGAATGGGAAGAATGGTCACATTCTCGTATGGGATAAGAAGAAATGGTGGTGGTTCAACTTCTTCAGGTGGAGGTTGATTAATCATAAAATCCGTGTCGTTTAGGAATGCGAGTTCGTCGGCGAAAATATCTTCGAAACTTTCATCGATGGTCCGATTGAACGTTTCAATATCAATAAGTGTCGCGCCAAAATTCAACATACTTGATTTGTCAAAAATTATGAAGGTAGGAGACTCGAAAAGCTCATCTAGCTCATTCTCAAAAGTGTCTAAATCAAGTTGTCTTTCTAGAATTATCGAACTCGAAATATCGGATTGTGATTCATCAACACTCGCTAAAAGTAACGGTTGATTAGAAGAAGAACCAGAGAAAGTGGGAGATGAAATGGGTAAACAAATTAGTGTGTCGAGTATTGCTGAACCAGATGTGGGAAATGAAGGTTGAATTTCGTTTTGCTTTTCGGTTATACATTTATCATCAACTTCAAGACGCATATGGGGTTCGGGAAGAACAATTAAAGGTTCGAGATGATGACCACACGGGAGTGAAAGGACCTAATGAATTGGTGGGACAAACTCATCCAAAATTTCGGGATCATCATCCAATATATCCCCAACGTCAATCTCCTCAATCAAGTGAAGGTTAAAATTCTCAGACACCTCATAAAATGCATGATTTTCAATCAATTGTGGTTCTAGAGTGGAGGTGTATAGATCACAAGGATTGAGTGTGGCTTCACTTGAAATGGACCCTTCACAATCGAGTAAATCAAACACTACAAAGTCACACAACTCATCAAACATTCTATCTTCAATTGGTGAATCATTTGATGTACTCGATAGATCTGTAAAACTAGAGTTGTAGATTTCAATTTGGGATGGGAAGGTTTGATTTGGAAGGGTGTACCGCTCTTTCTCACTACCCGAATTCTCAATTTTTCCTACGGCCGTATCATACGTTGAAAATTTTTGAGCTGATTTGAAACCAGTTGCTCGTTCGTTTTGTTTATCGAGGACGGTCATGCACTCATTCAATTCCTCTCTGGCACGGCGCGACGCTACCACATATTCTTCCATGGTCCGTTCAAGACTAGACATGGGTAGGTAAGGGGTTTCAGCATAAGATTGAAATTCTTGTGAATAAGTAAAACTCCCAAATGACTGATTAGAAGGAATGTCTAGATAAGGTGTAAAAGTCGAGTATGATTGATAGGAATCGAATGGTTGTGAAAATTGGGCAGAAGTAGGATCAACATTGTGATGAGAAGAATATTGATATTGGTTGTGTGGTTGGCGACTGTCAACAGATGTCATATACGGCACAAACCGAGTAGTAAAATCTTCTTTAGAAAGTGGTGGTGTTTGTTGTCCTAACGGTTTGACCGGATTGAAACTTTGGTCGTTAGTCCTCGCTATATACTCAGCGATGGACATGCATTTAGGAGTTCCCTCACACGCGTTAGATGGAGTATCAACAGAAGAAGATGTAGAATTTTGATGCGGTTGATAGGACCTGGAGTGAGATGGCCAACTGTTTCTTTCCGCTTTCTCTATCCGATCTCTTAAAGACATGGTAGAGTCAGATGGTATACCGAAGCGATTACGATAACAAGAAATATCTGGTTCTGGATAGCAAAACTCGGCAAGAGTTCTTTTATTTGGGTTACCCATTATAAGAAGGTGAAGAGAGAGAGGAGGGTGAAAAGATTTAAGCTCTATTTGGATTGTTTTGCTTTGAAAGTGGGACTTGAGGGTTAACTCAACAAATCACAAAATGCACAAGCAAACCCTAGAACTAAGGTTACCTAGGTCAAGAACTAGACCGCTCCTAGACTTCCAAAAGACAAGCCGCGGGATCAATTCTCTACCATCTCTTTATAACTCTTGTGGCCAGTTAAGTGCCAGGTAAGTGTGAGGTATTCGCTATACGAATCACCGAAAATAGCAGGCCTAATTAAGTAACCACTTGCCTTAGACGCACTTGCCTAGACACCACAAAAGAAATGCGGATAAGCGATATACTGCCCACGACCTTCCTCTGTCCTATTTGAGCACGACGGTCCTTAGGGTCTTGATCTAGATATTTTTTAATTAATATAAAGTTATGCGGATGCTCGTTTTGTGATTTGTGGGTCTTAGGAAGGGTGATGAAATCCCCACCTAATCTGAATTGTGGTCTTGCCCCTTAAATTCCATATTAAAATATGCAAAAACAACCCGCAAAACAAAACACGCAAAAAGATTTTTGAGCGGCGATATTTGCAAAGAATCCTGCAGAAAATATATTATTGGATTTTTCAGAGGAGAGAGAAAGAGATAGAAAAGATATCAGAAAAGTTTGAGGGCACAACTCCCCAAGACCGCCACGGTTCCGCCGCCGTCTGCACACAATTGTCGCGGTTCCGCCGCGCTTTAGGGGGTTCTTTGTTTAATTTTTTCACTGTGGCTTCCTTTTCTCCTCTGGGTCTTAATGAATGTCTCTGAATCTTTATCTTCTCGCTAAAGTGGCTCCAGATTCTCTCGCAAAAATCGCACACTGATCGTTAAATATGCAAGATACGGTTTTGTTTTATTTTTATGATATAGATCGAATAAGAACTCAACATAAATAGTAAGAATAAAAAATTACACACGTATCCGCGGCAACAGCACCATTTGATTTGATTTCTATTTTAGAGTGTGTAGTAACCGCAATTAATAACGGTGCCACGTGTAGCTAGACCGAGATGAGTACGGGTCGTCCTCAGGGATATGTGGAATCTTTCAATATTTCTTTAGACATGTTGAAAAAGAGAAAAAATAGAAGAATGAAGAATAGTGGAGAATAGTTTCTAGATCTACGTCAAAATACGGATATAGAAAATAGATCTAGTTTAAATAAAGATGTAGATTTTATATCAGAAGAGGGCTTGTAGGGTTTGTTCGGATTTAGTAGAAATGGATGACTAATAAAGATGACTCCTTTTAACTATTGATAGATTTAAAACTAGATTGATATTGATGAATGAGAATTAGGGTTCTTGGAAGAAACTAGTGTTTTCACACTATTGACCCTTGTCATTTCATTGATCTCTATTCATGTATAGCCTTAACAAAACAATTGTTAATCTAATCTCAAATCACGGTCAAGACTATCAATAACTTGATAGCGCGTCCGATAAGGATGTTATCGATTCTTTTGCTAAAGTTTATAAACTTCATAAGACTTAAAAGGAGTTAAGAAATTCTTCATCTTCCATTGATCTACCATAATCCTACGAACCCTATCAAGCGGTGAATTATTCGCGCATGATGGAGATAGAAGAAAAACGGATAGAGAATGAGATCATAATGTAAAAATAAATAGAAACTAATTAATCTAATGATCTACTTTTATTAATCAACTTCACAAGTACAATGCCTTCAAGTTTAGATTACAAGAGGAAGAAGAAGTTGCTCTCGATCTCTACCTCGTAGGAAGTAGATGCTCCATCGAATCTCACGTCGCCTGATCATGTCGAATCGCGGACCTGTCTTGGATCACTTGTTCTTTGACGGTGATTAGCTTTGTGTAAAAGATCGATGATTTCTAAGTTTAGCCATCGGTCATTTATATAGCCCCAAAACCATAAACCAAAGATCCCCAAAATTAGGGTTAGTTGTAGCAAATCCAACCTGAAAATCCTAACTCTTGATTCGGTGAATCGGCCGTGGATCCGCCGCATATTGCATGGTTTGGCCG
The DNA here is from genome assembly GCA_030015575.1 of Agapanthus africanus. Lineage (NCBI taxonomy): Eukaryota > Viridiplantae > Streptophyta > Magnoliopsida > Asparagales > Amaryllidaceae > Agapanthus > Agapanthus africanus. The sequence goes on along the minus strand of JASDDO010000018.1, from coordinate 40,832,019 downwards.
TGAATCCACGGTTTGTTGGTGAGATCTTGGGTGCAAATTTCTGGGACTTTATTCTTGTGACACATGGAGATTTAGTTGATGTCTGGAAGTTGAAAATATTTCCTGAGTCTCTGCCAGTATTGATTCTTCGATTTTCTTTAATATTTCGGCAGATTTTTGATTTCCGACATCTCAATATCTCGATCTCCTGACCTGAGCCAAAGCTTACACCATATCTCAAAGAATAACGTTAGTAATATTTGATATTTTTAAGATATTATCCTAACCAATTTGATATGATATTATATTTAAAGAATATTGATTAAGGATATTTGATATGTTATGCATATTTAAATTATCAAAATATTATATAAATATTATATGCATATATTTTCCTTCATAATGTTAATTATAATATATAAACATATGAAAATAGTATTTTTACAGATAAACTCTCATATGTGTCATATTTATAATAAACACATTTACATATTTAAGAAAAGTAAGGAAAATGTCATATCAAAAGTGCGATATTTTCGACTGAACACTCACTCTGCCTAAAGACTGTGCTTCGACCCTATTTGTGGCAGTAATTATTAATGGACATACAATTTCTGCGGCTCTTATTGATATCGGCGCTTCTCCCAATGTCATGCCACTATCTACATTTAAGATGCTTGAAATCAGTGAAAACCTTGTTCAACCTTCGTCAATGACTATCTCGGCCTATGATCAATCTTGAAGACCAATCTATGGAAAGTTGTCGATTGTCGTCAATTTAGGACCCAAGTCCCATTCTTACTGATTTTTCCATCGTTGATGTCCCATCGCAATTTGAACTCATCCTAGGGCATAAATGGATAAATGATATCGATGCAGTCTCTTCAAAGTGTCATCAAGCAATCAACACGAAGATAAAATAGTGATGGTGGCAGGCTTGCCGTACTTTATTTCTACCATTTAAGGAGAACAGGTGCCGCAGGACGATGAAAGCAATTCTTCGGTCACTCTAAACGAGGAAGGAGATGCAGATAGTGAAAATACGAGGACATAGATGAAGAATTCAAGGAATCTGATATATAAAGATAAGTTGCCCTCTTGATGCGTACGAAAAAATGTATGGCACCACCCGATGCTGAAGGAGTAAAGAAGGCTCTTATTCGGATCCTTTTATGCTTGAAACAGATAACGACTACAGCGAACATGATTTTTTACTCTAATCCTGATGATGATCCTGAGATACAAGAACTCGCTCTCAAGAACAGGAATGAAAAAGATCAAGGGTCCAAGCATCGTTGGAGGCTCAAAAAGCCTGACGAACCAGATTCCCCATGGGGATGTTTATACCTGAAACTGATGAAGAACACCCGTTAGGACACAGCGATTGTTCCGATGATGATACGCCCTTCTAAGAACTACCAGTCGATCGCTTTGGGTGTCTGTTTGAAAGCATAAGAATCAAGAAGAATAGAACCTTCAAGGCTGCTGTCAAAGCTGCAAATTCGAGAATAAAGCCGCTTTCCTAAGATCCATTCACCCAAGAATCTAAAAGGGAAAAGCGACCCAAGAACCGTATTCTTAGGAAAATCATGCCAGCCTGTCACGACCCGAAGGTACGGAACGTGACTGGCACTTAAATTACGAAACGTCTAAAGGCATAACGTAATCTAAGTAAACCAAAACCCAGAAATCTAAACCAAATTAGAAGTAGAGCGAAGGAAAACTTGTTTTAAAGAAATAAATTTTAAAACGAATAAGTCGCATTAAACATTTTATTAAAACAACAAATTTTCCCGAAAATTTCGGCAGAGTCTCCTTTGTAAATACTGGCCCCAAAACGGGTACAAACAAGATAAATACATATATATCATGAATAAGGTATCCCCAAGTGGGAGGTAGCTCTTCACCAAAGGAGGATCACGACCACATACAATATATATATCATCAAAAGCGAAAACAAGTATATGAAAGCACGAAAGTAAGAAAACAACACGTTGGCTCAAGTGAGCATCGACACTAGAAATAGAATACATACAAATCTCACAATCTCACCATCTAAGTCCAATGTACGAAAGGTAGACAGAGTATACTAGATACACATAAAATAAACGGTGGGGACAAAAGAAAATCCTCCAAACCCACCTATGAGCAAGCTGCAATCCGAAGCAAACGAAGCGGAATGGAAGGTACACCCGCCGCTACTGTACTGACGGGTCAGACCTGCAAGATACTGTGGCACAACGGGGGTGAGTTGCCAACTCGTGAGTAGTAAGTAACATCTAATAAAACTATCGTAAGCATGCACGTAGTGCATCATAACCTACGTATATCAATATGATACAATGTACTAGCATGAATGCAACATGAATGCATAATCAACGCGAAATCATGATATGTCTGATATGAGAAGATCTATATCTTTAACTTGGTAAAACCTTTTCTAAAGTAAAACTGGATTATAAATCAGTGAAATCAACAGAAATCCATGTCAAATATCGACACAATATGTTTATCAGTGAAATCGACAGAAATGTCCGTGTCAAATATCGACACAATATGTTTATCAAAGAAATTGACAGAAATGTCCGTGTCAAATACCGACACAAAATCCTCAATATCTCGGGCTCCGTCAGTACGGATCAGCCCATATCATCAAATCACACGAGTACGATCGGTATCCTTCGGATATCCACCGCGCCAGACATCACCGGTAGATAGTCTGCCCCTGCCAGGCTCATCGTCATCCCCGCAAAAACACTCTTGCCCCGGGGTACCATACCGGTGATGTCTGGCGTGGCGGATATCCGGAGGATACCGATCGTAGTCGTGTGATTTGATGATATAGGTTGATCCGGACTGACGGAGCCCGAGATATTGAGAATTTTGTGTCGATATTTGACACAGACATTTCTGTCGATTTCTCTGATAAACATATTGTGTCGATATTTGACACGGACATTTCTGTCGATTTCAATGATAAACATATTGTGTCGATATTTGACACAGATTTCTGTCGATTTCACTGATTTATAATCAAGTTTTACTTTACAAAAGGTTTTACCAAGTTAAAGGTATAGATCTTCTCATATCAGACATATCATGATTTCGCGTTGATTATGCATTCATATTGCATTCACTCTAGTACATCATATCATATTGATATACATATGTTGTGATGCACTATGTGCATGCTTACGATAGCCTTATTAGATGTTACTTACTACACATGAGTTGGCAACTCACCCCCATTGTGCCACAGTATCATGCGGGTTTGACCCGTCAGTACAGTAGCGGCGGGTGTACCTTCTATTCCGCTTCGTTTGCTTCGGATTGCAGCTTGCTCATAGGTGGGTTTGGAGGATTTTCTTTTACCCCCACCGTGTATTTTATTTGTATCTAGTATACTCCATCTACCCTTCGTATATTGAACTTAGATGGTGAGATTGTGAGATTTGTATGTATTCTTTTTATGGTGTCGATGCTCACTTGAGCCGACGTGTTGTTTTCTTGCTTTCGTGCTTTCATATACTTGTTAGAGCTATATATATTGTATGTGGTTGTGATCCGCCTTTGGCGAAGAGCTAGCTCCCGCTTGGGGATGCCTTATTCATGATATATATGTATTTCTCTTATTTCCCGTTTCGGGGCCAGTATTTACAAAGGAGACTCTGACGAAATTTTCGAGAAAATTTGTTGTTTTAATAAAATGTTTAATGCGACTTATTCATTTTAAAATTTCTTTCTTTAAAACAAGTTTTCCTTCGCTCTACTTCTAATTTGGTTTAGATTTCTGGGTTTTAGCTTACTTAGATTATTTTACGCCTTTAGACGTTTCGTAATTTAAGTGTCAGTCACGTTCCGTACCTTCGGGTCGTGACAAAGCTGGTATTAGAGCCGGTCCCTCAAAAGTAGGTATGTGATTCGAGGACGAACCATTGTTCTAAGTGGGGGGAATGTAATACCCCAGGTGGAGTTGGGGCTGAATACCACTTACCCCGTGAGAAGTGAGGTGTTATTCGGTATCGAGGTGGGGATATAACCGATACGGATGCACACGGGGACCCACCAGAACAATGGGGAGTATCGAATTCCATTCTGAAAGAGGGCACGATCTGAACTATAAATGGAATGATACTACTCCTATAATACAGAGGCGCCTTTTGGATGAATCGGAACTCCGGAGTTTGAAGAACTCCGTAGTTAAGCGTGCTTGAGCCAAAAAAATTCTGGGATAGGTGACCTATTAGGAAGTAGCCCTGGGTTCATTCAAAGGGACAAAACCGTGCGGTTTTGGCCAGAGCGGACAATACCATCTGTGTTTGAGGGTGGGTCGTGACACAGCTGAAGAGATCAATGGTTGGATCACTCAAACCGCTAAATCTTTGCTAAAAACCCAACCAAATATTCCTAACAGTGATATTGACTGGTATGACTATGAAACTGAAACTTATGCTAAACATGATACCTCGCTTAAGGTTGAGCTGGGCTTTGAAACTCAATTTGAAAAGTACGAGGTAGGCAATTCGGTCATTAAAAAATTCCTTTTTCAAGAAAATGACTGCATGAACATAGTTAAAACGGTTAATGATGGGGATATGTATGTGTTAATCGATGAGCACGGTAAGGAACTACTTAGTCCTTACCATGCAATGTACTTGCAAAAATGTCCTCAATAAAAGACTCTCGAAATGGATTAGGTAACCAAGTTATGACAATCTAGGAATTCTAAGTTAAAGGACTAAAAACGCAATAAGCACACTGGTGTCGTTTGTTGAAAAATATCCTTGCCTTATTACACTAAATTAAAAACACATACAAGTCAACTTCACGTAAGTGAACAAAGGTGATTATCCATTGATTTTCGTCATTTTTCTTTTACAACACCTAAGGGGAATAGCTCAACCGAAAAATTGAAAAAATTAAAAAAGTCATAATCTTAAAAAAAAGAAGAAAAGAGATTCATAATATTAGTTAGGAGGAATCTGTGTGTGGATATGTCTCTTTCTTCCACCCCCATCAAGCAAGTGTTTCCAGCAAGTTAAAAGTATTAACGATCTTTCGTTTAGAAATAATCTTGATCTCCAATAAGCAATTTGTTTGTTGGTAAAGGACTAGAAGTAAAAAAATTTACCTTCGGAGAAGATATAAAGCTTAGGAATTGTCCATCTCTACCTACATCAATAAGATAATCGCATAAGTTGACCCAAGTGACAGTCTTATGGAAAGTGAATATAAAAACCCATATACTGGGGCAAGATAAGATAACATATATTTCCAAATAGATGGCATTAAGGCTTACTGAACACCCTTTTATTTAAATGAAATAGAATGTTAAAATGAAAGTTACTTAGTCCTATAAAAGAGATTGTCTTAGAGGAAGTTGCTAATGAGGAGTTGTTAGTAAATTACTGTGTTCACCGATATCATCTACTCATCCCCGTCACGTCCGAAGACGTTAAACAGTGGCTCTTAGCCGAGTGTGAGGTATATATTATCAATGACTGAACGACAAAACCCAGCCGGAATAGAGAACAAAACCACTCCTAAAAATCATATATATGAGATAGCGTATACCAAACCCGCTTTGCTAAATAATGACGACCAACTTGATTAAAACCAATTAAGTCGATAACTGGGGCATCCGCCCTAGAAATATCTGAGTCAAGCAAAGAGGTTCCCTTCACCACTTTATACCCTCACACTCTTACCTTAGTCGCTTATCTCTTCATTGATGGCAAAAGACTTGAGCTCTTCTTAAAGAAACGATGGAATGATTAACCAACTTGGTTGATTAAGTCTAGGAGCAACCCTAAGATGTCTTGAGCTAAAAGAATCCCCAATTTACTTCTTCACTACCGTTGTAGAGGAGGCCAATAAAGAGACTAAATATTTCCTATGACGGAATGGCAATTCACAATCCCGTCGATTGTTTGCACTCTAAAAAGAGTTCTCGAGGCAAATATTTGGCCAATTTAAGGGGTTTCTTCTACTTGCTGAAATTTCTGATGAGTGTGCGCTAGTGTGCAGACAAACAGGAACAAGAAAAATAAATATCAAACCAAAAGCACCAAGCCAATTTATACAAATATACTAAAAAATATAAGAATATCGACAGAGTGGAAGTGATAGTATATCTCTCTCTCCTCACTCATCAGCCCTGGGGGCACTCCCGCTAGCTGGAAAGCTCGACGCAACATCACCGCCTCCTTGGGCACTCTCATCCATCCTCGAGGTGTCATCAACCAGGGCAGGCTCCCTATTCTCTGATATGGCAACGCTCGTGTGAGAACAATAGCTCTGGTGGCTCCGAGACTCCGAGCGAGATCAAGAAGACGCGGCTCACTGGTTCATCTGAAATTCAAGTAAAAAACCGTTATGATCTTATAAAGCTTCGCAATGAACTAGAACGGAATTCTGTAAAGAGAAAGAAGCTTATGGTATCCATAGTCGCCCTCAAGCAAGCAATATCGGCGTCTTTCTCTGCCAGCTGCGCCCGCAACAACTGCACATCCTTCGGGGCAGACCTGGTAAGCATCTCCAAATCAATTGGAAGCCAGTGGATAGTGACGAGTCCTCAGCGCCTCCTCATTGGCCAGTAGGCGAGCAATGCCAGCACGATAATGGGTGGCCTCCCTCGCTATCTCATCTAGCTCAGCCCTAATCTGAGCAACAAGTTCCGAGGGGGATGAAGCATCAACCTACAAATGGGTGGCCTCCCTCGCAGTCTCCAAGCGCCAACTCACATCAACCTACAAATGGTTCCCGTTAGAAATCTAGAGGAATGGAAGTGAATTAAAAGATAGGCATACCAGCTCACGCTTTAAGAGGCCTTTGTGCCTCCTCTGCTGAATGCTGGGTCGCCACTCCTTCAGCACCAAGCACATCTAACTGCTCCCTATGGGTCTCGATGCCCAACTCAGCCACCGCCATCGCATAAAGAGAAGGTGGGTCCTCGGTGCTCATAGGAGGCTCACCGCCGACGGATGGACCTCTAAAACCGCCCTCCAATTCACTGTATAGCTGAAAGAGAGAGGAGAAGGTACTCTTGTACCACTGGCAGTAACGAGTGATAGAATCCTCACTATAATCAGGGATCACCAAACCCTGCGAAGTCCATTCCGAATGACGAGTCTGAATCCTGAAAATATCTGCTTGTCATGGCGCAATCGAGGCTCTGGCGGAACACCCTGACGGCGCCCAAACTGCCGCATCATCCTACTCACGTGGACAGCCTCCACTGTCGAGAAGGTCTTCACCCAGCAGTTGTGGCCAGCCACGATGAGGCCCGGAGTCAGCACAAGGGGAAGGGTCACCCCCTCGTAAGGATACCAGATCACCCACAAATAAGAATGATATAAGAAGCATGCAAATATGAAGGAAAGCTAAAAAACGAGATCGCAAAAAACATACATGCTCAGCCATTGTCCGATCAAGATGACCGGAGATAAGGCGACCCATGTCCGTCATTGAGTTAGGGTGAGCAGCCAGAGCTCTACCCAATCTCACTCCCCATCAGAACACAGCGGTATCCGCCTCATCGAAGCTAGGACGGAGAGTAGGAAAATGCTCGTAAACCCACAGCTGCAAAAGAAACATCTGGGAATCCAAAAGCTAAGTAAAGTGCACAAAGAATGAACATATATGTAAGAGGTTACCTGAACAAATATCAGTGAGCCTTCAAAGAGGCAATCATCGTCGCTGTAAGCTGATAGCTGATGAAATACATGAGCCAGTAGAGCACTACCCCAGGCATAAGTATATAGAGCGCCCAAATCCTTGAGCAAGGGGAGTACTCGAAAATGAACGCACTCAAGAAGTATAGCAGAAAAGCCCGTGCATGATACTCCGGTCCTAAGGAAACGCTTACTCCATTCTCCTGAAAATCTTTCACAAGCTATCCGGCATGGAAGGTCATCCCCGTTTGTCGGTGAAGGAACCACACCAAGGAGATGACCACAGAGGGCCATATAGTCAATCGGGCTAACGTCAGGGGTCTCAACCATCCGACCATGCACTGGGAGACCAAGAATGTATGGCACGTTCTGCAAGGTGATCTCAAACTCCCCAACTCGAGTGATGAAAGTCCTAGCAGTCGAATTGAAGCGAAGACCAAGAGCTCCGATGAACCCATGAGAGACGGTGAAAGGAGGAATATGAAAGAAGTACTCAAATCGATCCCTATTTACGATGACGCGGGCCTCAGTCGGAAGACGCCTGTACCAGCGATGAATGGCCGTAAAGGGGCTCCTCATGGCCATAAGATCCAATGTCTGCAATAGCAAAAGCAAAATGTCAAAGATAATTGCAGAAGGATATAAAAGCTACTTTTAATGAACGATCTAAAGAAAATCTTGCCATGCCACCTCTGATCAACGCAAGGTGGCCATGAACAAAGTCATAGACTCTATATCCCCCTACCTTGGCTCCTAGAGGCATTCACTGCCTCTTCTGTGAAGAAGTAGCAGCAGTAAGTGGTGGAGGAGGAGCCATCTCAGCGGCCGTACCCTCAGGGGCAGCAACCGGCTCACCAGCAGCAGGGTCAGCACTTACGGGCTCTGGCTGGGGCACCCCCTCAGCAGGCGGATCCACCGCTATCTCAGTCATGACCTTGGTAGTCGAGGCAGTCGTCGGGTCCTCCTCAAGCATGGCATCCAATGCCGCGATCATCTCTCCAGCTGAGAGTGACGGCAAACCCCTAAGGCCGAGACTGGACGTCCTAGCATCATCTCTATCGCAAGAGGATATATCCTGTACAAGAAAAGGAAAAGAAAAGCGGCATTTCGATGCATGAATTCTCGTATTTATGGTTGATATTCCCTAAAACCTAGCCAATACACTCACCCATGCACTCAATATGTATCCACTACCAAACGTGAATCCCGCGCATTCGTGCGTTGCTCTCATATTCCTCAAATTCCCGTTCCTTGCTCGATACCTAAAAATTCCTAAATATTTTCGGCAGCATCTTCCTTGTAAATTGACTCAAGTGGCGCATTTCCTACATTCTTTACGCGTGCAACATGCACGTCCAAAACCAATGCCAAATACATAAATGAAAATCCCATTTCGAAATTATATCCTATTTTCAAAATCCTAGTTTTCGGAAATTTTAAAAACCGAGTCAAAACTCGTCAATCCAACCCCTACTCCATTCACACCACTTTGCCATCATTACCATCACCAATACCAACTCCAAAACCCAACACCTCATCACCATTGTCATCTTCTTCTCAATGTGTCAATTTCAACCCAAATTCAACCCAATTCTTAAAAAACCATCACAACCCCCCCCCCCCCCCCCCCCAATTCTCATCCAAATCAATCCCAACCAATTCCTACATCACAACACTATCCTACACATCCCAAATCAACCATAAATTATGAAGAATTGCATGAAGAGTTAATTAAAATCGAAAATTTTGAAATTGGGGCAAAAGCTTGAAAATTTACCTATATTGTTGAACTCCGGTGAGAATGGGTGATCTTGAACCCTCTTAAGCACTCCCAATTAACTGAGAACGCTCCCAGATCACTGGTGAACTTGGAAGGATCGGAGGTTTTGAGGGAAATTCAAAGAAAGAGAGAGAGAAGGAGAGGGAGATGAGGAGTTGTTCTCTGGTCTTATACCCAGAACGATCTCCATGCGTTGGTTGATCTAGCACATGGAGAGCATTCTCAAATGCGTTGTGTCCCCCAACGCATGGAGAGCTGTACATTTCTATTTTTCTCACCGTTGTAATTTTTTTGTTTATTTTTGTCATTTCACAAGAAAAGAGAGGGGATATCGTGTACGATGAAAATTCAAATTTTATTCACAATCAAAAGAAGAAAAGAGCAACTACCAGTTCCTACAGACTCAAGCAACCGCAAAGGTCCCTACAAAAATCCTACGGACTCTCTACGACACGTCTAAAGAATCTAAAGTCTAATGAGGACGACGACGGCTTTGTGGTTCCTCCAAGCACTTCAAGTTAGGATCTTCAGCTCCATTAAGCAACATACTCACAGAAAACTTGTTGGACAGACCATGCATCTCAAGCTGAGTCTCGCATAATTCTAAGAGCATAGTCGAACTCCTTCTTGCTATCCAAGCAACATAATCAGCCTCTCGTCGATCCTTACCAGGGCTATAAAGTTGAATGAAATTCCGATCTTCAGTTGCCCTTTCCCACGTTGCCAAGGCGTTTTGAAGGCAGCGACTATTTTCATGTCTATTTTCCCTCTTCTCAACAGACGATATATGAACAAGGCAGTATTTTGAAATCATCGGTCATTTGACGAACACATCTGAACGGTAGATTGTTACAAACGCTTCGGTCCCTATCAACAGAATCTCCATATCTATTTTTGGCGGTTGATGCAAGGCTTTGAATATTCAACCAGAATTCACCCGCCATCAAGTCAAGTCTCTGTCAAAACTGCTTATGACCTATTAAAGCTCGACTCCAAACTGTATACAAACCACGTCATAAAGTTATCGCCGCCATCTTCTGGAAATAGAAATCAGCCCAATCTTGAAGAATATACACGGATCCAAAAAAATGTCTTCCCTCTATAAGCATCATCAAGTCCTGCATAAAGATATGCTAACACCAGTTGCGCCAAAGACCTTCGGGAATCACGAAAGTGATGTTTCAACAGATGTACGTGACCACAAGAAAGAAGTTGCTTGCCAGCCCGAAACAGCAGCAAACCATATGTACCCAAAAGCAGCCCTCGCTTCACGCGGATAACGTCTTCCTGATTGTTGTTTCTAACTAAACCGAATAAATATTTCCAAACTTCACGAAGATTAATCTTACCTCTGGTGATCATCGTAGCCCTCACTATGGGATCATTGGTCATGAAACCTAACAAATCTCTAGTAGAATGAACCGTGAAGTCATAGGCTGGTGTCCATATATCACCTCCAAGAGGAACGGGCATAAACGAAGCTGCATCCTCCAGCATGATGACTTCACCACCCGGTAGAAAGAACGTATGGGTATAGGAGTTCCACCTCTCAATTAAAGCACTAATCGAACTCCATTTGATTCGCGAGGTAAGAAAATCAGGAGAAACGTTGATATCTCCATCCGTAAGATAAGCTGCATGATTGCTTGAAAGAGAACCTAGGGCAAACGAAAGATCCGAAAGGGCATAAAAATCTCCGTTGTTCATAACAGGAGGATGATGTGAGCATACACCGCAGTAACAGCAACATGATCCTTTTGACCTGCGATGAATTCCTTCTCCTCCGATGCACCATTAATAACCCTACAATCTTTTAAATCACCAAAGTCCCATGAAGTACTCATCTTTTTATGAAGGAGATCCTGAACATGAAAGAAAAGTCGAAGAAAACGGATTATATAGCCCCATGGTCGTTCGAAAGGATAAAACCACATTTGTTTTTTCGAAACAGAATAGACAGTTCATCATGCGTGTGGCCGACCAATGCATGATGACCTAGAGCCCATGCGTGTTCCCCTCACACGCATGGAGAGCTACAGAGATTGAATTGGGCTCCCTTTTTCATATTTTGCCCCATCTATTGCCCTAAGCGGCACAACATGTGCCGTCTAGCATCAAAACATCACACCATGGCACAACATGTGCCATTCAAGCATCAAAGTGAAGAATCAGTGCAACACACACCATCTAGTAGGAGTTCATAGAGATACCGGTACGACACGTACCGTTGAGGAGCAACCTCCATTCATCCATACGACTGATTACCATACCGAGTCGTCCCAGTCGCATCCGATCCAGATACCGATGCGACATGCACCATCTAGTAGCAGATTCTAGTCCTACCATTAGCCGGTATGACATGTGTCAAGTAGCAACTCCAAGTCCCAATCGCATCCACTTCATCAATTGATGTGACGAACACCGACATAACCTTCTCCATCCCATCAACATCCCATGCAAAGTGTAACAGCATTTACAAACCAGTGTGACATACACCTTCATGCTTGAGAATGATGCCCAACCTTATCATTGCACCGGAATTCGCGAATCAGCGCGTCCTAAGTAGTGACTTTGTCATTTTTTGGAAGCACAATAGCGTCAAGGTTGCTAGATACTATTTTCGAAAATCTCATCTTGAACGGTAGTGCCGATACCCTTAGGAATTTACTATCCTTGATGTTGTATTAGCCCCTATTTTCAAAACTTGCATAAAAATGATTTTCTTAAAAATTCTGCATTATTTTAGCATGCTGTATCGACCATCATATTGCTTCTTACCCCTTTCTTGAAAAACAAAGAGAATGAATAGGACCAACCCCTGATCTAGATAATTGATAGCCGCCGTGACTTATCTTTTTTCAAAACGAAACAAAAGTTACCATATGACGACATCAGTGGAAGGCCGATATTCGCGCATGGCTAGTAATGTCCCATGCCCACTAGTTTCACTGATGTTAGTCTCAGAGGAAAACGGATAAGGACCCAGTCGAGATCCTGCTCTCACCAAACATCGATTTGGTCCTAAGGTCCATTTCTAGGGATTGTTTTGTTAGTTATGTGTATGCCCTAGAGGCTATTATTGTATATATGATGTATATTATAGTGGATACTTGGACATATATAGAGAGAGGACTTTCTTGCCACTACTAAAATAGGGGGTTGCCCCTACGGATAACGACATCTGCAGGGGCAATTTTAGTTTGGCCCTACGGACTCATCCGTAGGGCTAAAAGGTTGCCCCTACGGTCCTTACATATTAATTTAAAAATATTAAATCTTAAATTGTCGTTTGCCCCTACGGAGCTGCAAACCAAGAACCTACGGATTTATCCGTAGGGGCATCTAAATAGGTATTTAAGTAAAAAGGCACAGATCGATCCCTACGCTGATTATCCCTAAATATTATTTTCTTCTTGCGCGTGAATCCAAATTCCCAAACCCTCGTTCCCGCCGATCGCCTGTGTGTTTCGTCGTCGTTCTCGTCGTCGCCAGCGCCGGCCGATTCGTCGTCGCCACCGCCTGCTTCTTCCTCATCTCCGTTTTCGTCGTCGCCTCTGCACAGGTAAGGAAATCTTCAATTACTCAAATTTTTGATTGTTTTAGGGCTATGGTTCATGGTTTGGGTACCGATGAGGCATCGGTTGGGGTTAGCATTAGGGTTGGGGCTCGGGCTGAGGCTGGGGCTGCGGTTGCGGTTGGGGTTGGGGTTCGGCAGGGGGTTGCGGTTGCGGTTAGGGTTGGGGTTGGGGTTCGGCTGGGGCTGGGGCTGGGGTTAGGGTTCGGGTTGGGGTTGGGGTTTAGCTGGGGCGGGGCTGGGGCTGGGGCTAGGCTGGGGCAGGGGCTAGGCTTGGCTGGGCTGGGGCTGGGGCTAGGCTTCGGTTGGGGTTGGGGCTGGGCTGGGGCTGGGGGATCGCGGCCGTGGTAGATGGTGGAGGAGCCGGGGCCGATCTTATGCAGGTCCACAATGTAGTCTCTGACGATATTGCCCCAATTTCCATGGAGACATGAGGAGACATGGGAAGAATTCGTGTCTTTCGTGTTGTAGATATAGAATCAAGTGGCTAGCTATAGATTGATTGTCTAAAAATTATAATTGTATGCATTCATGTGCTGGTTGTAGTTTGTGGCCAAATAAATCTTTGCATGCTGCCATTGGCACGTCTTTGTCCAACCAAAACATGATTCAACATATTGAGCTTGTGGTACCAGATCATTCATAATGCAAAAAAAAGACACATTTCTGATTTGAAGAAAAGGAAGAGCAAGATAGGGATTTAGTTATGGATTTTACTTGGGTGCCTCCTCTTTTAATACATGTCTATTTTTACAAGAATATCGTGTCACATATTCGGTTTTAGCATCTGTACGCAACTGCTTTGATTATCATCGTGTTATTAACATCTTGAACTTCTATCCTTTTTCTAATATGTTTCATAGTTAATATAATAATCGAGGATAGACAGGAAACAAAAAAGCATTTAATGGGAATAAAAAATGTAAAAAAAACCATCATAATATAGGACGAAGCGTGGATTTTTTAATCCGTTGCTGAATTTGGCAAACCTGAGAGGAATTTCCAGCAATTTTAGCCTAGTTTGATTACTAAAATTATTGTTGATCGAGAAAATATGAAACCTTCATATTCTCATCGATACTCATATATGAAACGAAAAGCGCCACTTAGTCCCCATCCGAGACCCCGGCTGTTTCTCACCGGAGGAACTATCGTTCCGCTCGTGCTGCTGCCCGGGTCCAGGCTTGTGCTTTAGTCACCGGAGGTATATATCACACTTCAATTTTCGTTTAACCTTGATTTCTTAATACAACTTTGTCTTAATATTGATTGTCTTGATATTTCTTGCAGACGCAGGGCCTCCCCATCCCCAGAGGGGGACTCGAGGCCCGAATCAGTCCCATAGGCTGAGACCTGACAGAGTTAGGGGGGAGGCAGCATTCGCCCTCTTTTTTACCCTTGACTATCGCTATACCGGTCCTCATGCTGAGAGGTTCGGCCGGTATATGGGGGACGAGAGCCGGCTCGTGAAGAACTATCTATTTCACGTTGAGTGGGGCGAGCAGCACCGGCACTCATTCGCCCTCTTCTTTGATCAGGTTCGGGTACGTATTAATATATTTTTTCATTTGATTTATCCAATATATTTATTATTAACACTTGCAATCTAATAACAATGTTTTTTTTGTATTTTCAGTCGGATTACGATTTTCAGCCTGTACCCGACCCTGATCACCCTGGGAGGGTGCTCGACCTTCATGCTCTGTACAATGGCCTGATGAAGAACATGCAGACCAAGGTCCGATACAACATGAATGAGCTGAAGGCCGACTGCTACTCCCTGTGGATGGCGACCCCCGAGGCAGAGAGAGCGGCCCTCCTATCTACTCCGGCGTTTACAAGAGTCGACGTAGAGACATGGCCTTTATTGTGCGAATATTTCGACTCTCAACGCAAACAGGTATGTATTTTAAATCTAATTCATTATTTAGGATATAATTTATTTTTTTGTGTTCCTTAATTAAAAAACTAAATATGAATGCGTTGTGCAGAAACAGGCCGCTCAAAATATAGAGAATAGGAAATCGGCGAAGAGGGGTCGCCCCACTTACACAGGTGGCTCGAGGAATATTACTCGAGCCATGGAGTTATCGGTAAATTACAATAGACCGAACTTTGTGATATAATGCAATATTAAGAGTTATTTTCTAATATATCTAATATTAAGAGTTATTTTCTAATATTGCAGAGACCGTGGCGCAAGGTGGTACACCGAGCGTGTTGTCCGCGTATCTTGCCGTCCACGGCACCTCGACAGATCCCGCCACGGGCGAGCTTCGATATCCCGACGTCGCTACCTAGGAGTATTGCGTAAGTGTTAATATTTATTCAACCCATATTTAAAATTTTAGTTTTGGATGGTTCAAATTTAAATTTTATACTTATACTTTACTGCTTAATATGGGTGTAGGAGCGGGTGGTTGAGCAGGCCGAGGCCTCGGGGATCGATTTTACCGGACAGAGCGATCCGAGGCTGCTGACCCCAGTCCTGGACGCCGCACACGGAGGCCACCACGGAGGTTGGGAGAGAGGCCGGGGACTGGGCCCTAGCAGGGCCCATATGAGGTTCGACTCCACCCCGGCGGTTACTTCCTCCGTCTCCAGTGAGCGACGTGTCCAGCAGGAACTGGAGAGCTTGAAGGCCACCGTTCAGGAGTTGAAGAAGATGCTGGTATGTATACTATTTAATAGTAAAATATCATGTCATATTATAGATATCAACATATCCAATATTAGTAAGTACCCTGAGCTTATTTGGTTGTAAACTTAGGTTTGATTAATCATACATACATATCTAATTAAATTAAACTACGGTTTTCCAAACTAGATATCCAAATGGGGTTTCGAAATAACTTGATAATGATACGAATTCGAATAATACACAGTTCTTACACGCTTATTACATACGTTAGGTCCAGACGTGACAGGGTACATCGGCTGAGCCTCCACATGCATCTCCTTCGGCTGCGGCTCCGCAAGCCACTACATCGGCTGCGGTTCCGCAGACAGTTCCTATAGCTCCACCGCCCGCTCAGACTCTCGCAACCGCGGCTCCGCAAGACACTACCTCGACGGGGGCTACGCAGACCACATCGCCAGCTCCACAGCCCGCTCAGACTCCCGCACGCGTCGAATTGCATGATTTATTGACCGAGGAGCTGGCGTGCCGGATTCTAGCGTTTATCAGAGGTGGAGCTGGACCGAGCTAGGGCAGCTTTTTGATTCTTATTTTTTAAAACATGTATTTATTTATATGATACATATTGTACTATATTTTGGACGATATTGATATTGGTGGTCCTACGGTGTTTATATTTATATCATATTCTGTTTTTTGGTTTCTTTTGTATATTATATGCGTGAGATGTGATTATGAATATTGCGATATATGTTGTGTGATGATTAATTTTATATTTGATTGATGTATATATTATTGTGCACAGGGCGAGAAAAAATCAGGCAGCCTTTTTTAAAAAAAAACTGATAATATGTACTTACGGATTAACCCATAGGTACCAACGTTACCCCTACGGCTTCAACCGTAGGGGCAAAATATCAGAATAACTGATATTTTACCCTGTGATCTCAGTATTAGAGGGTTGGGATTGCCCCTACGGATATATCCGTAGGGGCAAACAAATACCCCTACGGAGTTATTCGTAGGGGCAAAATATCAGGAATCCTGATATTTTGCCCCTACAGATAAGTACCTACGTATGTATCCGTAGAGGCTATAACTTGGCCCTACGGATTAATCCATAGGGCCAAGTAATATATTTTAAAAAACCGTAAATAAAATAAATTTGTTGCCCCTACGGCCTAATTCGTAGGGCAAAAGGGACCTACACAGAACTCCGTAGGGGCAAATATTTGTCCGTAGGGACAAGTTCAGGACTTCAACTTGTACCTACGGCGTTTGTACCTACAGGGTATTTTATTGTCCCTACGGATATATCCGTAGGGGCAGTGGTTTGACCCTATGGATAAATCCGTAGGGGCAACCCTTATTTGTAGTTGTGTGCTCGACATGATAGTATGCTATCTGGTTGTTCTTTGTCTTAATATGTAGATTTGTATTGTGATACTGTCTTGCTCTCATATGTTGATAAAGCCCTTAGGATGTGTATTTGACTATCAGGACTCTGATGGAGATCATACTAGTGGGGCCAGGGTAGTCCACAAGTACATCCTTTAATTGTTTCTAGTCGAGAGTGTATCGAGACAGGGTATCGATATTCCAGAGTAGACTAGCGTATACGCTTCTTGACCCATATGATGGGTGATGGATGATCTCACATCCATTGGTGTTTAACATCAAAGATGGTATGCGGGTGCTCAGTGGAGACTGGGTACACTAAACGGACTCGCCGAGAACTCCTAATTGGTATTATACCAATCATCAGATAGCAATTCTCTGGTGACACTGATACATGTTAGTCTGTAGACCCGAGATCGTCATAGAGTCTTATGTGATTCCCACCGTGCTTTGATTTCCACCTTACCACATTCAAGAGAACATGCAAAACGGTGGCTTTTGAATACAGTCCCGAATCACATGGAGGCAATGAGCGATAAGAGGGGTTTCGTCTCTCCCGGTATTGGGGGTTGATGTTGCGTTGTGCTCGATTGCTATAACAGGAAGTCTCTGGCCAGGGCTGATATGGAGATCTACTGGTAAGTTTTATCAGTAGTTTCTCGATCCGTTATGAGCCTCACATCGGCACGACTTATCGGTTACTGGAGTCTGACGTTTACCACCCCTAGACTGGATATGCGACATATCAGACGAAGAGACCGGACTGTATGGCAGTGTTACTGGCAGGCTTTACAGGAGTATGAGCAGGCTTGCTTGTTGATTTTCTGATCGCTCAATACTCGGGTAGCCGTTACGTCCAGCTAGTATCGCTGACGGCTTGTGGGTGACTGATATGATCATCACCTACTGCCGGCGTATTGACAAGTCTTTAGAGTCCTACACAAAGGTTTACTGGCTCAGGCAAAATGAAGTAAGAGCACATATATGATATGTACGGAACCGAGAATAATACGAGTATATAATACCGTATTCTATTCTCGCGATATGTAATATCGGTCGGTTATATATGATATAGCCGGGTTATCGAATCAAGTGTTGATTCGATAAGTTGATATATATAATATTAGTCGGTTATATATGATATAGCCAGATTATTAAATCAAATGTTGATTTGATAATTTAATGTATAATTATATATATTTGATATATTAATTTATATTAACTAATATTTTCTCACTTGTGCATTTCTTTTTTCTCACATGTACACACTTAATATATATGTGATATATATTATTTGTGTTTTCTTTTTTGTGTCATGCTTGATGATACACACTACATGGGTGTATGAGACTTATACCATGCCATTAGATTATTAGGGTTTTATTTATTTAATGCAAATATAAATTGGTGGGAATTAAGCATGGTTGCAAGCTTTGGAAGCTTGTAGAAACCCTTGACTTAGTCCACTAAATTTGTCTTGCATTATATATTTATTAACCTAACCATAATCTTTAGCCATGGTTTATTCTCTGGATGAGTTTTATGTGATATGAACTCACCCATGATTGTCATTCACTCTATCATCCATTATCTCTTCATCTTCTTCATCATCAAGAGCTTAGCTCTCTAACTTTTGAGTAAGTGAGGAAAAATAGTGAGAAAAAGAATTCTAAAGTGAGCAAAATTCCTACTTCATCATCCTCTACTAGATTAGCCATTTAGTTTATGGTTTTAGCTTCACTAATCCCTAATTAATGAAGAGGTAGCTTGGGTTAATGTCTCCTCTACGTAAATCATCTTCGGCCTCAAAAACTTCGTGCAAGCATGCTCCTTTCATCTTGTGGAGCCATTCTAGAGTCCGGAAGATCACTACTAGGAGCGAAGGGACCCTACAGTGAGCTATTGAAGTGAAGGACTGGTCTACAAAGGTTGTATTCCATATTCACTTATATGTAAAGTTGTTTACATGTTGTATTGTCTAATTCTCAAGTTAAGATTCTAGGGTTAGGGTTACGTAGCATGGCAAATTTCTGAATATGGCATGGACGATACCTTCCGAAACCTTACTGTCGTGCTAAGTAATCCTACAGTGGTATCGGAGCCAAGCTAGAGAATTAGACAATATTTGTTAGATTACGAAACCGAAACTACTCTGAAACTTGAAACAATGATATCTAGTTTCTGTTGATTTTTAAATGGTCTCTAAAAAAATTTTAAGCAGCTGCAGAATGTTGTATGTGATATAACATGAACACCACAGAAATTTAAAGCAATACGGTCGGATTTTGGCCGGACACTTTCATAGAAAATCCGAGCAGGCTGGTTTTGGCTTCAAAATTTTTTGGTGTTCCAGTCTGTGGGTTCTGGTGTTTCAGGTGTTGCTTGTTTTTCCTAAAATTGCATGAAATGTTAATTTTCTATAAAGGAAATTCAGAGTGTTTCGTAGTCGTAATTCTAACATTGTTCCGGGTGTTTAGACGGCGTTAAAAAGTTCGAACGGATATCAATAACCCAATTTTTCCCTCGACGGAAAATTTTCCAAGAGTTGGATTTTTTCCAAGTTAAAGAACATTCAAAAATCATGTAAGTAATGCGATGGACCCTCTAGAAGAACGAAACCCTAACTCGATTTATGACCATAAGAACCGCCGCCAAACCCTAGGGTTTGCAGTAGTTCCGCGGCGCCATAGGTGAGGCAAGGGTTGACCTTTCTACGGTTGGTCCATAGTACTGTGGCATGTACTGATTATTTTTAAATTACGCTCAAGTGTTGATCTCTTTGAGAAATTTTGGGTGTTTGTTGATTTGATCGGAATGTTTAACATCGTCTAGCTATTTGTGGAATGTGATACAATATTTGGAATTCATTTGGTTAGGCATGAAATCCGAAGTATGTGATATTTCGAGTTTATAATGTCTAAGGTGATTGTGGATTCCAAATGTTGTAGTTTGACATTTTCTTTTCTGCGACCGTAAGTGTAATATATGGTGTATCGCCGGTTTCGTTGCTATATGTCAACGACAATTAGGATACGTATATTTACTTACGTTGATGACATGTGATGTTATGTATTGCTGTGATATGTTATATTGGATCGTCGTGTTTTGAATAGCCAGGTTTTTTTATGTGAGATGAGAGTTTTTCTTTTTCATTCATGTAAAAACTTGTATGTAATATTATTTTATTGGGGCACTTCTGGGTTGAAGATGATGTCACCATCGATATATATTATTTACTTTTCCGTATTAGGATAGACCCAAAGTGGGGAGCACAAGTAACCAGGTTGTAGAGTCCAGTGGGAGACCATTTCGAGGAGTCGAGAACGGGTCTCCTAACTCTAGAATTGGTAGGATTGCTTACCGCTCTCTTAAGGGTCTTGTTCAGACCAGAATATTGCATTTTAATACCGCTCATTCATTATCTATTTTTGGTATATATCGGTACTATTAACCGGTGTTTGCTCAGTAATACAGATTACAGGTATCCATGACAAAACACTAGAAATACATCCAGAATCATGGATATATCATTTGTGAGCCGACACTGCAACCGGAACTGCAAACCGATATCCCAAGAGTTATTTTGCAAACAAATAAAGTGTGTGCACATACTTTTGGTCCAACACAATACATGTTGCACACAACTCTTGGGCATGGACCAAGTGGGGCTGCCATGGCATGATGGCTAATGAGCAAGTGGGCTATATGGTGTGATGTGCATTTATTGCATAAAGTAGTGATGTGAGTTAAAGCAACCAAGTTCCCTCCAAAACTCTGAAGACAAACCAGGGTATTTTAGACCAAGTAAACATCACCAGAGTGCTATTGGAGTGCACACAAACCTACACTACAAGCACGAGCCCATGTGCTCGGATTTCACCCGAGCACATGCTCCCATGATCCGGCGTCGCCGGTCCCACAGTGCCCAATGGGCCCTATCTTTCTACTGGCACTCCATTACTGCCTTGTCATCATTTTGTTATTGTTTGTTTATTTTTTTTTGTGCCTATATAAAGCAGACAGTAGGCAAGGGGTCAAGGGTCCAACATTGTAATTTATTTTCCAAACTTTACACTTTTGTTCTTATTTTCTTTAGTTCTTGTACATAGTTTTTCCTTGAGTTCATGCCTTCTCTTGATCTTGCAACCTCTTTAGTGAGCTTGCAAGTTTAAGTTTAGGGTATTGATCTCAAGGTTGTATCTTGGAAATAATAGAACTTTCATTTTGCACATTTGGGTTTCTAGTTCTTATTACCTTGCTCTTTTATTACTTGCATTTTCTTTCTTGCAATTTTAACTCATGCCCTTTACTTACTTGCACTTTAAATTCTTTGCACTTTCTTTCTTATAATGTCTTTTCTTTTCTTTGTTCTTTTCTTTGCTCTTTTTGGTTTATTAATATGGTGTTGTTAATATGATGTTTGTGAATATGTGTTGTTAGGAATAGAGAAAGATATTGTAAGTTAAGGTTTCGTTTCCCATTTCCTTTTCCCGTATTTTCCATTGAACTCCGTCCAAACGTTACGCCAGCGCTCCGTTAGGCACCCTACTCTACCAAGATAACGGTGATTCCTAACTGCGACCGGTTGCGTTCGGTTTGGCCGGAGGCGAAAGCAAGAGACAAGAAAGGAAGGACAAGGGTCAATAAGCCGGATTCCACGAATACCGTGCTTAAATCCCCTAATCCACGTTGTTGCCGATTTCTCTAGCTTCAATCGTTAAGTTCGGCTCAAAAGACTTGAATACGAAATCCATTAACTTACATTATCCTATCGTTTCCTAACAAGTTTTATACTTGCATATAACGAATAGGTTAGATAACGAACATTCCGCAACGCGCATTAACTCGTTACGACAAGAACGTAAAACGCTCCGTCTCCCTGTGGATCGACCCATGCTTAACCGGCTAGCTGCAAAGCGACACCATCTTGATTGCGGTTAACTTTAATTCTTTCAATCAAATGGCGCCGTTGCCAGGGATACGGTAACGTTTTTATTTTGTTATTTCGGGTTAATAATTGTACATCTCATTTATACAACTAACCCTATTTTCAAAACAAACTAAAAATTTCAAAAAACCAAAACAAAAACAAAAACTAACACATTTAACCAATTTTTGCTCTCTGGATTTCTTACCTGCTGGCAGTCTGGATCCCAACTAAAAAGATAAACAATATCAATGTGGCACTAGTAGAACACTGAGACAGCAGAAGAAGTTTGGAGCTCAAACTCAAAAAGAAAACCGGCGACACACCCTTCAAATCCGGCGACGCCGGCCTCTTCACCACCTTTTGTGTAGCGTTTTGAAAATCGTTTCGGTGAAATTTCGAAAAAATCGGTAAAATAAGGGGGTTTTCTGTAAAAAGTCAAAATGCAAATATCTTATTATAAAAATTAAATATACATATTCTAGCTATGTAATTGCTATTATTTGGTGTTTATTGAGCCGCTGGTAAAATTTCAAATTTTCTGGAAAAAAATATTATTTTATTATTATTTAAGCCGTCACTAATACATTTAATTAGGGAAAATTACAAATTGGAATGAGTTGAAACAAATTTTGTGCATCATAAAACATTAAATAAAATTTTAACATGTGGTTTTTTGAACGAAATCATTTGCCAAAACGGTTTAGAAATTATTGAAGAAAAAAGGCTTTTTTTTAGCGTAAATGGATATTTGGGGTATTGTATTTATCATTTTTCACCACCCCACACCCGTGCCCACACCCACACACCCCCACTTACCCCTCCCCATGGTTGAATTCAGCACCCACCATATCTTTTCCCCACTTGATTTTCAAGGAAAAAGAAATGAAAGAAAAGAAAAGAAAAGAAAATGAGTGAAGTAGTTAGACTTTTGACTTTGTTTGACCTTGACTTTGCCCCCACTTTCTCTACCTCCCTCTCTCTCCTCCCCCACTCCCAATTCCAGCCAAAATTTCCCTCCCCTACTGCAGCAACAGCCCCCCCCTCAATTTCCCTTCTCTTTTCTCTTCAAACTTCATCAAAAATTGCCCCAAAATCCTTCAAAAAAATCCCAAAACCCAAATCCGACTCCTACCCATTTTAGCTTAGCCCGTATAGCATGGATCCTTGTGAAAAGAGAGAATTTTGGGAGGCCATGGATGCTTGTGGACCTTCATATATTTTTGGGTATAATTCTAAAACTTTTTGCTTAAATTGTTACTTGTTTCTTAAAGCTAATTTAAATTAAGTGTTAACTTGGATATGTGAGTTTAATTGCAAGTTTTGGATTTCAAGTTAGGGTTTGTTGTGGAAATGAGTTGTGTTTGATTGTGCATGGTTTAGTGAAGTGGTTTAACATAATTAGTTTTGTAGAAAACTAATCTAGTTGTTAATTACAAGTTGTTACTTGAAAAATTGTGTTAATTTGCTAATTGCTTACTAGGTTTTTGAAATTTGTTAAATTCTTGGGATTAAAAATGTGATTAGGGTTTTCTTGGCTTCATTAACTTTATTAAGTGTGGTTTAATGCTTTGGATCATGCAAATCTAAGCTAGATTGTAGTTTGTGCATTTTTGCTTTGAAATTGTTAAAAAAGGGTATTTTTGTAAACTAGAATATAAGGATTTTTGGAATTTAATGAGATTAAATTCCGGAAATTGTTTATACGACTTATTTAAGATATTTAATAAATATATTGGCCGCTAAATTCATTTAAACATCGTGTTTTGTACAAAAACGGCGAATTGTGCTTGCTAGATTTTCGGAAAAATGACTTTTTAAGTGAAATTGGCGTCTTTGTGAGTTTTAACCTAGTTTATATTAAAATTAGTGTTCGTGAATGTGCAAATGAGTGTGATTGGATTTTTCTCGATGGTTTGACGTTTGTACATCGACATCGAGGGTTGGTTTTACTATTCTTGCATGCGTAGGCGATAGGTTTGGACCTATGCGTGATACGCGTGCCGATTTGATTTTCGTATGCCGTTTCGATCTCGAATTTAGTTTTAATGCGATATGGTGCGTTATGATATGTAGGTACCCCCACGTGGACTTCGAGACGACAAGCAAGCGCGTGGCGACGTCGGCACCGGTGAGCGAGGACCAGGTGAGTAGATTTATATCTACGGGGAGAAGTCGGGTGGATGGCGTATAGCACCCCCGCAGTTCGTGGTGATGTATACGAATACGTATACACACACATATATATATTTTGACTATAATTTGTTTGATATTATCGATGATATAGATATTTGGTGTTCTTGGATGATTTAGTGTCGCGAAACCCTAGAGTAGTGGTCGCACCACACATGCACACACACACCCATACTTGCATACTTTCTTCTTTCATTTGCGCTTATACGGGATTATATAGTTATGTGTTCACATGGGTATGGGACTATGTGTTCACATACGGATTGAGGATGATAGTACTTGGGATTTATGATGAGTCGATGAGATTTGATTTGAGGCCGTGAGATCGGTGATATAGCAGGGTTCGTATCTTAGATACGACATGACGTTGTAGCGGGTCCTTGACGTAGTGTTTCACACACGTCCATGCATACGTAGGCGGTATCAGTATGGTACTAGACGTAGATCAGTACCCCGATCATGATATTTGATAAAGAGGATACTAGGTGAATAGTATGATGAATGTGATATTGACCCGTACCCAGATTGGGATGCCGTACGACGGATTTACGTACGAGCTATATTGATGATTGATCCGCACTCTTGACTTGGGATGCCTGATTATAGATATGGTATCGGATATGATATTATTGAGGCGAGATCACCGACTATACATATACAGGTATGTATATATATCGACTCAGATGATAGGCGGTTTCCTTACCTGTAGTTCAGCTTGTAGTTCAGCCGTATAGTTTAGTGTAGTTGTTAGATTAGATTAGACTTCTTACTTATTTCAAAAACTAACGAATCGTGGGCATTTTTAAAGACAGCTCAAGGGAATCTACGGATATTTCAAAAACGACGTATCTTTTCATAAAAACACCGTAGCCCCTATTTTCAAAACCCCATGATTCGTGTTATTTCAAAAGGCACCATTCCTAGGACTTATATTAGATTATTGCTGATTAGTTATCATTGTGTCTAGTATTCAGCTCCCGCACATTATTCTGTTCGCTCTGCCTCGCATATTTATTTTGCTGCATATTCCATTATTGATATCATGCTGTTAGGACA
Source organism: Agapanthus africanus (assembly GCA_030015575.1). Classification (NCBI taxonomy): domain Eukaryota; kingdom Viridiplantae; phylum Streptophyta; class Magnoliopsida; order Asparagales; family Amaryllidaceae; genus Agapanthus; species Agapanthus africanus. Next base: position 40,806,801 of record JASDDO010000018.1, on the reverse strand, counting down.
CCAGCACCATTACCGATGATGCGTATGTACCACGTACACCTACTTGCCGGCTCACACACATCTTCATCGGTAATTGCCATGTCACGTACACTTTAGAGAATATAATTGCTTGACTTAGATTGTTAGCTAGTAGTGTTGACATGATATTAGTGTACTTCCCTTATATGCCATATTAGACATTGTAGTTATTACCTACCACTTCATGCATACTGTTATTCAGTTGTTCATGCCTAGTTCATTATCATTGACATATGCACTTGTGATGATTTCTTAAGATTTATGATATTTCTGGATTTCGGGGAAAGCCGCAAAATTTACAACTTATGATCTTTTAAAATATAAAATGTTGCGGTTTTCTAGTGATGTAAAGTGTCGTCCACCATGAGTTTGCTGTGGTTTTGGAGATCCGTGTCGAGGAGTGGAGGAACCGTCACGGGTACATGGTGGGCCCGGTATGGTACCCCGGGGCAAGAAGAATGTGGTGTTGACGTTGAGCCTGGCTGGGGAGCACTACCTACCGGTGATATTACCCGACGCGTCGGATATCCGGAGGATACCGTCGTGGTCTTGAGATGGATGGTAGGGGCCGGTCCGGACTGACGGCGCCCTAGATATTGAGATTTAGACATTGATATTTCGAGACAGTGAGATTTATGTTTTGTGTCGATGCTAGACACTGTTGATACTGATTTCATTATGATACCTCAGTTTAAAAATACGAAGGAAATCTCACTAATTTATGAAAACAGTTTCTTCATTTACATGTATTCTGTTTCATGCATTCATACCTCATTCATATGATATATTGCTACCTGAGGCACTGACACGGGCACATGAAATTATACTCGGGGTTAGATATTACCCTAGTCATTGTTATAGGCTGCCTGTTATACTTATATTTGAGGATATATTATGATCATTGACCTAGGTTGCGTTATTTATGCGATTTCTGTGCGTAGATGTTTTTTTCTATTCACGAGTTGGCAACTCACCCCCGTTGTGCCCCAGTTTCTTGCAGGTTGCCGTACAGGTTCATTACGGCTTTGCGGGCATAGTTTCATTCGGGTGATTTGCTAGTAGGTGGGTTTACTTGTATCATACCCCCATTATTTATCTTGTATATCATTATTCTGTTGTATCTAGAATTCTATCAACCAACCATGTATTTATTGAGATAGAGACCAGTGTTGGTTATTCTTTCGACCTTAGAGTCGCTCGTTATTTTTCTGGTGGTTTTGAGTTTCCTTTGAGTTTTGATCCTCGCCGTTGGCGTTGTATATTATATTGTTTGTGTGGTTGTGACCGTCGATTGACGAAGAGCTAGCTCCCGCTTGGGGATGCCTTTTCTTGATTTCGTATACTATTCATGTTGTATCCCGTTTGGGGGCCAGTTTTTACAAAGGAGACTCTGCCGAAATTTTCAGTAAATTTTTTGATGTTTTAAAAACCGCATAATTCGGCTTATGCTATTGAAATTACTTGCTTTAAGTTGTTTTTCCTGCACTCTACTATTTTCTTGGTTTGGATTTCTGGGTTTTCGGTTTACTTAGATTATGTACGCCTCGAGACGTTCGTAGTTTAAGTGCCGGTCATGTTCCGTACTTTCGGGTCGTGACAAAGTTGGTATCAGAGCGTTAGGTTTTAACCTTCGGAGCGTAGGATGACCCTTGGTTGATGGAATAGGTGACTAAAGTAGAGTGACGTACCGTTGGTATGTTCCGCGGCATATTTACGACACGCCACTCCACTTATGAAGCCTTAGGATGTGCATTTCCTTGTTCAGTATTATATTCATTCCGATCTAGCCTCATCGGTATCAGTTTGGTTTTGCTACTACGGTTACGGCAGGGAGAGCTACGGCTAGAGTTACGGTCAGCACAAGCTCGTCACGAACGAGGACTGACCAGGTCGAAATTCCGGCGACACACGATTGCAGAGATATGTCTTTTTACTGTGTTTCCGCGCCATGAGCGTTTGGCGGATCGCCTTTATGAGGTTACTCGGATGTGCTGATCGACACTAGAGGATTGAGCCACTGACAGAGGCCAGCCAGATTTTGATGACCGTTGGTGTGTTGCTTACTCCTGATGATTGAGGCACTGTTCAGCGTGCAGACGAGCGAGCCAGTTGTTGCTGCGAGCGACGAGATATCGCCCCATATGTTGGAACTATGGCGGGGCGAGTTGTACGAATATATGATAGAAGGTCGCTAGTCACCCGATGATGAATGACTAGGAAAGGTGGTTCGTTCGCTTACCCCGATGCGAGGTCATCAGATAGATTGATTCCAGCTAGAGACGACTTCACGCGGAGACGTTGGGAGTCGACAGAGACGATCGAATGTCAGAAACCTATTTATCCAAGTTTAAAGTAGTCGGAAAGACATGCAGGCAATTCTATGGTCCCTCTAGAAGAATGAAACCCTAACTCGACTTAATGACCGTGTGAAAGCCTTTGAACCTTCGGGTTTGCGGCAGTTCTACGGCGCCATTAGTGAGGCTTGGGTTTGCCCTTCTACGGCTGGACCACCGATGCTGTGGTATGTACTCGATACTATTAAACTGTGCCCAAGAGGTTGAGCTCTTGGGGGATTATAAGGTTTTGACGACTCGATCGGATCGCTCGACTTAATTCGGATGCTAGGTGGTGAGATGCATTCTTGGGAGACTCCAGATACGAGGATAGCCGTTGGAGCTCAGTCCATGCAGCCGCGACGAGACGAGTCCAAAGCAGACGACATTAGAGAAAAGTGAAGTAAGAGGTTTGTACCAGATCTAGATGAGATGACGTTCCACTCCGCCGACATCAGAGAGGCGATGCGCATGCCGAGGCATGGTACTTGGACTTACCTTCCAGAAGGAGTCGCGATGAGTATGCAGTCGTTCCAGAGCAAGATGCAGATATAGGAACGGACAATGACTTCCGGACAGTTGGCAGAGACGAGACATGGAAGAGACCGTGAGCAGGATTCCTTCCAGGACACTGCTGCAATGATACTTACACCCAGGATCAGATGTGTCACGTACATTCAGAGAGCCAGAGGCCGACGCCAGTGATATGCTGTCTTACGAGTGGTCGCGATGATTGACCAAGAGATGACCAGAGAAGTGCCAGAACGGAATCGTCCCCGTTAGCACACCTGATAGGGCCGATGAGCCGATGGACCGAAAGATCGGTAATTCATAGTGGAGACCTTGACCCAGGAGTGGTCATGGTTACGCACGCCAGCAGGACAGAGTTCATGATCATCGACGAGACGTTCCACTAGTGACCGCGACAGTTGGCCGAGATTCTTAGAGGATGCGCTTGAGCAGTACTATTCCGCCATTATTGATTACGATGTTTTGGGTGATTTATTCGTATGATTTGATTTTGATGATTGAGGATTTACGATCTTTGCACAGTGTTGCACTTGATATCGTTTTCGTTCTTTAGTTTCACATGTTTGTGATTTTACGGTTTTAAACAGTTGAGTTGGTTTTGTGCGTATGCATGCACACGATTTCGTTCCTGCACTCGGTATAGTTTATATATGCTTGCAGTGCAGTGATACGCCTTTTGTGCACTTAGATGCACTGGACTTCGATTTTGATTGTGATACTCGATATTTGTTTTGTGCACCTTGTGCACCTGATTGCTTTTGCGCACGTTCGGCGCTTGATATTGGATTTCATGATTTCATGCACGATAGATGCACCTGATTTGGATTTTCGCGCATGTGGGGCGCATGTTTTGAAGGGTGATTTTGGTGCACACCAGAGGCACTAAATCGAGATTTTTTTTCGTGCATGTCAGATGCACCTGATTTTGCTGTCAGGCACACATGTTGCCTACGACAGATGTTTCGTACACACCTGATGCACTTAGATATTGTTTCTGTGCGCATGTATGGCACATTCATGGATTTTGATTTCCATGCGCACCAGACGCACGTAGTATTCATGTGCATATTTTGGGATTGATTTCTTATAGAGCAGTACGTTTTTATGATATTGTTATGTGTTTTCGTACTGAGCAGGACTAGTCAGAGGACAGTACCTGAATACATTTTGCATGCATTGATAGTTATTGAAGGGATTTCCAAAAAGCGAGCTATAGCCTCAGTATTTACCTACGCGTCTGATATGACACGAAATGTTTAAAATAAGGAGACCCTTCTAAATTGTTTCCAAAACGGCGGAACGTACATTTCAAACAAAGGTATATATATATAGTTATTTTCTTATGATAAACGTCCGCCACTGTGCAGTGTTATACGCGTTGCACAGCGACTTAAAGAGATTGGCATGCATTTGCTTCAGACACTTACAGATATAGATTCGATATTTACATGTTTAGTTTCGAGTTATGTCATATCGGTTTTGATTTGGATTTGGCATTGATGTCTTCTCCATGACTCCGATGATTGCGGGATGCTTGACGGAGTTTTGATTTGAGTTACATGCTCATTTTTCAAGCGCATGCGCTGCGCTACGATTTGTTTTATGTATTTACAATTTCGGAGCCCCGACGACTTGATGGGTTTTCTTAGATATTTTAGTATTTGGGGGAGTTTGAATTTAAATTCGGGGACCGAATTTCTTTAAGGGGGGAAGATTGTAGCGTTTTGAAAATCGTTTCGGTGAAATTTCGAAAAAATCGGTAAAATAAGGGGGTTTTCTGTAAAAAGTCAAAATACAAATATCTTATTATAAAAATTAAATATACATATTCTAGCTATGTAATTGCTATTATTTGGTGTTTATTGAGCCGCTGGTGAAATTTCAAAGTTTCTGAAAAAAAATATTATTTTATTATTATTTAAGCCGTCACTAATACATTTAATTAGGGAAAATTACAAATTGGAATGAGTTGAAACAAATTTTGTGCATCATAAAACATTAAATAAAATTTTAACATGTGGTTTTTTGAACGAAATCATTTGCCAAAACGGTTTAGAAATTATTGAAGAAAAAAGGCTTTTTTTAGCGTAAATGGATGTTTGGGGTATTGTATTTATCATTTTTCACCACCCCACACCCGTGTCCACACTTACACACCCCCACTTACCCCTCCCCATGGCTGAATTCAGCACCCACCATATCTTTCCCCATTTGATTTTCAAGGAAAAAGAAATGAAAGAAAAGAAAAGAAAATGAGTGAAGTAGTTAGACTTTTGACTTTGTTTGACCTTGACTTTGCCCCACTTTCTCTACCTCCCTCTCTCTCCTCCCCCACTCCCAATTCCAGCCGAAATTTCCCTCCCCTACTGCAGCAACAGCCCCCCCTCAATTTCCTTTCTCTTTTCTCTTCAAACTTCATCAAAAATTGCCCCAAAATCCTTCAAAAAAATCCCAAAACCCAAATCCGACTCCTACCCATTTTAGCTTAGCCCGTATAGCATGGATCCTTGTGAAAAGAGAGCATTTTGGGAGGCCATGGATGCTTGTGGACCTTCATATATTTTTGGGTATAATTCTAAAACTTTTTGCTTAAATTGTTACTTGTTTCTTAAAGCTAATTTAAATTAAGTGTTAACTTGGATATGTGAGTTTAATTGCAAGTTTTGGATTTCAAGTTAGGGTTTGTTGTGGAAATGAGTTGTGTTTGATTGTGCATGGTTTAGTGAAGTGGTTTAACATAATTAGTTTTGTAGAAAACTAATCTAGTTGTTAATTACAAGTTGTTACTTGAAAAATTGTGTTAATTTGCTAATTGCTTACTAGGTTTTTGAAATTTGTTAAATTCTTGGGATTAAAAATGTGATTAGCGTTTTCTTGGCTTCATTAACTTTATTAAGTGTGGTTTAATGCTTTGGATCATGCAAATCTAAGCTAGATTGTAGTTTGTGCATTTTTGCTTTGAAATTGTTAAAAAAGGGTATTTTTGTAAACTAGAATATTAGGATTTTTGGAATTTAATGAGATTAAATTCCGGAAATTGTTTATACGACTTATTTAAGATATTTAATAAATATATTGGCCGCTACATTCATTTAAACATCGTGTTTTGTACAAAAACGGCGAATTGTGCTTGCTAGATTTTCGGAAAAATGACTTTTTAAGTGAAATTGGCGTCTTTGTGAGTTTTAACCTAGTTTATATTAAAATTAGTGTTCGTGAATGTGCAAATGAGTGTGATTGGATTTTTATCGATGGTTTGACGTTTGTACATCGACATCGAGGGTTGGTTTTACTATTCTTGCATGCGTAGGCGATAGGTTTGGACCTATGCATGATACGCGTGCCGATTTGATTTTCGTATGCCGTTTCGATCTCGAATTTAGTTTTAATGCGATATGGTGCGTTATGATATGTAGGTACCCCCACGTGGACTTCGAGACGACAAGCAAGCGCGTGGCGACGTCGGCACCGGCGAGCGAGGACCAGGTGAGTAGATTTATATCTACGGGGAGAAGTCGGGTGGATGACGTATAGCACCCCCGCAGTTCGTGGTGATGTATACGAATACGTATACATACACATATATATATTTTGACTATAATTTGTTTGATATTATCGATGATATAGATATTTGGTGTTCTTGGATGATTTAGTGTCGCGAAACCCTAGAGTAGTGGTCGCACCACACATGCACACACACACCCATACTTGCATACTTTCTTCTTTCATTTGCGCTTATACGGGATTATATAGTTATGTGTTCACATGGGTATGGGACTATGTGTTCACATACGGATTGAGGATGATAGTACTTGGGATTTATGATGAGTCGATGAGATTTGATTTGAGGCCATGAGATCGGTGATATAGCAGGGTTCGTATCTTAGATACGACATGACGTTGTAGCGGGTCCTTGACGTAGTGTTTCACACACGTCCATGCATACGTAGGCGGTATCAGTATGGTACTAGACGTAGATCAGTACCCCGATCATGATATTTGATAAAGAGGATACGAGGTGAATAGTATGATGAATGTGATATTGACCCGTACCCAGATTGGGATGCCGTACGACGGATTTACGTACGAGCTATATTGATGATTGATCCGCACTCTTGACTTGGGATGCCTGATTATAGATATGGTATCGGATATGATATTATTGAGGCGAGATCACCGACTATACATATACAGGTATGTATATGTATCGACTCAGATGATAGGCGGTTTCCTTACCTGTAGTTCAGCTTGTAGTTCAGCCGTATAGTTTAGTGTAGTTGTTAGATTAGATTAGACTTCTTACTTATTTCAAAAACTAACGAATCGTGGGCATTTTTAAAGACAGCTCAAGGGAATCTACGGATATTTCAAAAACGACGTATCTTTTCATAAAAACACCGTAGCCCCTATTTTCAAAACCCCATGATTCGTGTTATTTCAAAAGGCACCATTCCTAGGACTTATATTAGATTATTGCTGATTAGTTATCGTTGTGTCTAGTATTCAGCTCCCGCACATTATTCTGTTCGCTCTGCCTTGCATATTTATTTTGCTGCATATTCCATTATTGATATCATGCTGTTAGGACACCAGCACCATTACCGATGATGCGTATGTACCACGTACACCTACTTGCCGGCTCACACACATCTTCATCGGTAATTGCCATGTCACGTACACTTTAGAGAATATAATTGCTTGACTTAGATTGTTAGCTAGTAGTGTTGACATGATATTAGTGTACTTTCCTTATATGCCATATTAGACATTGTAGTTATTACCTACCACTTCATGCATACTGTTATTCAGTTGTTCATGCCTAGTTCATTATCATTGACATATGCACTTGTGATGATTTCTTGAGATTTATGATATTTCTGGATTTCGGGGAAAGCCGCAAAATTTACAACTTATGATCTTTTAAAATATAAAATGTTGCGGTTTTCTAGTGATGTAAAGTGTCGTCCACCATGAGTTTGCTGTGGTTTTGGAGATCCGTGTCGAGGAGTGGAGGAACCGTCACGGGTACATGGTGGGCCCGGTATGGTACCCCGGGGCAAGAGGAATGTGGTGTTGACGTTGAGCCTGGCTGGGGAGCACTACCTACCGGTGATATTACCCGACGCGTAGGATATCCGGAGGATACCGTCGTGGTCTTGAGATGGATGGTAGGGGCCGGTCCGGACTGACGGCGCCCTAGATATTGAGATTTAGACATTGATATTTCGAGACAGTGAGATTTATGTTTTGTGTCGATGCTAGACACTGTTGATACTGATTTCATTATGATACCTCAGTTTAAAAATACGAAGGAAATCTCACTAATTTATGAAAACAGTTTCTTCATTTACATGTATTCTGTTTCATGCATTCATACCTCATTCATATGATATATTGCTACCTGAGGCACTGACACGGGTACATGAAATTATACTCGGGTTAGATATTACCCTAGTCATTGTTATAGGCTGCCTGTTATACTTATATTTGAGGATATATTATGATCATTGACCTAGGTTGCGTTATTTATGCGATTTCTGTGCGTAGATGTTTTTTTCTATTCACGAGTTGGCAACTCACCCCCGTTGTGCCCCAGTTTCTTGCAGGTTGCCGTACATGTTCATTACGGCTTTGCGGGCATAGTTTCATTCGGGTGATTTGCTAGTAGGTGGGTTTACTTGTATCATACCCCCATTATTTATCTTGTATATCATTATTCTGTTGTATCTAGAATTCCATCAACCAACCATGAATTTATTGAGATAGAGACCAGTGTTGGTTATTCTTTCGACCTTAGAGTCGCTCGTTATTTTTCTGGTGGTTTTGAGTTTCCTTTGAGTTTTGATCCTCGCCGTTGGCGTTGTATATTATATTGTTTGTGTGGTTGTGACCGTCGATTGACGAAGAGCTAGCTCCCGCTTGGGGATGCCTTTTCTTGATTTCGTATACTATTCATGTTGTATCCCGTTTGGGGGCCAGTTTTTACAAAGGAGACTCTGCCGAAATTTTCAGTAAATTTTTTGATGTTTTAAAAACCGCATAATTCGGCTTATGCTATTGAAATTACTTGCTTTAAGTTGTTTTTCCTGCACTCTACTATTTTCTTGGTTTGGATTTCTGGGTTTTCGGTTTACTTAGATTACGTACGCCTCGAGACGTTCGTAGTTTAAGTGCCGGTCATGTTCCGTACTTTCGGGTCGTGACATTTTGCCTCCAAATTGTCCTCTGTGCTTCAGTGTTCTGTTTTTGTCCTATTTGTATTGTTTGTTGTTTTATAATTTTTAATTTGCAGGTATTTGGGCATTCGTATCGTTTTTCCGCACTAATATCCGTTTTTTCTGACATTTATAGATTTTTGCGGATTTGCGAACTACGATTGTATGGAGCAAAGTGTACATTCTAAGCTAAGGTGATTACAAAGTATAGTGCCAAAGATCCGGATAGTTTGACCCGCGCAAGCGAACTTTTCAAGCTTACCGAATTTGATTCAACGGTGGTTTCTTAACCCGCAAAACTTATCGGTACATACTTTGTTAACACCTTCTTTCTCAAATCCGACGCATCCAATATAATATCTTTACAGGATTCTTTGCAGGTTCGCTTGCAAACGCTAAACTTGACTAACCCGTATTTGTTACAGTGCCGAGCTTAAAAGTAAAAAAACGATTGTTTAATTCTTCGAATAATTTTTTTTGAATTGCGCGTTGCATTCATTAATACGGACTTAAGGGCAAGCGAACCCCACAACATACGGTAAAGGATTTGATCCCCTTTTTCGTGGCCCACAAATCACGAACTGTGCATAAACGTCTACACGCACAAATTTTAAAAGAAATTAGACTTTAAGCCTTAAGGACTTCGTGCTCACTAGGAGAAGTTAACTGTGTTTAGAACACCGCTTAACGGTATATTGTTTACGGGGTTTCTAGGAAAGTGTTAACGGCGAAACCGCCAAAAGAGAAAGGGTTATTTAATTAAGGACCTTCGCGAAAGCGTCAGAAAATCTCCCCTTATCTTTGCGCTTACCTGGCCTCGTGATCAGTATATCTTGAGCCCGTTTCTCGACACAGTTTTACTTCGACAATCAAGTTCTGGAGTAGGTCTGGTTAACCTAGGTGAACCCTAGACCGATTAGGTGTGTGGTATTTTGGTGTCGTGATTGTTTTTGTCCAGATTGTTTTTGTATATATTCCATTCTTTTGTTAATAACTAACTTTAAAAATAAATAAATAAATAAATAAAAATCACATTCTTTTTCTTCTCCTTTCTCTCATCATATCATGGGTACCCCACCTCGAAAAACTCTTGCCGAACTTTGGTACCCACAACCAGACATAACTTCCTACGGTTCTTGTTTTGGCCGAACTTCGAACGATCCCTCCATGCCTAAAATGTCTTTAAAGGATCGGATAGACGCGTCTAGGACTACCAATTGGACTTTGCAATCCACCTTGTATCAACCATTTCAACCTTCACCACCTTCTTACGTTGATACCCCTTTTTCGAGTCCTGTTATAACTCCAAGACCCATGTTTATTGCTGAACATATTGAACAATCTCGTAGCTGATCTTTCACTCCTTTCACCGCTTCAAATTTTTTGGAGCAACAATTCCATTCACCTTCATATCCGAATGTTGATCCTATCCCTGTCCAACCATTCAATTCCTATCCATCCTACCCAACATTTTCACCTTCCCTAGACATTGCTTATGAACTGCCTTTTGGGAGTTTCCAGTATCCAAACAACTTTGAATCTTTGATTGAAACCCCTTCACAACCTATGTCTAGTCTAGAACAGTCGTTGGAAAACTTTCGGGTAGCGTCATACCAACAGATGATGGATTTGAATGCGTCCATGGCCGTCCACATACAACCTAGTGACCGGTAGCTAGTTTCCAACTAGCTCCACATTTTCCTCTGTATGATGAGGCGGCAGGACAGGCTGAGAATTTGAGTGGAGAGAGTGAGCGGTACCCCCTTCCCAATCAAACCTATCCGTCCCAAATTGAAGCCCACAACTCCGTTTTTGACTGTCTATCATGTGTCCCAAATGAATTATCAATTGAAGATAGAATGTTTAATGAATTGTGCGACTTTGTAGTGTTTGATTTACCCGACTGTGAAGGGACCTTGCCAAGTGAAACCGATCACAAACCTTTTGACCTCTACACCTCCATCTTAGAACCAAAATTGATTGAAATCCATGCTTTTGATGAGGTGTCTGAGAAATTTGATTTTCACTTGATTGAGGATATTGACGCTGGGAATATTTTGGATGATGAACCCGCAATTTTGGATGAGTTTTTCTCTCCAATTCATCATCCCGAGTCATTAACTATTTTTCCCGAACTTCATATGCGTCTTGATATTGATGAAAATTGCATGGAGAAGCTGAATTTTGAGGAGAATATTGAGGAAATTTTTTAGGATGAACCAGTTTTTCTCGATGAGTCGGATTTTCCAATTCATCCTATCCCTTACATTGACTGTGTACACCCTCCTGAACCTTTACCTGATACCCCTCCTCGATCACTTCCCTCCATCCTTTCTATCGTTCCGACCTTGCAAGACACCATATCACTTTCATTTACTATGTCTGGTTTACCAAGTTCGGCTTACCCTTAGTTTCTCACGAATCTTGAGGGATTTGACCCCATCTCTCGACAGGTTGATAGATTAGCACAATCACTTTTTACACATTGGTCATCATAAATTGTGCTAATTTATTCACTCCATTTTCATCCTCAAGTTCGTATTCCGTTTCTTTTTCCTTTCCGCCATTCTTCTCCTCATATACCAGGACCGTATACCGCTTCTACCCGCATACGGTCTCGCGTATTCTCCATTTCTTTCCTCTCCGTTGTTCCCCCCAATCAGAGCAAAGCTCTGTTTGAATTTCAAAATTCAAAAATTGAAGCAACGCTTCAGATCCCTTGCAGTCTGCGCTGCGCGCCACATGTCAAATAGTGGTGCGCTAGCGCAGTTGCGCTGCGCTCTGCGCTGCGCGCCACGTGTCAAACACAGGCGCACTAGCGCAGTTGCGCTGTGCTCTGCGCTGCACGCCACATGTCAAACACTACGCTCTGCGCTGCGTGCCACGTGTCAAACGCAGGCGCGCTAGCGCAGTTGCGCTGCGCTCTGCGCTGCGCGCCACGTGTCAAACGCAGGCGCGCTAGCGCCAATTGCGCCAGCATTGGAATTTAAATAATAAATTATTAATTAATCAGAATTAGAATTCTAGAAAGATCTTTCCAATCTTATTAAAATAAGAAGATTATCTTCTGTAAAACAGAAGCCTTAGGATCAAAGATCCAACGGTGGGAAAATATCCTCAGATCAATCAGAGAAAGATCTCTGTAACTAACTTAACAAACCAATTAGCCCTATATAAAGGCCCCTAAACTCCAAGTCTCACATATCTAGAGATACAGAAGAGAGAGAACCCTCTGCAAAATTTGAGAGAAAACTCAAAAAGAAGAAAGGCAAGCCTTTGAAGAAAAAAGATCATCTTTTTCATCTTTAAAGGTAAAGAATTTGATTCTTGAAGAACAGAGATGAAATCATCTCATAAAAAAAAGAAGAATCTCTTCTAAAAAATCAAAGATCTAAGAACAAGATCAAGATCTTCAATAAAAAAGGAAAAGATCAAAAAGATCTAATTATAAAAGATTAAAAGGAAGTAATTTACTTCATTCTTAGATCTTTTGATCTATATAAAGGCACAGCCTTTTGATGAACCATTGGTTCTTGAATCTTGAGGTAGAACCTTTTTTGAGAAAACAAAGAACCTGTTTCTTTGATCTTAATTGGATCAAGATGCGCTCTGCGCTATTGTACAGTGCCTTGCACTCTTGAAATGCGCCTTTGTGCTTATTAGATTGGCGCACTGCGCCAGAACGCGCCACGTGTCAACCACAGAATGATCTGCGCTTTGCGCTTCTAAATATAGCGCACTGCGCTCTTGGATTGGCGCATAGCACCATGGCGCGCCACATGTCAGCAGCGTACTAGCGCAGCGTATTGGCGCAGCGCACTGCGCTAACAGACTTGCGCATTGCGCAGAGCGTGACACGTGTCGCTTTCGCATGCACTAGCGCATTGTGCTTTTTAATTGGCACAAAGCGCCTGACAAGCCACGTAGCGCACTATCAGACCACTATAAATGCTATGCATTATTTAAAAGGGCAGAGCCCAAGCAAAGGCCTAACAGGCCAAATATAAATGCTATGCATTACTTAAAAGGGCAGAGCCCAAGTAAAGGTCTAACAGACCAAATATAAATGCTATGCATTTGACTACAGAACCCAATGCTATGCATTATAAAAGGGCAGAGCCCAAATAAAAGCCTAATAGGCAGAACATGAATAAAATGTTATACATTTTCAAATGGACTTAGCCCAATTCTGGCCATAAGTCCTCAATTTAAATTGAACTGAGCTCATCCGCTCTTCCGATCAATTTACACCCGGTTCGAGGGTACATCTCTTTACTCCTATGATAATTGTCGTTGTAATCCCTCAACGTCGTCAGAGAGATGACGGGTCCTGACAACCACACACTGCTACGGACTGTGGGGTCCTTAAACTCATGGACTATGACATCCTTAACCTCGACTGTGATTTCTTAAAACTAATACCTGACTATGATGTCCTTAACCTTGACCGTGATGTCTTAAAACTAACATCGGACTGTGAGGTCCTTAAGCTCACGGACTATGATGTCCTTAACCTCGACCGTGATGTCTTAAAACTAACACCGGACTGTGAGGTCCTTAAACTCACGGACTATGACGTCCTTAACCTTGACCGCAATGTCTTAAAACTAACATTGGACCGCAATGTCCTTAAACTACTTATCGACCATAATATCACTAAACAAAACAATAGAGCCCCCAATTGCTCTCTTGTCGGATCTAAACGATCCCGTTAAGTCGATCTTAGTCTAAAATTAGACTAACGTGTCCTTAACGAACGTTTAAGTTGATCTTAGCCTCAAATAAGGCTAACGTATCCTTAAACACCCCCCCAAACCCAAATCTAAGAAAGATACGGATTTGGACTAGTCCACGTCCTACGGGCGATAGCATAACTTAGTCTCCGTATACAATCCACAGGCAACCGAACACAAAAACAAACACCCACGACACGAAGTGACCATCTGGAGAAGGAGAAAGTTGTTACCGCAATACGGTAGCGTAATTAACTGCAGGGGCTTGCGCCTGCAAGGAAGAGCGTCCCCACAATCAAAAACCCCTCAAGCGAGGGGGAATCTGACGAAGTCTGCTATATCATACGCATCCGTTTAAACCTTCGATACATGGTGCCATAAATCAACTTGGCATACTCGGAGAGGTGGACGGATAGCACCAATTAGCATCTGCCCCGAATTTCAGGCAAAGACGTTCGCCGCGTCTCTGTCGCGTCTTTCGGAGGGGAACAGATTCTGGCACGCCCGGTGGGACCTTTTCCTCTTTCCACTCCACACTTCGTGTGTCGTATTCGCGAACGAATCGGGGTTTGTTAATGGTTGCCCTTGGGTTTCAATTTACTAAGATTTGGTCTCTTGCTTGGCGCAGAAAGCAAAACAGCAATGGTATTCACCTGCTCGAAGTGCTCCAACTGCAGCTGCAACTCGCGTCCTACCTCAACTGGGGGCATAACCTACGGGCCCAAAGCGGCCTCTCTGTTCACGATGCCCGTGGAGCAGATTACTCAAGCCACCATAGGATTGTTTTTCGGAACCATGCTTCCGCCGACAAGCTTCAGCACCCCAATGCCCGTACCATAAGCTCCCAAGAAGTCGGTCTTCGATCGACTTACAGCTACTGCGGCCCCTCTCAGCGGGTCGTCCAGCACTAGCGCCTCGGTCTTCTCCAGACTGGGCCAAAATTCCTGCGGGCCCACAATGAAGCCTGCGATTCCAGAGAAGGTTATTCCAAAGAGAGTAACCAACCCTGCTACTGAAGTCGTCAAGGCGGCTTCTCCAGCCAAGGGGTCGGCCTTTACAAGACTGACCGTCCCAACTCCCGCTCCTGCTACTCAAAGGACATCAGTCTTTAATAGGCTGACACCGGTAATAGCCCCTCCCTTGAACAGGGGGCAAGACAAGGCCATCCCCGTCACCGAGCCAACTCCATCAGCTCGACATGCTCGACGTCGCCACTGGCGCCGAGTGAGGAAGTCAGGAGGTAACTCTCCTTCTGGGCTAACTCCACCAGCCCCGACGGTGGAAATTAATGCTGCTGTTCCAACTGGGAACAACTTTGAGCTGCTAAATAAGGTGCGTAGGAATTCTCCTACCGCCGTACTGAAAAGGTCTCCTCCTCCGGTGGAGAATATTGCGGAAGCAAAGCCGGAACAGTCCCCTCAGCGGCTGTCCTCCAAGATCTACAAAGTCTGGCGGCAGGTCCGAAACTCGGTGGTGGATCAAGAATATTCTTGCCGGCAAAAGAAGCTGAAAGTTCAACAGGAGGAAAGCCATCCTGCCAAGCCACGAAAACCTGTTTGGGTGCCCACCGCGATGGCCCCCTCAACTTCCACCGTTCATAACAAAAGAAGACCGGAGAAGACCCCCATGCCTGCAACAAATGTTAGAGGCACTAAGCCCAAACGCCCCAAGTCCGGGAGCATGGTGATCCATACCATTTACATGGCATCCGGGAAAGAGGATAGCCGCGCTTCGATGGGTCACCGACCACTCACCCGATCCATCACAAGAGCCCAGGAACAACAGCAGCAGAAGCTCCAGGAGATGCTAACTGCGATGGCCGCACTCACCGGACCAAAAGAAAGTCCGGAAGCGTCATCAGAACAATGTCGCGAACACAAGACCGATGCTGAATTCCTTCGTAGAATGCTTGAAAAGAAGGACAAGGAGGCTGTGGAACAAGCGGCCAATATAAAAAAGATGGCTCTTTTGTTCCAAGACATGGTCGGGATGATGATACAGCCGGACCCTCCAGCCGAAGATCCTCCGATTATCCTTGAAGATGACAGAGGAGAAATGTCAAATCCACCTCCGACTCTTTCAGCAGCCAAAGAGGAAACAATCTCTAAAACCGCCCTGGATGATTATATCACTCAACAAATACGAGTTCACCATGCTAATGAAGCGGCCGGCCAAGTCGTCAAAACGGGGCGACCATATCCGGGCTGGTATGATCAGATAAAGTACCCGCCGGCCTACACAATCCCAAAATTCTATGTCTACAAGGGGACATGCAACCCCCACCAGCACGTCGCCCAGTTCAGGGCTCTTTGTGGCAACACCGGCGGCGATGATAAGCTCTTGCTTCGCCAATTCATCGACAGCTTATCGGAGACGGCGTTTGAATGGTACTCCGAGCTTCCAAACGACTCCGTCAAAACTTTCGCAGAAATGGAGTTGCTATTCACTCAGCGATTCGCTAGCGCCAGTGAACGCACCCCGATAACGGCGTTGATTAATGCAAGGGTGAAGCCGGGCGAAACTTGGGTTCAATATGCAATCCGATGGCGGAACTTGTAGTCGAAGTGCGAACAGCGCATCGAAGAAGCACCAGCGGTGGGCATGTTCGTGGGCACCCTAGACCCTCATGCAACTATTTCACAGTTCATGATGTTCTTTAAACCAACCACGTTCCAGGCTTTAATCGATAAGCTGGCCTAGATGGATCAAATGGGTTATAGACCGCCTCCCCCGAAGCCGGAACCTCGGAATGACAATGGTAAAGGAAAGGCAACCTTCGTCGCGAATACCCAACAACAGCCCAATGCCCCAAAGCTAGCAGATCAACTGGAAGAGAGACGGCGCTATTACAATGAGAAAATGAAGCGTCCTTACTCATTCCCACGAGACAAGACGAAGAGGCTGTTCGAGCTGGCTATGCGCAATAGGCTTATCAGTTTGGTGAATCCCAGGCGACCGCCGCAACCCAGTGAAGTGAATAATCCCAATTACTACCCTTACCACAAAACGGTAAGTCACCCAATCGAAGATTGCTTCGTTTTCAAGGGATGGATCGAGGATCAATACCTACAAGGCAAGTTTGCGCTTTCCGAGAAGTGGAAGGTAAACCCACCACAGACACACACTCCTAAGAAAATGGACACACTGGGGGCAACTTGTTCTTTTGTTGAAGAAGCTCCATGGGAGGTCATGCTTTCAGCCAAAACCAAAAGGATGCTAAATGATCTCAAGACATGCCTGGCGATCAGGTGGAAGAACCCGCAGGAACCTCAGGTCATTGAAGGGATGCTGAAGCCGCGCCCAACTCCAAAGATTGGTGGTGATGGCCCAAGCACTCACACCCAGCCGTCAAAATCTTCAAAGAAGAACAAGAAGAAATCCAAAAAATCCGTGAAGCCTGGTGACAAGCGCACGGACCTGCAGAAACAGATCGACATGCTGGAGGAGTATAATCAGAAGGCACGGACTCCCATCACACTCCAAGAGTTCCTCAATCACGTCCTTAAGGACGAAGATGATGGAGAAGGCTCGTCGGATGAATCTGAGGATTACGTAGCAAGTTGTCATGTGATCTCTCACTCGCTTACAGACGATGAAAAGTCTTCTTGCACAGAGAAACTGGGGGCAGACCCTGAACCAGAACTTCTGGGGCCGTCAGATGAAATGATCGACACATTCCTCAACGAAGCTCTCCTGAAAAGTAAAGCTGATCAGGAGCGCGAGACGGCCATATTTGAAAGAGCCAAACTCCGGCGATTGGACGAAAAAGTCAAGACACTCCTGCCAAATCAAAAGACATCCGTTGCGGATAAAAACAAATTCAAGACGAGGAAAAGGTTTGCTAAAGCCATATCAATGGGAATGAAGCTACCACCCTCCGAAGGAAACACTCCTGGTGAAGCGGAGATGCATCCTAGCTACTGTTCATATCATCGAAAGGTTTCGCACCCCACCGAGGAGTGCAATGATTTTAAAAGATGGTGGCACGGATTGTTGGATATAGTGCCCTCAGAGTCAATTATTGGATCGCAGGCATGTGATTGCAATGATTGAGAGAGGACCTATACCGGTAGGACAGTCTTACTTGAGAGGTTTGTATACTACATGGTTTGTCTTTATTATCGTGTACTGCTTTAGGTGACCTTACAGGTCACTATTGCACGTTGATAGAGCCCTTAGGATTCTTGCTTGACGGCCAGCAGTATGATGGCGATCATATACGTGGGAGCTGGGGTCTATAAGCACATCCTTAAAAGGTCCCTAGTCGTGGGAGTTTCGAGACAGGGCATCGATACTCCAGAGTAGACTAGTGTATACAGTCGAGACCCCAACGAGGGGCGATGGCTGGTCTCACAAGCCACTGGTGTTAGTTGGTTCACCTAAGATGTATACAGGTGTTCATTGGATTATGAGTACACCGGACAGGACTCGCCGGGAACATGCTAGTTGGGATTATACCAGACGCCAGATAGCAGTTCCCTGGTGACATGAGTACAGGTTAGTTCATCGACCTGAGATCTGTTAGTTATGTATATGCCCTAGAGGCCATTGTTGTACATATGATGTATATTATAATGGATGCTTGGATATATACAGAGAGGACTTTCTTGCTCGTCATGATAGTATGCTATTTGGTTTCACTTTATCTTAACATGTTGACTTGTATTGGTTTATTGTCTTTTTCTCACATGTTGATAAAGCCCTTAGGATCTGTACTCGACTACTGGGACTATGATGAGATCATACTAGTGGGGCCATGGTAGTCGATGAGTACATCCTATAACTGTTCCTAGTCGAGAGTATATCGAGACAGGGCATCGATACACCAGAGTAGACTAGCGTATACGCATCTTGACCCATATGATGGGCGATGGATGATCCCATATCCATCGGTGTTTGACATCAGAGATGGTGTATGGGTGCTCAGTGGAGACTGGGTACACTGGACGGACTCGCCGAGAACTCCCAGATGGTGATATACCACACGTCAGATGGCAGTTCTCCGGTGACACTGGTACAGGGTAGTCTGTAGACCCGAGATCGTCATAGTGTCTTGTGTGATTCCCACTGTGCTTTGATTTCCACCTTACCACGTCCAAGAGGGCGTGCAAAACGGTGGCTTTTGGGTACAGTCCCTAATCATATGGAGGCAATGAGCGATAGGAGGGGATTCGTCTCTCCCGGTATAGGGAGTTGATGTTGTGCTGTGTTCGATTGGCTATAACTAGAAGTCCCTGGCCAGGGCTGATATAGAGATTTACTGGTAAGTGTTACTAGTAGTTTCTCGACCCGTTATGAGCCACACATCGACACGACTTATCGGTTACTGCGGTCTGACGTTTACCACCCCTAGACTTGATATGCGACATATCAGACGAATAGACCGGACTGTACGGGAGTGTTACTGATTGGATTCACAGGAGAACGCACAGGCTAGCTTGTTGATCTTCTGATCGCTCAATACCTGGGTGGCTGTTACGTTTAGCTGACCGCTTGCAGCTTGTGGGTGTTTGATATGATCATCACCTGCTACCGGCGTATTGACTATTCTTTAGAGTCCTACACAGAGGTTTCTTGGCTCAGGAGAAACGGAGTAGAGGCACATATGTGATATGTGCAGGACCGAGGATAATGCGATATGAGATACCGTATTAGATTCTCGCGATATTTAGATATGAACCGGGACATCGGATCAAGTGTTGATTCGATGAATCGGTACATGAAATATTAGTCGGTTATATTCGATATAGCCGGATCGTCATATCAAGTGTTGATTCGATGATTTAATGTATAATAATATATATGATATATTATTACATTATCTAATATTGGCTTGCTTTATTATTTCATTTTCTCACTGGACGATACATTGATATATATGCGATATATGTTAATTGTATTATTTTCTTTTGTTGCAAATATATAATATATATGTGATATATATTATTGTGACATGATATGATTTATTATTAAACATGTTTAAGGATGATTAAATGAGGTTAGGGTTTGATTAGGGTTAGTTGCTTCTTGCACTTTCTAGAAGCCTTTTCTTTTGTCATGGTTAAGATATTTGTTGATGACTCATTGCTAACCCAACCAAACCCTAACTCTAGTTTATTCTCTACAAACTATTAGCCACTCATCCTTGACCATGGTTTACATATCAATCATATAGATTTCTTTCTATTCATCACAAAAGGAATTATCATTTCTATTATCATCTTCTTCTCTCTTGATTTTGAGCTCACTGGAAATTCATTTTGTGATGATAAATTATGAGAAAATGATTTAAAAAGAAAGCATAAATACTACTCTCTCATCCTCATCTCATCTAGCCCATGAGATTAGTGTGTTCATCTCTTTAGAGTGAAAAAGCTTGAGTCTTTGCAACTTCGACGTAGATCATCGGAGATTTGGAATACTTCAAGCTAGCATGGATCGTTCGAGTCGTGGAGCCTCTCTTGAGTCCGGGAGATCGTGGATCGCGGCGAAGGGACTTCTACTCGGAGCTTGTGAAGTGAAGGAGCGGACTACAAAGGTTGTAATCCCTCACACTTAGCTTAAAAGATGTAATCTTGTTTGCTTAACGCTAATTATCTAGCAAAGATCCTGTTTTTGGGTTGTTCGGCACATGTAAAATTTTATTCGTGCATGTTTGATGCCTTATGAACCTTCACTAGTGTGCCCAGGAACCCCACAGTGGTATCAGAGCCTAGCTAGAGCATTAGGCGACGTGTTTACGAAGTTAAAACTCCGATCGAACCCGAACCGATGAAAATAACCCCCTCTCTGGAAATTTTCAAAATCTGGGATTTTTCTGAATTAAAAATACCTAAAAAAATCAGCAGGGAATTATAAGAATTACCATGAAACACGGGCCCACAACTCCACTAAACCGCGGCGGAACCGCGGCTAAAACATGGTTTTCGCGGCGGTTCCGCGGCGGAATTGTGGAATTGGGACACGTGGCTTCATGGTAATATCCGTAGGTGCTTGTTGATGCTTCTGGGTATTTTTAAAAGTGATTCAAGTGTTGTTTAATCTGGGGTTTATTTTGTAATCGTAGATTCGATCGGAAAATTTAAATTCGTTTTTATTTCCGGATATTTAGAAACTGTTAAACTATTTGAACGGATATCATTAACTCACTTTTTCACGGCACGGCAAACTTTCAAGTGTTGAATTTTTATCGGGTTTAAATCTTTCGGAAAAATTGTACAAGTTAAGCGGTGGACCCTCTAGAAGACAACAAACCTTAACTCGATTATGTGACCGTCTTGAACTGCCTTTTGAACCTTCGGGTTTGGGGCAGTACGGCGTGCCACATGTGAGGCGTTGGCTTGACCCTTCTACGATTGGATCACTGGTATTATGACATATTCTGGGATTATTTGAACTTCGCTCAAGTGTTGAGCACTTTAGGAAATTTTGGGTATTTGATTATCTGTTCGAAAAGTTTAATACTGTCTATTTATCTGGAATGTGATACAATATGTGGAATTCATAGAGTTAGGCATGAAATGCGAAGTATGTGATATTTCGGATTTACGATGTCTAAAGTGATTGTGGATTCCAAATGTTGTAGTTTTACACTTTCTTTTCTGTGACCGTAAGTGTAACATGTGATATCGCCGGTTTCGTTGCTATATGTCAACGACAATTGGGATGCGCATATTTACTTACGTTGATGATATGTGATATTATGTGTTGCTGTGATATGTTATATTAGATCGTCGCGTTCTGAATAGCCGGGGGTTTTATGTGAGATGAGGGTTTTTTATTTTCATTCATGTAAAATTCATTTGTAATGTAATATTCTTTTATTTAGGGCACTTCCAGGTTGAGGTTGATGTCACCAGTGTATATTATTTACTTTTCCGCATTAGGTAGACCCAAGGAGGGGAGTACAAGTAACCGGGTTCTAGGGTCCAGTGGGATGCCATCTCGAGGAGTCGAGACCGGGTCTCCTAACCCTAGAATTGGCAGTGTTACTTGCCGCTCTCGTAGGGGTCTTGGGATGTGGGTTTGGCTATTCGTCGCGACCGTGGAATCCGTGTTTTATACAGGCTCGTATTGAAAACACGGACGTCCTAGTATATCCAATATTTCATATATGTTCTTCTGCTGCAATTTTCTGTGATGAGATCATATTACTGCCTGAGACGAATGTTTATACTATATATATATGCTGATATATAAATATTACTGCTTTCGTTTCTTCTGTGATGCTTAGGAAGCATAAGCTGATGGGATTTTATTAATGAGATTAATAAAAAGAAAAGAAACCTAAAGATGTTGTAGAATCAAAACTTTATAAAAGGGGTAGCTACAGTTTTGCTTTGCACAGCGGTATATATGATATGCCCTGCACCTTATTCGATGAGAAAAGAGCTGAGATCCCTTCACCGGGAGTGACCTCTTTAGCGAAACTGGCAGATGCTACAAAACTCGGTTTGTCTTTTGATTGTTTTTAGAGTTTTGCTTTGCACAGCGGTATATATGATATATCCTGCACCTTATTCGATGAGGAAAGGGCCAACGATCCCTTCACCGGGAGTGACCCCTTTAGCGAAACTAAGAAAAGCCTCAAAAACACTCCTTTTCAAAAATTACTCGATTCTACGACGATATCAAATTCGTTACGCAATAGGTTTTTCAGAAAAAACCTGACGTAGCCCTCCGTTATTTCAGATAAGTCCTATTTAGTATTCGTGCTACGTTTGTTGACCTCCGTCAAGGCGTAGTGTACGGTAGCTGACTAGTTTTTTATCTGCTTATGCATTTGATGCAGATTGGATTAGGGTAGTCGTACGGCCTTGTTGACCTCCGTCAAGGGTCGTGCGGGTGAGTTTAATTCAATCAAGAAATGACGGGTTGAACTTGACTAGTAGCCTATGGTTTGTTGACCTCCGTCAAGATCATAGGACACTAGGGGCAAAATATTATCGGGAATTTCAAGCGTTGAAATTTGCAATGAGATTGCATACCTCCTATGAGATAGTTGGATCCCGATACCCACTGCGAGTAAGAGTTACTCCTGGGAGAGTTTTACACAGGACAATTAGCCGATCAAGTAGGTGTCTAGAAAAGTGTTAACGGGGTTACGCCTCTGGGAAAACGAGGTTTACTTTAATTAGGTCCGTGCGAAAGCACGGGGAACCTCCCTCAAAGTACCGACACTGATCTGGCTGAAAGATTGACGAAATTGTAGGGTGTAATTAATCCCGGCTAATCTTACCTTTTTGGGTTTGAAGGTAGATTTGATAAAAACAGTGGGAGACATCCTGATTAGATAAGATAATAACCAATCTAATCTTGCAAGAGCATACGCTAAAGTGTTTTCTTCTCTCTCTCTCCAGGTAGCGACCATGTCAGGCCATAATCAAGATAATAATATGGATGTATTGATTGAACCCGATTATTGTACTGAGCAAGGGAACGTTGGACCCGTTCTTTCTTATAAGAGTTATAAGACTGAACAGGAAACAGGAGAATATCTGGATTCTCACGCCGCCCAAAAGAACATGCATGTTGATGCATCTTTTTCGGGTGTGTTAGTTATTGAGAATTGTTTTTCAGTTCACCCTACGTCCTGGGTATTGGATACCGGATCAGGATCCCACATATGTAAATTGTTACATGGGCTACGTAAAGGTAGAGAACTGGGAAAAGGTGATCATTCCGTTCAAGTAGGGAATGGTGCAAGTATTGCAGCCAAAGCAGTTGGCGAATATCACCTTGTATTGCCAAGTCGTAATACACTGATTCTAAATGAGTGCTATTATATACCGAACATGATGTGCAACATTATATCAGTCTCTTTATTAAGTAAAGAAGGGTATAATTTTGTAGTACAGGATAATGTTATGAACATATTCCTAGATCAAAAGTTGATTGCATCAGGCTCGTTACATAATGGCATATTCATTCTAAATCAGAATACCGTCCTCAATATACAAAACACACACAAGAGGAAGAGTTCAAATATGAACGAATCCTTCTTGTGGCATTGTAGACTTGGTCATATCAATGCGACACGACTGGCTAAGTTACATAAGGATGGTTATTTGAATCCGTTCGAATTATCATCTTATGATACTTGCCATTCATGTCTCAAAGGAAAAATGACCAAAGCTCCGTTTAGTGGACACGGAGAAAGAGTTACTGAACTCTTAGGACTGATACATAGTGATGTATGCGGTCCCATGTCTACGCATGCCAGGAACGGTTCTTCCTACTTCATTACATTCACTGACGATCTCTCTAGATATGGACATGTGTTTCTGATGAAACACAAGTCTGAAGCTTTTGAGAAATTCAGAGAATATAAGCACGAAGTAGAGAACCAAACGGGCAAAAGTATTAAGATTCTTCGATCTGATCGATGAGGTGAATACTTAAGCAGTGAGTTCCTAGATTATCTAAAAGAGAATGGGATTCTCTCTCAGCTTACTCCTCCTTATACACCACAGCACAACGGTGTATCGGAACGAAGGAATCGGACCCTATTGGATATGGTGCGATCTATGATGAGCACTGCTGAATTACCTATTTCCTTCCGGGGGTATGCGCTTGAGACAGCGGCATACATACTGAATAAAGTTCCTACCAAATCTGTGCCTACCATCCCATATGAGATATGGGAAGGGAAGAGACCATATCTTAATTTTGTTAAGATATGGGGTTGCCCGGCTTATATCAAAAGACGAAACCCGGACAAACTCGAGGCAAGATCTGTTTTATGTAAGTTTATTGGATATCCCAAGCATTCGCGAGGGTATATTTTCTACCACAGTGAGGAACAAAGGGTGTTTGTTGCTCAACACGCCACCTTTTTAGAAAAGGAATTTCTTGCAAAAGAAATTAGTAGCTTTGAGGTAGAACTGGAAGAAGTTCCAGCAGAACAAACTACAACAGATGATTTAGTGGAACCAGAGGATTCAGTAATACCCGACAAACCCCAGCCTCTCCGCCGAACTAGCAGGGTTTCTCGTCCACCTGAGAGATACTACGGTTTTCTCATTGATGGTGGAAGCGAGGATTGCATCATGGACGATGATGACCCGACTAGTTTCGAGCAGGCCATCACGAGTGGTGACTCTGTGAAATGGCTGGATGCAATGCGATCTGAGATGGAATCCATGTACACCAACAAAGTATGGACTTTGGAAAATGCTCCTGAAGGGGTAAAACCCATTGGGAGCAAGTGGATCTTTAAAAAGAAATTTGGTGTAGATGGAAAAATTGAGACTTTCAAAGCTAGACTTGTAGCAAAGGGTTTTCGTCAACGACCAGGTGTGGATTATGACGAAACCTTTTCTCCAGTGGCTATGCTTAAGTCCATCCGGATCTTACTTGCCATTGCTGCATACCATGACTACGAAATCTGGCAAATGGATGTTAAGACCGCCTTTCTAAACGGTGATTTAGAAGAGAGCGTGTACATGACTCAGCCAGAGGGCTTCGTAGATAGTGGGAGCAGCGGAAAGGTGTGCAAGCTGCTTAAATCCATTTATGGGTTAAAGCAAGCATCGCGGAGTTGGAACATCTGTTTTGATGTTGTAGTCAAAGAGTTTGACTTCATCAAAAATATAGATGAACCTTGTATCTATAAGAAGGTTGCAGAGGGTAAGGTTGTCTTCCTCGTATTGTACGTGGATGATATACTCTTGATAGGAAATGATATTCCTATGCTGCAATCAGTCAAGCTCTTCTTATCACAGAGATTCTCAATGAAAGATCTAGGTGATGCTTCCTGCATATTGGGAATCATGATCTATAGAGATAGATCTAAATGGATACTGGGATTGTCCCAATCCAGGTACATTGACACCATACTAAAGAGGTTTAGTATGGAAGAATCCAAGCGTGGGAACCTACCCACGATCTCTGGACTCACTCTCTCCAAAGAGATGTCTCCCAAGACTGATTTGGAGAGAGCTCGCATGCAAGGGATACCCTATGCTTCGGCAGTAGGCTCTATCATGTATGCGATGCTATGTACCAGACCCGATGTAGCATACTCACTAAGTGTAGTGAGTCGGTATCAAGCAGATCCTGGAGAGAGTCACTGGACAGCTGTGAAGAACATTCTCAAGTACTTACGAAGGACTAAGGAGATGTTCTTGGTGTATGGTAACGGAGAACTCCAGGTGGAGTCCTTTACCGATTCCAGCTTCCAGAGTGATAAGGACGACTCTAAGTCGCATTCGGGTTTTGTCTTTACCCTCAATGGAGGGGCGGTATGTTGGAAGAGTTCCAAACAGGATACCGTTGCAGACTCGACAATGGAAGCTGAATACATCGCTGCCAACGATGCTGCCAAAGAGCCTGTCTGGATCAAGAAGTTCATTAGTGAACTTGGTGTGGTTCCATCCATTGTGCATCCAATACCTCTGTATTGCGATAACAATGGAGCTGTGGCTTTGGCCAAGGAACCCAGATCCCATCAGAAGTCCAGACATATTCTGAGGCGGTATCACCTGATCAGGAAGATAGTTGATCGCCGGGAGATCGATGTCAGGAGAGTAGATATGAAGGACAACACTGCGGATCCATTCACGAAGGCTATTCCCCAGATACAGTTTGAGAGATTATTCGGGATGCTAGGTATGAGATACTACAGCAGCTGGCCTTAGTGTAAGTGGGAGATTGTTAGTTATGTATATGCCCTAGAGGCCATTGTTGTACATATGATGTATATTATAATGGATGCTTAGATATATACAGAGAGGACTTTCTTGCTCGTCATGATAGTATGCTATTTGGTTTCACTTTATCTTAACATGTTGACTTGTATTGGTTTATTGTCTTTTTCTCACATGTTGATAAAGCCCTTAGGATCTGTACTCGACTACTGGGACTATGATGAGATCATACTAGTGGGGCCACGGTAGTCGATGAGTACATCCTATAACTATTCCTAGTCGAGAGTATATCGACACAGGGCATCGATACACCAGAGTAGACTAGCGTATACGCATCTTGACCCATATGATGGGCGATGGATGATCCCATATCCATCGGTGTTTGACATCAGAGATGGTGTACGGGTGCTCAGTGGAGACTGGGTACACTGGACGGACTCGCCGAGAACTCCCAGATGGTGATATACCACACGTCAGATGGCAGTTCTCCGGTGACACTGGTACAGGGTAGTCTGTAGACCCGAGATCGTCATAGTGTCTTGTGTGATTCCCACTATGCTTTGATTTCCACCTTACCACGTCCAAGAAGGCGTGCAAAACGGTGGCTTTTGGGTACAGTCCCGAATCATATGGAGGCAATGAGCGATAGGAGGGGATTCGTCTCTCCTGGTATAGGGAGTTGATGTTGTGCTGTGTTCGATTGGCTATAACTGGAAGTCCCTGGCCAGGGCTGATATAGAGATTTACTGGTAAGTGTTACTAGTAGTTTCTCGACCCGTTATGAGCCACACATCGACACGACTTATCGGTTACCGGGGTCTGACGTTTACCACCCCTAGACTTGATATGCGACATATCAGACGAACAGACCGGACTGTACGGGAGTGTTACTGATTGGATTCACAGGAGAACGCACAGGCTAGCTTGTTGATCTTCTGATCGCTCAATACCTGGGTGGCTGTTACGTTTAGTTGACCGCTTGCAGCTTGTGGGTGTTTGATATGATCATCATCTGCTACCGGCGTATTGACTATTCTTTAGAGTCCTACACAGAGGTTTCTTGGCTCAGGCAAAACGGAGTAGAGGCACATATGTGATATGTGCAGGACCGAGGATAATGCGATATGAGATACCGTATTAGATTCTCACGATATTTAGATATGAACCGGGACATCGGATCAAGTGTTGATTCGATGAATCGGTGCATGAAATATTAGTCGGTTATATTCGATATAGCCGGATCGTCGGATCAAGTGTTGATTCGATGATTTAATGTATAATAATATATATGATATATTATTACATTATCTAATATTGGCTTGCTTTATTATTTCATTTTCTCACTGGACGATACATTGATATATATGCGATATATGTTAATTGTATTATTTTCTTTTGTTGCAAATATATAATATATATGTGATATATATTATTGTGACATGATATGATTTATTATTAAACATGTTTAAGGATGATTAAATGAGGTTAGGGTTTGATTAGGGTTAGTTGCTTCTTGCACTTTCTAGAAGCCTTTTCTTTTGTCATGGTTAAGATATTTGTTGATGACTCATTGCTAACCCAACCAAACCCTAACTCTAGTTTATTCTCTACAAACTATTAGCCACTCATCCTTGACCATGGTTTACATATCAATCATATAGATTTCTTTCTATTCATCACAAAAGGAATTATCATTTCCATTATCATCTTCTTCTCTCTTGATTTTGAGCTCACTAGAAATTCATTTTGTGATGATAAATTATGAGAAAATGATTTAAAAAGAAAGCATAAATACTACTCTCTCATCCTCATCTTATCTAGCCCATGAGATTAGTGTGTTCATCTCTTTAGAGTGAAAAAGCTTGAGTCTTTGCAACTTCGACGTAGATCATCGGAGATTTGGAATACTTCAAGCTAGCATGGATCGTTCGAGTCGTGGAGCCTCTCTTGAGTCCGGGAGATCGTAGATCGCGGCGAAGGGACTTCTACTCGGAGCTTGTGAAGCGAAGGAGCGGACTACAAAGGTTGTAATCCCTCACACTTAGCTTAAAAGATGTAATTTTGTTTGCTTAACCCTAATTATCTAGCAAAGATCCTGTCTTTGGGTTGTTCGGCACATGTAAAATTTTATTCGTGCATGTTTGATGCGTTATGAACCTTCACTAGTGTGCCCAGGAACCCCACAAGATCGTCATTTTTCTCGTGTGAGTTCCCACTGTACTTTGATTACTACCCTACCACGGCTCAAAGGAGTCGTGGAAACAGGTTTTAGTTGGGTACAGTCCCGAGCCACATGGAGGCAGTGAGCGGATCAGCAAGGGTTCCTCTCTCCCAGTATTGGGGGTGAGGTCGCGCTGTGTCTAGGAGAGCCATTACACGAAGTCCTTGGCCAAGGCAGGAGATTTACTGGTAGGTATTCCAATAGTATCTCAGGGTGTTCTGGGCTACACTCCGACACGACTTGTACCGCTTTTGGAGGTCTGACTTTTACCAACCCCTAGGCCCGCCATACGATGCTCATAGAAGAACGGACCGGACTATACGGATATTGTCACTGACAGGCTCAGTAGGGTGTCAGGATGAGTTCGCTCATCGACGTCCCTTTTGGTCAATACTTGGCAGCCCGTTACGTATGGCTAATACCTCTGACGTGTTAGTGGTTAAATCCACAGCCAAAGTATTGACGAGTCTTTAGAGTCCTCCACAGAAAGTTTCTCAAGTTTCGGGCAAAACGCTGTAGAGGCCGTATGGATATATGGCAGGGTTCGATCATATACGTGCGGTATTGCATGGATCATGATCGGACGGATAATACTAGCGGGCTTTGGTTTAAGCCGGATCCTAGTATTATACAGTGTAGATTTTGTCTTATTGCATCTGTTTTCGGTCGGAATACAAATGCGGGTATGTATATACAGTCGTGGGGTTTTCCTGTAATTTATTACCGGATCACTTTTTGAAGTTGCCAGTTTGTATTTCGTTTCGGCCATTTTCCTTTCTATCTTTCTTTGGCTGAAAATTGGTGTGGAGGGGGTTATTTGTAAATGTGTAAATTTGCAAAGTGGAGGGTGGTTTTTGTAAGTAGTTGTTTCATGATGGTTCTACCATCCTTTGACTTCTTTTTGTTCATCATTGCTTGATTGATGGTGATGGGTTTTTGATGAGACTTTGGTGTGACCTTTTCATGATGATCAGTCATCATGATCTTTCTTGCATTATTGGCACACTCCCTCCTCTTCTTTGATATGGGACCGGCCACATTTTTGGGGAGAAAGGGATTCATTTTTGGTGTGTGGAAAATTATTCACTCTCATATGTTTGCATCAAAAATCCCAAAGCTCATCTCCACATCTTCTTCTCCTCACTACAAATGGCAACTTCACAAATCCCTTGAGACAAACCGTTCTACACTCAATCTACAGCAATCTTGGACACGTCGGCTTGCCAACTTCGTGTCC
This sequence comes from Agapanthus africanus, assembly GCA_030015575.1. Classification (NCBI taxonomy): domain Eukaryota; kingdom Viridiplantae; phylum Streptophyta; class Magnoliopsida; order Asparagales; family Amaryllidaceae; genus Agapanthus; species Agapanthus africanus. Next base: position 40,776,866 of record JASDDO010000018.1, on the reverse strand, counting down.
GAGTTGCCTCGGTCCAGAGGTGGGAGCCCGTAAAAAGACTCGGTGGTGTGGTGCCCTTTCCGACGAGGAGATGAAGACCGGAGATTCCGCGAGGAGCTTGGGATGGAGGCCGAAGACCGAAGGACACGGATCGCTCGGTATAGCCCTCTACCCTTTCTCTAGTTTGCTAGTATTAGGTTAATGGTCTGATCCGGGTTTATAGTCCGCGGTAGCACCGGTTTCCAAGTTGAGAAAAGTTTTTGTTTCCGCATTTTGGCCTCGGAATGACGGCCAGGGCGCTGCCGTGCACTTACATGGTATCAGAGCCACGCCATTAACCTTTACTAGCTTGCTCTAACGTGTTTAGAACTTCGATCGAACAAAAATTCCGAAACCGCGTTTTCAAAAGTGACAGTTTCTGTCGAATTTTGTTTGTTGTCAAAAAATTATTTGGTGCATTGCATAAATTCAGGCAGGGTTTTCTATGAAATCTGTGAAAATTTGGTATTCTGTTGTTACTGTAGCGCGGCAGAACCGCGGCCGTACCCCCCTTTTGGCCGCGGTTCCGCGGCTGAACTGTAGCGACAGTTCGCCATTTTTTCTACAGGGGTTCATGACTTGAAAAAGGGGTTTCTAGAATATTTTGTTTGGGCCCAGATTATTTTTGAGTGCTACAGTTGTGCTTGGGGCCCATTTCGGGAATTTTTGTCGATCGAAAATTTTAAACATGTTAGTTCACAGTATTTACATTATATCTGCGACCGTGAATGTCATTTGATCGGTAAATCCTGTCTAATTGCTATAGTTCTTTTAGACGGATTTGCGAACGTGACATTCGCGTTGATGTTCTGTGTTGTGCTGTGATGTTGTGGATTTGTCGTGGTGGATAGCCTGGTTGCAATGGTAGTACAGTTTGGTTGTATATATACATTTGATATTGCGGGGCGAGCGTTCGACATGTGGACTGCCGTCACTGCCTGTTTGTATATTTTTCTTTTGGGGCACGACCGGGCTGAGCTCGATGTACCCGTTGTATGTATATTTTACTTTCTGTACTAGGATTACCCCGCGGTGGGGTGCACGGATAGCCGGGTTCTAGAGGGCAACGGGCCCACATCTCATGGCGTTGAGACGGAGGGGGCTTCACTCTAGAATTGGCGGGCTATTCGCCGCACTCGTAGGGGGTACAGGTTGACCCAAGGAGTGGTGCCCAAGTTACCGGATTTCGTGAAGTGTTGGGTGGTCCATTCACGTTGCTGAAGGGGGCTGCCTCGCTTCAGGTTTTGGCGGGTAACTTGCCGTGCCCGTAGGGGTCTAGGATTTCATTACACAGGCAATCCACACGACCAGGGGAACGTCAGGTTTCAGTAGCGGCTCTATGAAACCCGGGGATCCCAGATATCTGTATTGTTCTGTGATGCTTATTACATTTCTGTGATGTTGCATTTTATCACGCCTTGAGCGATTATTATATATTGATATATATACTAGCAGATGTTGTATATGTTTTGCATCCGCGCTAGTCCAGTCCCCGCTCTGTCGTTAGTTAAGTAACTTAACGGGTGATGACGGGACCCAGTGGCGAATGCGGATGGCATATACGTACATCGTATTTTCGTTCTTTTGTAGTGTGATCAATTGATGGGACTGCATTGATTCGGATAAATGCAAGCTAAACAAACCTATTCTGATGTTGTTGGAATAATTTTCAAAAAGCTGTTATTGCAAGGACGTTCTCTTTTGTTTTGCACAGTGGTATTCGGTTATGAATATCCAGCACCTCAGTCGACGAGGCAAGGGCCGAGATCCCTTCACCGGGAGTGACTCCTTGGACAGAAGTTTGCGTCAGGGTAATAACTTCACTATAGCCGATTGCCTTTTGCTCTGCATCGTGGTATTCAGTTGGAATATCCTGCACCTCATTCTATGGGGAAAGAGCCGAGATCTCTTCACCGGGAGTGACCTCTTTAGCAAAGGTTTTCGTCACTATATTTATATAAAAAGCTATCCGGTTCCTTCAACGATATCAAGTTTATTACGTTAAAGGTTTTTCGCCAAAAACCATTCATAGCCCTCCGTCATTTCAGACGAGTAGCACTTAGTATTCATGCTATGTTTGTTGGTCAAAGTCAAGGCATAGTGTATGGTAGCTATTTGTTACTTTTCTGTTGCATAGATAGATGCGTTGGTTTGGGACAGTCGTACTGCCTTGTTGGCCAAAGTCAAGGGTAGGTACAGGTGGGTTCAAATCAACCTGGATAATGATGGGTAGAACTTGACATGTGACTTATGATTTGTTGGCCAAAGTCAAGGTCATAAGAGCATGGGGTAAAAATCACATCGGGAGTTTCTAAAGAAACTGAAACTTGCCAGATATGCGCATACCCTCTGGAGTGTGATAACGTGAGTGGATTCCATCACATTATCATGCGATGATAGTTGGATCCCGATTCCCACTGATGAGTTGGTTTACTCCACGGGTGATCCCGACTAATTCTTCTTTTAGGTTTGGAGGAGAATTTGAGGTTATAGTGGGAGGTTTCCTGATTAGATAAAGTGACAACCATTCTGATCTAGGTTAGAGTGCACGCTGAGTGTTTCTTTTCTCTCTCTCTTTGGCAGCGACCGTGGCCCGACCCTTGACTATGACTCAGTGACCAAAATTAACCGAATGTCATGCCCCGAAAGTACGGAACATGACCGGCACTTAAACTACGAAACGTCTCGAGGCGTACGTAATCTAAGTAAGCCGAAAACCCAGAAATCCAAACCAAGAAAAGTAGTAGAGTGAAGGAAAACCAATTTAAAATCAAGTAGTTTTAATAGTATAAACCGAGTTATGCGGTTTTAAAAACATCAAGTATTTCCTGAAAATTTCGGCAGAGTCTCCTTTGTAAATACTGACTCCCAAACGGGATACAACATGAATAGTATACGAAATCAATAAAAAGGCATCCCCAAGCGGGAGCTAGCTCTTCGTCAATCGACGGTCACAACCACACAAGCAATATAATATACAACGCCAAGGGCGAGGATCAAAACTCAAAAGGAAACTCAAAACAGCAAGAAATCTATAGAAATACAACGCGCGACTCTAAGGTCGAAAGAATAAATATCACTGGTCTCTATCTGAGATAAATACAAGTTTGGTTGATGGAACTTCTAGATACAACTGAATAATAATATGCAATGTATAATGATGGGTACGATACAAATAAACCCACCTACTAGCAAGTCACCCGAACGAAACTATACCCGCAAAGCCGTAAAAAAAACTGTATGGCGACACCTGCAAGAAACTGGGGCACAACGGGGGTGAGTTGCCAACTCGTGAATAGAAAAATATCTACGAATAGAAATCGCATGTATGACGCAATCCTAGGTCATACGATCAATATATATAATCCTCAAATAAAACCAACAGTCTATAACAATGACTAGGGTGAATCTAACCCGAGTATAATCTTATGTGCCCGTGTCAGTGCCTCAGGTAGCAATATATCATGAATGAGGTATGAATACATGAAAACAGATTACATGTAAATGAAGAAACTGTTTTCATAATTTTGTGAGATTTCCTTTGTATTTTTAAAATGAGATATCATAAATGAAATCAGCATCAACAGTGTCTAGCATCGACACAAAACATAAATCTCAAAGTCTCGAAACCTCAGGCTCCGGCTATCCGGACTGGCCTGTATCATCAAATCTCAGTACCTCAATATCTCAAAATCTCAATGTCTCAATCTCAATATCTAGGGCGCCGTCATTCCAGACCGGCCCCTACTATCCATCTCAAGACCATGACGGTATCCTCCGGATATCCGACGTGTCGGGTAATATCACCGGTCGGTAGTGCACCCCTGCCAGGCTCAACGTCAACAACACGGCCTTCTCGTCCCGGGGTACCGCACCGGGCCCACAAACGCTTCATCCAACTCCTCGAATCGGATCTCGAAATCTATCAGCAAACTCATGGTGGACGACTCATACATCATGGGAAAACCGCATTTTTATTTAAAAAGAGAGAAAGCAGTTTATATATGTTTTGCGGTTTTCCTCCAAATCCAGAAAATATCATGGAAATCCGAATCATCAATAGCATGTAAAACCATGAATATAAGCATGAGAATGAATAACAGTATGCATGAAGCGACAAGTAATAACTACAATATCTAAGCTGGCATATAAGGTATGTACACTAATATTATGTCAAACTACTGGCTATCAAGCTAAGTTAAGCAATAATATTTTCTAAGGTGTACGTGACATGGCAATTACCGATGAAGATGTATGTGAGCCGGCAAGTAAGTGTTTGTGGTACATACGCATCATCGGTAATGGTGCTGGTGTCCTAACAGCATAATGTCAACAATGCAATATGAAATAACAATGTAAATATGCGATGCAGAGCGAGCAACCAAAATGAGCGGGAGCTAAATATTAAACAATGGTGCCATTTGAAATAACACGAATCGCGGGGTTTTGAAAATAGGGGCTACGGTGGTTTTTAAGAAAGGATACGTCTTTTGAAATATCCATAGATCCCTTGACCTGTCTTTTAAAATACCCACGATCCGCTAGTTTTGAAATAGGTAGGAGTCTAATCTAATCTAACAACTACACTAAACTATACGGCTGAACTAATAAGCTGAACTACAAGTAAGGAAACCGCCTATCATCTGAGTCGATACATATACATACCTGTATATATACAGTCGGTGATCCCGCCTCAATAATATCATATCCGATACCATATCTATAAGCAGGCATCCCAAGTCAAGAGTGCGGACCAATCATCAATATAGCTCGTACGTAAATCCGTCGTACGGCATCCCAAATCTGGGTACGGGTCAATATCACATTCATCATACTATTCACCTGGTATCCTCTTTATCAAATATCATGATCGGGGTACTGATCTACGTCTAGTACAATACTGATACCGCCTAAGTATGCATGCACATGTGTGAAACACTACGCCAAGACCCGTTACAATGTCATGTCGTATCTCAAATACGAACCCTGCTATATCACCGATCTCACGGCCTCAAATCAAATCTCATCGACTCATCTTAAATCCCAAGTACTATCCTCATTATCCATGCATGTGTATATGAATGTACATATGCATAGTCCCATACCCACGCATATATACATATATACACATCCCAATTGGCGCACAAGAAAGTAATGTATGCAAGTCTGTGTGTGCGTATGTGGGTATAACAACTACTCTAGGGTTTCGCAAATAACCCAAAGCTAATCCATGAACACATAATCATAACATGAATAAACATTCTCGTATCATAAAACACCTATATAAACATATATATATGAGCTACACTACGGACTGCGGGGATGCTATACGCCATCCATCCGACTTCTCCCCGTAGATATAAATCTACTCACCTGGTCCTCGCTAGCCGGTGCCGACGTCGCCACGTGCTTGCTTGTCGTCTCGAAGTCCACATGGGTTACCTACATATTATAACGTACCGTATCGTATTAAAATCCGACTCATGACCCAAAACGACACGTGAATCCCACATAGGTCAAAACCTATGGTTGCTTTCACAAATCAACCCAAAAACCCTCGAAGTCGGCGTACAAACGCCAAACTATCGAGAACAACCCAAACACACTTATTTGTACAATTACAAGCACTAATTATAATATAAAATAGCTTAAAACTCACAAAAACCTCAAACTCGCTTTAAAAGCTATTTTTCTGAAAATCTAGCAAGCAAAATTAACCGTTTTAGTACAAAACTCGATGTATAAACGAATCTAGCGGCCACAATATTCACTAAATATCTTAATTAAGTCATAAAAACAATTCCCATAATTTAATCTCATTAATTTCCATAAACCTTAAAATTCTAGTTCACAAAATACCTAATTTTTAACAATTTTATAGCAAAAATGCACAAACTACAATCTAGCTTGGATTTTCATGAACTAAAAGCATTAAACCACTCAATATAATCTTTATAATTACATGAAACCTAAATTTGAATTTTATCTCACAAGAATATAATTGTTTTCAAAACCTAGTTTACAATTTATATACTTATCACAATTTAAATCAACAAATATGCAACTAGCAACTTAAATTGGATTTATCATAACCTAATATGTCAAATACATCACACAACCCTAAACTCACAACACAAACCCCAATTTGAATTCAAACCCCACTCTTGAATTTCAAATCATGCACTTGGAATTAAAATAAAAACCTATTTAAACATCTAATTAAGCTAACTTAAAACAATTAACAACAATTTAACACAAAGGTTAGAATTTATACCAAAATAATTTGAAGATCCCACAAGCACACTTAGCCTCCCAAATTAAAATCTAAATCCCTGTAGGGTTCCTAGGCACTCTCAAGAGGTCTCACAAGGCATCAACCATGCCAATTTCAAAAATTATGGTGCCGAGAAACCCTAGTGTACGGATCGTTGGCTAGAATTCTAGGCGAAAATGAAAACTAGTTAACATTTAACTACAAGAATACGGAAATAAAACCTTTGTAGATCCGGTTCTCCACCTCCATAGCTCCGCAATGAAGTCTCCTCGCTGTCCTCATGCAATTCCGGGCTCTAGCGTCGGCTTCATCGGAGAAGAAGCGGGCTAGGTCATCGACGACGTGCCGAAGATGATCTACGTCGAGGCATCGCTAGATCAAGCTCCAACTTCACCAAGTCAAGAAAACTTGTGAAGAAAACACACTCTACTACTTGGCAAGAGGTAGAGGATGAAGAAATAGGAGTTGGGTTCACTTTAGAATTGGATTTCTCACTCAAATACATCAATCACCATTGATGAAGAAAGCTTTTTCTTCATTGAAGAAGATGAAGAAGATGAAGAAAGAAAAATGATAAGTTGATTAAAAAGAATAGAAAAACAATACTTATCATAATTCTAACTATGGTTATGTGTAGAGAATTGACCAAGGTTAAAGGAATGGTTAGGATTAAGGATGAGATAAGAATGGTGGACAAAGTCAAAGCTTCATGAAGCTTCAACTAAACAACAAAGAATGCCACCATTTTATCATTTCCTTTTCTTTTTCCAAAAGAATAAATAAATGAATAAAATGAATAAGGAAATAGTAAACCCTAACCATTTCATTAACCAAGGTTTAATTCTTTACACTTAACCAAAAAGGCATGTATCATCAAACATGATACAAGCAAGTGCACAAAATCATATCGCATATGCAATGCGCACATCCGAGTGAGAAAATCCATTTAAAGTGAACCGATACTAGTTAATGCAAAGTAATATATCAAATATATAATTATGCATTAAATAATTAAATCAACACTTGATTCAATGATCCGGTCATGTCGTACACAACCGACTAGTATACAATGTATCGGCTTATCGAATCAATCCTTGATTCGATAACTAGGTTATATCGCATACAACCATTCGACACATTCATCGCGAGAATGGAATACGGTATCACATACACGCATGATTCTCGGTCCTGCACATATCTCATATGCGCTCCTATTTCGTTTCGCTTGAGCCAGGAAACCTCTGTGTAGGACTCTAAAGACTCGTCAATACGCCGGCAGCAGGTGATGATCATATCAAACACCCACAAGCCGCAAGCGGTCTGCTAAACGTAACGGCCACCCGGGTATTGAGCGATCAGAAGATCGACGAGCAAGCCCGCTCACACTCCAGTGAATCCAACCAGTAACACTACCGTACAGTCCGGTCTGATCGTCTGATATGTCGCATATCTCGCCTAGGGGTGGTAAACGTCAGACCCCAATAGCTCGATAAGTCGTGTCGATATGAGGTCTATAACAATTCGAGAAACTACTGGTAACACTTACCAGTAAATCTCAGCAACCCTGGCCAGGGATTTCCTGTTATAGCCAATCGAACACAGCGCAACATCAACCCCCTATACCGGGAGAGACGAATCCCCTCCTATCGCTCATTGCCTCCATGTGACTCGGGACTGTACCCAAAAACCACCGTTTTGCACGCCCTCTTGGACGTGGTAAGATGGAAATCAAAGCACAGTGGGAACCACACAAGACTCTATGACGATCTCGGGTCAACAGACTACTCTGTACCAGTGTCACCAGAGAACTGCCATCTGACGTGAGGTATAATACCATCTGGGAGTTCTCGGTGAGTCCGTCCAGTGTACCCAGTCTCTACTGAGCACCCGTATATCATCTCTGATGTCAAACACCAATGGATATGGGATCATCCATCGCCCATCTGTATGGGTCGAGAAGGTACACGCTAGTCTACTCTGGTATATCGATGCCCCGTCTCGATACACCCACGACTAGGGACCTTGAAGGATGTACTTATGGACTACCATGTCCCCACTAGTATGATCTACATCATAGTCCAGGTAGTCAAGTACACATCCTAAGGGCTTTACCAACATGTATCAGAGAGACAATCAGTGTACACGTTAAGGTAAAGAGCAACCAGATAGCATACTATCATGTCGAGCAAGAAAGTCCTCCCTATATATGTCCAAGCATCCACTACAATATACATCCTATGTATAGTAATGGCCTCTAGGGCACACATATAACTAACAATCCCTAGATCCATGCTATGGTAGCCAAGGGAAAATGGGTAGGAGGTGGATTTGGATTTGGATTTTTGCTTGATTTTTTATGGATTTTTCAAGCATTTTTGATGAACTTTTTTAAAGAAAAAGAGATGAAGAATGAAGGGCTGAAATGGAGGGGGGGCTCGGCCAATGCAGCATGAGGAGGAGAGGAGAGAGAGTGAGGTGGGGAAAAGCAAGTGAGGAAAGTTCAAGGTCAACACAAAAGTCAAAACCCACTATTTCTATCATTTTCTATGCTTTTCTTTTCTTTTCTTTTGAAAAAAGAAGTGATTGGAGAGAGGGAGAGGGGGAGGGCTGTCATGGTGGGACCGGCCACATGGGGAGAGGGTGAGGTGTGGGTGTGTGGGTTAGGAAAAAGATAAATGCTAAACCATAATTCCCATTAACACTAATTTCAACGAAAAAAGCATTTTTCTTCAATATTTTCTAAACCGTTTTGGCAAACGATTTCGTTTCAAAAACCACATGATAAAATTTTATTTAATGTTTTATGATGCACAAAATTTGTTTTAACTCATTCCAATTTGTAATTTTCCCTAATTAAATGTATTAGTGACGGCTTAAAATAATAATAAAATAATTTTTTTTCAGAAAATTTGAAATTTCACCAGTGGCTCAATAAACACCAAATACTAGCAATTACATAGCTAGAATATGTATATTTAATTTTTATAATAAGATATTTGTATTTTGACTTTTTACAGAAAGCCCCCTTATTTTACCGTTTTTTTCGAAATTTCACCGAAACGATTTTCAAAACGTTACACCGAACCTTCTTAAACACTGGCTTTTAGATTGTCAGAATTGCATACCTCATTGCCACTCCTACTTTTACCCTTTTCTCCAGAACACCCCGTATTACTACGAACGTCCACTTCCATTGGATAAAACCATCGTATGGTTATATACGAACTCGAGGGAACTTGTTCCAGATTCAAGAATGGTTTCCGGTTCTGGAGAAAACGAATAGGACTATTCAGTAGTCTTTTCTTTTTACCTTCTCTTAGGTTGCGAGTACTCCTTGGATTAGGACAGTATACCTATTACTCTTATTGGATAGTCTTCTTCCAAACCATAGACGGGTGCCGAACGGTAGGGAATGAAGAAAACCAATTAGCCTAACGATGGTGTACAGAAGGAAATAAGTTAAGACAAATAAAGGGATTAGTAAGAGGGTAAAGTAAACTGCGACTGCTATTCACGACCAAACCAAGTATTTCATCGCCACTCCTACTTCACTTTTTTATTTCTCCAGAACACTCCGTATCACTACGAAGATCCACAGTTATTTGGATACTCCATCGTATGGTTATATACAAACTCGAAAGGAACTTGTTCCAGTTCGGGGATGGATTCTGGTTCAGGAGAAATAGGAATAAGGTTTATTCTGTTGTCTTTTATCTTCACCTTCTCTCGCATTGCGAGTGCTCCTAGGATTAGGACAGTACACCTGTTACGCTTATTGGATAATCTTCTTCCAAACGATAGGCTGGTGCCGAATGGTAGGGAAGGAAGAAAACCATTTAGCCTAAGAGGGTGTACAGAAGGTAACGACTAAAGACATATAAAGGGATTTGGAGAGATGGCAGAGAAATATACGGTTACAGTTGTGAATCTGGATAATGGAAGAGGCATTACTAGGAATACCCGGATACCCCTTCGAAACATTTATATGTTTCAGTTTCACTGTGTATTGTTAATAGAAACCGATTTCCCAATTAGACACTTGCTCCAGGGTATGTATTTACCAGGTTTGATTCTCACATCTGTATGGTTTTACAGATGATGAGTGGGAGTAAGTTATTGGGAATTAGGTGATCATCCTCATTATATCGGGATTCGTTGTAATTGGTGATATTTGAGGAAGTCACCTGAGTTGTTTGGCGGACGGCAAATATTTGGTTTTGAATATCCGTTGTTATGCACCAATTTCAAATTGATATATCTGTACGTCTATTTTTATTGAGTGAGATATATCCTTTTTGAAATTATGTCCATGACATTTACCTATATCAGTGGATGGTTAGGTAAGGAGCATTAAAACAGCGGTGTAATTCTTCTTAACCAGAAGTATAGTTTTCAACCTACGACACACAGGGTTTGAGTTATTCGACTCAGGGGACTTATACAGAGTATTGTATGTTGTCCAGTGTCCATTAGGATAGAGGGGTTGGTCCTCGTACTATACTCTGTTTACTTATGACTTCTCTAGTTCTTAGATAATTGTTTCGTAGAAACACAAGGTCCAAGTATTGAGAAGTTATAGGTATAAGAGTAAAGTAGAGAACCAGATGTTGCAAGTATCGGGATTCTTCAAGGTGATCGAAGATGTAGATACTTGTGTATGGTATTCAGTTAATAGTAATGGTTTTGAGAAACTTGTTTCTCTTTCAGGTTACTCATATCTGGAAGCACTCCTAAGTTGAGTAATGCTGATCGGCCTCTCTCCATTTAGTTGACATGCACTAGAGACAGCTGCATGATTTGAATCTAGTTCCAATTAAATCAGTGCCTCTGTTTCTATATTGGATATAGAACGGTTCATATCTTAACGATGTTAAGGTACGGGGAGTTGTCCGGCTTATGCTTAAAACCAGACTCTGGATAACTCAAGGCACGTTTCTGTAATGGCTGTTTGTAGGTTGACCCGGGCTATGACGAGGGTTGACTTTCTACCATCTGGAAGATCAATAGTGATATTGTTCTTGACTCGCCACAGTTTTAGTAAAATGGATTTTTTCAGAAAACAGTAGTGGGAGTATGGTAGAACTGGAAGTGATTTCAGAACCGCAAACGATTACTGAAAATTTGATGAGAACCTAAAAATTCAATCTGGTTTGACATTCCATTGGCCACTTCGCAGGTAAAGTGGGTAACCTCAGGCACCCGAGAGGTACTCCGGTAGCCTCAAGGACGGTGGCAGGGAGGTTCTTGTTTACCCAGACTTGCCATTACTATTGTTCCAGACTGTGAGACCCGGCAGGAGGATGAGTATAGCGTCGTTCTAAACTAGCTTTAGAAGTGTACGTCTATATGACTCTGCCAGAGGGTTGTCATAGTCAGTGGGAGCAGCGGAAGTATAGTGGACAGGTAGCTTATGTCTATTTATAGACTAAAGCAGATATAGCGGAGATAGATCATCTATTTCTGATATGACAGTCATAGGTTTGACTTCATCAGAATAGGGGATGGATATGTTAAGAGGGTAGTAGAGTGTGATGTCCTGGCATTTGGATGACATACACAGAATAGGAAGTGAAGTTCCTATACTGCGATCGGTTATATTTTGGTTGTCACACAGTGGTTTCTCCATATAGGAATTGGGTATTATATCAGACATTCTGGTTACTAGATCTATGGTTTTAGATCTAGATTTGGGAAGTGTCCCAATCAGGGTACTTAGACAGCATTCTAAAGGTGTTTTAGAATGGACGACTCCAGGCACGGTAGTGTACCTGCAGGTGATGGAGTCACCCTCTCTAAAGGTGTCTTATAGACTAAAGGGGAGAGCGATGTGCATGATCGGCAGATCACTTGCTTAGGCAATTGAGTTGATCATGAGATGTCAAGTACCACACCAGATGTTGTTTTTGCAGTAGATGCAATAAGTTGATATTGATCTAATCCTGGAGGAACATTCGGAAGCAGTTTTAGAACATAAGTGGATGTTCTAGGGATATGATAACGACAGCCTCATTCGGGAGACAGTTATCATTCCAGGCTTCCAAGGTGACCTGGATGACAGAGTGACTGTCAGAGTTATAGTTTTCCCTCTGACGAGGGGCAGTATTTTGGACAGGTGGTCCAAGCGGATACTGAGGGAGGCATGGCGCAGGATACTGATTAAGTTTAGTCGACAATACAGTCTAAGAAGTTTGGATTTGGAGTTCATTTATGAACTAGGTCCCATCAGATATCCAGACATATTCTAAGACAGGTATTGCTCATTTCAGGAGATGGTTTTCTCCGCGAACTTGAGATAAAGAGAGACATAGAAAGAAACATTAGGGCGGATCCACTAGATGAGGCTATTCCTCGAACGCAATAGCTTCGCAAACGGGCTTTGTGAGACTGATTAGTAGAGGAGTTGGGTGTTCAGTATCACACGAGCTGTGAGTATGCGACATCGCAATAATTAGCCTTGAGTGCAAGTGGGAGATTGTTGGATATAGTGCCCTCAGAGTCAATTATTGGATCGCAGGTACGTGCTTGCAATGATTGAGGGAGGACCTATACCAGTAGGACAGTCTTACTCGAGAGGTTTGTATACTGCATGGTTTGTCTTTATCATCGTGTACTGCTTTAGGTGACCTTACAGGTCACTATTGCACGTTGATAGAGCCCTTAGGATTCTTTCTTGACGTCCAGCAGTATGATGGCGATCATATATGTGGGAGCTGGGGTCTATAAGCATATCCTTAAAAGGTCCCTAGTCGTGGGAGTTTCGAGATAGGGCATCAATACTCCAGAGTAGACTAGTGTATACAGTCGAGACCCCGACGAGGGGCGGTGGCCGGTCTCACAAGCCACTGATGTCAGTTGGTTCACCTAAGATGTATACAGGTGCTCATTGGGTTATGAGTACACCGGACAGGACTCGCCGGGAACATGCTAGTTGGGATTATACCAGACGTCAGATAGCAGTTTCCTGGTGACATGTGTACAGGTTAGTTCATTGACCTGAGATCGTCATTTGTCTCGTGTGAGTTCCCACTGTACTTTGATTACTACCCTACCATGGCTCAAAGGAGTCGTGCAAACAGATTTTAGTTGGGTACAGTCCCGAGCCACATGGAGGCAGTGAGCGGATCGGCAGGGGTTCGTCTCTCCCGGTATTGGGGGTGAGGTCGCGCTGTGTCTAGGAGAGCCATTACACGAAGTCCTTGGCCAAGGCAGGAGATTTACTGGTAGGTATTTCAGTAGTATCTCAGGGTGTTTTGGGCTACACTCCAACACGACTTGTACCACTTTTGGGGGTCTGACTTTTACCAACCCCCTACACCCGCCATGCGATGCTCATAGACGAACGGACCGGACTATACGAATATTGTCACTGACAGGCTCAGTAGGGTGTCAGGATGAGTTCGCTCATCGACGTCCCTTTTGGTCAATACTTGGCAGCTTCTTACGTATGGCTAATACCTCTGACGTGCTAGTGGTTAAATCCACAGCCAAAGTATTGACGAGTCTTTAGAGTCCCCCACAGACAGTTTCTCAAGTTTCGGGCGAAACGCTGTAGAGGCCATATGGATATATGGCAGGGTTCGATCATATACGTGCGGTATTGCACGGATCATGATCGGACGGATAATACTAGCGGGCTTTGGTTTAAGCCGGATCCTAGTATTATACAGTGTAGATTTTGTCTCATTGCATTTGTATTCGGTCGGAATACAAATGCGGGTATGTATATACAGTCGCGGTGTTTTCCTGTAATTTATTACCGGATCACTTTTTGAAGTTGCCAGTTTGTATTTCGTTTCGGCCATTTTCCTTTCTATCTTTCTTTGGCTGAAAATTGGTGTGGAGGGGGTTATTTGCAAATGTGCAAATTAGCAAAGTGGAGGGTGGTTTTTGTAAGTAGTTGTTTCATGATGGTTCTACCATTCTTTGACTTCTTTTTGTTCATCATTGCTTGATTGATGGTGATGGGTTTTTGATGAGACTTTGGTGTGACCTTTTCATGATGCTTAATCATCATTCTCTTTCTTACATTATAGGTACACTCCCTCCTCTTCTTTGATATGGGGCCGGCCACATTTTTGGGGAGAAGGGGATTCATTTTTGGTGTGTGGAAAATTATTCACTCTCATATGTTTGCATCAAAAATCCCAAAGCTCATCTACACATCTTCTTTTTCTCACTACAAATGGCAACTTCACAAACCCCTTGAGACAAACCGTTCTACACTCAATCTACATCAATCTTGGACACGTCGGCTTGCCAATTTCGTGTCCGAGTTGCCTCGGTCCAGAAGTGGGAGCCCGTAAAAAGACTCGGTGGTGTGGTGCCCTTTCCGACGAGGAGATGAAGACCGGAGATTCCACGAGGATCTTGGGATGGAGGCCGAAGACCGAAGGACACGGATCGCTCGGTACAGCTCTCTACCCTTTCTCTAGTTTGCTAGTATTAGGTTAATGGTCCGATCCGGGTTTATAGTCCACGGTAGCGCCGGTTTTCAAGTTGAGAAAAGTTTTTGTTTCCGCATTTTGGCCTTGGAATAACGTCCGGGGCGCTGCCGTGCACTTACAGGGATATGTTGCTCACCGGCAACATTTTAAGCGGATGAAACGTAAAACTCAGCGGGAGCAAAGAAGTGCAAATGAGGAGCATAAAAGAGATAACGGTAACTGTCGCATGGTCAATACCGGGGGATCGCAAATTCTCACTTTCGGAAGCGACTCTGACGAAGAAATGGCTCTTGGCCCCCTCTTTAAAGAATCCGCACTGGGAAAGGAGGAAGAACCGAAGGCTTGTGAAAACATCCAGCTGCGCAATCGCACGCTTCCGGAAAAGAATCTTGGATCCACGAGTAAAAAAGATAAGGGAAAAGAAAAGGTCTCCTTGGATATCACCCTGGACGATCAAGTCATGAAAGAACTGACCGCCAAGGAACCGCCAAAGAAGAGTAAGGTGGACTATAACGTTCTGGCGCACTTGAGGAAATTGCCCTCGCAGCTCAGTATTCTCGACGCTCTTTTACTATCCAAAGAAGTGAGAGATTCACTGATCAAGGCGCTACAAGAACCAGAGCAATTCCAAGCTTTTCTCGCCAAAGAAAAGATGAAGGACGGGCTAGAGGAAGTGCACACAGCCGATAATACCTTCGGCGATGAAGATCTCCTCCTTGGGACGTGCGAGCACAGCCGTCCCCTCTATGTCTCAGGGTACTGCTACGATATCAAGATAGGAAAAATCTTGGTCGATAATGGGTCTTCCGTCAATCTTCTCAATGTGCGAGTGTTGAAGGAAATCTGCATGAGCGTTCAGCACCTCGCTCGTGATAAAATCACCATCTCCGGGTTTGACTCCCAGTCATCGCGGACTCTCGGGTCTGTGATATTGACATTACGATTCGGGCTACTTGTCACGGATATTAAATTTCATGTCATTGACGCCAAGACATGCTACAACGCTTTGCTCGGCCGGCCTTGGTTACACGAGTACAACATCATCCCTTCTACACAACATCAGTGTATGAAATACTTTAAGGATGGTCTTGAGTATACCGTAACAGGAGAGTTGAACCCGTTCTCCATGAACGAAGTCCGTAAGTATAAAGATGCAAAATATTTCTTACCAGATTTCGAAGACACGGAGAGATGTCACAAACCAGAGAACAAAGCTATCACCACCATTCCAGTCTTCGGGAGCGATACTGAAGAAGAGGAAGCGATAGTTTATTCAGGTCCACCCTAGCACAACAAGCCAGGACCGTCCACTCTTATGTTGATCTTTGGCAGCGACTCAGAAGATGAGGTCCATGCTATATTCTCCGCTCGGCCTCCAATACGAACATTCGCTGATGAAGAACAAAGTTTGAAAGTTGCCATGGCTCCGCCCAAACATCATAAGGAACTGGACGCGCTTCACACCTACAGTGTGGAAGAGCTGCTGACGTTCTATGTCCTTCCCAGGCGAGAAGGCGAAAAGGCGATCCTATTCTATCGCTCCAGGGAAACTAAAGTGGAGAAAGAAATCTGGCACGGTGCGGATCCTACGCTTGACAGGCTTCAGCCCATCTGTCTGCCTAGATATTATACAGAAGGCTTGAAAAGGTTGTTAAAGCGCCAAGAGATACCCTTCAAACAGACCACTCGAAAAGCCAAGTTCTATGACAGGGTCTGGAACGTTCCCGGAACTCAGCGCAAGTTGCCCAATGGGAGAATGGAAGCAATCGGGCTTGGATACGTTCGATCCAAGAAACGGGAGCTACTCAACGACTGCTATGTTGTACACGACTTTGATGAAGAAGGAAATGCTCAATGGGAGAGTGCTAATCCTGAACCAGAAAAGGTCCCCGACGTAAAAATGCCCAGTCTGTCGTTCGAAGAACAAATGGACAAGCTTATAAGGGAAGCTGGTCAAAAAGTTCGAGACGACCATAACCGCGAAATGGCCATCTAAGAGAAAGCCAGGACACAACGCCTTCTCCAACAGGCTGCATAAGATGAAAATGCCCCTCCCTGTCAACCTGCTGTAAAAAAGGCCCGACGCAGAGGCAGAAACAAGTCAAAAAGCGGAAAAGGCATTCAGCAACGACAAAGCGGGACCAAGAAGTCACGCAATCGGGAATCGAGCGTTCCGAATTTGTCCCTTATGAAGAAGATGAGTCGAGCATACTCTTTTCCTCAAGACAAGACAAAGAAGATACTTGACCTCGATATAAGACATCCAATGATTACACTGCCGGTGTCTAAACACCCCGAGCAAGCAGGCGAAGTCTCTCACCCAGACTATTGCTCTTATCACCGAGCAATAGGACATCCTCTCGAAGACTGCTTCACCTTCAAGAACTAGGTCGAAGATCAATATCAGCTCGGCAAGTTCGCTCTATCCGACAGTTGGAGGATAACTCCGCCGCAGAAGCATGAACCCAAATCCACGAGAATAGAACCGGATCAACATCGGTCTTGTGCTCGTACTTGTCATATGATAACGATATCAAAAAAAGAGCCTGAGAATATGGATGACCTCCCCTGGTGCTTCGAAAACAATGATGGCGAGGTAATCTCAGAATTTCCACCGGCGCCGAAAGAGCTGGAAGATGGAATACACACTACTGCAGATAACCTCAAGAAGATTGACTTGGGAACGACAAGTGACCCGCGACCTACATTCGTCAGTGAGCTGCTATCTGAAGAAAGGGTGGCTGTGTTAAAATATGTGCTTATGCAGCATAGAGATTGCTTCGCATGGAACTATTCCGAAATGCCAGGATTAGATCCAGAGATTGCGGTTCACAAACTAACGATATCCCCGGACATCAAGCCAATCAAACAAGCACCGAGAAGAATGCGGCTCGAGCTTGAGATAAGCATTAACGCCGAGGTCAAGAATCTGATCGACTCCGGCTTCATCCAAGAGGTTTAGTACCCTGATTGGATCGCCAACATCATCCCGGTGATGAAGAAAAATGGGACAGTGCGCATATGTGTGGACTTTCGGGATCTCAATAAAGCCTGCCCGAAGGACGATTTCCCAGTACCGGTCACTGAGCTGATGATAGACAACACGTCCACTCACGAAGTTTTCTCCTTCATGGACGGATCATCGGGATATAATCAGATAAAGATGCACCCCAAAGACCAGAAGCACACCGCTTTCCGGACCCCTTTAGGTATATTCTGCTACAAAGTGATGCCCTTCGGTCTAAAGAACGCCGGCGCCATCTATCAGAGGGCCATGACGAAGATCTTCGATGACCTCATACATGAAATCCTCGAATGCTATATCGATGACCTCGTGGTGAAAAGCAAATCATACGAGGAATATCTCGAACATCTGAAGATCGTATTTCAACGCCTTCGGCAATATTACTTGAAGATGAACCCACTCAAATGCGCGTTCAGGGTGTCCTCAGGTAAATTCCTAGGATTCATCATCCGGCACCAAGGTATCGAAATAGATCCATCAAAAATCAAGGCGATAATGGAAATGCCCCCGCCAAGGACTCTCAAGCAATTGCGGTCTCTCCAAGGGAAGCTCGCGTATATCCGGCGATTTATAGCTAATCTCTCTGGCAAGTGCCGCCCCTGCAGTCACTTGTTGAAAAAGGGAACCTCGTTCGTCTGGGATCATAAATGCCAAGGCGCACTGGACGAAATCAAGCGGTATCTGCAGAACCCGCCAGTGCTGGCTGCTCCGGTCAAGGGAAAGCCTCTCATTCTGTATACAACCGCCCTTGAAGGTTCCTTAGGCGCGTTATGGGCACAAGAGAACGACAAGGGAAAGAAAGAGCTCTCTATTACTTGAGTCGAGTTCTCCTGGGGGCAGAAAGCAATTATTCTCCCATCGAAAAACACTGCCTGGCATTGATCTTCGCCATAACGAAGCTCAGACACTATACGTTGGCACATGAAGTCCGTCTCATATCGAAGGTGGATCCCCTCAAATATTTAATGTCGAAGGCCATACTGATGGGGCGACTCACTAAATGGGCCCTGCTCTTGATGGAGTTCTCAATAACTTATCAACCTCTTAAGGCAGTGAAAGGCCAGGCCATCACCGACTTCCTCGCCGAGCATCCGATACCGGCCGATTCTCCCTTGAATTGCGAACTGCCAGATGAACACGCATTTGATGCGAGCGACGGTGGTGGTCACCGGTGGGAACTTTATTTTGATGGAGCGTCTTCCATAAAGAAACGCAGACAGAACGCGCCTATAATCAAATCAGGGGTAGGCCTTATCTTCGTGACCCCACAAGGAGGGATAATGCGCTTCGCCTTCTCCTTGACAGAGCCGAGGACGAACAATGAAGCTGAATACGAAGCTTTGATAGCAGGCCTCGAGATCGCCATCGACATGGGAATTGAAAACCTCCTCATATATGGAGACTCCCAGCTGGTCATCAGTCAAGTAAATGGTGACTATCAGACGTGCAAACCAGAGTTGGTGAAGTACGGCGAAAAGGTGCAGCAACTGTTGACCCAGATTCCTTTCTACACCCTCGAAAACATACCGCGCGCAGAAAATAGCAAAGTGGATGTATTAGCCAAGCTTGCTAAAGAATTGGCCGATGAGAACCTCGATGATGTAAGAATTGTGGTACAAAGCCGTTGGGTTCTTGCACCGGCAGGAATATCTCCGGAGTCGTCCGAGGAAAAGGGAGGAACCGAGCAAATGGCTCTACAAGTAAAAGACCAAAATAAGGTTGAGGATTGGAGAGAAGTCTTTATAGACTACTTCAAATCCCTTCGAACAGCTGAAGATGCATCCTCAAAATATCAGCTCATGAAGCGAGCCCTATCTTTTGCCTTCGTCAATGATACTCTGTACAAGAGGTCATTTGATTCTCTGTGGTTAAGATTCTTGGGACCTGAAGAGGCAAAGAGAGTCGTTCAGGAAGTTCAAGACGGACTCTGCGGTTCTCACCAAGCAGGCCCAAAGATGAAGTTGAAGATTAAAAGGATGGGCTACTACTGGCCCACGATAATTCAGGACTGCCTCGAATACGCAAAGCAATGCCACTCATGCCAGATTCATGGGGACTTTATCCATCAGCATCCAAATCCACTACATCCAACGGTGGCTAGCTGGCCGTTCGAAATGTGGAGAACTGACATAATCGGTCCCATCGAACCGGCATCGTCCAGAGGACATCATTTCATTTTGGCGACAACTGATTACTTCTCCAAATGGGCAGAAGCAGTACCGCTGAGGGAAGTGAAGACGGAGAATATCCTCCATTTCTTCAAGACGCACGTTATTTATCGGTTTGGAACTCCTTGACAGATTATCTCCGATAACGGGCCAGCCTACAGAAGCCACAAGATCAGCCGCTTCGTACAACGGCACAGCATAGACTGGAAATATTCCTCAATTTATAATCCCCGAGCTAACGGTCTAGCTGAGGCTTTCAGCAAAACCTTAACAAAGATCGTGAAGAAGACGGTGTCCCGAAATAAGAAAGACTGGCATGAGAGGCTGCAAGAAGCTCTCTGGGCGTATCGAACTACGTTCAAAACAGCCACGAATACAACGTCGTACGCATTGGTATTCGGTACAGAAGTAGTACTCCCCCTCGAGATAGAATTACCTTCTCTATGAGTGGCAGTCCATTACGAGCTGACAGACGAAGAAAACGCTCACCTTCGGCTTGAGGAGCTTGATGCCCTTGATGAAACCCGGCTTATAGCGCAACAAAATATGGAGGCTTATAAAGCAAAGATGACGTGCTCATATGAAAGATTGACCAGGCTGAGGACATTCCGCCAAGGCGAACTCGTGCTAGTGGTCAAAAGACCTATGATCCCCAATCGCGCCAAGCGGGGAAAATTTGAGCCGAATTATGAAGGCCCGTACATCATAGACAAGGTCTACCAGGGTGGAGCCTATCTACTCATGGACATGCATGGCGAAAGACCTTTCAGACCGATAAACAGCCGCTTCCTGAAGAAGTACTACGCTTGACGAGTCACGGCCGAGGTCAATGATAGATGACGACGACTATGTCCGCTCGCTATCTTCCTAAGCCCAAACTCTATAAGTAGTAACCGGCTTACTTAACAGTGGACCGAAACGTCCTTAAACTAACGGCGGACCAAAATGTCCTTAAACTAGCAGTGGACCGAAACGTCCTTAAACTAACAACGGAGCACTATGTCCTAAAACTAGCCGTTGACCGAGATGTCAATAAACTACGGTGGATTGCGGCATCCCAAAGCCGATACAAAAGTAAAAGAATAAAAATAAAAATAAAAACGGTATGTCCATAAGCAAAATGGGCACGGATGAAAACCCGAAAGGGCTCCGTGAGTAAAAACAGCAGGGTTACCGGCGAGTATTTGTGAAAACTCGAAAGGGCGCAACCTCGTTATATATAAAAAAAAGAAAATAAAAAAACAAGAATAAAAAAAATGGTATGTCCATAAGCAAAAAGGGCACGGATGAAAACCCGAAAGGGCTCCGTGAGTAAAAACAGCAGGGCTACCGGCGAGTCTTGTGAAAACCCGAAAGGGCGCAACCTCGTTAAAAGACACTTACAGGGTCCTCTCGACATTGTGAGGAGAAATCACCCGCGTGAGATCCTTACGACTCACAAGGGAACAACACACTTAGGAATCCCCACGATTCTTAAGGAGAAATTACACTTGCGAGATCCTCACAACTCGTAAGGAGAATCCTCTTATGAGACTCTCACGGCTCATAAGATTTGAAAGTCTTAAGCTATAGAAACCTGAACCTGTTCTTAAGCAACCCCCACAACCTTCGATATTGCCCTACAAGCGGCTCAATGCTGACCCTTGTATACAATCCACGGGCGCGAATAAACATTTCCCTAACCAAGTCCCATCCGTGACTAGGGATATGTTCGCACGGTGAACAACCCTCATGAGTCCTCTCGACTTATAAGGAGAAAACCCTGTAGTAAGATCCTTACGACTTATAAGAGAATATACACTTAGGAGTCCCCACGATTCCTAAGGAGAAAACACACCTACGAGATCCTCACGACTCGTAGGGAGAAACACCTTTGTGAGACCCTTACGGCTCATGAAGTCAAAAGCTTTAGTCAGCAGGATCCTAACCCTGTTCGCTAAGCCATCTTTGTTTGATGTCGACAGAGGCAAATGATGATTCGCTCCTAGCAATATTCCAGTTATAGCGGTGCTGATGCCAAAATCGGTGTCTAAATCCAAGCTTGCAGCGAAAAGCCAGCAAGCCACACATGCATACGAAATAGCCGAAATGATGGGGCAACTTGCAACAGAAGCAGCAAGTAAAAAATGTATGCATGCAAAATAGCCGAAATGATTGGGCAACTCGCAATAAAAAACAACGAGTAAAAATAAAATAGATAGCCGAAATGATGGGGCAATCGCGACATTCGCGATATAAAAGCTGAAATAATAAAGCATCGCGGGAAAAAGATAAAATAAAAAATATATGAATGAAATTTACGCCCTACAGGTGATATTAAATCAATCCCTGTATACAATCCAGGGGCGCAAACAAAGAAGGAATCACACTCCTCCTCCCCCAGGTTCACAGGTAGCCTGGAGATCATCTCAACATTTGTCCCAGTAGACACAACATCAAACAAAGCAGAACAGCAGCAACACCCAGTTCTATGACTCGATGGTATACAGATGACCGAGAGTCAAATCCCAACTCCGTGAAATACAGATATAATCAGCAAAATTCCTGGTTAAGTGGAACACGGATAACGTCACTTCTGACCCCGTGGAAAACGTCCAGAGCGGATCCTGGTCCTCGCAGAGCACGGCAGTGAACCCGTGTGAAGAATCCAGAGCGGAGCCTAGTCCTCGCCGAACACGGCAGTGAACCCGTGGGAAGCATCTAGAGCAAAATTCCTGGTTATGTGGAACGCGGATATCGTCACTTCTGACCCCGTGGAAAACATCCAGAGCGGATCCTGGTCCTCGCAGAGCACGGCAGTGAACCCGTGTGAAGCATCCAGAGCGGAGCCTAGTCCTCGCTGAACACGGCAGTGAACCCGTGGGAAGTATCTAGTGCAAAATTCCTGGTCACGTGGAACGCGGATAACATCACTTCTGACCCCATGGAAAACATCCAGAGCGGAGCCTAGTCCTCGCCGAACACGGCAGTGAACCCGTGGGAAGCATCTAGAGCAAAATTTCTGGTTACGTGTAACGCGGATAGCGTCACTTCTAACCCCGTGGAAAACGTCTAGAGCGGATCCTGGTCCTCGCAGAGCACGGCAGTGAACCCATGTGAAGCATCCAGAGCGGATCCTGGTCCTTGCAGAGCACGGCAGTGAACCCGTATGAAGCATCCAGAGCGGAGCCTAGTACTCGCCGAACACGGCAGTGAACCCGTGGGAAGCATCTAGAGAAAAATTCCTGGTCACGTGGAACACGGATAACTTCACTTCTGACCCCGTGGAAAACGTCCAGAGCGGATCCTGGTCCTCGCAGAGCACGGCAGTGAACCCGTGTGAAGCATCTAGAGCGGAGCCTAGTCCTCCCTGAACACGGCAGTGAACCCATAGGAAGCATCTAGTGCAAAATTCCTGGTCATGTGGAACGCGGATAACGTCACTTCTGACTCTGTGGAAAACATCCAGAGCGGAGCCTAGTCCTCACCGAACACGGCAGTGAACCCATGGGAAGCATCTAGAGCAAAATTCCTGGTTACGTAGAACGCGGATAACGTCACTTCTGACCCCGTGAAAAACGTCCATAGCGGATCCTGGTCCTCGCAGAACACGGCAGTGAACCCGTGGGAAGCATCCAGAGCGGAGCCTGGTCCTCGCTAAATACGGCAGTGAACCCGTGGGAAGCATCCAGAGCAAACATCGGACTGTGAGGTCCTTAAACTCACGGACTATGATGTCCTTAACCTCGACCGTGATGTCTTAAAACTAATAATCAACCAAAATGATTTCAAACTGATTTTACCTTGGTTCAAGGGAACATCTCTTCACTCCTTTGATATTTGTCGTTGTAATTCCTCAACGTCTTCAAAGAGGTGACGGGTCCCAATAACCACACATTTCGCGGACTGTGAGGTCCTTAAACTCATGGACTATGATATCCTTAATCTCGACCGTGATGTCTTAAAATTAACATTGGACTGTGAGGTCCTTAAACTCACGGACTATGATGTCCTTAACCTCGACCGTGATGTCTTAAAACTAACATTGGACCGTGAAGTCCTTAAACTCACGGACTATGATGTCCTTAACCTCGACCGTGATGTCTTAAAACTAACATTGGACTGTGAGGTCCTTAAACTCATGGAATATGATGTCCTTAACCTTGACCGTAATGTCTTAAAACTAACAACGGACTGTGGAGTCCTTCAATCCATGGACTATGATGTTCTTAACCTCGACCGCGATGTCTTTAAACTACGGTACCCCGGAAAGCATCCACAGCAACCCCTGACTCCTTGAAATGCGGATAAGGGAAACTTCACCCATCACTTGCGGGTCCTCACGACTCGTAAGGGAGTAAATTCTCTTATGAGATCCTTACGACCCTCAAGAGGAAACACACTTAGGAATCCTCATGATTCTTAAGGAGAAAATTACACTTACGGGACCCTCCCGGCCGGCAGGGAGAAAATTCTTTATGGGACCCTCACGGCTCATAAAGTTGAAAAGTCTTAGGTAACAGATCCTAAGCCTGTTTTCTAAGCCATCGACACTCTATAAAAAGCATAAGATTGACAGTTATATACCATCTACGGATCGCACTCGCTAAAATCGCATGGCAAGCAACACAGTAAGAAAGAAGAAAGCAGAAAGATGACACAAGACATTGCGAAAGAAATGTATCTTTTATTCAGGTATGCAGTTGGGTACAAAATACATCATATGAAAGAATAAAAGAATGAATACATTTTACTCAAAATTTACAAATGACGCAAAAGAAACTATTGGGAGGGAAGCGTCTTAAATAGGCTAATCAATTGCTCACGCACTCCCCTCAGCCTCTTGTCATGGTCAGCTGCCGCGGCCAACTCTGCTTCAACCTGATCCCGTTGCTACAAATAAGATGAAAGCTGCTCCTTGACTGCCTGCTGAGCTGCCCCGCGATTTTGTGCATCCCGGTCGACGACGTCAAGCTGCTGCCTCAGTGTTAACCCATCAGAGATGCATCGCAGAAGGCCTTCAAAGATAACTTTCAACTGTGCAGCATTTGCATCAACCTGAGCATGTAGTCGGGCAGATTCGCTCGAAGTCTCTCCGCACTCCTTGCGTTTTAAAGCCGCCTCTTGTTTAAGATGACAGAAGTAGGGAGTGCTCTGCTCCACCCACGCAGCCCGCTGAGCGTTCATAGCCAGGACCTCTGGAGCAGGACGTCCAACCTCGAGCTCATGCAGGCAAGCCTCGATATCCCTGCAGTGATTAACCCAAGACTCGACGTCGCTTTCATTATGGAAATTTATGAGCGTCGCCAGCATCAGATTAACCTCGACAGCAAAATCTGCGGCAGATGTAGGAGCTTCTGCGTCAAGCTCCTCGACGCACCCGCTCAGCATACTCAGACTCATCGTGGCACCTTTTGAGGATGGACGTCTGGAGAATGGGCCTGCCGGCATCATAATGCGGGACTCGAAAGGGACCGGAGTCGGAGCGACCGCTGCAAAACAGATCACAATCAAATGACAGTTCAAGAAATATAGGAAGGTCATGAATGATGGAATCTACTATACCAGCTGCAGCAGGTGGCAAAGCCGGAAGGACCGGTGGCGCAACTGATCTCTTATCTCCTCCTTCGATCTGTAGCACTGCAATCAGGGCAAGGAAGAATCAGAAACAAGTTCATTATCGGAAAAAGAAAGAGCATTAATTGAAAACTATATTCACCAGCGCCACTGGATGAAGCAAGCTCCGACGGGAAGGAGAAGTGGGGATGCAGCACCTGGTACAGGTGGTCAAAAAGGACACCTACAAAGACGCAATAGTACAATGTCAGTACATAAATTATACAGCCAAGATAAGACTGATGGGTCACAAATCCATACCTTCCAGCATCTGCGACGGTAAGAAAGAGGGTAGAGATGTAGCCACCGTCAGGGCGGTAACTGACGGCGCTTCTTCGGGTAAAGTGGCATCAGCACTAGCCGCACCTGCGTTAGAAACAAGATAAGCCCTGTCAGGAAGGATTGCAGAATAAAAAGGACGGTAACCCAAAATTTACCTGATGAGTCTCCAGCCGAAACGGTGACGTCTCCCTCTTCCATTGGCATGGTTTCACCTCCCGATGCCTCATCGCCAGACTCTACAGGAGCCGTCGTCATGCTCGTGAGGCCAGGAGACGGCAAAGGACCGTAAGCAGGGAGAGCGATGATTGGAGCGGTGCCCGACTCTTGAGAAAGAGCGGCCGTCTCGTCCTCAGCAATCATGCCCGTTTCGCCCGTTACCCCCTCGAGCTCAGCGGTCGCAGCCGTCTCGTCCACCACTGCCATAGGTTCATCGGTCGCAGCCGCTCCATCCACTGCTGCCTCAGGCTCGATTGTAGCAGCCGTCTCATCTGCCGCCACCTCGTGCTCGGCAGTGGTAGCCGTCTCGGGCATAGCGGTTGTGACTGTCTCGCCAGCCACTATCTCAGGCCCGGCAACTATGGCTGCACCGCCTACCGTCGCTTCGGGTTCAGCTGCTACCTTCTCCACTGTCCCCTCAGGCTGAACGGTCGTCGTCGCTCCTTCAGTAAGGCTCGGCCCTGCAGGACAAGATATATAAGAACCGACGGTTTTTAAACTTTGATAACAAAGCCTCGAAAGCACATTACCTGAGACGGATTTACCGTTGGCTTCCCGAACCGCACACGCCGCCCGTCTATAAGCAGTAGACAAGACGACCGGGAGCTCCTCCGAAGGAGTAGCGGCGGGAGTAACGGTGCTTGAGCCCGCTCCCATGGCCAAAGCAGCGCTATGCTCCCTCGCTGCGTGCTTCAAGCGCTTCCTCTCCTTCCGGGCCATCACGACAGACCTTTTGGAAGCCTCCTTCAGCAAGGCGTCGTCGTCCGCATTCAAGGTTTCCTCCAGAGCCTTCAAGGCATCCATCATCGGCTTTTTAAGTAGGGCCTCTCGTGGCAACCCCGAAGAGGCCGGGACTTCGGTAGCTGGCCCGGGGAGAATCCCCGCATCAGCTTGCGAAGTAGGCCCCGTGGTCCCTGCAATGAGACAAAGAAAAGGTTAGATTGGCCATAAAAAAGAGAATAAAGACTCAGTCAGTCGAGACGTACCAACGCCCGATAGAGCACGTTTCCTTTCCTCCTCCTCGAAAGTTTTGAGAGAAGCAGCGATGGCTTCTTCGGTAGAAATGCCTGTTTAAAAAGGAAAAGCGTTAGTCAAAAACAATGATAAAGATACGATGAAATGACGAAGAATACAACTGGTGATTACCTGATTGCACGAGTTTAGCCAACCACGTGTCGCGCCTTGCCAATCGCTCAGAAGCTGCGATGGCGGCCGCCAGATCGGTGTCTTCTGGCTCTACAAAGAAACCCTCATTGGTTCCATACTCGCTTAGACCTTCGGTAAGAGGGGCCTGAGGCTCTAAGACGAGTACGGCATCAAGAGAAAGGACTGACTTCTTCTTCCTCTTCTGCGCGCGAACCCAGGTCGCACCCAAAATCAGCTTACGCTTCGTGGGCACCTTAGGACGGCGGGTCCCGATGTCCAAGCCCACGCCGGATTCAGGCGAAACCACATTCACCGTCTCCGCCGGAGCACGGGGTGCTGAGGGCATGTCCACAGAATCACGGGACAATCTATGCAAAGGGCTCAGCACGCGTGGGGGCTCAGCTCCGGCATCTCCTCTTAGTGGAGGAACGACAGGGGTCCTTTGCCGTAGGGGGACTTTGCGGTCGCTGGCGGGGGGCGCACCCTTGCGGTCAATCAGCAGCTGCTTCTCCTCCCAGATAACAGCATCCATCGCGTGCTGATACCAAGCCCCGTACACGTTGAGGGCCCTTGGAATGCAACTTGGCTTGCTAATGAAGAAGTGGGAGCCCGTGTTCAGCCGCATAAAATGATGTAGTGCACTCCGTATCCCCTCCCTGGTGGCCGCAGGCTCTTCCAAAAATGCCTACAGTGGGACCCCTTAGTTATAACTTAACTGCTGGGCGAAGCGATAGGGGTTGTACCTCATAAAAAGCGCCATATCATTCTGCCTGAACACCAGGAAGCCCGGCCGGATGGAATATAAGTGAAGAATCTCCCGGGCTTTCAATACGGAAGCCCCGTCCTTGAAATTGTCACGCAACGCCAACACCGTCTTGGAGGTCTCCGGGCCGATTGTCATGACCTTGTCTATGAAAGAAATGCCTGCTCCGACCATGCGCGGACGAAGAAGCAGCCCTCTAGCCTCCCTCGGAGGCGGATTCACAATAGAAGCGCCGACCAGCCGCATGACTCTCGGGAGTCTGCACTTCTCGTAGAACGAGGGCCTCTTGTGAATACCAAAAACCCCGAGCACATGCATTTCCATCCATGAAGTAAAGTAGTGCATCAGGAAATTGGCGGGTTGCACCCCCGGTTCATTTGCATCCGCCGCCACGCTGAGACCATGGTATAGGTGGGCTAACCCGGCGATTCCAATCGACAATTGTATGCCAGCCACCATCCGATGCGCTGGGTAGAAGACGGACGACCTCATGTATCGCGGGTGTATGGGGAGCGCAAACCACACAGCCATAGCCCCAGAAACCCGAGAAAGAAAGTCTCCTCGTCGATGCCCGGAGCGGCGATTTCCGATAAGGGGATGATTGCAGCATCGGGGAGATAAAATCCCTTTTGGTCGTCTTCCAGTGCTGGTCGACGATCTAAGCCTAGGCTGAAAGGGTCGTCAAGCTTGGCAAATTTTTCACCCCGCTGCGATAGAATCTCCGGTCGAAGAAAGCAGGCGATGAAGTCTGCGAAACTAACTCCCCGGCCTCCCGATTCCAAGTAGAGACTTTCATACATATTCAGTAACTTTACTAGGCTCGGAAACTGGTGCTGAATAGCATTCTCCGGCGTTAGGTCCATTACCAACGGCTTGGTGGCGAAGACATATTCATCCGGAGGAAGTAGCTCCTCATAGTGCTCCCCCCTCACCGGCAGATCGGAAATCTCAGCAAATTCTTCTAGGGGGATGGAAAATTCCCTGTCCACCAGAAGAAAGGTATGGGTGGGAATGTTCCATTGCTCCATGAACGCCTTGACCCACCACGTCGGAGGAGCAGAGTACTCGAACAGCGAGGCGTACACTGCGAGGTACAGACCGATCTTCAGCAAATGCGCCTTCTTTGCCGACAAAATGTACCTGGCCCACTGCAAATACCTGGACGAATGACGAGGGGTCAATCCAATGTTATAGGGTTGTCCCCAAGGGCGTGACTCACCCTGGCATATGCGCTGCCCCAAAATATCCACGGCTGCCGGCAGTTGCACGGGTGTGGCAGCAATCGAAGGTTGAAGCGGACCCTCCGAAGTCCAATTTACGACCTCCACGGCATAGTTCACCGGGGGTATATCCGCATAAGAGATCAACGAGATCGGATCCGACGGCGTCGCACAAGAGAAGCTTCGGCGACCTTTGATGATTTCGTTGTACCACCTACCCCACAGATGAAGGTTCTTGTACTCCGGGTCGTAATCTTTAATGAGAGCAAGAACCTCCTGGTCCACCGGCGCCTCAGGGAATCCTCCCTCTGAGCGGAAAAATAGGAACGAAAGATCAGCAGACATGTTGCCTGCAACAAAAAGCAAAATTCAATTATCAGTATCATAATTTTAAAAGCCCAACGCTCGGTACTTTAAAATTTGTACCACACTGCAATGCAGTGGAGAGGGGATCAAAGGGGGACCCACAAAATCCAGATGACAATGCATCAGTTAATAAGACAGCCTCATCATTGGATGAGACTGTCAATTAATGAGGAAATCCCCAATGAATATTCTCATTAAATGAGAAATCCCTCGAGACAAGGAGAAAATCTCCCTTTCAGAGCAAAGCTCTGTCACAGAGTGACACTTGTCAAACTCTGGTCACAAGGGAATAAAATTCCTTAAAAGAGCCTAGCTCTGTAATAATGATGGAAAAATCCATCAAAGAAAAATTAATTCCTAAGAATTAAAGTTCTGGGATCTTAAAGATCCATGAAAAAACTCTTAAGATTTCTTCATCAAAAGATCAGAAGATCTATACATGTCAATGAGCAAAGCTCTGTTCATGGGTTAAGAAACCCTGAAACAAGATCTATTTAAATCTATAGATTCTTGAGGGTAAAGCTCTGTTTATGAAACCCCAAAGGGGTTTTCTTTAGATCAAAAGATCTATGAGAGTAAGGCTCTGTTAATTAGAATTAACTTAATTTAATTTAATTTTTTTACCTAAAATTTTTCTAGAGTTTAACTCTTGAAGTTCTTGAAAATGAGAGCAAGGCTCTGAAAATAAAATTCTTGAAGGAGATGATAATCATCTGAGGACCAAGGGTTCTATTTATAGGCGCTGAAGCGCCTCTTCAACTCCTGAGTCTATCCAACGGCTCAGATGCTGCCACCGCTGCACTCACGTGTGCGCAACGGTGGGGGGCATTTGTTTCCCCCGATCAGAGCAAAACTCTGTTTGAATTTCAAAATTCAAAAATTGAAGCAATGCTTCAGATCCCTTGCGCTCTGCGCTGCACGCCACGTGTCAAACAGTGGTACGCTCCTTTGCGCTCTGCGTTGTGCGCCACATGTCAAACACAGGCGCGCTAGCGCAGTTGCGTTGCACTCTGCGCTGCGCGCCACGTGTCAAACGCAGGCGCGCTAGCACCAATTGCGCCAGCACTGGAATTTAAATAATAAATTATTAATTAATCAAAATTAAAATTCTATAAAGATCTTTCCAATCTTATTAAAATAAGAAGATTATCTTCTGTAAAACAGAAGCCTTAGGATCAAAGATCCAACGGTGGGGAAATATCCCCAGATCAATGAGAGAAAAATCTCTGTAACTAACTTAACAAACCAATTGGCCCTATATAAAGGCCCCTAGACTCCAAGTCTCACATATATAGAGATACAGAAGAGAGAGAACCCTCTGCAAAATTTGAGAGAAAAACTCAAAAAGAAGAAAGGCAAGCCTTTGAAGAAAGAAAATCATCTTCTTCATCTTTAAAGGTAAAGAATTTGATTCTTGAAGAACAGAGATGAAATCATCTCATAAAAAAAAGAAGAATCTCTTCTAAAAAGATCAAAGATCTAAGAACAAGATCAAGATCTTCAATAAAAAAGGAAAAGATTAAAAAGATCTAATTATAAAAGATTAAAAAGAAGTAATTTACTTCATTCTTAGATCTTTTGATCTATATAAAGGCACAGCCTTTTGATGAACCATTGGTTCTTGAATCTTGAGGTAGAACCTCTTTTGAGAAAACAAAGAACCTGTTTCTTTGATCTTAATTGGATCAAGATGCGCTCTGCGCTATTGTACAGTGCATTGCACTCTTGAAATGTGCCTTTGCACTTATTAGATTGGCGCACTGCGCCAGAACGCGCCACGTGTCAACCACAGAATGATCTGCGCTTTGTGCTTCCAAATATAGCGCGCTGCGCTCTTGGATTGGCGCATAGCACCAGGGCGCGCCACGTGTCAGCAGCGCACTAGCGCAGCGCACTGGCGCAGCGCACTGCGCTAACAGACTTGCGCATTGCGCAGAGCGTGACACGTGTCGCTTTCGCATGCGCTAGCGCATTGTGCTCTTTAATTGGCGCAAAGCTCCTGACAAGCCACGTGGCACACTATCAGACCACTATAAATGCTATGCATTATTTAAAAGAGCAGAGCCCAAGCAAAGGCCTAACAGGCCAAATATAAATGCTATGCATTACTTAAAAGGGCAGAGCCCAAGTAAAGGTCTAACAGACCAAATATAAATGCTATGCATTTGACTACAGAACCCAATGCTATGCATTATAAAAGGGCAGAGCCCAAATAAAAGCCTAATAGGCAGAACATGAATAAAATGTTACACATTTTCAAATGGGCTTAGCCTAATTCTGGCCATAAGTCCTCAATTTAAATTGAACTGAGCCCATCCGCTCTTCCGATCAATTTACACCTGGTTCGAGGGTACATCTCTTTACTCCTCTGATATCTGTCGTTGTAATCCCTCAACGTCGTCAGAGAAGTGACGGGTCCTGACAACCACACACTGCTACGGACTGTGGGGTCCTTAAACTCATGGACTATGACGTCCTTAACCTCGATCGTGATGTCTTAAAACTAATACCGGACTATGATGTCCTTAACCTTGACCTTGATGTCTTAAAACTAACATCGAACTGTGAGGTCCTTAAGGTTACGGACTATGCCGTCCTTAACCTCGACCGTGATGTCTTAAAACTAACACCGGACTGTGAGGTCCTTAAACTCACGGACTATGACGTCCTTAACCTTGACCGCAATGTCTTAAAACTAACATTGGACCGCAATGTCCTTAAACTACTTATCGACCTTAATGTCACTAAACTAAACAATAGAGCCCCCAATTGCTCTCTTGTCAGATCTAAACGATCCCGTTAAGTCGATCTTAGTCTAAAATTAGACTAACGTGTCCTTAACGAACGTTTAAGTTGATCTTAGCCTCAAATAAGGCTAATGTATCCTTAAACACCCCTCCAAACCCAAATCTAAGAAAGATACGGATTTGGACTAGTCCACGTCCTACGGGCGACAGCATAACTTAGTCTCCGTATACAATCCACGGGCAACCGAACACAAAAACAAACACCCACGACACGAAGTGACCATCTGGAGAAGGAGAAAGTTGTTACCGCGATGCAGTAGCGTAATTAACTGCAGGGGCTTGCGCCTGCAGGGAAGAGCGTCCCCACAATCAAAAAACCCTCAAGCGAGGGGGAATCGGACGAAGTCTGCTACATCGGACGCATCCGTTTAAACCTTCGATACACGGTGCCATAAATCAACTTGGCATACTCGGAGAGGTGGACGGATAGCACCAATTAGCATCTGCCCCGAATTTCAGGCAAAGACGTTCGCCGCGTCTCCGTCGCGTCTTTCGGAGGGGAACATTCGTATTCTTTCACCAACCACACCATTATAACGATAAAATTTTTGAATGGGTGGTGCTAACGTTTGGCCTATGTAAGGCCTTTTATAAATTAAAACTGTTCTCTCCCCCTAATCCTGAACTTCAAAGCTTAACAGCGGAAACACTGTTTTACTTAAGTTTGGGGGGAACCTTCTTGTGTATATATTTTCGGTTTTCTTTTTTGTTTTGTATATAATTTGTTTTTGGGGAGCGCCGACAATTTTGACTCTCTTGGTGTAGCCTGACAGTGAGGGCACTGTCAAGTTTAAGTTTGGGGGTGTGCTCGGTAAGCATTCTTCCTTCGCATTCATTTGTATATTCTGCATTTGCATACTTATTTTAGAACCCATAAAAATTGAAAAATTTTACAAAAATATTAAAAAAAAATCGTCAAGTTAGCTAATAGGGTGACTTAGATTTTTTCCAAAAGTTTAGTTGATACGTTAGAAAGAACTAAATTCTAGGCTTAGGAATTGAAAACCCTAAAAATAACTCTCATTCTGTTTAACTTTGGTAATTATACGTCCTTACAGTTTTTTTTTGAGAAATAGGTAATCTTGAGTTCAGTTTTTGAGTTAAGTCGAGATGAAGGAAAAGTATTGAAATTTTACTGAAGAATAAGTCTGAAAAATAGTTTCTATTCTTGAGTTCAACTTAGAAAGTATATACCCTACAAACTGCACATACACGCACCTTGAAACTTGGGATAGTAGAGGATACCTAGAAATACTCTTGCCTGAAAACCTAGTATGAAAGAAAAAACGGTATTTAAAGCTAAACACCAAAAGAGAATATTGAAAAATATATCCGGTCTTGAAAAAGAAAAATAAAGAAAAGTAAAAGAAATAAAGTCAAGACCTGGAAACTGCTATTTACGCTTTAAGATTACACATTCAGTAATCGACTGTTAGTGACTCAAGAAGCATTAATAGTCGCATGAAATGTGTGTGAGCAACACCGTCCATCATTAAATGAAAAGAAGTAATATTAGGCATTAGGGCAAGGGTACTATAGCTTGAATTGAATTCTTAAGTGTGGGGGTGAACAATTTACACACACGTAAGGGTATACAATTGATATTTGGATAAAAGATAAAAATAAAGAATAAGACTTATGTTTTCTGTAGAATTGATAAAAATCCCTGATTGGAGAACGCATTTTAGAAGGAAAACTCAAGAGATACCGAGATCTTTCTAAATTTTTTTTTGGAACATATAGGATCTAAGGTTAAACAGATAGGAGGTGTGAAAAATAATGGTTGGATATTTCTAACTTAGTATAACAAAGTTTCTAACGTAGATACTAAACTGTAGAAGTAGAATCAATGTTAGCTTATGAAACTAGCTTGACGGGATTTTGTTGGTAGTATCCGCTGAAAACCCTCAGGAGACAACACTCCTCCTATTAGGGACACCTAGAGGTTTAACGGCTTGTTGCATACGCTCAGTGCAATCGCGTTCCCTGCGAAAGTGAGGCTAGGATTTTGTTTTGCTCGGGACGAGCAAAAGATAAGTTTGGGGGTATTTGTTCAGACCAGAATATTGTATTTTAATACCGCTCATTCATTATCTATTTTTGGTATATATCGGTACTATTAATCGGTGTTTGCTCAGTAATACAGATTACAGGTATCCGTGAAAAAACACTAGAAATACATCCAGAATCACGGATATATCATTTGTGAGCCGACACTGCAACCGGAACTGCAAACCGATATCCCAAGAGTTATTTTGCAAACAAATAAAGTGTGTGCACATACTTTTGGTCCAACACAATACATGTTGTACACAACTCTTGGGCATGAACCAAGTGGGGTTGCCATGGCATGATAGCTAATGAGCAAGTAGGCTATATGGTGTGATGTGCATTTATTGCATAAAGTAGTGATGTGAGTTAAAGCAACAAAGTTCCCTCCAAAACTCTGAAGACAAACCAGGGTATTTTAGACCAAGAAAACATTACCAGAGTGCTATTAGAGTGCACACAAACCTACACTGCAGGCACGAGCCCATGTGCTCGGATTTCACCCGAGCACATGCTCCCATGATCCGGCGTCGCCGGCCCCACAGTGCCCAATGGGCCCCATCTTTCTACTGGCCCTCCATTGCCGCCTTGTCATCATTTTGTTATTGTTTGTTTATTTATTTTTTGTGCCTGTATATAGCAGGCAGTGGGCGAGGGGTCAAGGGTCCAACATTGTAATTCATTTTCCAAGTTTTACACTTTTGTTCTTGTTTTCTTTAGTTCTTGTACATAGCTTTCCCTTGAGTTCATGCCCTTCTCTTGATCTTGCAATCTCTTTAGTGAGCGTGCAAGTTTAAGTTTAGGGTATTGATCTCAAGGTTGTATCTTGGACATAATAGAACTTTCATTTTGCACATTTGGGTTCCTAGTTCTTCTTACCTTGCTATTTTATTACTTGCATTTTCTTTCTTGCAATTTTAACGTATGCCCTTTACGTACTTGCACTTTAAATTCCATGCACTTTCTTTCTTGTAATGTCTTTTCTTTTTTTGTTCTTTTCTTTGCTCTTTTTGGTTTGTTAATATAGTGTTATTAATATGATATTTGTGAATATGTGTTGTTAGGAATAGAGAAAGATATTGTAAGTTAAGGTTTCGTTTCCCATTTCCTTTTCCCGTATTTTCCATTGAACTCCGTCCAAACGTTACGCAAGCGCTCCGTTAGGCACCCTACCTTACCAAGATAACGGTGATTCCTAACCGCGACCGGTTGCGTTCAGTTTAGCCGGAGGCAAAAGCGAGAGATAAGAATGGAAGGACAAGGGTCAATAAGCCGGATTCCACGAATACCGTGCTTAAATCTCCCAATCCACGTTGTTGCCGATTGCTCTAGCTTCAATCGTTAAGTTCGGCTCAAAGGACTTGAATACGGAATCCATTAACTTACATTATCCTATCGTTTCCTAACAAGCTTTATACTTGCATATAACACATAGGTTAGATAACGAACATTCCGCCACGCGCATTAACTCGTTACGATAAGAATTTAAAACGCTCCGTCTCCCTGTGGATCGACCCGTTCTCAATTGGCTAACTGCAAAGCGACACTGTCTTGATTGCGGTTAACTTTAATTCATTCAATCAGGTCTAGGGATGTGGGTTTGGCTATTCATCGCGACCGTGGAATCCGTGTTTTATACTGGCTTAATTTAAAACACGGAATTCCTAGTATATCCAATATTTCATATGATGACTTCTGCTGCTGATATTCTGTGATGTGATCACTTTATATGCATGAGACGAATGCTTTATTATTATTATATATATGATATATAATAAACGTTGCTTATGTTTTGCACCCGTGCTAGTCCCGCCCCGCTATATCGGTAGTTAAGTAACCTAACGGTGCATAACGGGACATTGTGGTGAATGCGGATGGCATAAGCGTACGTTATATTTTCGTTTCTTCTGTGATACTTAGGAAGCATAAATGACGGGACTTCATTAATGAGATTAATGAAAGAAAAGAAACCAAAAGATGTTGTGGAATCAAATTTTCGAAAAAGGGTAGCTCTAGTTTTTGCTTTGCATAGCGGTATTCCTTATAGAATATCCAGCACCTTATTTGATAAGGAAAGAGCCAAGATCCCTTCACCGGGAGTGACATCTTTAGCGAAACTAGCAGATACTACAACCCACTCGGTTTTGTCTTTTAATTGCTTCCCTAGTTCTTGCTTTGCATAGTGGTATTTGTGAAATATCCTGCAACTTATTCGATAAGGAAAGAGCCGAGATCTCTTCACCGGGAGTGACCTCTTTAGCAAAACTAGTAAAAGCCTAAAAAACACTCCTTTTCAAAATCACTAAATTATACAAAGATATCAAGTTCAAAGCATTAAAAGTTTTCTTAAAAACCATCCGCAACCCTCCATCATTTTAGAAAGTAGAGTACTTAGTATTCGTGCTGCGTTTGTTGACCATAGTTAAGACGCAGTGTATGGTAGCTAAGTGATATCTTCCTACATAGAAAATAATGCTATTAATTAGGACAGTCATATGACTTTGTTGACCATAGTTAAGGGTCATGTGGGTGTATCTAATTAATCAAGAAATGACGGGTAGAACTTGACTAGTGCTTATGATTTGCTGACCATAGTTAAGGTCATAAGACACTAGGGGTAAAAATCACATCGGGAATTTCAAGAGTTGAAATTTGTAATGAGATTGCGTACCTTCTATGAGATAGTTGGATCCCGATACCCACTGCGAGTAAGAGTTACTCCTGGGAGAGTTTTACACATCACAATTAGCTAATCAAGTAGGTGTCTAGAAAGGTGTTATCAAGGTTATGCCTCTGAGAAAACGAGGTTTATTTTAATTAGGTCCGTGCGAAAGCACGGGGAACCTCCCTCAATGTACCAACATTGACCTGGCTGAAAGATTGGTGAACTTGTAAGGTGTAATTAATCCCGGCTAGTCTTACCTTTTAGGGTTTGAAGGAAGATTTGATAAAAACAGTGGGAGCCATCCTGATTAGATAAGATAATAACCAATCTAATCTTGCAAGAGCATACGCTAAAGTGTTTTCTTCTCTCTCTCCAGGTAGCGACCATGTCAGGCCTTAATCAAGATAATAATATGGATGTATTGACCGAACCTGCTTGTTATATTGTGCAGGGGAACGTTGTTTCTGTTCTTTCTTATAATTTTTATAAGACCGAGCAGAAAATAGGGGAATATCTGGATTCCCACGCCGCCCAAACGAAGAATAAGCATGTTGATGCATCTTCTTCGGGTGTGTTAGTTACCGAGAACTATTTCTCAGTACACTCTACGTCCTGGGTATTAAATACCGGATCAGGATCCCACATATGTAATATGTTGCATGGGCTAAGGAAAGGTAGAAAACTGGGAATGGGTCATTCCTTAAGAGTAGAGAATGGTGCAAATGTTGCAGCCAAAGCAGTTGGTGAATATCACCTTGTATTACCAAATGGTAATACATTGATTCTGAACGAATGCTATTACATACCGACCCTGATATGCAATCTTATATCAGTTTCTTTATTAAGTAAAGAAGGATATAATTTTGTAGTACAGGATAATGTCATGAACATCTTCCTGAATCAAAAGTTGATTGGATCATGCTCGTTAAATAATGGCATATACATTCTAAATCAAACCACGGTTCTTAACATACAAAACACACACAAGAGGAAGAATTCAGAAATGAACGAATTCTTCTTGTGGCATTGAAGGCTAGGTCATATCAATGCGACACGACTAGCTAAGTTACATAAGAATGGATATTTGAATCCGTTCGAATTTTCATCTTATGAAACTTGCCAGTCTTGTCTCAAAGGTAAGATGACCAAAACTCCGTTTACTGGACACGGAGAAAGAGTTATGGAACTCTTGGGACTGATACATAGTGATGTATGCGGTCCCATGTCTACACATGGCAGGAATGGTTCCTCGTACTTCTTTATATTTACTGACGATCTCTCAAGATACGAACATGTGTTCCTGTTGAAACACAAGTCTGAAGCTTTTGAGAAATTCAAAGAATATAAGTGCGAAGTCAAGAACCAAACAGGTAAAAGTATTAAAATCCTTCGATCTGATCGGGGAGGAGAATACTTGAGCACGGAATTCCGTGACTATCTAAAAGAGAATGGGATTCTCTCCCAGCTTACTCCTCCGTATACACCATAACACAACGGTGTATCGGAGTGGAGGAATCGCACCCTATTGGATATGGTGCGCTCTATGATGAGCACCGCCGAGTTACCAATTTCCTTTTGGAGTTATGCGCTGGAGATGGTAGCATACCTATTGAATAAAATTCCAACCAAATCGGTGCCTACCACTCTATATAAGATATGGAATGGGAAGAGACCATCTCTTAAACGAGTTAAGATATGGGGTTGTCCGGCGTATGTTAAAAAGCAAAATCCGGACAAGCTTGAGGCAAGATCAGCTCTGTGTAAGTTTGTGGGATATCCAAAGGATTCCTATGAATATATCTTCTACCACGGTAAGGAACCAAATGTGTTTGTTTCTCAATATGCCACCTTTTTAGAAAAGAAATTTCTTGTAAAAGAAATTAGAGGCAAAGAGGTAGAGCTGGATGAAATTCCAGCAGCACAAACTGCAACTGATGATTAATTGGAACCAGAGGATTCAGTAGTACCCAACGAACCCCAGCCTCTCCGCCGATCTAGTAGGGTTCCTCATCCACCTGAGAGATACTACGGTTTTCTCATTGATGGTCGGAACAAGAATTACATCATGGAAGATGATGACCCAACTAGTTTCGAGCAGGCCATCATGAGTGGGGACTCTGTGAAATGGCTGGATGCAATGCGATCTGAGATGGAATCCATGTACACCAACAAAGTATGGACTTTGGAAGTTACTCCTGAAGGGGTGAAACCCATTGAGAGCAAATGGATCTTTAAGAAGAAATTTGGTGTGGATGGAAAAGTTGAGACTTTCAAAACTAGACTTGATGTAAAAGATTTTCGTCAACGACCAGGTATGGATTATGATGAAACCTTTTCTCCAATGGCTATGCTTAAGTCCATCTGGATCCTACTTTCCATCGCTGCATATCATGACTACGAAATCTGGCAAATGGATGTTAAGACCGCCTTCTAAATGGTGATTTAGAAGAGAGCGTGTACATGACTCAGCCAGAGGGCTTCGTGGACAGTGGGAGCGGCGGAAAGGTGTGCAAGCTGCTTAAATCCATCTACGGGTTGAAGCAGGCATCGCGGAGTTGGAACATCTGTTTTGATGTCGTAGTCAAAGAGTTTGACTTCATCAAAAATATAGATGAACCTTGTATATACAAGAAGGTGGCAGAGAGTAAGGTTGTCTTCCTCGTATTGTACGTGGATGACATACTCTTGATAGGAAATGATGTTCCTATGCTGCACTAGGTCAAGCTCTTCTTATCACAAAGATTCTCAATGAAAGATCTAGGTGATGCCTCATATATCTTGGGGATTAAGATCTATAGAGATAGATCTAAACAGATACTGGGATTGTCCCAATCCAGGTACATTGACACCATACTAAAGAGGTTTAGTATGGAAGATTCCAAGCGAGGGAATTTACCCACGATCACAGGAC
Source organism: Agapanthus africanus (assembly GCA_030015575.1). NCBI lineage: Eukaryota > Viridiplantae > Streptophyta > Magnoliopsida > Asparagales > Amaryllidaceae > Agapanthus > Agapanthus africanus. Next base: position 40,736,917 of record JASDDO010000018.1, on the reverse strand, counting down.
TCACTCTCTCCAAAGAGATATCTCCCAAGACCGATTTGGAGAGAGCTCGCATGCAAGGGATACCCTACGCTTCGGCAGTAGGCTCTATCATGTACGCGATGTTATGTACCAGACCCGATGTGGCATACTCACTAAGTATAGTGAGTAGGTATCAAGCAGATCCGGGAGAGAGTCACTGGACAGCTGTGAAGAACATTCTCAAGTACTTGAGAAGGACTAAAGAGATGTTCTTGGTGTATGGTAACGGTGAACTCCAAATGGAGTCCTTTACCGATTGGAGCTTCCAAAGTGATAAGGACGACTCTAAGTCGGTCTCGGGATTTGTTTTTACCCTCAATGGAGGGGTGGTTTATTGGAAGAGTTCCAAACAGGAAACCGTGGCAGACTCGACGATGGAGGCTGAATACATCGCTGCCAATGATGCTACCAAAGAGGCTGTCTGGATGAAGAAGTTCATAACCGAACTTGGAGTGGTTCCATCCATCGAGCATCCAATACCTTTGTATTGTGATAACAATGGAGCAGTGGCTTTGACCAAGGAACCCAGGTCCCATCAACGATCCAGGCATATTCTGAGGCGCATCACCTGATCCGGGAGATAGTTGATCGCCGGAAGATCGAGGTCAGGAAAGTTGACACGAAGAACAACACGGCGGATCCACTCACAAAGGCCATATCTCAGATACAATTTGAGAGAGTCTTCGGGATGTTGGGTATGAGATACTACAACAACTGGCCTTAGTGCAAGTGGGAGATTGTTAGTTATGTGTATGCCATAGAGGCCATTATTGTACATATGATGTATATTATAGTGGATGCTTGGACATATATAGAGAGGACTTTCTTGCTCGACATCATAGTATGCTATCGGTTGCTCTTTGTCTTAATATGTAGACTTGTATTGTGATACCGTCTTGCTCTCACATATTGATAAAGCCCTTAGGATGTGTACTTGACTACCAGGACTATGATGGAGATCATACTAGCAGGGCCAGGGTAGTCTACAAGTACATCCTTTAATTCTTCCTAGTCGATGGTGTATCGAGACAGGGCATCGATATTCCAGAGTAGACTAGCGTATACGCTTCTTGACCTATATGATGGGTGATGGATGATCCCACATCCATTGGAGTTTGACATCAAAGATGGTATGCGGGTGCTTAGTGGAGACTGGGTACACTCAACGGACTCACCGAGAACTTCTAGTTGGTATTATACCTATCGCAGTGCTCTAGTGACACTGGTACAGGTTAGTCTGTAGATCCGAAATCGTCATAGTGTCTTGTATGATTTCCGCTGTGCTTTAATTTCCACCTTACCACGTTCAAGAGAACGTGCAAAACGGTGGCTTTTGGGTACATTCCCGAATCACATGGAGGTAATGAGCGATACGAGGGGTTTCGTCTCTCCTGGTATTAGGGGTTGATGTTGCGCTGTGCTCGATTGGATATAACAGGAAGTCCCTAACCAGGGCTGATATGGAGATCTACTGGTAAGTGTTATCAGTAGTTTCTCGACCCGTTATGGGCCTCACATCGGCACGACTTATCGGTTACTGGGGTCTGACTTTTACCACTCCTAGACTGGATATGCGACATATCAGACGAAGAGACCGGACTGTACGGTAGTGTTATTGATAGGCTTTACAGGAGTATGAGAAGGCTTGCTTGTTGATCTTCTGATCGCTCAATACCCGGGTAGTCGTTACGTCCAGCTAGTACCGCTGACGGCTTGTGGGTGACTGATATGATCATCAGCTACTGCCGGCGTATTGATGAGTTTTTAGAGTCCTACACAGAGGTTTACTGGCTCAGGAAAAACGAAGTAGGAGTATATATGTGATATGTGCGGGACCGAGAATAATACGAGTATGTGATACCGTATTCTATTCTCGTGATATGTAATATCGGTCGGTTATATGTGATATAGCCGGGTTATCGAATCAAGTGTTGATTCGATAAGTTGATACATATAATATTAGTTGGTTATATGTGATATAGCCGGATTATTAAATCAAATGTTGATTTGATAATTTAATGTATAATTATATATATTTGATTTATTAATTTACATTAACTAATATTTTCTCACTTGTGCATTTCTTTTTTCTCACATGTACACACTTAATATATATGTGATATATATTATTTGTGTTTTCTTTTTTGTGTCATGCTTGATGATACATACTGCATTGGTGTCTGAGACTTATACCATGCCATTAGATTATTAGGGTTTTATTTATTTAATGAAAATATAAATTGGTGGGAATTAAGCATGGTTGTAAGCATTGAAAGCTTGTGGAAACTCTTGACTTAGTCCACTAAATTTGTCTTGCATTAGATATTTATTAACCTAATCATAATTTTTAGCCATGGTTTATTCTCAACATGAGTTATATGTGATATGAACTCACCCATGGTTGCCACTCACTCTATCATCCATTATCTCTTCATCTTCTTCTTCATCAAGAGCTTAGCTCTCTAGCTTTTGAGGCAGTGAGGAAAAATAATGAGAAAAAGAATTCTAAAGTGAGCAAAATTCCTACTTCATCATTCTCTACTGAATTAGCCATTTAGTTTAGGGTGTTAGCTTCACTAATCTCTAATGAGTGAAGAGCTAGCTTGGGTTAGTGTCTCCTCGACGTAGATCATCTTCGGCCTCGAAGACTGCATGCAAGCATGCTCCTTTCATCTTGTGGAGCCATTCTAGAGTCCGGAAGATCACTACTTGGAGCGAAGGGATTACAACACGGAGCTATTGAAGTGAAGGACCGGTCTACAAAGGTTGTATTCCATATTCACTTATATGTAAAGTTGTTTACATGTTGTATTGTCTAATTCTCAAGTTAAGATTCTAGGGTTAGAGTTAAGAAGCATGGAAATTTTTTGAATATGGCATGGATGATGTCTTCCGAAACCTTGCTGTCGTGCTAAGTAACCCTACATGTTTCGCTCCGATAGGATAACCTCTCTTTACCAGCTTTAACACCTTAAAAAGACTATCGCAGTCTTCAAAAATCAGAATTACATCCTGTCTAAGCTCTTTATTCTTGCATAACTTCTGCATTAGCATCCAACATTGCATTTCTTCGCCCTTCTCTTCTTAAAAATCCCATCCGAGAATCCTATTCGAAAGACGTCAAGATACGCCCTCTTCTCTCCTTTGTCCTTTCAATTTTTTCCTATAACTGACGTTGCTCTCGCAACATTCGAACAGGAGGGGCATATTTGTTGATACACCAAACTGGACCAAATCGGGCTATTTTTCATACTATATATTAGGATGGAAAACTGAGTGATTTCTAGCTTTTAAATTATTTTGAGTGCCAAACCCCAATTTCAGAGAAAATGAGTGAAAAACTTATTTTTAATATTTTTCAGGCATTTTACCAATTTTTAAGGTATTTTTTAATGAAAAATTAAAGCAACAGTTCACCATGTGTGTGGTGACCATACGCATGGAGTGCTGTTGCAATTTTAAAACCTTGAATCAGATTTTAAACGATTTAAAAAGTTTGTAGAAGCAAAATTCTCTTTATAGTTCACCATGCGTGTCTCTATCCAATGCATGGTGAGTTGGAAGAATACTTTACTGTTTTAAAAACAATTTTACTGTTGAAATTCGATTAAAACAATTTTTTAAAATTGTAGTTCACCATGCGTTGGGTTATCACGCACATGAAGAACTACAACAATAAATCTGAACAGTAAAATGTTTTTTTTATCGATTTTAAAACTTAGTTTAAATGCTGTAGTTCACCATGCGTTGGGTGACCACACGCATGGAGAACTACAACAATAAATCTAAATGACTCAAAGGTTCTATCATTTTGAAAATCTAATTTTCAATGCAACAGTTCACTATGCGTTGGGTCATTACACGAATGGTGAATTGTTGCCCCATTTTCAATTTTTCAACATTTTTTGATGAGAACTTCATTCAATTCTCTCTGTTGGGTTACGGCAGTGTCCCGGCCATCAAACCGTAGCCAAATTCGGAACAAAAATTTACTAAATTGGCGCTACCATTACCCGATACCCGGATCTACCCTAAACCCTAAACTAGCAAGCTTTATAAAGAAGTTAGAATGGTTATACCGAATTGATCCATATCCTTCGGTCTTCAACCATCATCCCTAAGCTCCTAGTGGCTCCTTGATCGAGTTTGGTTTCCGGTCTTCCTCCATCTATGATGATCCATCTGAGGGAAACGACGCAAGCTTCAGCCTCATCGAACGAGGCAACCGACGCTCCAAGGTTGCTAGCAATGGAAAGTGGAGGTGTAGGAATGTGTCACTATAATTTTCCTTTCATCATAATGCTCAAGAGAGCAACTCAAGAAGATGAAGGAGGTAAGGAAACATGTGGCATGAGCAACTCAAGAATGGCTAAGTGTTGAGATGAGAATAGAATGAAGCAAGTGAAGAAGCAACTCAAGAAATGAGCATAATCCATACCCAAACTTGTGGCTGCCCTCTCTCACTCTCTCATGCACACACACAAAAAAATATCTCCTTTTCTTTTTGCAATAAACAAATAAGACCCATGCCTCTCTACATATCCAAGACCCATGCTCATGCCACCTCACCCCTCCATCTCATTTCCTTATTTGATTTTCTAAAAAGAAAATCCAATATTGAGGTGGCCATCTTCTAGAAGCTATTCCGTATAAATACGGAATACTTCCCGGTACACGTATTGAAATATATATACGCGTATTCGTATAAAAATACGAATATCCAAGAGAGAAAATGAATAGTGAACAATAATACTAGAATATATATATATATATATAAATACATATATAAATTATTAAATCAAAACCTGATTTAATAATCCGTCTTAATCCTAAGCCGCCAGTATTATCAACCGTCCGATTAAAGTCTGTGCAGTATGTGCACATATTTAATCGGACACTTGTATGTACCAACATACGTCATCTACACCATATCGCCTGAACCGTGAAAACCCTCTATGTGGGACTCTAAAGACTCGTCAATACGCTGGCAGCGGGTTTAACTACAAGTACGTCAGCGGCACTAGCTGTACGTAACGGCTACCCAGGTATTGAGAGAAAAGGAGGCCGACGACCAAAATCATCCTGAACCCCTACTGAGCCCGACAGTGACAATATCCGTACAGTCCGGTCTGTTCATCTAAGAGTATTGCATATCGAGTTTAGGGGGTGGATAAAGTCAGACCCCTAACAACGCGACATTTAGTGTCGGCATGAAACCCATCACCACAAGAGAAACTATCAATCCTGAATCAGTAATTCTCGTCCACCATGGCCATGGATTTCTGGTGATGGCCACCCATGCATAACATGACATCAACCCCCAATACCGGGAGAGACGAATCCCCGATGATCCGATCACTGCCTCCATGTGGCTCGGGACTGTACCCAACTAAAACCTGTTTGCATGACTCCTTTGAGCCGTAGTAGGATAGTAATCAAAGCACAGTGGGAACTAACACGAGACAAATGACGATCTTAAGTCGACAGACTAACCTGTACACATGTCACCTGGAAACTGCTATCTGACAATAGGTATAATACCAACTAGCAGGTTCCCGGCGAGTCCGTCCAGTGTACTTATAACCCAATGAGCACCTGTATACTATCTTAGGTGAACAAAATAACACCAATGGCTTGTGAGACCTGGCCACCGCCCCTCGTCGGGGTCTCGATCAGTATACACTAGTCTACACTGGAGTATCGATGCCCAGTCTCGATACTCCCACGACTAGGGACATTTAAGGATGTGCTTATAGACCCCCAACTCCCACGTATATGATCGCTATCACAATGCTGGTAGTCAAGCAAGAATCCTATAGGCTTTATCAACATGTATATGATGATAAAGACAAACCAGATAGCATACTATCATCTCGAGTAAGACTGTTCTACCGGTATAAGTACTCCCTCAATCATCATAATCACCTAACTGCGATTACGATAATTACCTTGAGGGCACTATGGCCAACAATCTCCCACTTGCACTTAAGCCCAATTATTGCGATGTCGCATACTCACAGCCCGTGTAATACTGAACACCCAACTTCTCTAGTAATCAGTTTCGCAAAGCTCGTTTGCGAAACTATTGCGTTCGAGAAATAGCCTCAGTGAGTGGATCCGCTCCAATGTTTCTTTCTGTATCTCTCTATATCTCAACTTTTAGGAGAAAACTATCTCCCGAAATGAGCAATACCTGTCTTAGAATTTGTCTAGATATCTGATGGGACCCAGTTCACAAATGAACTCTAAATCCAACAAACTTCTTAGACCGTATCATCCACCGAATTTAATCAGTATCCTACGCCATGCCTTTCCTCAGTATTCGCTTGGACCACCTGTCCAACATACTATCCCTCAAAAGAAGGAAAACTATAACTCTAGCAGTCACTCTGTCATCCAGGTCATCTTGGAAGCCTGAAATGATAACTGTCTCCCAAAGAAAGCTGCTATTACCATATTCCTAGAACATCCATTTATGTTCATAAACTACTTTCCTACGTTTCTCCAGGATTGGATTAATATATCTGCTTATTGCAGCTAGTGCAAAAACAATATCTGGTGTGGTACTTGACATTTCATGACTAACTCAATTGCCTAAGCAAGTGATGTGCTAATCATGCAGATCCCTCTCCCCTTTAGTCTGTAAGACACCTTTAAAGAGGGTGACTCCATCACCTGCAGGTACACCACCATGCCAGGAGTCGTCCATTCTAAAATACCTTTAGAATAATGTCAAAGTACCCAGAATAGGATACTTCCCAAATCTGGATCTAAAACCATAGATCTAGTAACCAGAAACCCTGATATTATATCCATATCCAATGTGGAGAAACAACTTTGTGACAACCACAGTATAACCGATCGTAGTATAGAAATATCTCTTTCTATCAAGTGCATGTCATCCTAATACCTGGACATCACTCTGTACTACCTTCTTAGCAGATCCATCTCCTATTCTGATGAAGTCAAAGCCTATGACTGTCACATCAAAAATAGATGATCTATTTCCGCTATACCTGCTTTAGTTTATAAATAGACATAAGCTACTTGCCCACTATTCTTCTGCTGCTCCCATTAACTACAACAACCCTCTGGCAGAGTCATATACATGTGCATTTCCAAAACTAGTTTAGAACGACGCTATATTCATCCTCCTGCCGGGTCTTATAGTCTAGAACAACAGCAATGGCAAGTCTGGGTAAACAAGAATCTCCCTGTCACCGTCACTGAGAAGACCGAAGTACTTCTCGGATGCCTGAGGTTACCCACCAAATCTGTGGAGTGGCTAATGGAACGTCGAATCCAATTAAATCCTCAGGTTCTATTAAATCTTCAGTGATCGTTTGTGGTTCTGGAATCACTTCCAGTTCTACCATACTCCCACTTCTGTTTTCTGAAAAAATCCATTTTACTAAAACTGTGGTGAGTCAAGAACAATATAAATATTGTTCTTCCTGATGGTAGAAAGTTAACCTTCGTCAAAGCCCGGGATAACCCACAAACAGCCATTACTGAAACGTGCCTCAAGTTTATCCGGATTCTGGTTTTAAGCATCAGCCGGACAACTCCCTATACCTTAACATCATTAAGATATAAATTGATTCTATATATATCTAATATAGAAACAAAAGAACTAATTTAATTGGAACCAGATTCAAAATCATGCAGCTGTCTCCAGTGCATATCAACCAAATGGAAAAAGGCCAATCAGCATTACTCATCTAGGAGTGCATTCATATATGAGTAATCTGAAAGAGAAGCAAGTTCTCAAAACCATTACTATCAACGGAATACCAAATACAAGTACCTACATCTTCGACTTCATCGAAGAATCTTGATACTTCCAATAAATGGTTCTTTACTTTATTCTTATACCTATAACTTCTCAATATCCGGACCTTGCATTTCAACGAAATACCTGTCTAAAATTAGAGAAGTCATAAGTAAACAAAATATAGTATGAGTACCAACCCCATTGTCCTAATGGACACCGAACAACATACAATACTTTATATAAGTCCACTGAGTTTAATAACTCAAACACTATGCGTCGTAAGTTGAAAAACTGTACTATGGTTAAGAAGAATTACACCGCTGTTGAATGCACCTTACCTAATCACCAACTGATATAGGTAAATGTCATAGACATAATTTCAAAAAGTTATATCTCACTTTATAAAATAAACGTACAGATATATCAGTTTGAAATTGGTGCATAACGATGGATATTCAAAACCAAATATTTGCCCTTCAGCAAAAACCAGATGATTTCCTCAAATATCACCAATTACAATGAATTCCGAGATAATGAGGATCTAATCACCCAATTCCTAATATCTTACTCCCACTTACCATCCGTAATAGCATACAAATGTGAGAAACTAATTTGGTAAATATATACCCTGGAGTTAGATTCCAATTGGGAAAAACAGTTTTCAATTAACATCGCACATTGAAACTGAAACATGAAAATGTTTCAAAATTGGTTAACTGGTATTCCTAGAAACGCCTCTTTCACTATCCTGATTCATGACAGTAACCATATACTTACCTTCCCTCACTCCAATCTCTTTATTATGTCTTTACTTATTACCTTCTGTACACCTTCTTTAGGCTAATTGGTTTTCTTCCTTCCCTAACCTTCGGCACCAGCCTAAGGTTTGGAAGAGGACTATCCAATAAGCGCAATAGGTGTACTCTCCTAATCCTAGGAGCTCTCGCAACTTGAGAGAAGGTAATGGAAAAAGACAAATGAATAATCCTATTCTATTTCTCCTGAACCGGAAACCATCCTTGAATGTGGAACAAGTTCTTTCAAGTTCGTATGTAACTATACGATGGCATATCCAATAGAAGTGGATATCCGTAGTGATACGGAGTGTTCTGGAGAAATATAAAGTGGACGTGGGAGTAGCAAGGGTATACACGGTTTTGTTGTGAATGATAGCAGTCGCAATTTTCTTTGCCCTTAATCCAATCCCTTTATATGTCTTTACTTATTACCTTCTGTACACCACACTTAGGCTTAATTAGTTTCCTTCCTTCCCTACCAATCGGCACATGCCTATAGTTTTGAAGAAGAATATCCAATAAGCTCAATAGGTGTACCCTCTCCTAATCCTAGGAGCCCTCACAATCTGAGAGAAGGTAAAGCGAAAAGACAACCGAATAATCTTATTCAATCTCTCCAGAACCAGAATCCATCATCGAATCTGGAATAAGTTCCTTCGAGTTCGTATGTAACTATATTATGTATTTATCCAATGGAAGTGGATATTCGTAGTGATACGGGGTGTTCTGGAGAAATGCAAAGGTGATATAGAAGTGGCAATGATATATGTGACACCGTGACATTCCAAAAGCCAAAGTTTTTAAGAAGGTTCGGTTAACTTGGTTCATGAGTTTTAGTCAAGGGTCGGACCATGGTTGCGGCCTGAGAGAGAGAAAAGAAACACTCAGCATGCACTCTAACCTAGATCAGAATGGTTAATCACTTTATCTAATCAGGATGGCTCCCACCGTTTCCTCGAATTCTCCTCCAAACCCAAAAGAAGAATTAGTCGGAATCACCCGAGGAGTAATGCTACTCATCAGTGGGAATCGGGATCCAACTATCATCGCATGATAACTTGACGGAATCCACTCAAGTTACCACACTCCAGAAAGTATGCGTATGCCTGGCAAGTTTCCTGTATGTTTGAAACTCCCGATGTGATTTTTACCCCTAACGACTTCATAGCCTTGATAGAGACCAACGTGCCAAAAGTCACTAGTCAAGTTCAACTCGTCATTATCCAAGATTGATCTAAACCTATCCGCACAAGCCTTTGATAGAGACCAACGTGACTATGCAGCTGTCCTAGATAATCGCATATCTATGCTACATACACGTATCACGCAGCTACTGTACACTATGCCTTGATAGAGACCAACGTACATAGCACGAATACTATGAGATACCTATCTTAAATGACGGAGGGCTACGATTAGTTTTTGGCAAAAAACCTTTAACTTAATGAACTTGATATCGTTGAAGGAACCGAGTGGTTTTACAAATACATAGTAGCGAAAACTTTTGCTAAAGAGGTCACTCTCGGTGAAGGGATCTTGGCTCTTTCCTCGTCGAATGAAGTACAGGATATTCCAAACTGAATACCAAGATGCAAAGAAAAAGAATCAACTACAGTAAAATTATTACGTTGACGCAAACTTTTACTCAAGGGGTCACTCCCGATGAAAGGATCTCGGCCCTTGCCTCGTCGAATGAGGTGCAGGATATTCCCAATCGAATACCACTGTGCAAACTAAAAGAGAACATTTGTAATGTCAGTTTTTAAAAACTTGGCTCCAACAACATCATATATAGGTTTTTTTTTATCCTTGCATTGATAAGAATCAACGCAGTCCCATCAATTAATCACACCAGAAAAGAACGAAAATAAAATGTACATATATGCCATCCGCATTCGCCACTGGGTCCCGTCATCACCCGTTAGGTTACTTAACTAACGACAGAGCGGGGACTGGACTAGCGTGGGTGCAAAACATATACAACATCTACTAGTGTATATATATATATATAAATATAAATATATATAACAATCGTCCCAGGCATGATAAAAGAAACATCACAGAAGCAACACAGAATGGTGGATAATCTGGAGCCCCGGATTTCACTTGAATCGCAAATGAGACCCGACGTTCCCCTGTCGTGTGGATAGCCTGTGCAATGAAACCTATACCCCTATGAGCGCGGAAAGTTACCCGCCAAAACCATAAGCGAGGCAACCCCCTTCAACAACATGAATGGGCCACCCAGCACTTCATGGAATCCGGTAACTTGGGCACCCCTCCGCGGGTCAACCTATACCCCCTACGAATGCGGCGAATAGCCCGCCAATTCTAGAGTAAGGTCCCCTCCATCCCAACGCTATGGGATGCGGACCCATTGCCCTTTAGAACCCGGCTATTCGTGCACTCCACCGTGGAGTAATCCTAGTACAAAAAATAAAATATACAAGGGTGACTTCGACCTCAACCCGGTCGTGCCACAAACAAATAATATACAAACTGACAGTGACGGCAGTCCACATGTCGGACGCTCGTCCCGCAATATAAAATGTATAAATGAAACTAAACTGTACTACCATTGCACCATAGCTATCCACCATGACGATCCAACCACAACACAGCACAACACAGAACATCAACGTGAATGTTACATTCGCAAACCCGTCTAAAAGAACTATAGCAATTAGACGAGTTGTACCGCTCGAATGACATTCACGGTCGCAGATAGTAATATAAGTACCGATAAACATTTAAATAGTGCTAAATTATCGACTTCGAAATACTCTGAATTGCCTCTGAAAAAAGGACAACACTATATCCAAATTGGGAAAAACAAACAATACCACTGCACCAATATTCCAGAGACCAAACCACACCCAAAATACGAAGTCCAAAAACCCTGAAATGGTCGGCCTGCTCGGTTTTTCCTCCAGTTTGCTCGGCCAAAAAGTGTTGGATTGGGTTCGTATTTGGGGTGTGGTTTAGTGGTCACTTAAGTAGTCTTCTGCAGTTGTTTAAAATTTTTTTGAAGACTTTAAAAATCGACAGAGAATGGAATCAGCAGTGCACAGTTTTGGGATTGTTTCGATTCGATACTTTAACATTGTCTAAACTAGTTAGCTAAGGGTTTAAAGGCTTGCTCTGATACCATGTTGGGTTACGGCAGCGCCTCGGCCATCAAACCGTGGCCAAATGCGGAACAAAAATTTACCAAACTGACGCTACCATTACCCGATGCCCGGATCTACCCTACACCCTAAACTAGCAAGCTTTATAAAGAAGTTAGAATGGTTATACCGAGTTGATCTGTATCCTTCGGTCTTCAACCATCATCCCCAAGCTCCTAGTGGCTCCTTGATCGAGTTTGGTTGCCGGTCTTCCTCCATCTATGATGATCCACCTAAGGGAAACGGCGCAAGCTTCAATCTCGTCGAACGAGGCAACCGACGCTCCAAGGTTGCTAGCAATGGAGAGTGGAGGTGTAGGATTGTGTCACTATAATTTTCCTCTCATCACAATGCTCAAGAGAGCAACTCAAGAAGATGAAGGGGGTGAGGAAACATGTGGCATGAGCAACTCAAGAATGGCTAAGTGTTGAGGTGAGAATAGAATGAAGCAAGTGAAGAAGCAACTCAAGAAATGAGCATAACCCACACCCAAACTTGTGGCTGCCCTCTCTCACTCTCTCATGCATACACACACAAAAAAATACTCCTTTTCTTTTTGTAATAAACAAATAAGACCCATGCTTCTCTACATGTCCACGACCCATGCTCATGCCACCTCACCCCTCCACCTCATTTCCTTATTTGATTTTCTAAAAAGAAAATCTAATAATGAGGTGGCCATCTTCTAGAAGCTATTCCGTATAAATACGGAATACTTCCCGGTACACGTATCGAAATACATATACGCGTATTCGTACGAAAATACGAATAGCCAAGAGAGAAATTGAATAGTGAACAATAATACTAGAATACACACACACACACACACACACATATAAATTATTAAATCAAAACCTGATTTAATAATCCGGTTTAATCCTAAGCCGCTAGTATTATCAATCGTCCGATTAAAGTCTGTGCAGCAAGTGCACATATTTAATCGGACACCTGTATGTATCAACATACGTCATCTACACCATATCGCCTGAACCATGAAAACCCTCTATGTGGGACTCTAAAGACTCGTCAATACGCTGGCAGTGGGTTTAACCACAAGCACGTCAGCGGCACTAGCTGTACGTAACGGCTATCCAGGTATTGAGCGAAAGGGAGGCCGATGAGCAAACTCATCCTGAACCCCTACTAAGCCTGACAGTGAAAATATCCGTACAGTCCGATCTGTTCGTCTAAGAGTATCGCATATTGAGTCTAGGGGGTTGGATAAAGTCAGACCCCTAACAATGCGACATTTAGTGTCGACATGAAAACCATCACTATAAGAGAAACTATCGATCTTGAATCGGTAATTCTCGTCCACCATGGCCATGGATTTCTGGTGATGGCCACCCGTGCACAACGCGACATCAACCCCCAATACCGGGAGAGACGAATCTCCGATGATCCGATCACTGCCTCCATGTGGCTCGGGACTGTACCCAACTAAAACCTGTTTGCACGACTCTTTTGAGCCGTGGTAAGGTAGTAATCAAAGCACAGTAGGAACTCACACGAGACAAATGACGATCTCAGGTCGACAGACTAACCTGTACACATGTCACCTGGGAACTGCTATCTGACAATAGGTATAATACCAACTAGCAGGTTCCCAGTGAGTCCGTCCAGTGTACTCATAACCCAATGAGCACCTGTATACTATCTTAGGTGAACAAACTAACACCAATGGCTTGTGAGACATGGCCACTCTTTCCCTGGTTAAGTGAGACAGAGCAAGATTGCCGCAATATCCTACTCAAAACGAAAACCTCACCGTCCCTCGTCGGGGTCTCGATCAGTATACACTAGTCTACACTGGAGTATCGATGCCCGGTCTCGATACTCCCATGACTAGGGACATTTAAAGATGTGCTTATAGACCCCCAGCTCCCTGATTGATCTGGAATTTATGTGTAGTAGTTAACCGCAATCAATAACGGTGTCGTGTGTAGCTAGACCGAGATGAGTACGGGTCGTCCTCTGGGAAACGTTGAATATTTTATTCTTAGTTTAGGCGTGTTGAGAAAGAAAAGAGGAAGAATAAAGAATGGTTGTAGGTTCTAGATCTATGTTAAATACGGATGTAAAATATAGATCTAGATTAATTATGGATGTAAGTTTAATATAAAAGGAGGCTTGTAGGGTTCATTGGGATTTAGTAGTCATGGATGATTAATTAAAGATTACTCTTTTTATTCTTTAATAGATTTAAAACTAGAACGACGGTGATGCATATAGATTAGGGTTTCTGGAGGGAAAAGGGTTCCCACTCTTAACCCCTATCTCGACATGGAATTCCGTTCATTTCTAGCCTTTACCAAAACAATCATTAATCTAATCTCTAATCGCGGTCAAGACTAGCAATAAATTGGTAGTGCGCCCGATTAGGATGTTAATGATTCTTTTGGTAAAGTTTATAAACTTTATAGGACGTAAAAAGAGTTTAAGAATCTTCATCATCCATTAATCTACCCTAATCCTACGAACCCTAACAAGCGGAGAATTACTCGCGCATGTTGGGAGAAGAAGAGATGGAGAGAGAATTCATAATGAAACTACAAAGAAATAGAATAAGAAAAAGAACTACCTTTATTAATCAACAAAACTCATTTACACTTTGTTCCCTTAGAAAATGATTAAAAATACTAGTTTACTTCTCGATCTCTTCTAAGGAGGTAGATGAACTGTTGATGATCAGCCTGGATGCGTGAGCCGTCTTGGACTTCGTGATCGCGTCGGTTTGATGATTTTTCCAAGAGGCTATCGGTCCTTATTTATAGTCCCAGAGCCAGAACCCTAGCTTCCTAATTTGGAAACCACAGGCTACGATCCTAACAAAGAAGTCTCAACTTCCCAATCTTCTAAACCGCGGCGGATCCGCGGCCAATAAGTAGGTTTGGCCGCGGATCCGCGGCCTAATGGTGAGATCTTAGGCTCATTCTTCTTGTGGCTTCTTCTGGTGACACGTGGTGATCTTTTGAATCTCTGAAAACTGAAAATCTTTTCTACGTCACTGCCAGAATTGATTTCTTTAGTTTATTTTCTTAATTAGGCAGGTTTGTTCTAACAACTTTGATTTTCTTGATTTCAGCCCTGAAAATTCTGCACAACAAACTCAACAAATAATATTAGTAGAGTTTGTTTTATTAACTTAACCATTAAGACTTGGTCAAAGGTATTTAATAAAGTAAGCATATTTTAAATGACCCAAATGTTATATGGATATTATATGCTTACATTTTCCTACCAAATGTTAATTATAATATATAAACACATGAAAATAGTATTTTTACAGATAAACCCTCATATGTATCATATATTATAATAAACACCTTTCTTTATATAGAAATAGTAGGAAAAATGTCATATTAAATGTGCAGTTTTATCAACTGAACAAATACCCCCAAACTTATCTTTGATCGTCCCGAGCAAACTAGTTTATTCAAGAGAAGGAGAAAAAGAAAGGAGAAAACTAAGCACACTTTCGTAGGCAACACGATTGCACTGAGCACATGCAATAAGCCGTTAAACCTCTAAGTGTCTCTAGTAGGAGGAGTGTTGTCTTCTGAAGGTTTTCAGCGGATTACACCCACAAAATCCTATAATAAAAGAGAGATGGTGAAAATTACATATAAAAATAAGAACTATAAAAGAAAGACTTTGAAAATTTAGAGTTTCCAAGCTTTTCAGTTGCTATGAGCCCTATCTTAATAGTCATGAAAAGATCTTAGGAATCACATCGTCCCTCAATAACACATCGTCTTTATTCTTTATTCCTACCTTTCATCCAAATATCGATCATATACCCCTATGTGTGTGTGTAGAACATCCCTACACTCGGAGAATTCAATTCAAACTATCATACTATTGTCCATCTACCTCAATACTTTTTAATTTGATGAATATTTGGATGGATTTGCTCGCAGATTTTTCATGCGACCGTTAATACTTCTTTAGGTACTAACAGACCGATTACTCATGTGCTTGCTAATTAGGTGTATTAGTATTTTCCTCATCTTGCACCACCTAAGGCTTAGCAGTGACTCCCAGACCAGTTGGTCTAAGGCACTAGGTGATGAAGCACCCTCGCTATATTTTTTTATTGCTGTCTCGGTGATAACAAAACCAGTGTTCATTTTTCTTCACCATTTTATCTTTTATTCATTTTTTTACTTCCTTCATATTTTGGCTTTTAGACAAGAGCATTTCAAGGTATCCTCTACTATCCCGAGTTTCAAGACGTGTGTAAGTGCGTATAGTAGGGTATCAACATTCAAATATTTGGCTTCTAGAATAGGAACTATTTTTCAGACTTATTTTTATCCTCAGATTAGTGACTTCTTTTATTTTACTAACTCTTGGGACAACGGCTCATAACTACTTATTACTAGTTCGTTTAAGAAAACTTCTAATTTTCTTGGTTTTCTTAAACTATTGCTATCTTTTATTTGTAAATTTTCACTTTCAAACTTTCATTATCAATTTTTTTTGCCTATATATAGTATAATGCAAAGTATCGCGTAAATAAGCACAAACCTCTCCCTAACCTGTTTACAGCAGTGTCCTCACTAATGTCATCCGTTAAACTCAAAAACCTGTAGACTTGGGAGGAAAAAGGGGACAAGAAATAATGAAAGTGAAATCCTCCCCCAAACTTATTTTTGGCTCAAAATCTTATAAAAAATTTCTTTCAAGAGCCAAAATATCCCTCCCAAACTTAAGTAAAATCGTATTAAGTATTTAAAATTATTTGGGGGGGTTAAAATTATTGGTCAAAGTAAAGCCTTGCAAAGACCAAAAGTCAACACCAACCATTCAAAATTTTTATCGATGAAGCACCAAGGTTGGTGGAAGAACATGTCACCTATTGATGTGAAGAAGTGGGGAGGAGATAAGAAGTGTAATGGAAACAGTTTACGTCTTGGTTTGTAGAGACGAAACAATGATGATGGATTCCTCGCATTCTTGTTATCGATAAGAAAAAGTGGTGATGGTTCAACTTCTTTGTGTTGAGGTTGATTCATTACACCACCCGTATTTTTTAAGAATGCGAGTTCTTCAACAAAAATTTCTTCAAAACTTTCATCGATATACCGAATAATAATCTCATCGGAAAGAACATGATGATACTTGGACTCCATAAAAGGTTCATATTCCGCGTTAGATGTTGACCCGGATAACAACGTAATAGCGGAACCGAGATCAATATCGTGAAGCTCTTCAATTTTGCTGCTGTCGGAATCTATTATTTCGACAGAACACACATGAGCATAGGGTTCGGAGGGTTCACTTCCCAATTTGTAAATGTTAAGCTCAATTGACATCTTCCCGAAGGATAGGTTCATAGAGCCGTTTCGGCAATTGATTACAGCGTTGGAAGTCGCAAGAAAAGGTCGATCTAAAATCACCGGAATTTGGTTTCGTGGGTTCGCTACAGGATGTATATCTATAACGATAAAATCCACAGGAAATATAAACTCCCCGACTTTAATTAACACATCCTCTAGCTCACCCCTAGGTTGGGTGATAGATCGATCGGCCATCTGAAGAGTGCAATGCGCCGGTTTTAACTCTCCGATCCCTAATTGCTCATAAACAGAATACGGAAGCAAGTTAACACTAGCACATAAATCGAGTAGTGCACGATTGATATTTTTACCACCAATAGAAATAGAAATTGTAGGACTTCCGGGGTCCTTTCGTTTCTTGGGTAGTTGTTGTGTAAAAGCAGTGCTCACATTACTCGCAAGGAAAACTTTTTTAGGTACTTGAACTTTTCTCTTCCTAGTGCACAAGTCCTTTAAGATTTTCGCATAAGACGGAACTTGTTGAATAGCATCTAGGAGAGGAATGTTTATGTTAACTTGCTTAAAAATTTCCACAATCTTCTCTATTTGTGGACTTGGTCTGTTGCCCCTTAACCTGTTTGGATAAGGTGCTTTATCAATAAGGTTTGGGTCCAAAATTGGAGAGGATTGTGGGGATGGAATGGATCGCAGAATTGGAGTGGGGATCTTCTTAGATAGATTTGTGGAAGTGGGCTGAGGGTTCGAGCCTTGGGGAAAACGGAGAATAGGCTCGGAAGAAGGTGGGAGATTAGACGAATTAAGGGAAGAAGTAGAAACTGGGGTTTCATTGGTATCACTAACATTATCAGCTTGTTCACCCACTTGGTTATTCAGCACTTTTATTGATCTCAATGTAATCATGGCACTCACGTTATGATTTTATGAGTGGCCAGGATTCGGTAGGGGTTGAGATGGGAGTTTCCCTTTCTCTCTCGCACTCATTGCGGCGTTCAACTGTGCAATTTGGTTTTCTATTGATTTAATACTTTCACCGTGGGAGGTGGAGTCTTTCTTTATGGTATCAATAGAAGACTTCATATTAGCCGACATTTGAATGGTATGTTTCATAAACAAATCCAAAGTTTGTGCGAGTGAAGAGTTATCAGTACCGGCCAATTGCGGTGCAGAAGTGTTGGCCGGATTTTAAAAATTTTGTGACTGAAAGGGGTGCTGACTTTGTGGTTGTGGTTGTTGTTGCTGTGGAGGAGGTCTTTGATAATTGCTTTGGAACTGGTTTTGATTTTGGGGTTGTTTTTGGTTCAAAGCAAAGTTAGGATGATTCCTCCATCCTTGATTATACGTGGAAGAATAAGGATCGTTTCTAGGTCGCTGTTGAAAAGCAGCATTAGTTTGCTCGTGACCTTGAAACGGTGCATTCATAGGACATTCTTTCGTGAATTGTGAAGGATCTGAACAGCAACCACACACTGTCTTGGGAAGCGTTACCTGATTTAGGGAGACTGATGAGAATTTGTTCTCAATAGGGTCGAGTTTCTTCTGCATCACTGCCATTTCGGTTTTTACTGCGATGGAAACATCGAGCTGATGAATACCTCCCCTAGATGAAGGTGGTCTTACGCTTTCCTAATGCAAAGTGTTTTCAGCGAGGTCTTCCAGATATTTCCAAGCTTCACCATCGTCTTTGGACATGAAATTGCATTGACACATTGTTTCAAGCATCTGCTTTGTCGCTGGATTAATGCCCTCATATATAATTCGGCACAAATCCCATCTATTGATTCCATGATGAGGACATTGGACAAGCAGATCCTTGAAACGTTCAAAGCACTTCCAAAATGGTTCATTGGGAAGCTGGGTAAACTGGTTGATCTCGCTCCTAACACGGGCGGTCTTATGGTTTGGTTAAAACTTCTTAAGAAATACTATTACGAATTCATCCCAATTAGTGATAGAGTGTGCGGCAGTATTATAAATCCATTTTTCTGCCAAGTCGCACAGAGTGAATGGAAGAAGACGCAAGCGCATAGCATCCACAGTCAGTTGTGAAGTGGACCACGGATAAGCAAGTGGGAAGTGGACCACGGATAGGATAGCGTCTCTCTTGGAGAGAGATACGCGGTGGATTCTGCGCACCTACGGGCGGTGGCAGCGTGGTGTTATAATCTGATGGAGTACCGTCCATCTCGGTTGATGTGGTATGTGGTGGGGAAAAAGAAGATGAAGAAGCACCGACTTCGGAGTCGATAGCAGGAACGCGGACAAGATGGGCACTAGAATCCCGTGTCCAGCCGAGCATGCACTAAGCGGGCTTAGCGCAAGTGGCAGCGTGTGTGTGATTTAAATATGGTTTGTTTTGAAAAGTGTGTCGGACTTAGACAAATCACACAAAATGCATAAACAACCCTAGAACTAAGGTCACCTAGGTCAAGTCTCTAGACCGCTCCTAGACTTCCAAAGGACAAGCCGTAGGATCAAACATCTACCACCTCTTTACTAATCTTGTGGCCAGGTAAGTGCCAGGTAAGTGGGAGGTATTCACTACGTAACTAGTGGGCCTAATTAAGTAACCACTTGCCTTAGACACACTTGCCTAGACACCATAAAAGTATTGCAGATAAGCGATAGATTACCCACGACCTTCCTTTGTCATTATTGAGCACGACAGTCCTTAGAGTCTTATCTAGATATTTTTTTTAATTAATGTAGGGTTGATGCGGATGCTCGGTTTATGATTTGTGGGGCTTAGGAAGGGTGATAAAATCCCCACCTAATCTGAATTTTGGTCTTGCCCCTTAAAATCCGTATTAAAATATGAAATAACAAACCAATAACAAAACTTTGCAAAAAGATTTTTGAGCGGTGATATTTTGCAAAGAATCCTGCAGAAAAGATATTTTATTGGATTTCAGAGGAGAGAGAATGAGTTGAAAATTTCACCAGAGAAGTTTGGAACCCTAATTCCTCACTTAAGCCGCGGATCCGCCGCTAAAATAGCCTTTCTGCCGCGCTTTCTCCGTGCTTTAAGGGAATCTTTTGATGATTTTTGCTATGTGGCCTCCTGTGCTCCTCTGGATCTTGATGAATGTCTCTGGCTCTCTGTTTCCTCAAGTCTAGGACTCCAGATCCCCTCGTAAAATTCATGCAATAATCGTTAAATATACAATTTGCAGTTTTGTTTTGTTTATGATAATGATCGAATAAGAATTCAACACAAATAGTAAGAATAAAAAATTATGCACGTATTCCCGGCAATGGCGCCATTTGATTGATCTGGAATTTATGTGTAGTAGTTAACCGCAATCAATAACGGTGTCGTGTGTAGCTAGACCGAGATGAGTACGGATCGTCCTCTGGGAAACGTTGAATATTTTATTCTTAGTTTAGGCGTGTTGAGAAAGAAAAGAGGAAGAATAAAGAATGGTTGTAGTTTCTAGATCTATGTTAAATACGGATGTAAAATATAGATCTAGATTAATTATGGATGTAAGTTTAATATAAAAGGAGGCTTGTAGGGTTCATTGGGATTTAGTAGTCATGGATGATTAATTAAAGATTACTCTTTTTATCCTTTAATAGATTTAAAACTAGAACGACGGTGATGCATATAGATTAGGGTTTCTGGAGGGAAAAGGGTTCCCACTCTTAACCCCTATCTCGATATGGAACTCCGTTCATATCTAGCCTTTACCAAAACAATCATTAATCTAATCTCTAATCGCGGTCAAGACTAGCAATAAATTGGTAGTGCGCCCGATTAGGATGTTAATGATTCTTTTGGTAAAGTTTATAAACTTTATAGGACGTAAAAAGAGTTTAAGAATCTTCATCATCCATTAATCTACCCTAATCCTACGAACCCTAACAAGCGGAGAATTACTCGCGCATGTTGGGAGAAGAAGAGATGGAGAGAGAATTCATAATGAAACTACAAAGAAATAGAATAAGAAAAAGAACTACCTTTATTAATCAACAAAACTCATTTACACTTTGTTCCCTTAAAAAATGATTACAAATACTAGTTTGCTTCTCGATCTCTTCTAAGGAGGTAGATGAACCGTTGATGATCAGCCTGGATGCGTGAGCCATCTTGAACTTCGTGATCGCGTCGGTTTGATGATTTTTCCAAGAGGCTATCGGTCCTTATTTATAGTCCCAGAGCTAGAACCCTAGCTTTTTAATTTGGATACCAGAGGCTACGATCCTAACAAAGAAATCTCAACTTCCCAATCTTCTAAACCGCGGAGGATCCGCGGCCAATAGGTGGGTTTGGCCACGGATCCGCGGCCTAATGGTGAGATCTTGAGCTCATTCTTCTTGTAGCTTCTTCTACTGACACGTGGTGATTTTTTGAATCTCTGCAAACTGAAAATCTTTTCTACGTCACTGCCAGAATTGATTTCTTTAGTTTATTTTTTTAATTAGGCAGGTTTGTTCTAACAACTTTGATTTTCTTGATTTCAGCCCTGAAAATTATTCACAACAAACTCAACAAATAATATTAGTAGAGTTTGTTTTATTAACTTAACCATTAAGACTTGGTCAAAGGTATTTAATAAAGTAAGCAAATTTTAAATGGGCCAAATGTTACATGGATATTATATGCTTACATTTTCCTACCAAATGTTAATTATAATATATAAACACATGAAAATAGTATTTTTACAGATAAACCCTCATATGTATCATATATTATAATAAACACCTTTCTTTATATAGAAATAGTAGGAAAAATGTCATATTAAATGTGCAGTTTTATCAACTGAACACTCCCACGTATATGATCACCATCATAATGCTGGTAGTCAAGCAAGAATCTTATGGGCTCTATCAACATGTACATGATGATAAAGACAAATCAGATAGCATAATATCATCTCAAGTAAGACTGTTCTACCGGTATAGGTCCTCCCTCAATCATCATAATCACCTAACTGTGATTACGATAATTGCCTTGATGGCACTATAACCAACACTCTCTATATGCGTTAGGCCCAACATATGGAAATCTATACGGCTGAAACAACCCGAAACAGCCAGATTTTCAGTTATTTGACCCTAAATAGTATAAACAAGGACCCGATCCCTCTCATTTCTCTTCATCTCGAAATAAAATACCCTAGAGCTCATTTCAGAAGTCATAGAACGGCTCTAAAGTTCTCAACACGGAGCGGAGAAGTTCTGACGAGATCTGGAGGAAGCGCAACGCTACAGTCTTCTTCGAAACATGATTCTTCTTCCCTCTCTAATTTTTTTATTATCTTGCATCTAAGATAGCTGTTATCTTTATTACGCATATATAATCCTAGACCTATAGGGGTAGGGATAAGTCATTTCTCCGACCGTCAGGCTGGTAAGTTATTTATCTCCATTTCTCATCTTTTATGCTCCATTTTCCTAGATCTGATACTATACTGTCGTTTATCTTATAAAGTTTGCTTATTTATGACAGGTAAAACAGAGAAGTACTGACAAGGACCAAAGCCTCTTTGAAGCGCGGACGCTTACAAAGAGCGTTACCGAACCACTCAATATAATCTCCTGTACCAATGGGTATCCGGCAGGACCAAGATAAAATCCGCAAGTGGCTATCGTGATCAAAACCAAAAAAGAAGTGAACGCGCCGTGAGAGGACATCGGAGATTTTCGATACCCTCGATATACCCACAGTAGGCATTAGCTCACGGCTCTACTAGGCATGGAACATAGGGGTTCACTTTCTAAAAACAAGGTCATCCGTATATCGGAATCTTCAATAGTAATTAAGGTCATCCGTATATCGGAATCTTCAATAATAAGGTCATCTGTATATCAGAAACTTCAATAGTATTTAAGGTCATCCGTATATCGGAATCTTTAATAGTAAGGTTATCCGTATATCGAAATTTTCAATAGTACTTCATGCCTAGATTCACGCGTTTAATCATAACCGTACAAGATAACATGTCATGTGGTGTTCCATGCGTAAGGTTAAGTATCGCATTCAAGATATAAAGAGTAAGAAAGTACATGTAAAAAGAGGTAAGTATAGGGTACGTTCATGTACTGGGGTTTAGTGATAGTTCATGGTATTTTTATGAAATAATAATAATTTTAGAAAGTTTATGGTACTTTATTGAAGTAGGGTTTTTAAAGTTTGGGGTATCAATATGAAAGGGATTTATGAAAGTTAAGATATTTATTTGAAAACACGACTTTTAGAAAAGTCAAGGTATTTAAGTGAAATCATAATTTAAGAAATCTCATGGTATTTTAACGTAATTATAATTTAGAAAAACCCATGGTATTTTAGTGTAATTATAATTTTGAAAAACCCATGCTATTTTAATGTAAAAGAAAGTTTAAAGAAGTCATGGTATTTAAGTAAAAATAGAGATTTTAGGAAGATTGAGGTATTCATATGACATTAAAATTCTCGAAAACATAAGGGTATTAGGATTCTAGGAAAAATAATGATATTTAAATAAAATTAGAATTCTAGAAACATAAGGGTATTTTAGTAAAATTTGGGATTTTATAATATAGAGTATAAAAGTTATGACGTCGTAAATAGCATGCAAGATTTATTTAGTCAAATGTCGTGGTAGGTGATTACCACGACGTTTAGGAAAAGGTTAAAAACTAATTTCAATAAATTTCCTAAACATGCAATATTTCGGTATTAAAAACTAATATTTAGAGTAAACAAACCCTATGAAGGTTTTCTATATTAAAACTACTCCTATCTTGTATTAAGAAAAATATATAAATTAATTTCTAAGAATTTCGATGAGATCAAGAGGAGAGAGACAAAATTCTACCTCTTGACGAAGATTTCCCGATACGAACTAACGACTCGTAACAAATCTACTCTGTCTCGAATTTTCAAGCACCCTTCATCAGTACCTATGCGCAGATCGTCGAGAGACGATTGCACAGGAATTTTTCTAGAATTATTTGGACGCAAGAAGTGTAAGATATAAGAACAGAGGTGGGGCCTATTTACATGGCTCCAAACTAAATCTTATCCATCCACATAATCCTTAGCAAACCCCCAAAAATCTGCCAAAATCCTAACCATTTATTTTTCAAAAAAAAAATGATTTTCTTTTCAGAAAAATTCATTAAAAAAATACTTTAAAAATTCAGAAAAATGTGGAGAGATTCAAAAAAAAATTCTATTTAATTATTTTCTTTATTTTGTAATAATTTTCAGTAAAATTAATTTCCTTTTTCATAATAATATTTCATATAATCTTTTTTTCCACTCTAAATATTCAAATTAAATTATTAAAAAAAATCCTCAAAATTGTATTTAATAGTTTTATAATATAAAACAACATTTCCAAAAGAGACACTTAAAATAATTAACGACCAAGAAAAATATTTAAAACACCTTTTTTAAAGTGTATACAAAAAACAGTCATTACAAGGGCGCAAGCAGGTTGGAGCACAACCAGCTGGTGCTGGATTCCTCAATTATGCAAGGTGAACCATGGTTGTACTTTTATATAAGTTGTTGCATAATGATAAGGATAAGGCGACTGTTACCATCAAAGATACCACTCAGGTATTTACCTTTACTAATTCAATATGAGTTTTCTATTTGAAATTTAAAAATGGGAAATCGCCCACATTGGAATTAAGTTGGGTCTTCACCATTTAAGGCTGCGAAATATTTCTTATGAGCACTTTCCCTGCAAGAAAAACCTTATACAAAGATTATTAAGTAGCATAAAACATCTTTGTATAAGGTTTTTCTTGTAGAGAGAGTGCTCAATAAAATATTTCGCAGCCTCCAATGGTGAAGACCTAACTTAATTCCAATGTGGATGATATTTCCATTTTTAAATTTCAAATAAAAAACTCGTATGGAATTAGTAAAGGTTAATACCTAAGCCGTATCTTTGATGGTAACCTTATCATTATGCAACTTCTTTTACAAAAATTACAACCATGGTTCGCGTTGCTTAATTGAGGAATCCAACACCAGCTGGTTGTGCTCCAACCTTCTTGCAGCCTCCTTTCTCATCTTTTTCTTTCTTCTTCAACTCCTCAAGCATGCTCTTGCTTTTAGAGCCATTATATATTCGTTTTTCTTGTAGTGTTTGGTGTCCAGAATCTCAAATCAAATACTTCTATATGTTGATAGAAAGGTTTGGGGCCCATTACATAGGCCATATTGGTGCCACTCCATTCATTAACAGATTTCTGTCTATGTTTTCGGAAAGTGAATGTGTATTTTCGGTAGTCACGCATAATAAATCTTTGTCGGTCTTTCTTGGAAATTTCATTCTACCCTAGCCGTTTTCTTTTACTAAATCTTTGTCGGTCTTTGTTCTCAAAGGGTTATTAATTTTATTAAGTAAATTTTCATGCAGGGTCCAGCGGGGTTTGATGGCACCAGAGGCGGATCAGACAAGACCCGCGGCATCGGAGGCAGCTCAGTCGGGACCGACAGTATAGCAGGTGGCTCAGACAGGACTGATGTCACCGAACACGGCTCAGACAAGACTGATGATACGGAAGGTGGCTTAGATGGAAGTGACGGCACCGGAGGCGACTCAGAGACGACTGATGGCACCGAAGGAAGCTCAAATGGGACCGTTGGCATCTCGTACCAGTCTGGCAGTCAGGCATCCAAAGCTCAAGTGGTAAAATAACTATCTTGTATTGTATTTGGGAATTGTTCCATTTAGTGTCGCATTGAAAAAGTTATATTTGCAAATTCATCTGGAGCAAATTATGAGTTACTTGGATTCAAAATGATATTCCAAAAGGGAAGGGAAAAAAGATGTTCCACAATAAACCTTGCTTCTTGTTAAAGATGGTCTGTTTATTTTTATAATTGACATGGTTTAATTATGTGCTACACAACTTTAAGGGCATCTCATTCTATGTTCTCATGTCATTGGTCTTAGGAATTGATCTAGAAAAACGACGAATGAAAGAAATAATCACACAAATAAAATAGACATAGGATTTATAGTGGTTCAACAATTTTCCTAATCTACTTGTTGCTCTAGGTTTTCTTATTTTCTTTCTTTATAAGATATAAGATTACAAACTCTTGATATTGAGTTCTCTCACTGATTCACTAACTTATTTTTTTCTTCGGTGTTGTAGGATAATCTGTGAGTGAACTCTTTAATTGCCTTTTATAGCAATCTAAAGAAGACATCCTAATAAATTGCTGTTTGCAATTTTCTTTGAATGCATTTAATGCACTGTCTTTATTACTAGTTAGAAAATAAAAAACACTTCTCATGATTCATGCATTTTGCGAGCCCTCACATTTAATTAGTATCATTCAAGTCTTCACCTTTTCACATGTGTTGACTGCAACTTGCGGTAGCATCCAAGCCTCAAACTTCATGCCTTCACATGCACTTATCTCTATTAATTGCATTCCCATGCAAAAAATTCAAGACCTTCTGCACACTAGCATAGCTTTTATTAAATGCATAATATGCATTGGTCTCCTTCACATTATGTCCCCTTTAAATTTCTTTCAACAAAGAGGGCTACACGTTTTAAAGGCAGAATATGTGGGTTGCTCAATAGTTTTAAGTCATTTTCAACAATCACTATCTTGACTAAATAACTATTAAATCTCGACACTTTCTTGGATTCTATTTTCGTCGCCCTGAATTTCAACAATCTGTTAGGCAAATCAAGTCAATAGAATTTTTACGGTAATCTTGTTTTCTTCCCATAATCCAAAAAAATGCTCCCAGTGTGGCACCTCAGTATCACTAACCGTGGAGCCCAATTGAGGCATTGCATAAGCTCAGTTTCTCAATAGTGATAATCTTGGTAAACATATCAGCTAGGTTCTTTGATTCAATAATCTTCTCTAATGATAATGTTCCGCTATCTGCAGTCTCATGAATAAAATGATATCTTAACTGGATGTGCTTTATTCTTGAATGAAATATTAGATTCTTTACAAGATGAATTGTACTCTGACTATCACTGAAAAAACATTGTTGTCTTACTCTTTACCCAATTCCTTTAGAAAATTCTTCAACCAAATCATCTCCTTTACGGCTTCAGATATAGCCATATACTTTGCTTCAGTGGTTGATAAAACAACATTTTTCTAGAGTTTAGACATCCAACTCACAGCCGTACCATCCAAAGTGAACACGTAACCTGTTGTACTCTTCCGGCCATCCAAGTCACCATCCAAATCTATATCGGTGAACCCCTGCAAAGTCATTCTGCTTTTCTTGAACTGAAGTGTCATACCTGAGATGCCTTTGAGATATTGTAGAACCCACTCCACAGCTTCCCAATGTATCCTTTCAGGATTCGTCATGTATCTGTTTACAACTCCCACTGCATGTGCTATGTCAGGTATGGGACAAACCATAGTATACATCAAACTCCCAACCGCTGAGGCATATAGAACTTTTTCCATATGTTTTGTCTTCTCATATGTCTTGGATGATTGTTTTTTTGGTAAGTTTGAATTGACTTCTCAAAGGAGTGCTTCTAGCTTTTGCATCATGAAGATTGAACCTGCTCAGCACCTTCTCTATGTACTTCTCTTGGGATAACTCCAGAGTACCTTCTGCTCTATCTCGGGCGATATTCATTCCAAGTATTTGCTTTGATGGTCCTAAATCTTTCATCTCAAATTCTTTTGACAATTGTAGCTTTAGCTCGTTGATCTCCTTCATAGACATAGGATTTATAGTGGTTTAACAATTTTCCTAAT
The DNA here is from genome assembly GCA_030015575.1 of Agapanthus africanus. NCBI lineage: Eukaryota > Viridiplantae > Streptophyta > Magnoliopsida > Asparagales > Amaryllidaceae > Agapanthus > Agapanthus africanus. Next base: position 40,709,159 of record JASDDO010000018.1, on the reverse strand, counting down.
CTACTTGTCGCTCTAGGTTTTCTTATTTTCTTTTTTTATAAGATATAAGATTATAAACTCTTGATATTGAGTTCTCTCACTGATTCACTAACTTATTTTTTTCTTCAGTGTTGGATAATCTGTGAATGAACTCTTTAATTGCCTTTTATAGCATCTAAAGAAGACATCCTAATAAATTGCCGTTTGCAATTTTCTTTGAATGCATTTAATGCACTGTCTTTACTAGTTAGGAAATAAAAAAAACTTCTCATGATTCATGCATTTTGCGAGCCCTCCCATTTAATTAGTATCATTCAAGTCTCCACCCTTTCACATGTGTTGACTGTAACTTGCAGTAGCATCCAAGCCTCAAACTTCACGCCTTCACATGCACTTGTCTCTATTAATTGCATTCCCATGCAAAAAATTCAAGACCTCCTGCACACTAGCATAGCTTTTATTAAATACATAATATGCATTTGTCTCCTTCACATTATGTCCCTTTTAAATTTCTTTCAACAAAAAAGGCTATACGTTTTAAAGGCAGAATATGTGGGTTACTCAATAGTTTTAAGTCATTTTCAACAATCACTATCTTGACTTAATAACTATTAAATCCCGACACTTTATTGGATTCTATTTTCGTTGTCCTGAATTTCAACAATCTATTGGGCAAATCTAGTTAAAAGAATTTTACCGTAATCCTGTTTTCTTCTCATAATCCATGCTCTTAGTGCGGCACCTCAGTATCACTAACCGTGGAGGCCAACTGAGGCATTGCATAAGCTCAGTTTCTCAATAGTGACAATCTTGGTAAACATATCTGCTGGATTCTTTGATTCAATAATCTTCTCTAATGATAATGTTCCGCTATCTGCAATCTCATGAATAAAATGATATCCTAACTGGATGTGCTTTATTCTTGAATGAAATATTGGATTCTTTGCAAGATGAATAGCACTCTGACTGTCACTGAAAAAACATTGTTGTCTTGCTCTTTACCCAATTCCTTTAGAAAATTCTTCAACCAAATCATCTCCTTTACAGCTTCAGATATAACCATATACTCTGCTTCAGTGATTGATAAAGCAACACTTTTCTAGAGTTTAGACATCCAACTCACAGCCGTACCATCCAAAGTGAACACATAACCTGTTGTACTCTTCCGACCATCCAAGTCACCATCCAAATCTACATCGGTGAATCCCTACAAAGTCACACTGCTTTTCTTGAACTGAAGTGTCATACCTGAGATGCCTTTGAGATATTGTAGAACCCACTTCACAGCTTCCCAATGTATCTTTCAGGATTCGCCATGTATCTGTTTACAACTCCCACTGTATATGCTATGTCAGGTCTGGGACAAACCATAGTATACGTCAAACTCCCAACCGCTGAGGCATATAGAACTTTTTCCATATGTTTTCGCTTCTCATCTGTCTTGGATGATTGTTTTTTTTTGGTAAGTTTGAATTGAATTCTCAAAAGAGTGCTTCTAGCTTTTGCATCATAAAGATTGAACCTGCTCGGCATCTTCTCTATGTACTTCTCTTGGAATAACTCCAGAGTACCTTCTGCTCTATCTCGGGTGATATTCATTCCAAGTATTTGCTTTGATGGTCCTAAATTTTTCATCTTAAATTCTTTTGACAATTGTAGCTTTAGCTTATTGATCTCCTTCATGCTAGATCCTGCAACAAGCATGTGATCCTCATACAAAAGCAAAATAATATAGGTGTCATCAAAATTCTTGAAGTAACAACAATAGTCCATCTCACTTCTTCTGAAACCATTGCCACACATGAAATTATCAAACTTCTTGTTTCGCTTCCTGGAAGCTTGTTTCAAGCTATACAAACTCTTCTTTAAACTACACACAAGATTTTCTTTATCAGGAACTTGAAAACCTTCTGGTTGTACCATGTATATGTCATCATCTAAATCACCATGGAGAAAAGCCGTTTTCATATCTAGTTTCTATAGATGCAAATCCTCAGCAGTAACAATACTCAGCACCAATCTAATAGTAGTTAATTTGATTACAGGAGAAAAAATTAATGTGTAGTCAATACCTTTTTTCTGCTGAAAACCCTTCACTACTAATCTTGCTTTGTATCTCGTGCTGCCATCATTCTTTTCTTTGATCCGGTAAACCCATTTTTTCTATAAATTTTTCTTTCCTTCTAGCAACTGAGTTAGTACCCATATTCTGTTTTTCTCTAGAGAATCCATCTCATCACTTATGGCTAACTCCCACTTCACAGAATTTTTCACCTATATTGCTTCATCAAAATATTTTGTTTCACCAGAGCATTAGTCAACAGTAAATAAATAATGCAAGGAAGGAGAATGTCGTTGTGTGGGTCAAGACACCCTTTCTGATCTCCTTATAACCACTTGAAGAATGGTTTGTTCCTTTTCTACTTCCTATTCTGCTGTAGTGTTTTCAGGATTATCTTGAGATCTTAGAGCTACATCACTATCTATGATCTTTTCTAACATAACTTTTCATGTTCTTCTGGCTGTTTTCCTGCACTATCAGATCCTGCTACAAGTATATCTTTATACAATACATTTTCATTAAAATTTACATCCTTATGTCTTATGATTTTACTATTTTGATCATCCCAAAACCGATAATAAAAATAGCCAGAACCATAACCATAACCAGTGAAATAACATTTTCTAGCCTCAGGGTCAAGAATCTATTTGTACATATGAAACACAGCCAAAAACTCTCAAATGAGAAAGATTTACCCCATTCCCAGTCCACACCTCTTGTGGTATCTGTAAACCCAACGAAACTGAAGGTTCTCGATTTATTAAGTAAGCTGCTGTGTTGACTGCATCTGCCCAAAAATGCTTTAGTAACCCTGAATATAGCCTCATGCTTCTAGCACGCTCGTTCAAGGTTCTGTTCATTTTTTCAGTGACACCATTCTATTCTGGAGTTCCCGGGATCGTTTTTATCATCCTGATCCCGTTTTCTACACAAAATGCATTGAACTCCATACTGTCTACTCACCACCATCGTCAGATTTCAGACACTTGATTTTTAGATTAATCTAATTTTCAACTTCAGTTTTCCACATTTTAAAAGTAGCTAACACATCAGATTTACTTTTCAAAAAATAAACCCATACATTTTTAGTGGAACCGTCAATGAAGGCAATATAGTAGCGAGAGCCTCCAAGGGGCTGAACCGGAGTCGGCCTCCATACATCTATATGCACCAGCTCCAACTTCTCTTTTTTTGGTGGCCTTTCAACTTTGAGAAGATAACTCTTTTATGCTTGCCATAGACACAATCTTCACACAAGTCGATATCGACGGTCTTCAATTTAGGTAGTCGTCCCTTTTGATGCTAGCAATTTCATTTCTTTCTCTCTCATGTGCCCAAGTATTTTGTGCCATAGTTTAGAATCACCACCACATTTGGCCACTGCCACTGTGTCTTTGCATTCTGTAGTCATATACAAGGTTCATAACTTAATGCCTTTTACTACGACCATAGCATCTTTGGAGATCTTCCAAGAACCACTTCCAAACATTATTGTATATCCCATGCTGTCTAGCTAACTCATGGAGATCATATTTCTCTTCAGGCCAGGAACATATATGACATCCTGCAACTTCCACTGAGTTCCATTTGCAGTCTTTATGTGAACATCACCTTTCACAGTAATCTCTAAAGGATCATTATCAGCCAGATAAAGCTTTCCAAACTTCCCTGCTGTGAAGTTTTGCAATAAGTCTTTGCATGGAGTTGAGTGAAACGAAGTACCAGAGTACAGAATTTAGGACTCAATAAGACTGTCAATACTATAGATAAAAGCATCATGGATCTCTTCAGTAGCAACATTTGCAGAAGAAGACTCTTCTTCCTAATGATCATTCTTCTGATACTTTTGAAACTTCTTGTGCTTCTTTGGTTTACAGCAATCATTGGAGAAGTGGCCATGAATACCACAATTCCAGCAGGTGATATTTTTGTGATGCTTTAATTTACTTCTCCCTTTGGACTTAGATCTGCCATTGCTCATCCTATATCCTCGTTGAAAACTCTTTCCTCTGCTTTGGATACTCAAAGCAGACCCCAAAGATTCACTGACTCTCTTCTGCGAACATCCTAGCTGATAATCAAATCTTGGACTTCATCGAGTTTTAACTTTTTACTCCCTGAAGATCTGCTCACCTCAGTCACAATTGCGGCCCAATTTTTAGGTAAGGAGGACAATAGGATCAAAGCATTGATCTCGTCATCGAATTTTATTTTCACAGAACTCAATTGAGTTATAATCACATTGAAATCATTGATGTGATCTGCAACAGACACGGCTTCTTTCTGAAAGTCTACCTTAACACCACCATGAGGTTCTAGAGGCATCAAGCATGCCGCATTTTAATTTTTATTAGATGCTAAGTTAGACTAAAAAGATCATTACTAGATTATAAGGGTTTGCCTTTGTGATGTGATTAACTCAAGAGAAGAAAAGTGCATACAACCTTTGTAGTTCTAGTCTTTCTCTTCTAAAGCTCCGGATTGAAGTCCACGCGACTCTATAAGGCTCCTCTTCGAGTTGAACGACCCTCCTTCGTGATCTTCGCGCCAAAGACGATCCACCCAAAGTATCTCTAGCCCAAGCTAACTCTACACTAAACTCCTTTAGTGTAGCAAACACACCACACCAAATTGCTAGTTTGGTGTGGGATGGTGAAGTAGGGGATTGTTCCCTGATAAAATCAGGAAATACCTCAATGAGGTATCACGTGCTCACACGTGACCAAGGGTCACGTGTTGACACGTGATAGTTTCCTGTGATCTCTACTTTATAGAATTAAATTCTAATCAAACAAAAATATAACAAAACAACTAAGGAAAGACCCCAATGGGGTATCATGTGCTTACACGTGACTAAGGGTCACGTGCTGACATGTGATGGTCCTTTAGCTCTGTTAAAAGGCAGAATTAAATTCTGAATAAAAGAGAGTAACGTGCCAACACGTGACAGGTCCCTCAGCTTTTTAATTGATAGAATTAAATTCTATTTCAATGGTCAAACGTTGGGATCACGTGCCAACACGTGATGGGCTTTAAAAGCCTTATGAGTTAATAGAATTAAATTCTAATTGAGGGAAATCAAAGACCCTAACTGGGAAAGTATTTCTTTAAATCTTTCCAAACAAAAGGGATTATGCTCCGTAAAGTGGAGCACCGTTGGATTAAAAATCCAATGGTGATTAAAAATCACCAATTTATGGAAAGATTTTATACAAAGAAAGATTTCCCTAAATTCCACCAAGAATAACAAACAAAATATCTTTTGGATTAAAAATCCAATGGTGAATAAAATTCACTGAGATCATGTTGGTTACAAAAACAAACAAAATCTTTCAATGAAAGATTTACTAAACAAATTGATTCTTTTCCTTCTCCTATAAATAGGAGCCAAGAATAGGAGAAGAGGATTGGATTTTTTGATCTTGGAATTTTCTGAAGAAAAATAGCAGAGAGAAAAGAATGGAGAATTTAATTCTCAAGAAAAGAAACCCTAGGTGAGAAAGGGGAAAGAGATCAAAGCTCCATAAAACAAAAAGAGAATTTAATTCTCAATCTAAGAGTTTAACTATTCTACAAAAGAACTTAGTTCTTCCTCTGGTTGAAGATCTGCAGAAGCAAATCTCCCCACAAGTTGAGAATTTAATTCTCATCGGGGAAATTCTGCCATGCAGATCCAAAACTTAGAGTGAGAATTGAGTTTAGAGAATTTAATTCTCCCAAAAATAAAACTAGGGTTAACCCTATATGAGAATTTAATTCTCCCAAATTCACAGGAATTTAATTCCTCTAAGATAAAACTATGGTTTAACCCTATATGAGAATTCAATTCTCCCAAACTCACAGGAATTTAATTCCTCCAAGACAGAATCAGGGTTTAACCCTACATGAGATTTAATTCTTCCACATACTTAGGAATTTAATTCCTCTAAAACATAATTAGGGTTTAACCCTACAGAGAATTTAATTCTTGAAATAAAGAGACTTGAAAGATCTCCATGCACGTAAAGAACATTGTTCACGTGATGACACGTGATCCCAATCCGCAGTGATCAGAAAAGAAAGAATAAAGCTAGGTCACGTGCCCCCACGTGCCCCCTGAACAAATCCCCCAAAATAAGAAGGAAAAAGCATGGAGGCAATGCCTCACGTGCTCCCACGTGACTTCCGAAATAAAGAAAACAAAAGCAAAGGCAATGCTGACTTTGAGCGCTCTCACGTGTCCTCACGTGACCCCTAACAAACGCTTTAATAATCAATACATGAATATACATCACGTGTCAACACGTGATGGCCAGAAGATTAAAAAGTGTTTAACACTTATTTGCAGTTCTGAGAGCAAAATAAAGGAGGTCTGGCCCCACCTCTGGGTGCCCTCACGTGCTCAAACGTGACCCCTTCCTTTCTAGTGTTTGACACTATTTTGAGCATTCCATTTCCAGTGTTTAAAATACATCACGTGAGGACACGTGACCACCGGATATCCTCTAGTGTTTAACATTATTTTAAAGCCAATCTTAACCAAATTGGCTAAGTTGTCCAGAGACAAGCCTTCCCTTCAACTGAATCTCAAAATTGATCATTTCATACGACATACAAAGTAAAACTCAGAGCTATAATGTTTAATGCTCAGTCAAAGACAAAATGTGATCAGAGCCCTCAAACTCTTGTTTAGCATTGCTGAGTGATGAGGGGCTGAACCCAGACAAATGCCTAATGATCCAATAAAGGGCCAACATTTCTAATCTAATTAGACTTAGCCTAAGTTGGCTATAAGTCCTCAATTCAGATTTAACTGAGCCAACGTGTTCATAATCTAATTAATTGATCTTAATTCCAAATTGGACTACAGATCCCCAAATCAACTTTGGTTCAAGGCTACATCTCTTCACTCCTTTGATATTTGTTGTTGTAATTCTTCAACGTCTTCAGAGAGGTGACGGATCCCAACAACCACACATTTCATGGACTATGATGTCTTTAACCTTGACTGTGAGGTCTTTAAACTCATGGACTATGATGTCCTTAACCTTGACTGTGAGGTCTTTAAACTCACGGACTATGATGTCCTTAACCTGGACCAAGATGTCCCTAAACTAACAATGGACCACCATGTCCTTAAACTGATAATCGACCGCAATGTTCATAAACTAAACAATAGAGCCCAAATGCTCTCTTATTGGATCTAAACGATCCCGTTAAGTTGATCTTAGTCTAAAATTAGAATAACGTATCCTTAACATACGTTTAAGTTGATCTTAATCCCAAATAAGGACAAACGTATTTTTAAACCCAACCCCCAAAACCCAAATCTAAGAAGATACGGATTTGGATTAATTCACGCCCTACGGGCGACAACATAAATTAGTCTCCGTATACAATCCACGGGCAACCAAAAAACAAAACAAACACCCACGACACGAAGTGACCATCTGGAGAAGGAGAAAGTGGTTACCGCGATGCGGTAGCGTAATTAACTACAGGGGCTTGCGCTTGCAGGGAAGAGCGTCCCCACAATCAAAAACCCCTCAATGAGGGGGAATCTGACGAAATTTGCTACATCGGCCGCATCCGTTTAAACCTTCGATACATGGTGCCATAAATCAACTTGGCATCTTCGGAGAGGTGGACGGATAGCACCAATTAGCATCTGCCCCCAAATTCAGGCAAGACGAACAGAAGTTTGTCTCGTCTCTGTGTTTCGGCGGGGAACAGATTTTGGCACGCCCGGTGGGACCTTTTCCTCTTTCCACTCCACACTTCGTGTGTCGTGTTCGCGAACGAATCGTGGTTTGCTATGGTTGCCTGTGGATTCGAGGTACTAAGATTTGGTGTCTTGCTCCGTGCCAAAAACAGAAGATCAATGGCTTCAAACTGCACTAACTGCAAATGCCACTCTCGCTCCGTCCCGTCCGGAGGAGTGACCTACGGGGCTCAGACGGCTTCCATGTTCACAATGCCGGCAGAGCAGATAACGCAGGCTACCACCGGGTTGTTCTTCGGAACCATGCTCCCACCAGTGAACGTTAACATCCCGCTGCCACGAGAAGCGCGGAAGAAGTCGGTCTTTGATCGGATCACCACCACCACGGCCCCTCTCAACGGGTCATCCAATGCCAAGCCGACAGCATCAGTCTTCGATAGGCTGAGCCTGAACTCCAATGGGCCCGTCAAGAAGCCCACGATACCTGAAACGGCCATCCCAAAACTGATAGCCATTCCTGCTCCCGAGGTCACTGAAGAAGTTTCTCCCGTCAAAGGATCAGTCTTTACGAGGCTGGCCACTCCGGCTCCCATTCCAGCTCAAAGGTCTGTCTTAGACAGATTGGATACTGCTGCTCAACGGACGTCGGTCTTCAAGAGGCTGGTACCAACAGCGCCTCACCAGAACAGGGGGTATGAAAAATCCATCCTCATAGCTGAACCAACACCATCTGCGCGACATGCTCGCCGTCCTCATTGGCGCCGAGTACGGAAGGCTGGGGGCAGCTCTCCGTCTGGATTTACTCTACCAGCTCCAACGATGGAGATCAATGCTGCTGTTCCAACCGGGAACAGCTTTAAACTGCTCAACAAGGTGCGCAGAAACTCTCCTACTGCAGTGCTGAAGAGATCTCCTCCATCCATGGAGAATGCACCAAAGGCGAAGCCAGAACAACCCCCTCAGCGGCTTTCTTCCAAAATTTACAAAGTCTGGAGACAGGTCCAGGAGTTGGTGATTGATCAAGATTACTCTCGCCGACAGAAAAAAATAAAGGTCCAGCGAGAAGAGAACCATCCTGTCAAGCCACAAAAGGCAACAGCTATTTGGGTGCCCACTGCAACAACTCCCTCAACGTCAACCGCTCACAAGAGGAGGAGGCCGGAGAAAGCCCCTGTGAATGCAGCAAACCGCAAAGACGCTGAGCCCAAACGTCCCAAGTCTGGGGGCATGATGGTGCATACTGTTTATATGGCTTCCGGAAAAGAGGAAAGCCGTGCTTCTACGGGCCATCGACCTCTCACCCGGTCAATAACGAAGGCTCAGGAACAACAGCAGCAGAAGTTTCAGGAGATGCTGACTGCAATGGCCACACTCACTGGGCCAAAAGAAAATCTAGAGACCTCGGAGCAGTGTCGGGAAAAATAAACTGACACCGAGTTCCTCCGAAGAATGCTCGAGAGGAAAGAAAAAGAGGCTGCGGAACAGGAGGCCAATATAAAATGAATAGCTCTCTTATTCCAAGACATGGCTGGGATGATGTTACAGCCGGAATCTCCAGCTGAAGACTCCCCGATCATCATTAAAGACGACATAGGGGAGACATCGAACCCTCCTCTGGCTCTTTCAGCAGCCAAAGAGGAGACCATCTCAAAAGCTGCCCTGGATGATTACATCGCTCAGAAAATACGAGCTCACCAGGCGAATGAGGAGGCCGGTTAAATTGTTAAAACTGAGCGACCATATCCAGGCTGGTATGACCAAATAAAGTACACGCCGGGATATACGATCCCTAAATTTCATGTATATAAAGGGACGGGAAATCCGCACCAGCATGTCGCCCAGTTCAAGGCTCTATGTAGTAACACCGAAGGTGATGATAAACTGCTACTTCGCCAGTTCGTCGGTAGCTTGGCAGAGACGGCATTCGAGTGGTATTCCAAACTTCCAAACGACTCCTCAAGACATTTGCGAAAATGGAACTGCTGTTTACACAGAGATTCGCGAGCGCTAGCGAGCGTACCCCGATTACCGCATTAATTAACGCCAGGGTGAAGCCAGGCGAAACTTGGGTACAATACGCAATACGGTGGCGAAATTTATGGTCAAAATGTGAGCAGCGCATCGAGGAAGCACCGGCAGTGGGCATGTTCGTGGGCACCCTGGACTCTCATGTAAGGTTCCTAGGCACCCTAGTAAGGTCTCACAAGTCATCATCCATGCAAATTTCTAAAAAATACGGTGCCGAGAAACCCTAGAATGGATCGTTAACTAGATATATAGGCGAAGCGAGTAAGTAAACGGAAATATAGCTAAAGGGAAGGGGCTACAACCTTTGTAGATCCGGTCCACCACTTCCTAAGCTCCGCGATGATCTCCCTTCGTTGTCCAAATCGAACCCTTGACTCTAGCATTGGCATCATCGAAGAATGGGCGGGCTTGATCGTCGGTTCGATGCCGAAGATGATCTACGTCGAGGCATCACAAGAACAAGCTCCAACTTCACCAAGCTTTGAAAACTTGTGAAGTAAACACCCAATACAACATGGCAAGAGGTAGAGGATGAAGAAATAGGAAGTGGGTAGACTTTAGAATTGGATTTCTCACTTGATTTCACTAGTTTCCATTGATGGTCACTAGCTTTCTTCATGGAAGAAGAAGATGAAGAAGAAGAAGAAGATATGATAAGTTAATTAAAAAGGAAAATAAAAAGAATACTTATCATAACTTCAACCATGGTTTAGTGTAGAGATTTAACTAAGGTTTAGATGAGTGGTTAGGGTTAAAGAAGAGACAAGAATGGTAGACTTGTTCAAAGCTTCAAGAAGCTTTAAAGAAAAAACAAAATAAGCCACCATTTCTTTTTCTCTTTATCTTTTCCAAAACAATAATAAATGGATAAATAAATAAGAGAAAAGAAACCCTAACCATTCACTAAACATGGTTTAATCTATACACAAACCCAAAAGAGCAAGTATCATCAAACATGATACAATCTTGTGCACAAAAGTATATCACATATACAACTTGCACAATTCAAGTGAGAAAATCCTTTTAAAGTGAACCAATACTAATTAATGCAAAGTAATATATCAAATATATATAATTATGCATTAAATCATTAAATCAACACTTGATTCAATGATCCGGTCATATCGCATATAACCGGCTAGTATCCAATGTATCGGCTTATCGAATCAATCCTTGATTCAATAACTAGGTTATATCGCATATAACTAATCGATACATTCATCACGAGAATAGAATACGGTATCACATACACGCATTATTCTCGGTCCCGCACATATCTCATATGCGCTCCTATTTCGTTTCGCTTGAGCCAGGAAACCTCTGTGTAGGACTCTAAAGACTCGTCAATACGCCGGCAGCAGATGTTGATCATATCAAACACCCACAAGCCGCAAGCGGTCTGCTAAACGTAACGGCCACCCGGGTATTGAGCGATCAGAAGATCGACGAGCAAGCCCGCTCACACTCCTGTGAATCCAACCAGTAACACTTACCGTACAGTCCGGTCTGTTCGTCTGATATGTCGCATATCTCGCCTAGGGGTGGTAAACGTCAGACCCCAATAGCTCGATAAGTCATGCTGACTTGAGGTCCATAACATTCGTGAAACTACTGATAACTCTTACCAGTATATCACTGCAACCCTGGCCAGGGATTTCCTGTTATGGCCAGTCGTGCATTGCGCAATATCAACCCCCAATACCGGGAGAGACGAATCCCCTCCTATCGCTCATTGCCTCCATGTGAATCGGGACTGTACCCAAAAACCACCTGTTTGCACGACTCAGTAGAGCCGTGGTAGGGTGGAAATCAAAGCACAGTGGGAGACACACAAGACTCTATGACGATCTCGGGTCAACAGACTAAGCTGTACCAGTGTCACCAGAGAACTGCCATCTGACGTGAGGTATAATACCATCTGGGAGTTCTCGGCGAGTCCGTTCAGTGTACCCAGTCTCTACTGAGCACCTGCATACCATCTCCGATGTCAAACACCAATGGATATGGGATCATCCATCGCCCATCGCATGGGTCGAGAAGATATACGCTAGTCTACTCTGGAATATCGATGCCCCATCTCGATATTCCCTCGACTAGGAACATTTCAAGGATGTACTCATGGACTATCCAGGCCCCGCTAGTATGATCTGCATCATAGTTCTGGAAGTCGAGTACACATCCTAAGGGCTTTATCAACATGTAACAGAGAGACGGAAAGTATACACGTTAAGACAAAGAGCAACCAGATAGCGTACTATCATGTCGAGCAAGAAAGTCCTACCTATATATGTCCCAGCATCCACCACAATATACATCCAATGTACAGTAATGGCCTCTAGGGCATACATATAACTAACAATCTCCCACTTGCACTAGGGCCATCTGTAGCAGTGGTTGCAGTATCACATACTCAACCATCCCCTAAAAGTCTCTCTTTGGGAAAAGGCCTTCGTGAGTGGATCCGCCGTGTTGTCCTCTGAGTCTACTCTCCTAACCTCGATCACCCCGGAGATCAACTATCTCCATGATCAGGTGATGCTTCCTCAGAATTTGTCTGGGTCACTGATGGGACCAGGGTTCCAGGGCCAAAGCCACACTTCCATTATCATACAATGGCAGGAACCTAGTTCATCTTATGAACCAATATACACCCAAACTTCCTCTTTGGTAGTATCTTCAATAGCGATGTTACCAGCCTTTATCGTCTAGTTTGCCACGGTATCTAGCTTGGAACTCTTCCAACATACCGTCCCTTTACTGAGGGTAAAGACAACGCCTGTGACTGACATTCAGTCGTCTTTATCACTCTGGAACCTTTCCAGTGATTCTCCCCAGGATCGATTGATACCATCTCACTACAACTAGTGAGTATCCTAACATCCAATTAGGTCTATCTGATAGATCCAAAGCTTAGGATTTAGTATGTATCACTTTGATCCTATATGGAAAATCATTGTGATAAGTGGAGATTGATCGAGCGTAGAATAGGAAACTCCTTCCCTAACAAGAGTATGTCATCTACGTACTCTACGAGGATCGTCACCATACTCCCTACTACCTTTTTGTTTATACAAGGTTCATCTACCATTTTGATGATGTCAACTTCTTTGACTAATCCATCAAAACAGATGTTCCAACTCCGCGATGCCCGCTTTATCCTATAAAGCATCTTGCACACGTTTCCGCTGCTCCCACTGTCTACGAGGCCCTCTGGCTGTGTTCTTATAGACGTTCTCTTCTAAATCAGTATTTAGAAAAGCAGTCAGGGCACCCAACCACCAGATATCGTAGTCACGGTATATAGCAATGTTAAGTAGGATCCGGATGGACTTAAGCATAGTCACTTGGAAAAGGTTTCATCATTATCCATGCCTTGTTGATGACTAAAACCTTTAATAAGCCTAGCTTTGAAAGTCTCAACTTTTCCATCTATACCAAGTAATCTTCTCAAGATATACTTGCTCCTGATGGGGATTTAACCCTTCAGATATAGCAGCTAAAGTCCATACTTTGCTGGTGTACATGGATTCCATCTCAGATCGCTAAGCATCCAGCCATTCTTACAGAGTCCCTACTCTCGATGGCCTGCTCGAAACTAGTTGGGTCATCATCTCATGATGCAATCCTTGCTCCCACTGTCATCAAGAAACCGAGGTATCTCTCAGGCGGATGAGGAACCCTACTAGATCGGCGGAGAGGCTGAGGTTCGTCGGGAACTATAGAATCCTTTGGTTCTGTCAAATCATCAACTGCAGTTTTGTATAGCTGGAACCTTTCCAGTTCTACAGAACTGATCCTGCCTCGATCTTGTCCGGATTTTGCTTTAAACATAGGCCGGACAACCCCAAATCTTAACTCGCTTAAGAGATAGGATCTTCCCACACCATATCTTATATGGAGTGGTAGGCAGTGATTTGATTCAAACCTAATTCAATAGGTATGCAGCTTCTCAAGTGCATAACCCCAAAAGGAAATGGGTAACTCAGTAATACTCATCATAGAGCACACCATATCTAATATTGTGCAATTGCTCCGCCCTGATACACCATTGTGCTGTGGTGTATTCAGAGGAGTAGCACTCAGAGAGAATCTCATTCTCCTTTAGAATAGTCCAGGAATTCTATGCATAAGTATTCTCCTCCCTGATCTTATCATAGGACATAATACTTATACCCGTATTTTGGTTCTCTACTTCTAACTTATATTCTGTGAATATCTCAAAAGGTTCGGACTTATGTTTCAACAGGAACATATGACTGAATCTTGAGAGATTATCAGAGAATATAATGAAGTATAAAGAACCAGTCCTGGCATGTGTAGACAGGAGACTTTACATACATCATTATGTATCAGTCCCAAGAGTTTACCAACTCTTTCTCTGTTTCTAATAAACAGAGCTATGGTCATCTAATCTTTGTGACATGACTGGCAAGTTTCACAAGATGTAAATTCAAACTGATTTAAATATGCATCTAAAATGTAACTTCAGCCAGTCGGGTCGCATTGATGTGACCTAGTCTATAATGCCCCAAGAAGGATTTGTTCATTTCTGAACTCTTCCTCTTGTGTGTGTTCTGTATACTAGGAACTGGAGTTTGATTTAGAACTTCAATGCTTTTAGATAACGTGCCTGAACCGATCAACTTTTGATATAGGAAATGTTCAAAACATTATCCATCAATACAAAATTATATCCTTTCTTTAGTAATAAAGAGACTGATATGATTTTGTATATCAGGTTCGGTATCTAATAGCATTTGTTCAGAATCAATGTATTCGTAATACAGGGTGATAGTGACTAACAGACTTGGCTGCAACACTTGCCCCGTTTTCTGTCTCATGAAACTTATCACCCGTTCTCAGTTTTTCTACCTTTTTGTAGCCCTATGTAACAGATTACATATCTGGGATCCTGATCCGGTATCATATACCCAGGATGCAGAGGATACTGAGAAACAGTTCTTTGTAATGAACACACCCGAAGGAGATGCATCATATGCACTTTCTTCGTTTGGGCGGCATAGGAATTCTGGTATTCCCCAATTTCCTGCTCTGTCTTATAACAATTATAAGTTGGAGTGGGACCAACGTTCCCCAGCTCAGTATAACAAGCGGGTTCGGTCAATACATCCATATTATTATCTTGATTAAGGCGTGATATGGTCGCTACCAGGAGAGAGAGAGAAGAAAACACTTAGCGTGCGCTCTTGCAAGATTAGATTGGTTATATATTTTATCTAATCAGGATGGCTTCCACTGTTTTTATCAAATCTTCCTTCAAACCTTAAAAGGAAAGACTAGCCGGGATTAATTACACTCTACAAGTTCGCCAATCTTTTAGCCAGGCCAGTGTCGGTACTTTGAGGGAGGTTCCCCGTGCTTTCGCGCGGACCTAATTACAGTAAACCTCGTTTTCCCAGAGGCGTAACCCTGTTGACACCTTTCTAGATACCTACTTGATCGGCTAATTGTAAAGTGCAAAACTCTCCCAGGAGTAACAATTACTCGCAGTGGGTATCGGGATCCAACTATCATATAGAAGGTATGCAATCTCATTGCAAGTTTCAACACTTGAAACTCCCGATAAAGGTTTTTACCCCTAGCACCTATGACCTTAACTATGGTCAACAAATCATAAGTACTAGTCAAGTTCTACCCGTCATTTCGTGATTAATTAGACCCACCCACATGACCCTTAACTAAGGTCAACAAAGTCACGCGACTGTCCTAACTAATCGCATCATATGCGGTGTAGGAAGACATCACTTAGCTACCGTACACTATGCCTTGACTATGGTCAACAAACACAGCACGAATACTAAGTACTCTACTTCCTAAAATGACGGAGGGTTGCGAATGGTTTTGTGAAAACCTTTAACGTTTTGAACTTGATCTCGTTGCGGAATCAAATGGTTTTTAAATGGAATGTTTTTGAGGCTTTTCTAGTTTTGCTAAAGGGGTCACTCCCGGTGAAGGGATCGTCGGCCCTTTCCTCGTCGAATGAGGTGCGGGATATATCATATATATCACTGTGCAAAGCGGAAACTATAGAAGCGATCAAAGACAAACCGAGGGTTGTAGCATCTGCCAGTTATTGCTAAAAGAGTCACTCCCGGTGCAGGGATCTCGGTCCTTTCCTTATCGAATAAGGTGCAGGATGTTCTACAAGGAACACCATGATGCAAAGCAAGAACTGTAGCTACCTGTTTTATTTTGAAATTCGATTCCACAACATCAATTAGGTTTATTTTCTTTCATTAATCTCATTAATGAATATCCCATTATTTAAATTACCTAAACATCACAGATAAATATGACGTACACTTATGCCATCCGCATTCGCCTCGATGTCCCCTCGTGCACCGTTAGGTTAGGTAACTGACGGCAGAGCGGGGCAGGGCTAGCGCGGGTGTAAAACATAAGTAACGTCTATATAATATATCATATATACTATATACTACATCTATCTGAACAGAGCACAGAACATCGCATGATCACATCACAGATAACGCAGCAGAAAGAATCATATGAAATATTGGATATACTAGGACGTCCGTGTTTTTAATACGAGCCAGTATAAAACACGGATTCCACGGTCGTGATGAATAGCCAATCCCACACCCCTAGACCCCTACGAGAGCGGCAAGCAACCCTACCAATTCTAGGGTTAGGAGACCCGGACTCGACTCCTCGAGATGGTTTCCCTCTGGACCCTAGAACCCGGTTACTTGTGCTCCCCTCCTTGGGTCTATCCTAGTGCAGAAAAGTAAATAATATACATCAACGGTGACAACTTCCGCAACCTGGAAGGGCCCCAATAAAAGAATATTACATACAAGTTTTTACATGAATGAAAATGAAAAACATTCATCTCACATAAAAACCCCCCGGCTATTCAAACACGACGATCCAATATAACATATCCAGCAACACATAACATCACATGTCATCAACGTAAGTAAATATGCGCATCCCAATTGTCGTTGACATATAGCAACGAAACCGGCGATATCACATATTACACTTACGGTCATAGAAAAGAAAGTGTAAAACTACAACAGTTGGAATCCACAACCACCTCAGACATCGCATGCCTGACCAAATGAATTCTTTAGACATCGCATGCCTAACAAATATAAACCCCGCATTTTGGTCTCATTATCGAAAACACTTTTCAATATCAAGTCGGGCAATTCAACAAGATTCCCGAAAAACTGATCGAATACTCGTCGCAAACTTTAGTAGGCGGCCGCACCCCCGATGCCGTCGACGAAGTGCACCAAGGCGGAACACCGCTGCCGCGAGCACCCGGGCGGATGCTTTCGGCGACGGGGTTCTCCTACAGTCACTTGGTCGGGGCTATGGAGTGAGGCTGTCTATTAAGTTTACCCGGCGAGTATCCGCGTACACTACGTGATTGCGACGGACTTTTGATCTCATCAAAATTCCGTGGCAATCGATCAAGTGAGACTAAACTGCTATATTTATAACATTCATTCAGTCATCTCATAACTATTTGCGAATTCCAAGTATTGTATCACATTCCGGATAAATAGAAAATGTTAAACTTTCCGATCGAACAATCGAACACCCAAGTTTTCCCGAAACAGCTCAACACATGAAATAAGTCTAACAGTATTCAGTTCGTGCCTCAGTACCAACGGTCCAGCCGTAGAAGGGTCAAGCCAACGCCTCACATGTGGCACGCCGTACTGCCCCAAACCCGAAGGTTCAAAGGGCAGTTCAAGACGGTCACATAATCGAGTTAAGGTTTGTTGTCTTCTAGAGGGTACATCGCGTTACTTGCACTACTTAGAACGTCGTTAAACTACGGAAAAATCCAACAATTGGAAATTTCCCGGCAGGGGAAAAAGTGGGTATTTATATCCGGTCGAACTTTTTAACATATTCTAAAAAATACCCGGAAAAGCACACCGACAAAAATTAGACAGTCCGATCGAATACACCGAGTCCCAATACAACCCAGAAAATAAAACTCTGGAATAAATATTAAAATATTCCCAGGAAAACCAGCACATTTTACTGAGAATTACGGTGCAAACTTCGATGCACAAAAGGACAAAACAGCCGCGGAACCGCCGCATGAGCATGCTCATGCCGCGGATCCGCGGTGCTTTTAAGGAATTAGGCGATCGAATTTTGCAGTAACCCTTACAATCCCCTGCTGATTTTTCTGAATATTTTTAATCTACAAAAATCCACATTATACAGAAATGTCCAGAGAGCATTTTTAAAGTCGGGGTTTTGGGTCGATCGGACTTCTAATTCCGTCGGGACTTCGCCTAAGGCTCTAGCTAGGCTCTGATACCACTGTAAGGTTTCTAGGCACCCTAGTGAGGTCTCACAAGTCATCATCCATGCAAATTTCTAAAAGATACGGTGCCGAGAAACCCTAGAACGGATCGTTAACTAGATATATAGGCGAAGCGAGTAAGTAAACGGAAATATAGCTAAAGGGAAGGGGCTACAACCTTTGTAGATCCGGTCCACCACTTTCTAAGCTCCGCGATGATCTCCCTTCGCTGTCCAAATCGAACCCTTGACTCTAGCATTGGCATCATCGAAGAATGGGCGGGCTTGATCGTCAGTTCGATGCCGAAGATGATCTACGTCGAGGCATCACAAGAACAGGCTCCAACTTCACCAAGCTTTGAAAACTTGTGAAGTAAACACCCTATACAACTTGGCAAGAGGTAGAGGATGAAGAAATAGGAAGTGGGTAGACTTTAGAATTGGATTTCTCACTTGATTTCACTAGTTGCCATTGATGGTCACTAGCTTTCTTCATGGAAGAAGAAGATGAAGAAGAAGAAGATATGATAAGTTAATTAAAAAGGAAAATAAAAAGAATACTTATCATAACTTCAACCATGGTTTAGTGTAGAGATTTAACTAAGGTTTAGATGAGTGGTTAGGGTTAAAGAAGAGACAAGAATGGTAGACTTGTTCAAAGCTTCAAGAAGCTTTAAAGAAAAAACAAAATAAGCCACCATTTCTTTTTCTCTTTATCTTTTCCAAAACAATAATAAATGGATAAATAAATAAGAGAAAAGAAACCCTAACCATTCACTAAACATGGTTTAATCTATACACAAACCCAAAAGAGCAAGTATCATCAAACATGATACAATCTTGTGCACAAAAGTATATCACATATACAACTTGCACAATTCAAGTGAGAAAATCCTTTTAAAGTGAACCAATACTAGTTAATGCAAAGTAATATATCAAATATATATAATTATGCATTAAATCATTAAATCAACACTTGATTCAATGATCCGGTCATATCGCATATAACCGGCTAGTATCCAATGTATCGGCTTATCGAATCAATCCTTGATTCGATAACTAGGTTATATCGCATATAACTAATCGATACATTCATCGCGAGAATAGAATACGGTATCACATACACGCATTATTCTCGGTCCCGCACATATCTCATATGCGCTCCTATTTCGTTTCGCTTGAGCCAGGAAACCTCTGTGTAGGACTCTAAAGACTCGTCAATACGCCGGCAGCAGATGTTGATCATATCAAACACCCACAAGCCGCAAGCGGTCTGCTAAACGTAACGGCCACCCGGGTATTGAGCGATCAGAAGATCGACGAGCAAGCCCGCTCACACTCCTGTGAATCCAACCAGTAACACTTACCGTACAGTCCGGTCTGTTCGTCTGATATGTCGCATATCTCGCCTAGGGGTGGTAAACGTCAGACCCCAATAGCTCGATAAGTCATGCCGACTTGAGGTCCATAACATTCGTGAAACTACTGATAACTCTTACCAGTATATCACTGCAACCCTGGCCAGGGATTTCCTGTTATGGCCAGTTGTGCATTGCGCAACATCAACCCCCAATACCGGGAGAGACGAATCCCCTCCTATCGCTCATTGCCTCCATGTGAATCGGGACTGTACCCAAAAACCACCTGTTTGCACGACTCAGTAGAGCCGTGGTAGGGTGGAAATCAAAGCACAGTGGGAGACACACAAGACTCTATGACGATCTCGGGTCAACAGACTAAGCTGTACCAGTGTCACCAGAGAACTGCCATCTGACGTGAGGTATAATACCATCTGGAAGTTCTCGGCGAGTTCGTTCAGTGTACCCAGTCTCTACTGAGCACCCGCATACCATCTCCGATGTCAAACACCAATGGATATGGGATCATCCATCGCCCATCGCATGGGTCGAGAAGATATACGCAAGTCTACTCTGGAATATCGATGCCCCGTCTCGATATTCCCTCGACTAGGAACATTTCAAGGATGTACTCATGGACTATCCAGGCCCCGCTAGTATGATCTGCATCATAGTCCTGGAAGTCGAGTACACATCCTAAGGGCTTTATCAACATGTAACAGAGAGACGGAAAGTATACACGTTAAGACAAAGAGCAACCAGATAGCGTACTATCATGTCGAGCAAGAAAGTCCTACCTATATATGTCCCAGCATCCACCACAATATACATCCAATGTACAGTAATGGCCTCTAGGGCATACATATAACTAACACCTCAGGCAACTATTTCCCAGATGTTCTTCAAACCGACCATGTTCTAAGCTTTGATCGACAAACTGGCCCAAATGGACCAGATGGGTCATAGACCGCCTCTTCCAAAGCTGGAGCCGCGAAACGAATAGGGTAAAGGGAAGGCGACATTCGTTGCAAATACTCAACAGCAGCCCAGTGCCCCGAAACTAACGGATCAACTAGAAGAGAGACGGTGATACTATAATGAGAAAATGAAGCGTACTTATTCGTTCCCTCGGGATAAAACGAAGAGACTGTTCGAACTGGCGGTGCGCAACAGGCTCATCAATCTGCCGAATCCAAAACGACCACTGCAACTTGGCGAGGCTAATTGTCCCAATTATTGCCATTACCATCAAACGGTAAGCCATTCAATTGAAGATTGCTTCATCTTTAAGGGATGGATTGAGGACCAATATCAACAAGGCAAGTTTGAGCTGTCCGAGAATTGGATGGTGAACCCGCCGCAGCCACACACTCCCAAGAAGATAGACACACCGGGGGCATCATGTTCTTTCGTAGAAGAAGCTCCATGGGAGGTCGTTCTTGTTAGTTATATGTATGCCCTAGAGGCCATTACTGTACATACGATGTATATTGTAGTGGATATTAGGACATATATAGGGAGGACTTTCTTGCTCGACATGATAGTACGCTATCTGGTTGCTCTTTATCTTAACATATACTCTGATTGTCTCTATGTTACATGTTGATAAAGCCCTTAGGATATGTACTCGACTACTGGGACTATGATGAGATCATACTAGTGGGGCCACGGTAGTCGACGAGTACATCCTATAACTATTCGTAGTCGAGGGTGTATCGAGACAAGGCATCGATACACCAGAGTAGACTAGCGTATATGCATCTTGACCCATATGATGGGCGATGGATGATCCCATATCCATTGGTGTTTGACATCAAGGATGGTTTACGGGTGCTCAGTGGAGACTGGGTACACTGGACGGACTCGCCGAGAACTCCCAGATGGTATTATACCTCACGTCAGATGGCAGTTCTCCGATGACACTGGTACAGAGTAGTCTGTTGACCCGAGATCGTCATAGAGTCATGTGTGATTCCCATTGTGCTTTAATTTCCATCATACCACGTCCAAGAGGGCGTGCAAAAAGGTGGCTTTTGGGTACAGTCCTGAATCACATGGAGGCAATGAGCGATAGGAGGGGATTCGTCTCTCCCGGTATAGGGAGTTGATGTTGTACTGTGTTCGATTGTCTATAACTGGAAATCCCTGGCCAGGGTTGCTTAGATTTACTGGTAAGTGTAATCAGTAGTTTCTCGAACTGTTATAGACCTCATATCGACACGAATTATCAAGCTACTGGGGTCTGACGTATACCACCCCTAAGCGAGATATGCGACATATCAGACGACGAGACCGGACTGTACGGGAGTGTTACTGATTGGATTCGCAGGAGAATGTACAGGCTTGCTTGTTGATCTTCTGATCGCTCAATACCTGGGTGGCTGTTACGTTTAGCTGACCGCTTGCAGCTTGTGGGTGTTTGATATGATCATCACCTACCGCCGGCGTAGTGACGATTCTTTAGAGTCCTACACAGAGGTTTCTTGACTCAGGCAAAACGGAGTAGGGGCATATATGTGATATGTGCAGGACCGAGGATAATGCGATATGAGATACCGTATTCTATTCTCGCGATATTTGACATCAGTCGGGTCATCGGATTAAGTGTTGATTCGATGAATCGGTACATGATATATTAGTCGGTTATATTCGATATAGCCGGATTGTCGGATCAAGTGTTGATTTGATAATTTAATGTATAATAATATATATGATATATTAAATTACATTAACTAATATTAGCTCACTAAAGATTCTTTTTGTCACTCGGGTAATACATTGATATATATGCGATATATGTTAATTGTATTATTTTATTTTGTTACAATAAATATTATATATATGATATATAATATTGTAACATGATATGATTACTAATGCAACATGTTTTGTGGAGATTAAACAAGATTAGGGTTTGAATTGGGTTAGTTCATTCAAGAACCTTCTAGAAGGTTTTTCTTTTGTCATGAAAGAGATATTATGCTTGATATTTTTGTGTGACTCATTCTTAACCCAACCCAAATCCTAGCCCTAGCTAAATCTCTACATGAGTCATTGTTAACCATGGTTGCATGATTGATCATTATTATCTTTTCATTATTCATCACAAAAGGATCATGATTCTTCTTCTTCTTCCTCCTTGATGCAAAAGCTTTCTTGCTTTGCTTTTTGTGATGAAAATGAGTGAGAAATAGAAAACAAATGAGAGCAAAAATCCTATTTCATCATCCTCATCTACCCTTGCCATTCAGATGAGGGTGTTCACTTCATTTTGTGAGTAAGAGCTTGTGTTAATGAAACTTCAAGGTAGATCATCTTTGTTATCGAAGATCGGAAGCAAGCTTGCATCTTTCTCTTCGTGGAGCCTCTCAAGAGTCCGGAACACGATGATCGCAGCGAAGGGATCTCAACACAGAGCTTTAGAAGTGAAGGAGCAGATCTACAAAGGTTGTAATCCCACTCACTTAGTGTTAAAGTGTTTAACATGCTTGTTTTCGCCTAAACTCTAGTATAAAGATCTCGTTTAGGGTTGTTCAGCACAGCTAAATTTTAAATCGGGCATGGTTGATACCTCGTAGACCCTTGTGAGAGTACCTAGCAACCCTACAGTGGTATCAGAGCCAAGCTAGAGCTTTAGGCGAAGTCTGGGCGAAGTTTAAAGTCCGATCGAACCCTGAAACCCCATTTTAACCTAGTTTCTGGAAATTTTTCAAAACTGTTGATTTTTTCATATTAAAAATACTCAAAAAAATCAGCAGGGAATTCTATGGACACCTGTGAAAAACGACATCCTAACTCCACTATAGCGCCGCGGAACCGCGGCCAAACTGGGGTATTGGCGGCGGTTCCACGGCAATAATTGAGAGTTGTCGTATCGTTTTCCAACAGTAACATCCGTATGTGTTACCTACTGCTTCTGGGAATTTTTAATCTTTACTCAAGTGTTGAGTTTTTTGGGTTTTATTGGGGACTCGTTGATTCGATCGGATAATTTAACTTCGTTTAAGTTTTTTCCGGATAATTTTAGAAACTGTTAAAAAGTTCGAACGTATATCAATAACTCACTCTTTCCCCTGTCGAATTTTTTTTCAAAAGTTGGATTTTTTCTCGAGTTTGAAACTTTCGAAAAGTCGTGCAAGTAACGCGGTAGACCCTCTGGAAGACAACAAACGTTAACTCGATTATGTGACCGTCTTGAACTGCGTCTAAATGTTAGGGTTTGGGGCAGTACGGCATTGCCACATGTGAGGCGTTGGCTTGACCCTTCTATGGCTGGACCATTGGTACTGTGGCATGTGAGATATGCTTTTAAACTCCGCTCAAGTGTTGAGCTATTTGGGAAATCTTGGATGTTTGTTTATTCGATCGGGAAGTTTAACATTGTCTATATATCTGGAATGTGATACAATATTTGGAATCCACAGGTAGTTATGAGATAACTAATTTGAATGTTATAAATTTAGCAGTTCGGTCTCAGATGATCGGTTGCCACGGAATTTTGATGTGATCAAAAGTCCGTTGCAATCACGTAGCGTACGCGGATACTCGCCGGGTAAACTTAATCGATAGCCACGCCCTATAGCCCCGACCAAGTGACTGTAGGAGAACCCCGTTGCCAAAAGCATTCGTTCAGGTGCTCGCGGCAGCGGTGTTCCGTCTTAGTGCACTTCGTCGACGGCATCCGGGGGTGCGGCCGTCTACTAAAGTTTGCGACGAGTATTCAATCAGGATGTCGGGAATCTTGTTGAATTGCCCGACTTGATATTGAAAAGAGTTTTCGATAAAGAGACTAAAATGCGGGGTTTATAATTGTTAGGCATGCGATGTCTAAGGAATTCATTTGGTTAGGCATACGATGTCTAAGATGGTTGCGGATTCCAACTGTTGTAGTTTTACACTTTCTTTTCTGTGACTGTAAGCGTAGTATATGGTGTATCGCCGGCTTCGTTGCTATACATCAACGACAATCGGGATACGCATACTTGCTTACGTTGATGATATGAGATATTATGTATTGCTGTGATATGTTATATTGGATCGTCGCGTTTTGAATAGCCGGGGGTTTTATGTGAGATGGGAGTTTTTTCTTTTTCATTCATGTAAAATTCATTTGTATGTAATATTCTTTTATTGGGGCACTTCCGGGCTGAGGATGATGTCACCATTGTATATTATTTACTTTTCCGCATTAGGTAGACCCAAGGCGGGGAGCATAAGTAACCGGGTTCTAGGGTCCAGTGGGAGACCATCTCGAGCAGTCGAGACCGGGTCTCCTAACCCTAGAATTGGCAGTGTTACTTGCTACTCTCGTAGGGGTCTAGGGATGTGGGTTTGGCTATTCATCGCGACCGTGGAATCCGTGTTTTATACAGGCTCGTATTAAAACACGGACATCCTAGTATATCCAATATTTCATATATGTTCTTCTGCTGCAATGTTCTGTGATGAGATCATATTACTGCCTGAGACGAATGTTTATATTATATATATGAGATATATGTTATATTGCAGATTTCGTTTCAAATATGATGCTTGTGAAGCATATTAAAATGGGACTTCATTAATGAGATTAATGAAACTAAAAGAAACCTAAAGATGTTGTAGAAACTTGTTTAAAAACTGGTAGCTCTAGTTCTTGCTTTGCATAACGGTGTTCCTTGTAGAACATCCAGCACCTTATTCGATAAAGAAAGAGCCGAGATCTCTTCACCGGGAGTGACCTCTTTAGTGAAACTAGCAGATTCTACAAACTCGGTTTGTCTTTTGATTGCTTCTATAGTTCTTGCTTTGCATAGTGATATTTGTGAAATATCCTGCACCTTATTCGATGAGGAAAGAGCCGACGATCCCTTCACCGGGAGTGACCTCTTTAGCAAAACTAGAAAAGCCTTAAAAACACTCTATTTAAAATCACTCGATTCTACAACGATATCAAGTTCATTACGCAAAGGGTTTTCTTAAAAACCTGTAGTAGCCCTCCGTCATTTCAGATAAGTACTGGTTAGTATTCGTGCTGCGTTTGTTGACCTTAGCCAAGGCGTAGTGTGCGGTAGCTGATTAGCGCTTATCTGTATAAGCATACGATGCGATTGAGTTAGGGTAGTCGTGCGACTTTGTTGACCTTAGCCAAGAGTCGTGCGGGTGGGTTTAATTCAATCGGGAAATGACGGGTTGAACTTGGCTAGCACTTATAATTTGTTGACCTTAGCCAAGGTCATATGTTGCTAGGGGCAAAATATTATCGGGAATTTCAAGTGTTGAAATTTGTAATGAGATTGCATACCTTCTATGAGATAGTTGGATCCCGATACCCGCTGTGAGTAAGAGTTACTCGTCGGAGAGTTTTACACATTACAATTAGCCGATCAAGTAGGTGTCTAGAAGGGTGTTAACGGGGTTACGCCCCTGGGAAAACGAGGTTTATTTTAATTCGGTCCATGCGAAAGCACGGGGACCTCCCTCAAAGTACTGGCACTGGCCTGGCTGAAAGATTGGCGAACTTGTAGGGTGTAACTAATCCCGGCTAGTCTATTCTTTTAGGGTTTGAAGGAAGATTACTAAAACAGTGGGAGACATCCTGATTAGATAAATTGATAATCAATCTAATCTTGTAAAAGTGCATGCTGAGTGTTTTCTTCTCTCTCTCTCTCTCCAGGTAGCGACCATATCACGCCTTAATCAAGATAATAATACGGATGAATTGACCGAACCCGCTTGTTATACTGCGCTAGGGAACGTTGGTCCCGCTCCAACTTATAATTGTTATAAGACAGAGCAGGAAATTGGGGAATACCAGATTTCTCGTGCCGCCTAAACGAAGAAAGTGCATGCTGATGCATCATCTTCGGGTGTGTTCATTATATAGAGCCGTTTCTCAGTATCTTTTACGTCCTGGGTATGAGATACCAGATCAGGATCCCGCAAATGTAATTTGTTACATGGGCTACAGATAGGTAGAGAACTGAGAACGGGTGATAAGTTTCATGAGATAGAAACGGTGCAAGTGTTGCAGCCAAGTCTGTTGGTCACTATCACCCTGTATTACCTGAATACATTGATTCTGAACGAATGTTATTAGATACCGAACCTGATATACAATATCATATCAGTCTCTTTATTAGTAAAGAAGGATATAATTTTGTATTGTTGGATAATGTTTTGAACATTTCCTATATCAAGAGTTGATCGGTTCAGGCACGTTATCTAAAAGCATAGACGTTTTAAATCAAACCACAGTTCTTAACATACAGAACACACACAAGAGGAAGAGTTCAGAAATGAACGAATCCTTCTTAAGGCATTGTAGACTAGGTCATATCAATGCGACCCGACTAGCTGAAGTTACATATAGATGCATATTTAAATTAGTTTGAATTTACATCTTGTGAAACTTGCCGGTCATGTCACAAAGATAAAATGACTACAGCTCCGTTTATTGGAAACAGAAAAAGAGTTAGTGAACTCTTGGGATTGATACATGCTGATGTATGAAGGTCCCCTGTCTACACATGCCAAGACCTGTTCTTTGTACTTTATTATATTCACCGATGATCTCTCAAGATTCAGACATATGTTCCTGTTGAAACACAAGTCCGAAACTTTTGAGATAATCACAGAATATAAGTCAGAAGTAGAGAACCAAAAATGGGTATAAGTATTATGTCCTTTGATGAGATCAAGGAGGAGAATACTTGAGCACAGGATTCCTGGACTATTCTAAAGGAGAATGAGATTCTCTCTCAGCATTACTCCTCCTATACACCACAGCATGTCGGTGTATCGGGGCGGAGCAATCACACCCTATTTGATATGGTGCGCTCTATGATGAGTAATACTGAGTTGCCTATTTCCTTTTGGGAGTTATGCACTTGAGAAGCTGCATACCTATTGAATAGGGTTCCAATCAAATCGGTTGCCTACCACTTCATATGTGATATGGAATGGGAAGAGCCCATATCTTAAGTTTGTTAAGATTTGGGGTTGTCCAGCCTATGTCTAAAAGCATAATCCGGACAAGCTCGAGGCAAAGTCAGTTCTGTGGAAGTTTGCTGGATATCCCAAGCATTCGCAAGGGAATATCTTCTACCAAACAGAGACAAAAGATGTTTTGTTTCTCAGCATGCCACCTTTGTGAAAAGGAAATTTCTTGTGAAAAAATTATTGGTCATGAGGTAGAACTGGAAGAGTTCCAGCTATACAAACTACAGCAGATGATTTGGTAGAACCAAAGGATTCAATAGTAACCAACGAACCTCAGCCTCTCCGCCGATCTAGTGGGGTTTCTCACCCACCTGAGAGATACTTCGGTTTCTCTATGACAGTGGGAGCGAGGATTGCATCATGAGATGATGACCCAACTTAATTTCGAGCTGGCCATCAGGAGTGGGAGTCTGTAAGAATGGCTGGATGCTTATCGATCTGAGATGGAATCCTTATACACCAACAAAGTATGGACTTTGGTTGTTTTATCTGAAAGGTTAAATCCCCATCAGGAGCAAGTATATCTTGAGATGATTACTTGGTTTACATGGAAAAGTTGAGACTTTCAAAGCTATGTTTAAGTCCATCCAGATCCTACTTGCCACGGCTACATACCATGACTACGATATCTGGCGGTTGGGTGTCATGACTGCTCTTCTAAATGATAATTTAGAAGAGAGCGTCTATAAGTACACAGCCAGAGGGCTTCGTAGACAGTGGGAGCAGCGGAAACGTGAGCAAGATGTTTTATATGATAAAGCAGGCATTGCGGAGTTGGAACGTCTGTTTTGATGTGGTAGTCAAAGAGTTTGACTTCATCAAAATGGTAGATGAACCTTGTATATACAAAAAGGTAGTAGGGAGTATGGTGGTTATCCTTGTAGAGTACGTGGATGACATACTCTTGATAGGGAAGGAGTTTCATATGCTACGTTTGGTCAATCTCCGCTTATCACAATAGATTCTCCATATAGGATCAAAATGATACTTCCTAAATCCTGGGTTTTGGATCCATGAGATAGATCTAATTGGATGTTAGGATACTCACTAGTTATAGTGAGATGGTATCAATCGATCCTGGGGAGAATCACTGGAAAAGTTCCAGGGTGATAAGGACGACTGAATGTCAGTCGCAGGCATTGTCTTTACCCTCAGTGGAGGGATGGTATGTTGGAAGAGTTCCAAGCTAGATACTGTGACTTACTAGACGATTAAAGGCAAGATACATCGTTACTAAGGATGCTACCAAAGAGGCAGTCTGGATATATAAGTTCATGAGATGAACTTCATTCCTACCATTGTGTGACAATGGAGTTGTGGCTTTTGCCTAGGAACCCCCCTCCCATCAGAAATCCAGATATAATTCTTAGACAGTATCACCTGATCATGGAGATGGTTGATTTCCAGGGAGATCGAGGTTAGGAGAGTAGACACAGAGGACAACAGCGTGGATCCACTCACAAAGGCCTTTTTCCCAGTAGAGACTTTTATGGGATGGTTGAGTATGAGATACTTCAACCACAGCTAATTGTTGGGTATGTGATACCACAACAGATGGCTCTAGTTCAAGTGGGAGATTGTTAGTTATATGTATTCCCTAGAGGCCATTACTGTACATACGATGTATATTGTAGTGGATGCTAGGACATATATAGGGAGGACTTTCTTGCTCGACATGATAGTACACTATCTGGTTGCTCTTTATCTTAACATGTACTCTGATTGTCTCTATGTTACATGTTGATAAAGCCATAGGATATGTACTCTACTACTGGGACTATGATGAGATCATACTAGTGGGGCCACGGTAGTCGACGAGTACATCCTATAACTGTTCCTAGTCGAGGGTGTATCGAGACAGGGCATCGATACACTACAGTAGACTAGCGTATACGCCTCTTGACCCATATGATGGGCGATGGATGATCCCATATCCATCGGTGTTTGACATCAAGGATGGTGTACGGGTGCTCAGTGGAGACTGGGTACACTGGACGGACTCGCCGAGAACTCCCAGATGGTATTATACCTCACGTCAGATGGCAGTTCTCCGATGACACTGGTACAGAGTAGTCTGTTGACTCGAGATCGTCATAGAGTCTTGTGTGATTCCGACTGTGCTTTGATTTCCATCATACCATGTCCAAGAGGGCGTACAAAAAGGTGGCTTTTGGGTACAGTCCCGAATCACATGGAGGCAATGAGCGATAGGAGGGGATTCGTCTCTCCCGGTATAGGGAGTTGATGTTGTGTTGTGTTCGATTGGCTATAACTGGAAATCCCTGGCCAGGGTTACTGAGATTTACTGGTAAGTATTATCAGTAGTTTCTCGAACTGTTATAGACCTCATATCGACACAACTTATCAAGCTACTGGGGTCTGACGTATACTACCCTTAGGCGAGATATGTGACATATCAGACGACGAGACCGGACTGTACAGGAGTGTTACTGATTGGATTCGCAGGAGAATGTACAGGCTTGCTTGTTGATCTTCTGATCGCTCAATACCTGGGTGGCTGTTACGTTTAGCTGACCGCTTGCAGCTTGTGGGTGTTTGATATGATCATCACCTACTGTCGGCGTATTGACGATTCTTTAGAGTCCTACACATAGGTTTCTTGACTCAGGCAAAACGGAGTAGGGGCACATATGTGATATGTGCAGGACCGAGGATAATGCGATATAAGATACCGTATTCTATTCTCGCGATATTTGATATCAGCCGGGTCATCGGATCAAGTGTTGATTCGATGAATCGGTACATGATATATTAGTCGGTTATATTCGATATAGCCGGATTGTCGGATCAAGTGTTGATTCGATAATTTAATGTATAATAATATATATGATATATTAAATTACATTAACTAATATTAGCTCACTAAAAGATTCTTTTTCTCACTCGGGTAATACATTGATATATATGCGATATATGTTAATTGTATTATTTTATTTTGTTACAATAAATATTATATATATGATATATAATATTGTAACATGATATGATTACTAATGCAACATGTTTTGTGCAGATTAAACAAGATTAGGGTTTGAATTGGGTTAGTTCATTCAAGAACCTTCTAGAAGGTTTTTCTTTTGTCATGAAAGAGATATTATGCTTGATATTTTTGTGTGACTCATTCTTAACCCAACCCAAATCCTAGCCCTAGTTAAATCTCTACATGAGTCATTGTTAACCATGGTTGCATGATTGATCATTATTATCTTTTCATTATTCATCACAAAAGGATCACGATTCTTCTTCTTCTTCTTCCTTGATGCAAAAGCTTTCTTGCTTTGCTTTTTGTGATGAAAATGAGTGAGAAATAGAAAACAAATGAGAGCAAAAATCCTACTTCATCATCCTCATCTACCCTTGCCATTTAGATGAGGGTGTTCACTTCATTTTGTGAGTGAGAGCTTGTGTTAATGAAACTTCAAGATAGATCATCTTTGTTATCGAAGATCGGAAGCAAGCTTGCATCTTTCTCTTCGTGGAGCCTCTCGAGAGTCCGGAACACGATGATCGCAGCGAAGGGACCTCAACACGGAGCTTTAGAAGTGAGGGACTGGATCTACAAAGGTTGTAATCCCTCTCACTTAGTGTTAAAGTGTTTAACATGCTTGTTTTCGCCTAAACTCTAGTATAAAGATCTTGTTTCGGGTTGTTCGGCACGACTAAATTTTAAATCGGGCATGGTTGATGCCTCTAGACCCTTGTGAGAGTGCATAGCAACCCTACATTTCTTTCAGCTAAGACTAAAAGAATGTTGAACGATCTCCAAGCATGCCCGGCGATCAGGTGGAAGAATCCGCTGGAACCCGAGATTATCAAGGGAATGCTGAAACCGTCCCCAACTCAAAAAATTGGCAGTGGTAGTCGAAGTGCTCACACCCAGCCGTCAAAATCTTCGAAAAAGAAGAAGAAATCCAAGAGGCTTGTGGAGCCTGGTGACAGGCGCACGGACCTGCAAAAGCAGATTGACGCTCTGGAAGAATATAACCAGAAGGCGCGGACTCCAATCACACTCCAAGAATTTCTCAGTCACGTCCTTGAGGATGGAGATGATGGAGAAGACTCTTCGGATGAATCTGAAGATTACGTAGCAAGTTGCCATGTGATCTCTCACTCGTCGATAAACGATGAAGAAGCTCCTTACACGGAGAGAGTGGAGGCAGGTCCTGAGCCGGAACTTCTAGAGCCATCAGACGAAATGATTGATGCGTTCCTAAACGAAGCTCTTCTTAAAAGCAAAGCTGCTCGAGAGCGGGAGATGGCCATATTTGAAAAAGCCAAGCGCCGGCGATTAGACGAACGGGTTGGAACACTCCCGCCAAATCAAAGTACATCCGCCACGAATAAAATTAGGTTCAAGACGAGGAAGAGATTCGCCAAAGCCATATCAATGGGAATGAAACTGCCACCCTCCGAAGGAAACATTCTTAGTGAAGCACAAATGCAACCTAGCTACTGCTTATATCATCGAAAGATTGCGCACCTCGCCGAAGAGTGCAACGCTTTTAAAAGATGGTGGCAGGGATATGTTTCTCACCGGCAAAATTTCAAGTGGATGAAACGCAAAACTCGTCGGGAGCAAAGAAATACGACCGAGGTGCGTAAAAGAACTACCGGCAACTGTCACATGATCGACGCTGGGGGATCGCAAGTTCTTACCTTCGGGAGCGACTTTGACGAAGAAATGACTCTTGACCCTCTTTTTAAAGAGTCCGCCTTAGGAAAAGAGGAAGAACCGAAGACCTGTGAAAATATTCAGCTGCGCAATCATACGCTGCCCGAAAAGAATCTCGGACCCACGAATAGAAAAGATAAGGGAAAAGAAAAAGTCCCTGAGGATATCGCCCTGGATGACCAAGTCGTCAAAGAGCTGACCGCCAAAGACCCGCCAAAGAAAAGAAAGGTGGAATACAACGTTCTGGCACACTTGAGAAAGTTACCTTCGCAGCTAAGCATTCTCGATGCCCTCTTGTTATCAAAAGAAGCAAGAGATTCTTTGATCAAGGCTTTGCAGGAGCCTAAACAGTTCTAAGCTTTCCTCGCCGAAGAAAAGATGAAGGACGAGCTGGATGAAGTACACACAGCCGATATCACCTTCGGCGATGAAGATCTCCTCCTCGGGACGTGCGAGCACAACCGTCCCCTTTATGTCTCCGGATATTGTCATGATATCAAGATAGGCAAAATCCTGGTCGATAATGGGTCTTCCGTCAATCTCCTCAATGTGAGAGTATTGAAGGAAATTTGCATGAGCATTCAGCACCCCGCTCGTGATAAAATCACCATCTCCGGGTTTGACTCTCAGTCATCACGAACGCTTGGGTCTGTAATATTGACACTACGCTTTGGGCTTCTTGTCACGGACATTAAGTTTCATGTCATTGACGCCAAGACATGCTACAATGCTTTGCTCGGCATGCCTTGGTTAAATGAGTACAACATTATCCCTTCCACACAACACCAGTGTATGAAGTATTTCATGGACGGTCTCGAGTATACCGTAAAAGGAGAGCTGAACCCGTTCTCCGTAAACGAAGTCCGAAAGTACGAAGATGCAAAATACTTCTTACCAGATTTCGAGGACACGGAAAGATGTCACAAACCGAAGAACAAAGCCATCACTACTATTCCAATCTTCGGGAGTGATACCGAGGAGGAAGAAGAGATAGTTTATTCAGGGCCGCCCCAATACAACAAGCCGGGACCGTCCATCCCTATGTTGATCTTCGGCAGCGACTCGGAAGATGAGGTCAATGCTGTATTCTCTGCTCGACCGTCGATACAAATCTCCGCCGACAAAGATTAAAGTTTGCAAGTTGCTATGATTCTGCAAGAGCATTACAAAGAGCTCGATGCACTTGAAACTTATAGTGTGCAAGAACTGCAGACATTCTACGTCCCTCCCAAGCGAAAAGGTGAAAAGACGATCCTATTCTACCGATCCGGGGAAACCAAAGTGGAAAAAGAAATTTGGCATGGCGTGGATTCTACACTTGACAGGCTCCAGTCCATCCGTCTGCCTAGATATTACACAGAAGGCTTGAAAAGGCTGTTGAGACGCCAAGGTGTACCCTTCAAACAGACCACGCGATAATCTCGGTTCTACAACAGGATTTGGGATGTCCCCAGAACTCAGCGCAAGTTGCCCAATGGGAGAATAGAAATGATCGGGCTTGGATATGTTCAATCCAAAAAACGAGAGCGAGTCCATGGCAGCTACGTCATACATGACTTCGATGAAGAAGGAGACGTTCTATTAAAAGACGCGGATCCTAAAACAAAACAAGGCCTCGCCATCAAAACGCCGAGTCCGTGATTTGAATAACGAATGGACATATTGATCAGGGAAGCGGGTCAAAAGGTCTGGGATGACCATAACCGTGAGATGGCCATTTATGAGAAAGCCAGGACGCAGCGCCTCCTTCAATAGGTCACAGAGAATGACAATGCTCCTCGTCGCCAGCCCGTCAGACAAAAGACCCGGCGCAGAGGCAAAAATAAACCAAAGAACCGAATAAACGTTCGACAGCAGCCAAGCGGGTCTAAGAAGCCATGCGAGCAGGAGTCGAGCAGTCGGGATCCATCCCTTATAAAGAAGATGTGTCGGGAATATTCATTTCCCCAAGACAAGACAAAGAAGATATTCGATCTCGTCATAAAGCATCAGATGATGACGCTGCTGGAGTCCAAGCACCCCGAGCAAGCGAACGAGATCTCCCACCCAGACTATTGCTCCTATCACCGAGCAGTAGGACATCCTCTCGAAGACTGCTTCACCTTCAAGAACTGGGTCGAAGACCAATATCAACAGGGCAGGTTCGCGTTATCCAGCAGTTGGAGGGTAAGCCCGCCACAGAAGCATGAATCGAAAGCCACGCGTATAACGAGAGTAGAACCAGATCGACATCGGTCTTGGAAGCGATCTCATACCTATCACGTGATAATGCTGTCAAAAGAAGAGCCCGAGAATATGGATGACCTCCCCTGGTGCTTCGAAAACAATAATGACGAGGTGATCTCAGAGTTTCTACCGGCGTCGAAAGAGCTGGAAGATGGAATACATACTGCTGCAGATAACCTCAAGAAAATTGATTTGGGGACGGCAAGTGACCCGCGACCGACATTTGTCAGTGAGCTGCTGTCTGAAGAAAGGATGGCTATGCTAAAAGACGTGCTCATGCAGCATAAAGACTGCTTTGCATGGAACTATTCTGAGATGCCAAGGCTAGATCCAGAGATTGCTGTCCATAAATTAGCAATATCCTCGGACGTCAAACCGATCAAACAAGCACCAAGAAGAATGCGGCTCGAGCTTGAAATGAGCATTAACGCCGAGGTCAAAAAGCTAATCGACTCTGGCTTCATCCAAGATGTTCAGTACCCCGACTGGATCGCTAACATTGTTCCAGTAATGAAGAAAAATGGGACGGTGCGCATATTGTAAGTCTACGTTGTACACCCCACGAGTTGCGAGGAGGCGGAAATATGAAAAACAATCTTTTTCTTTAAACTAACATCGACTAACCGAAAGGATCTTTGCTAAACTATAACTAACACTATCATAGGAGTAATTAGCTACTATGAAAGAAGATTATACCTAATGACCCAAGTCCTTCTTCTTCTCGTTAACCACCTCCTCGTCGGCCTCCTCTTTGTAATAGACGATCCACCCGAGAGCTTCTACTCCAAGCTTTGCCACTAATCTTGAGGTAACTAGGTTACTCAAAGTGCTAATCTAAGCAATCTAGGGAATATAGAGTATGATTATGGATTAATAAGTCTTGCTAACCCTTGATCTCAACACATGAGAGGTTAGGGTTAGGGTTTGAAGAGAGAGAGAGGGAGAGCTTGAGGAGAGAGAAGGTGAGAGTTAGAATGAAATGAAATAATATCTCATCTTGAATATATATGAAGCATAATAATTATTAAATGAATAATCAAATGATAATATCAACCATGCTTCATTTATTCACTTTGTGTGATTCATCTCATGAGTCATTAATCATTAAATGCAACACTAACTCCTTTGTATGAATCACACCATGAGTCATTAAATCATTTAATGCAAATGCCACCTTAGCCTCCACCTCATCATCCTTCTAGAAGCTTCTCGACAATTTACGAGAACGCCCCTCCTATCCGTGAAAACACGGAAATATTTTAGACTGCATAAATCCAATAATCCGATACTAGAATCTGGCTTAAACCAAAGCCCGCTAGTAAAAACTGTCCGAACATCGTACGTACGTAAAAACACGTATGCGTCCGAACCCTGCCATAAAACCATACGACCTCTATATCGTTTCGCCCGAAGCAGGGAAGCTCTCTGTGTGGGACTCTAAAGACTTAACTACTACGCTGGCAGTGGGTTTAACCACAGACCGCAAGTGGCACTAGCTGTACGTAACGGTCCCCAGGTAGATGTCGATAAGAAGGCCGATGAGGAAACCCATCCGAACTCCTACTGAGCCTGATGTGACAATCTCCGTACAGTCCGGTCTGTTCGTCTAGGACTATCGCATATCGTTAAGGGGGCGGCAAGCGTCAGTCCCCTAAAAGCAGTATATGTCGTGTCGGAGCGAAGCCCATTACACCTTGAGAAATTACTGGAAAACCTACCAGTAAATCTCGCTTGCCCTGGCCAGGGACTTTGCATAATAGCTTTCCAGACACAGCGCGATATCAACTCCCAATACCGGGAGAGACGAATCCTGTCTAACCGCCACTGCTTCCAACTGCTTCGGGACTGCACCCAACTGCTACCTGTTTGCACGACTCCTTTGAGCCGTGGTAGGGTAGCAATCTAAGAACAGTGGGAACACACTCGAGGCGAAGCAGCAGTGTCAAGTCTGCGGACTATGCTGTACTCATGTCACCTGGGAACTGTTAACTGACGACGGGTATAATACCAACCAACAATTCCCTGCTAGTCCTGTCCGGTGTACCCGTAACCCAACGAGCACCTGTATACTATCTTCAGTACGACGTACTGATGGCTGTGGGACAGACCATCTCTCCAACTGGGATGAGAAGCGTACACACTAGTCTACTCCGGAGTATCAATGCCCTGTCTCGATAATCCTACGACTAGGGGCCTGAAAAAGGATGTGCTTGTAGACTACCTATCCCCCACTAGTGTGACTGCCATCACAACGCTGGTAGTCAAGCAAGATCCTAAGGGCTCTATCAATACGTACACACATATTAAGATAGATATAAACCAAGTAGTATACTACCATTTTTAGCAAGACTGTTAATTTAACTGTGAATATCCCAAGTTTCCATTAAGTAATATACAAGCTAGCATGATACAATAATGGCCCCTAGGGCATATACACTAACAATCTCCCACTTGCACTGGGGCCTTGTACTGGCGTATCGAAGACCGATCATCTCGAGTAGCCTCTCGAACTGTATCTGAGGTAAGGCTTTTATGAATGGATCAGCAGTGTTCTCCTCTGTAGCAACTCTCCGGACCTCGATCTCCCGGCGATCTATGATCTCCCTGATCAGGTGATACTGCCTTAAGATGTGTTTGGACTTCTGATGGGACCTGGGTTCCTTCGCTAAAGCTATAGTTCCGTTGTTGTCGCAATACAGCGGTATTGGATCAATAATGGTAGGAACCACCTGAAGTTCTGTGAGGAACTTCTTCATCCAGACCGCTTCTTTTGCGGCATCGCAAGCAGCAATATACTCCGCTTCCATCGTCGAGTCAGTAACGGTGTCCTGCTTGGAACTCTTCCAGCACACCGCCCCTCCATTGAGGGTAAAGACATAACCTGACATGGACTTGGAGTCATCCTTGTCACTGTGGAAGCCGGAATCAGCAAAGGCCTTGATCTTGAGGTCTTTTCCGCCGTAAACCAAAAACATCTCCTTAGTCCTTCTTAGGTACATGAGAATGTTATTTACTGCTATCCAGTGCTTCTCCCCTAGGTCTGACTGATACCGGCTTACCACGCTCGGTGCGTAAGCTACATCTGGTCTGGTGCACAACATCGCATACATTATAGAGCCTACCGCAGAAGCGTAGGGTATAATAGACATGCGTTCCCTTTCCAAATCAGTCTTGGGAGACATCTTTTTGGAGAGGGTGATTCCGTGACAAGCCGGTAGATTACCGCGTTTAGAATCTTCCATACTGAATCTTTTCAGTATAGTGTTGATATACCTGGACTGCGAAAGTCCCAGCATCCTCTTGGATCTATCACGATAGATCCGGATCCCCGGAATGTAAAAGGCATCACCCAGGTCTTTCATGGAGAACCTGTGTGACAAGAATCCTTTGACAGATTGTAGCATAGGAATGTCATTTCCTATCAATAGAATGTTATTCACGTACAAGACGAGGAATACGACAGTTCGTGCTACAATTTTACTATATATACATGGTTCATCTGGATTTTTGATAAAGTCATATTCTTTGACCGTTTCATCAAAACAGATGTTCCAACTCCGCGATGCCAGCTTTAGTCCATAAATGGACTTAAGCAACTTGCACACTTTCCCCCTGCTCCCACTCTGATTGAAGCCTTCTCGCTGATCCATATAGACGCACTCTTCCAAACTACCATTTAGAAAAGCCGTCTTTACGTCCATCTGCCAGATCTCATAATCATGGAAGGCGGCAATAGCAAGAAGGACCCGAATGGATTTGAGCATAGCCACTGGAGAAAAAGTTTCATCATAGTCCAAACCAGGTCTTTGACGAAAACCCTTTGCAACAAGTCTAGCCTTATAGGTTTCCACCTGTCCATCTACACCAATTTTTTTCTTGAAGATCCATTTGAATCCTCTGGGTTTTACCCCATCTGGAGCAAAGTCCAAAGTCCATACTTTGTTGGTGTATATAGACTCCATCTCGGTTCGCATTGCATCAAGCCATCGTACTGAGTCACCGCTCTGGATGGTTTGCTGGAAGTTAGTAGGTTCATCATCATCAATGATGCAATCCTCTTTATCCCCATCTATGAGAAAACCGTAGTATCTCTCAGGCGAATGAGACGGCCTACTACTCCCGCGGAGGGGTGCGGAAATGTCCTGTTCTTCTTGATCTACTGGTTCTACCAAACTTTCAGTAGTAGTTTGTGGTTCTGGAATTTCTTCTAGTTCTATTTTGCTCCCACTTGTTTCCTTTTCTATAAACTGCTGTTCTAGAAAATGGGCATGACGAGAAACAAAAACCTTTTGTTCCTCTGCGTAATAGAAGTAATACCCCTTGGAGTTCTTTGGATATCCCACAAACTTACACTATACTGATCGTGCCTTGAGTTTGTCCGCATGCTGCATTTTAACAAAAGCTGGACATCTCCATATCTTCATATGTTGAAGATGGGGTTTCTTCCCACTCCACATCTAATATAGAGTGGTAGGCACATTCTTGGTAGGAGCCCTGTTCAAATGATATGCTGCTGATTCTAGCGCATAACCCCAGAAAGATCGCGGTAACTCAGCATTACTCATTATGGAGCGTACCATATCCAATAGGGTTTGATTCCGTCTTTTCGATACACCGTTGTGCTGTGGAGTGTATGGAGGAGTAAGCTGAGAGAGAATTCCTTTCTCTTTTAGGTAACCTAGGAACTCGGCACTTAAGTATTCACCACCTCGATCAGATCTCAGTGTCTTGATACTTTTGCCGGTTTGGTTTTCTACTTCATTCTTATACTCTTGGAATTTCTCAAATGCCTCGGATTTATGTTTCATCAAGAAAATGAATCCGTACCTAGAGTAATCATCCGTAAAAGTAATGAAATAGGAAAAACCACCTCTTGCATGTGTAGACATTGGACCACATACATCGCTGTGTATGAGTCCTAAGAGCTCGCTCGCTCTTACTCCATGTCCAGTGAATGGAGTCTTTGTCATCTTTCCTTTGAGACATGATTGACAAGTGGCATAAGATTGATATTCAAATGAATCCAAATATCCTTCTCTATGTAACATAGTTAACCTTGTCTCATTGATGTGACCTAGTCTACAATACCATAAAAAAGCCTTATTTAAATCTGGAGACTTTCTTTTTAGTGTGTTATGGACATTGAAAATCTGTAATTGGTTTAAGACATATATACCATTATCTAGTGTATCGGACCCAATCAAACCATGATTAAGGTGGATGTTAACAACATCGCTTACAAACGTGAAATCATAACCTTCTTTTGATATCAACAAAACCGATATGATATAACACGTTAAACTGGGTACACAAAATGCAAAACCAAAATATGTGCACTTGTCAATCCCAGGTGATAATCCCCTACGGACATAGCTCCCACGCTAGCTCCGTTAGCAACCTTCAGGATCATATCACCAACCTTCAGCACTCTACGGTTTCTTAGTGCCTGCAATGAATTGCATATATGAGATCCTGATCCGGTATCCAATACCCAGGAAGTAGAGTTGATTGACAGACAATTCTCAATTACAAACACACCTGAAGTCGAAGCCACATCTTGCTTCGGTTCCTGGTTCTTGCCAATCCAAGCCTTGCAATCCTTTTTCTAGTGCCCTTTCCTATGACAGTGGAAGCACTCATCCTTTGCCACTACTGGCACCGCAATCTTTTTCTTTCCCTTCACTCCCACCTTACTAACACCTCCTCTAGGTTTGGTGGTGGCCTTATTCTTCTTTCCTTTGGCCCTAGCCTTGGACCCGGAAGAAGAAGCACCGCGAACAAACATAGCGGGTGTTTCCCTTGCTTTCTGCAAGGTGCCCTCTGTACTCTTCAACATGTTAAGGAGTTCTGGAAGTTCAACTTCTTTTCTTTGAATGTTGAAATTCAAAATAAACTGGACGTAGGTAGAAGGAAGGGACTGGAGAATCAAGTCTGTATAGAGCTCGTTCTCCAAAGTCGTCCTGAGGTCTGCGAGCTCTTCTATATAGCCAATCATCTTTAGGACATGTTCTCCTACAGACGATCCGACGGCCAACCTCGCCTGAAACAGGTTCTTCGAGGTCTCGTATCTTGCTATACAAGATTGCTCCCCATACAGATCCTTTGTATGGAGAAATATGGATTCAAGATCCATATCCTCGTGCCTCCTCTGATGTTCATTATTCATCGAGGCAAGCACGACGTACATGGCCTTCGCACAATCTAACTCCCAGGTTTTGTGGATTTCCTTATCCACATTACTGGATTTAGGACCAGAGACAGCAGGTGCCTTAGTGGTAAGGACATACCCCAATTTGTCATAAGTCAAAGCCATCTTGACATTCCGCAGCCAATCTTTATAGTTTGGCCCTGTCAATATATTTTTTTCTAGTAGTAACTTAAGTCCTATCATGTTCTGGATCGCTGCAATTAGGAGAGAGAGAGAACACTTTAGCATAATGCTCTTGCAAGTTTAGAGTGGTTTTTAGTTTATCTAAACTGGATGGCTCCCACTGTTTCTCGAATCCCTCCTCAAACCAAAAAGGAAGAACTAGCCAGGACTATTCTCACCGTACAATACTTGCTTAACCGTTCAGCCAGGCCAGTGTCGATACTTCGAGGGAGGTTTTCTAACGCTTTCGCGAAGTTCCTTAATTAAATAACCTCTTTTCTCTGGGGGCGTAGCCCTGCTGACACCTTTCTCGACACCTACTTGGTTTATAGCATTGATCGTTAAGTGACGAATCTCCTGATGAGTAGCATATACTCACAGTAGGATTGGGATCCAAATATCATCGTGTGATAATGCTGAAGGAATCCTACCAACATTCATCACACTATAAATGGTATGCATCTCTTTGCAAATTTCAGTTTCTTTAGAAATTCCCGATATAAATTTTTGCCCCATGCTTTTATGACCTTGGCTTTGGTCAAAATGTCATAAGTCACATGTCAAGTTCTACCCATCATTATCTTGTTAATTTGAACCCATCCGTACATACCCCTGACTTTGGTCAAATGATAATACGACTGTCCCAAACTAACTCGTCTATCTATGCAACAAATGAATACCCAGCAGCTACTAAACACTATGCCTTGACTTTGGCCAAAATACATAGCTTGAATACTACTGAATACCTAAATGAAATGACGGAGGGCTACGAATGGTTTTGGCGAAACCGTGAACGTAGTGAACTTGATATGACCGAAGGAACCTGATAGCTTTTAAAAGGAGTGGTTAAAGCTCCGCAATTAAAAATATCTTCTGTTTTTAAAAATAACCGAGTGGTTTCTTTTAAACTGTTCCAACGATTCAACTTTGGTTTATTTTCTTTGCATTAATAATAATGCATCCCATCAATTAACCTATCATTGCAGAAAACAACGAAAATACAACGTCCTCTTATGCCACCCGCATTTGCCACTGGGTCCCGTCATCACCCGTTAGGTTACTTAACTAACGACAGAGCAGGGGCTGGGCTAGCGCGGGTGTAAAACATAAGTGACGTCTAAATAGCTATCATATATAGATATTGTACATTCGTCAGACGCAATAATAGGCATTCCAGATCACAGATGAACATTATTGGATATACAAGCAATCCGCGTTTCTTTTGAGCCTGCAACGAAAGACGGATTACACAGTTGTGATGAATAGCCATTACCCTACCCTAGACCCCTACGGGTACGGCAAACTACCCGCCAAGTACCCGAAGTGAAGCGGTCTCCCTCAACAACGTGAGTAGGCCACTAAACACTTCAAAGTACCCGGTAGTTTGTGCACCGCACCTTGGGTCTATCCTAGGAGCAAAAACAGTAAATGAAATAATACAACGGTGGCTACAACCGCAACCTGGATGTGCCCCGCAAAAGAATATTACATCATATTATAATTTACATCGAATGAATGAATATTAAAAAACCCATCTCAAACCCCGGCTAATCATCACAACGACCCAATCAAGTTCATAAACACAAACAGTAAAATCATTACAGAAATGTGCAACCCCCTGCCAACCGACATACTAGCAGTTAGGGGAGGTTTACGAACACATTATACAAATCACAGATATAATCTAATTAGCCAAACATCGTAGAATTTCGATCGAGCAAACACAATTGATTCTACTCCAAAAACTTCTCTGTGCACCTGAGACTTGAGCAGAAACAAAACATTCCAGAAAAAACAAAAACATCACAGAAGAGTTACTGGGGAATTTTGAGTCAACTCGGCTTCAACTCGGCGGCGGATCCGCGGCGGATCGGTTGGATGGGCCGTGGATTCGTGGTGGTTTGGCCGAGTTAGGACCTCAAAATTCTTCAGTGTTCTTATATTTTCCTGCATGTAATTTTAAGGGTCCCTGAAAAATTTTTAGACCCCGTTTTAAAATCGATAGAAACTTGGTCAAATTGATGTTTTTCAGGTTCGTTTTGCGATCGAATTTCGAACGACTTTGCTAACAAGTTAGTTATGGTTTAGCGAGGCTCTAATACTACTGTAAGTCGACGTTGTACACCCTACGAGTTGCGGGGAGGAGGAAATATGAAAAACAATCTTTTTCTTTAAACTAACATCGACTAACCGAAAGGATCTTTGCTAAACTATAACTAACACTATCATAGGAGTAATTAGCTACTATGAAAGAAGATTATACCTAATGAACCAAGTCCTTCTTCTTCTCATTAACCACCTCCTCGTCGGCCTCCTCTTTGTAATAGATGATCCACCCGAGAGCTTCTACTCCAAGCTTTGCTACTAATATTCAGGTAACTAGGTTACTCAAAGTGCTAATCTAAGCAACCTAGGGAATATAGAGTATGATTAAGGATTAATAAGTTTTGCTAACCCTTGATCTCAACACATGAGAGGTTAGGGTTAGGGTTTGAAGAGAGAGAGAGAGAGAGCTTGAGGAGAGAGAAGGTGAGAGTGAGAATGAAATGAAATAATATCTCATCTTGAATATATATGAAGCATAATAATTATTAAATGAATAATCAAATGATAATATCAACCATGCTTCATTTATTCACTTTGTGTGATTCATCTCATGAGTCATTAATCATTAAATGCTCCTTTGTATGAATCACACCATGAGTCATTAAATCATTTAATTCAAAT
The DNA here is from genome assembly GCA_030015575.1 of Agapanthus africanus. NCBI lineage: Eukaryota > Viridiplantae > Streptophyta > Magnoliopsida > Asparagales > Amaryllidaceae > Agapanthus > Agapanthus africanus. The sequence continues at coordinate 40,665,722 of JASDDO010000018.1, read as the reverse complement.
GCCACCTTAGCCTCCATCTCATCATCCTTCTAGAAGCTTCTCGACAATTTACGAGAACGCCCCTCCTATCCGTGAAAACATGGAAATACTTTAGCCTGTATAAATCCAATAATCCGATACTAGAATCTGGCTTAAACCAAAGCCCGCTAGTAAAAACCGTCCGAACATCGTACGTGCGTAAAAACACGTATGCGTCCGAACCCTGTCGTAAAACAATACGACCTATATATCATTTCGCCCAAAGCAGGGAAACTCTCTGTGTGGGACTCTAAAGACTCGACTACTACGCTGGCAGTGGGTTTAACCACAGACCGCAAGCGGCACTAGCTGTACGTAACGGTCCCCAAGTAGATGTCGATAAGAAGGTCGATGAGGAAACCCATCCAAACTTCTACTGAGCCTGATGTGACAATCTCCGTACAGTCCGGTCTGTTCGTCTAGGACTATCGTATATCGGGCCTAGGGGCGGCAAGCGTCAGTCCCCTAAAAGCGGTATAAGTCGTGTCGGAGCGAAGCCCATTACACCTTGAGAAACTACTGGAAAACCTACCAGTAAATCTCGCTTTCCCTGGCTAGAGACTTTGCGTAATGGCTCTCCAGACACAGCGCGATATCAACTCCCAATACCGGGAGAGACGAATCCTGTCTAACCGCCACGGCCTCCAAGTGCTTCGGGACTGCACCCAACCGCTACCTGTTTACACGACTCCTTTGAGCCATGGTAGGGTAGCAATCTAAGAACAGTGGGAACACACTCGAGGCGAAGCAGCGGTGTCAAGTCTGCGGACTATGCTGTACTCATGTCACCTGGGAACTGTTAACTGACGACGGGTATAATACCAACCAACAGTTCCCTGCGAGTCCTGTCCGGTGTACCCGTAACCCAACGAGCACCTGTATACTATCTCCAGTACAACGTACTGATGGCTGTGGGACAGACCATCTCCCCAACTGGGATGAGAAGCGTACATACTAGTCTACTCCGGAGTATCGATGCCCTGTCTTGATAATCCTATGACTAGGGACCTGAAAAAGGATGTGCTTGTAGACTACCCAGCCCCCATTAGTGTGACTGCCATCACAACGCTGGTAGTCAAGCAAGATCCTAAGGGCTCTATCAATATGTACACACATATTAAGATTGATATAAACCAAGTAGCATACTATCATTTTTAGCAAGACTGTTAATATAACTGTGAATATCCCAAGCTTCCATTAAGTAATATACAAGCTAGTATGATACAATAATGGCCCCTAGGGCATACACTAACACATATGCGTGGACTTTCGGGATCTCAACAAAGCTTGTCCAAAAGACGACTTTCCAGTACCAATCACTGAGCTGATGATAGATAACACATCCACTCACGAAGTTTTCTCCTTCATGGACGGCTCATCAGGATATAATTAGATAAAGATGCATCCTGAGGACCAGAAGCATACTGCTTTTCGGACCCCTTTGGGCATATTTTGCTATAAGGTGATGCCTTTCGGTCTAAAGAACGTCGTGCCACCTATTAGAGGGCCATGACGAAGATTTTCGATGACCTCATACATGAAATTGTCGAATGCTATATCGACGACCTTGTGGTGAAAAGTAAATCATATGAGGAACATCTAGAGCATCTGAAGATCGTATTTTAATGCCTTCGGAAATACAACTTGAAGATGAACCCTCTCAAATGCGCGTTTGGAGTTTCCTCGGGAAAATTCCTAGGATTCATCATCCGACATCGAGGCATCGAGATAAATCCGTCAAAGATCAAAGCGATTATGGAAATGCCTCCACCAAGAACTCTCAAACAGCTGCGGTCTCTTGAAGGAAAGCTCGCGTATATCCGGCGATTCATAGCCAATCTCTCCGGCAAGTGCCGTCCTTATAGTCACCTAATGAAGAAAAGGACCCCTTTCGTTTGGAACCACAAATGCCAGAGCGCACTGGATGAAATCAAGCAATACCTGCAGAATCCGCCAGTGCTAGCCTCTCCCATTAAAGGAAAACCTCTCGTCATGTATACAACAGCCCTCGAAGGTTCGCTAGGCGCATTATGGGCATAAGAGAACGACCAAGGGAAAGAGAGAGCCCTTTATTATCTGAGTCGAGTTCTCCTGGGGGCAGAAAGCAATTACTCTCCCATTGAAAAACACTGCCTGGCGTTGATCTTCGCAATAACGAAGCTCAGACACTACGCGTTGGCACATGAAGTCCATCTCATATCGAAGGCGGATCCTCTCAAATATTTGATGTCGAAGGCCATATTAACGGGACGAATCGCTAAATGGGCCCTGCTATTGATGGAATTCTTGATAACTTATCGTCCTCTTAAGGCAGTGAAAGGCCAGGCCATCGCCAACTTCCTTGCTGAGCATCCGATACCCGCCGATTCTCCTTTGAACTGCGAACAGCCAGACGAACATGCGTTTGACATGATCGATGGGAAGAGAAGAGAGAATGATACCCAATGGGAACTCTACTTCGATGGAGCATCTTCCATGAAGAAGCGCAAACAAAGCACCCCTATAATCAAATCAGGGGTAGGCCTCATCTTCGTGACTTCGCAAGGAGGGATAATGCACTTTGCCTAACAGAGCTGAGGACAAACAATGAAGCCGAATATGAAGCTTTGATAGCAGGTCTCGAGATCGCTATCGACATGGGAATTGAAAACCTCCTCATATACGGAGACTCCCAACTGTTCGTTAGTCAAGTAAACGACGACTATTAAATGTGCAAGCCAGAGTTGGTGAAGTACGGCGAGAGAGTACAACAACTGCTAATTCAGATTCCTTCTTACACCTTGGAAAGTATATCACGTGTGGAAAATAGTAAGGCGGATGCATTAGCCAAGATCGCTTAAGAACCGGCTGACGAGGGCCTCGATGACATAAGGATCATTGTGCAAAGCCGTCGGGTTCTTGCACCGGCAGAAATATCTTCGGAGTCGTACGTAGAAAAGAGAGTGACCGAGCAAATGGCTCTACAAGTAAAAGACCAAGAAAATGTTGAGGATTGGAGAGAAGTCTTTATAGACTACTTCAAATCTCGTCGAACGCCTGAAGATGCGTCCTCAAAACATCAGCTCATGAAGCGAGCTCTATCTTTTGCCTTTGTCAATGATACCCTGTATAAAAATTATTTGATTCTTTATGGCTAAGATGCCTGGGACCTAAAGAGGCAAAGAGAGTCGTCCAAGAAACTCACGAAGGACTCTGCGGTTCTCACCAAGCCGGGTCGAAGATGAAGCTGAAGATTAAAAGGATGGGCTACTATTGGCCCACGATGATTCAGGACTGCCTCGAGTATGCGAAGCAATGCCACCCATGCCAGATCCATGGGGACTTTAACCACCAGCATCCGAATCCACTACATCCGACAGTGGCTAGCTGGCCATTCGAAATGTGGGGAATTGACATAATTGGCCCCATCGAACTAGTATCGTCCAGATGACATCGATTCATTTTGGCAACAACTGATTACTTCTCCAAATGGGCAGAAGCAGTACCGCTGAGGGAAGTGAAGACGGAGAATATCCTCCATTTCTTCAAGACACACGTTATTTATCGGTTTGGAACTCCGAGTCGAATCATCTCCGATAACGGGCCAGCCTACAGAAGCTACAAGATCAGCCGCTTCGCACAACAGCACAACATAGACTGGAGATACTCCTCAGTCTATAATCCCCGAGCTAATGGTCTAGCTGAGGCTTTCAACAAGACCTTGACGAAGATTGTGAAAAAGACGGTGTCTCGAAATAAGAAGGACTGGCATGAGAGACTGCATGAAGCCCTCTGGGCGTATCGAATTACGTTCAAAACGGCCATGAATACAACTTCGTAGGCATTGGTATTCGGTACAAAAGTGGTACTCCCCCTCGAGATAGAGTTACCCTCTCTACGAGTGGCAGTTCATTACGAGCTAACAGACGAAGAAAATGCTCACCTTCGGCTTGAGGAGCTCGATGCGCTTGATGAAACCCGACTCATAGCGCAACAAAATCTGGAGACTTATAAAGCAAAGATGACATGTTCATATGAGAGATTGACTAGGACGAGAATATTCCGCCAAGGCGAACTCGTGCTAGTGGTCAAAAGACCTATGATCCTTAATCGCGCCAAACGAGGGAAATTCGAGCCGAACTTTGAAGGCCCGTATATTATAGATAAAGTTTACCACGGTGGAGCCTACCTACTCATGGACATGCATGGTGAAAGACCTTTCAGGCCAATAAACGGTCGCTTCCTAAAGAAATACTACTCCTGACGAGTCACGACCTAGGTCAACGATAGGTGATGACGCCTATGTCCGATCGCTATCTTCCCAAGCCTAAACTCTATAAGTAGTAACCGGCGATGGACCGAAACGTGCTTAAAGTAAACATGGACCGAAACGTCCTTAAACTAACGACGGACCGAAACGTCCTTAAACTAACAATGGACCACTATGTCCTAAAACTAGCTGTTGACCGAGACGTCAATAAACTACTATGGATTGCAGCATCCCAAGGCTGACACAAAAAAAGAAGGAAAAAAAAGAAAAAAAAATGGTATGTCCATAAGCAAAATGGGCACGGATAAAAACCCGAAAGGGCTCCGTAAGTAAAAACAGCAGGGTTACCGGCGAGCTTTTGTGAAAACTCGAAAGGGCGCAAGCTCGTTACAAGACACTTGCAAGGTCCTCTCGACCTTGTAAGGAGAAACTACCTGCGTGAGATCGTTACGACTCACAAGGGAGCAACACATTTAGGGATCCCCTCGATTTCTAAGGAGAAATTACACTTGCGAGATCCTCACGACTCGTAAGGAGAACCCTCTTATGAGACCCTCACGGCTCATAAGATTCAAAAGTCTTAAGCTACAGGGATCTGAACCCGTTCTTAAGCGGCCACCACAACCTCCAATACTGCCCTATAAGCGGCTCAATGCTGACCCATGTATACAATCCACGGGTGCGAATAAATATTTCCCTAACAAAGTCCCATCCGTGACTAGGGATATGTCTGCACAGTGAACAGCCCTTGTAAGTCCTCTCGACTTATAAGGAGAAAGCACTCTTGTAAGATCCTTACGACTTATAAGAGATTATACACTTAGGAGTACCCACGATTCCTAAGGAGAAAACGCACCTACGAGATCCTCACGACTTGTAGAGAGAAATACCTTTATGAGACCCTAACGGCTCATGAAGTCAAAAGCCTTAGTCGACAGGATATTAACCCTGTTTGCTAAGCCACCTTTGTTCGACATTGACAGAGGCAAATGATGATTCTTTCCTGGCAATATCCCAGTTGTAGCGGTGCTGATGCCGAAATCGGTGTTTAATTCCAAGCTTGCAGCGAAAAGCCAGCAAGCCACACATGCATACGAAATAGCCGAAATGATGGGGCAACTTGCAACAAAATCAGCAAGTAAAAATGTATGCATGCAAAATAGCCGAAATGATTGGGCAACTCGCAATAAAAAGCAGCGAATAAAAATAAAACAAATAGCCGAAATGATTGGGCAATCGCGACCTTCGCGATATAAAAGCTGAAATGATAGAGCATCGCGGAAAGAAATAAAAAAAATGAAATGAAAATTTTGCCCTACAGGTGATATCACAGCAATCCCTGTATACAATCCAGGGGCGCAAACGACGAAGGAATCACACCTTCCCTCCCCAGGCTCCATCAGAAGAAGAAGCCAAATCTCAACGGTTCACAGACAGCCTGGAGATCATCTCAACATTCGTCTCATTACAACAGACGCAACATCAAGCAAAACGGAACCGCGGCAATTCCCAGTTCCATGACTCGGCGGTGCGCAGATGACCGAGAGTCAAACCCCAACTCCGTGAAATGCGGATAAAGTCAACCCTTCCTAGTCACGTGGAACGCGGCTTAAGTCAATCCTGACCCCGTGGAAAATGTCCAGAGCGGATCTTGGTCCTCGCAGAACACGGCTATGACCCCATGGGAAGCATCCAGAGCGGAGCCTGGTCCTCGCAGAACACGGCTATGACCCGTGGGAAGCATCCAGAGCAAAATTCCTGGTCACGTGGAATGCGGCTTATGTCAATCTTGACCCCCTGGGAAACTCCAGAGCGGAGCCTGGTTCTCGCAGAACACGGCTATGACCCCGTGGGAAGCATCCAGAGCAAATTCCTGGTCACGTAGAACGCGGCTTATGTCAATCCTGACCCCGTGGGAAACGTCCAGAGCGAATCCTGGTCCTCGCAGAATACGGCTATGACCCCGTGGGAAGCATCCAGAGCGGAGCCTGGTCCTCGCAGAACATGGCTATGACCCCGTGGGAAGCATCCAGAGCAAAATTCCTGGTTACGTGGAACGTGGCTTATGTAAATCCTAACCCCGTGAGAAATGTCCAGAGCGGATCCTAGTCCTCACAGAACATGGCTATGACCCCGTGGGAAGCATCCAGAGCGGAGCCCGGTCCTCGCAGAACATGGCTATAACCCCGTGGGAAGCATCCAGAGCAAAATTCCTGGTCACGTGGAACGCAGCTTATGTCAATCCTGACCCCACGGGAAACGTCCAGAGCGGATCCTGGTCTTCGCAGAACATGGCAATGACCCCGTGGGAAGCATCCAGAGCGAAGCCTGGTTCTCGCAGAATACGTCTATGACCCCGTAGGAAGCATCCAGAGCAAAATTCCTGGTCACGTGGAATGCGGCTTATGTCAATCCCGACCTCGTGGGAAACGTCCAGAGCGGATCCTGGTCCTCGCAGAACACGGCAATGACCCCGTGGGAAGCATCCAGAGCAGAGCTTGGTCCTCGCAGAACACGGCTATGACCCCGTGGGAAGCATCCAGAGCAAATTCCTGGTCATATGGAACGCGGCTTATGTCAATCCTGACCCCGTGGGAAACATCCAGAGTGGATCCTGGTCCTCGCAGAACACGGCTATGACCCCGTAGAAAGCATCCAGAGCAAATCCTGGTCCTCGCAGAACACGGCTATGACCCCGTGTGAAGCATCCAGAGCAAAATTCCTGGTCATGTGGAACGCGGCTTATGTCAATCCTGACCCCGTGGGAAGCATCCATAGCGGAGCCTGGTCCTCGCAGAACACGGCTATGACCCCATGGGAAGCATCCAGAGCAAAATTCCTGGTCACATGGAACGCGGCTTATGTCAATCCTGACCCCGTGGGAAACGTCCAGAGCGGACCCTGGTCCTCGCAGAACATGGCAATGACCCCGTAGGAAGCATTCAGAGCGGAGCCTGGGCCTCGCAGAACACGGCTATGACCCCGTGGGAAGCATCCAGAGCAAAATTCTTGGTCACGTGGAACGCGGCTTATGTCAATCCTGACCCTGTGGGAAACGTCCAGAGCGGATCTTGGTCCTCGCAGAACACGACAATGATCCCATGGGAAGCATCCAGAGCGGAGCCTGGTCCTCACAGAACACGGCTATCACCCCGTGGGAAGCATCCAGAGCAAAATTCCTGGTCATGTGGAACGCGGTTTATGTCAATCACCCGTGGAAAACGTCCAGAGCGGAGCCTGGTCCTCGCAGAACACGGTTATGACCCTATGAGAAGCATCCAGAGCAACTCCTGACTCCGTGAAATGCGGATAATGGTAACCTCACTCATCACTTACGGGTCCTCACGACTCGTAAGGGAGCAAACTCTCTTGTGAGATCCTTACGACTTTCAAGAGAAAACACACTTAGGAATCCTTACGATTCTTAAGGAGAAATTACACCTACGGGATCCTCTCGACCTGTAGGGAGAAAACTCTTTATGAGACCCTCACGGCTCATAAAGTTGAAAAGTCTTAGGAGGCAGATCTTAACCCTGAATCCTAAGCCATCGTTGTCCTGCAAAGAAATCGAAATAGACTATCCACAGAATACACTTACTAAAAGGGGCACACCATCATGAAGAAAAATATATCTTTTATTCATGAATCAAAATGAATACAAAGTACAATTTATGAAAGAAAAAAAAATATACTCTCATTCAGGAGTATGTACAAAGGAAAAATGAAAAAATATATATACAATTTTTCAAGTCGGCGGGCGATTTAGCAGATTTGCCAGTTCCCCCCTTTCGCTGGACTTCGGCTTCATGATTTATTATCGTCAAAAGACGGGTCTCCGCTTAAGCCTGTTGGTCCTGGTATGAGGCAAGCCGGCATTCAATCTCTTTTTCAATAACCTTATGGGCTTCGACCATTTCATGAGTAAACACGGCGGCCTTATCAATAGCTACCACCTCCTTGATAGCCTCTTGAAGCACTCGCCAAAGTTCATATGCTTTAGTGGTCTTGGCCGTAAGGCTGGCTTGAAGCTCCCCCAGCACTTTGGAAGCCAGCTCCCTCTCCGAAAACTTGCTGCTGAGCCTTTTCTCACATGATATCATGTTCGCATCACATCGCTCAATTAGACCCCGCAAGCTCGCCTTTGCGGCCACAACCTCTGAAGGAAGGCGTGTACATTCAAGGACATGCAAGCAAGCCTCCACCTGCTGACAAAACTCAACCCAGACTTGCACCAACGTTTCACTATGGTAGGTGGCAAGAAAGGGAAGAAAGCCTTTGGCTTCAGCGGCAAACGCTTCAGCCGTGATCAGACTGCCAGCACGAAGATCCTCAATTAGGGCTGACAAGGAGTGGAGGCTTAGCTTTGACATCCGTTCTGAGGCGCACAGAGCATAGGGGCCGGATGGCATGGCGATGCGAGACTCCAGCGTGGTGAGAACTGGCAGAGCTGTTCAGATTTATAAATAGTCAGAATGACTTGTAAGCAAAGAACAAATGGAACGACGTTGAGACTTTACTTACCCACGGTCATGCAAGAGGGGTCTGAAGGCTCCCCAGGCCCATCAAGAATTTCAATCTCGTCATCAGCTTCCAGAACTGTAGAAGACATCAATGTCATTATATGAAATAATAATGATACAGTGAGGAGAAGGCAAAAGACACTGACCTTGCCCGGAAGAAAGGACGATGCGTTGAGGAGATATCGCCTGCGGAGCGGCCATCTCCAATAGGCGCTGAAAGGACTTCCTGGGAGATAGATCGGCAATAGACGTCACCAATCCACGCAACTCTGAAAAGAAAAAAAGGGTTCAGATAATGGAGAGATCATTAATGTAAAATATAAAAGTTTACCTTCGATGCTTCTCCCATTATGGGCTGGAGGGATAGCAGCTTCGGCGGCCTCCTCCGTACCCCCAGGCACATCATCGGGGACGTGGGCCAATGTAACGATTTCCGAGCGAGGGGCAGTAGCCGCCATTGTAGGCTCCAGCGGAATGATGGCAGCCTCGACTACCTGTCCCCTAATCTCCGGGCCGCCTCCAGAAAGATCCATCGGATTGGCGACCAACAAAGATGCCTCTCCCGGGGGAGCAAGCGCTTGGGGAGCGGGAATCACCAAGGGAGGCCCCATTGCAGGAGCAATGGTTGCATCGACCCCCTCCACACTGATTAGTGTTTCATTGGGGATATTAGCGGAGTCTACAGTCAAAGCGCGACTTAAATACGGATCCTCCGCCATCGCCGAAGTCCCTGCAAGGTTTGTACAAAGATAAGGATATATATATATATATATATATATATATGTACACGAGCAATACAAAAGATTACAAGGAGATACATGAACATACCGATGGGCAAGGGAGCCTCTAATATGGCCTGTTCAAGCTGACGCTCTTTCCTAAGGAGATGTGCTCGCCGAGGTCTGAAGGTAGACTCGAGGCCACCGGTCCACAATGAAAGCGCGTCCTCGGTGTCGGCCGAAACAGCCTGCTTAAGGGCCCTCTCACCCCATTCTTCCAAAGGGCCTATGAGTCGCCGCTGTATCGATGGAGGGTCTTCATAAAAGATAATGGCAGGGTAAGGCTTCTTTGGGATCCTTACGTTCTCGGATTCATCTTGCGAACGTCTTATAGCCTCAGCTAATTGTGCGGCTTCCTCGGCATATGAACCTGGGAAAAGTAGACCAACATCCGATTCTTTCACAGCTAGTGGTTCGTCTTGAAGAATAGGCTCAGACTCTATTAAAGAGTCGAGCAGATTAGTGACCGTCTTCCTCCACCTCTTGGGCCCAGAACTAACCGCCGAAGACGATCGTTTCCTTCCCCGTGGAGCTTTGGTACGGCGTTGACCCACTTCGCCTTCGATGTCCTCGCTCGGCGGTGTTACCGATGAAGACACGGCCGATGACACTGCTACTGGCGCCCTATTAGCCCTTGATCGAGCCCTAGTACGCAGTGGAATACCATTTGTAGGAGTTAAGCCACTTCCGCCACCTCCGGAATAAGCACGACGCTGGTATCCCTCAAAGGAGGGCGAACCATTGCACGCGACTGCGGCGGAACTCCCGTGGCGTGAATTGGAGTGGGAGCCCCATATCCAAGAAGCACCCTCCTCTCCTCAGCGATAATTGGACTGACTCGATGGAGGTACCAGCCCGTGAATGACCCCACACATCGAGGAATATGATCAGCTTCAGGAATCATAAAGCGGGAGCTAGTGTTCAGCCGCATGAGGTGATGAGCGGCATCACGAACAGCTTCTGGCGACGGGCTAGGCGCCACCGTAAATGCCTCGAAGGGGACGCCTTGGTCATATCCAAGTTGTCGAGCAAAGCGGTGTGGGTTGTACCTCATAAAAAGGGCCGCACCGTTTTGACGAAATACCAGGTAACCTGGTCTGATCGAATACAGGTGCATGGCTTCCCTGGGCTTCAAAGAAGGTGCCCCCTCTTTCGACAAGTTGTGGAGCTGTTGAACCGGTCCCGAGGGAGCAGAGAGAACTCGGTCGTTAAATACCATCCTGCCTATATTGGCATAGGGATTGACCAGCACGCGAATAGCCCCAGACTGGGTCGGGTCAGGAGCAGAAGCGTCCACTAGTCGCATGAGTCGCGGAAAAGTGTAAGCGTCATAAAATTTGGGTCTTTGGTGCGCAGCAAAGGCCCCCAGCACGTGCATCTCAATACAGGACGTAAAGTAATGAAGAGAGAAATTTACCACATCTACGCGTGGAGTTGAGGTATTGGCCGCGGCGCCTAACCCATGATATAGATACTCTAGCCCTGGAATGCACACAGCTAGTCGCGTTCCCTCGGCAATGCGATGAGCAGGGTAAATAACCGAGGCTCTCATGAAACGGCGATGCATGGGAATGACGAACCAGCTAAGCCAAACACTGATGAAGCCTACAAAGAAAGTCTCCTCATCCATACCAGGAGCTGCAATCGACTCGAAAGATACCGCTGACATGATGGGAATGTAGTACTGCGGCAGGTCCTCTTCTTTAGTCGGACGCTTATTTAAACCAAACCCAAAGAGGTCGTTAATGTTCACGAACTTCGGAGCCATCTTTGATAGGACATCTTCACGAAGGAAGCAAGCGATAAAGCTTTTAAAAGTGACGCCCTGCTCCTCTGACTCTGTGAACAGTTTGTCAAAAATACTTAGGGTCTTGATCAAACTTGGGCGCTTGTGGCGGACGGCGTTCTCGGTTGACAGGCCGTTAAGCATGGCAGGCTTAGTTTCGAAGACATACTCATCGGGTGGTAGTAATGTTGGAGATAGTGCCCTCAGAGTCAATTATTGGATCGCAGGTACATGATTGCAATGATTGCGGAACAGTCTTACTCGAGATGATAGTATGCTATCTGGTTTTCCTTTATCAGTCGTGTACATGTTCAGGTGACTGATTACATGTTACACTTTGATAGAGCCCTTAGGATCTTGCTTTACTACCAACAGTATGATGGCGATCATATACGTGAGAGTTGGGTAGTTTATATGCATATCCTTAATTGTGGTCCCTAGTCGTGGGAGTTTCGAGACAGGGCATCGATACTCCGGAGTAGACTAGTGTATACAGTCGAGATCCCGACGAGGGGCGGTGGCCGGTCTCACAAGCCACTGGTGTCAGTTGGATCACCTAAGATATATACATGTGCTCATTGGGTTATGAGTACACCGGACAGGACTCGCCGGGAACCTGCTAGTTGGTATTATACAAATCGTCAGATAGCAGTTCCCTGGTGACATGTGTACAGGTTAGTTCATCGACCTGAGGTCGTCATTTTTCTCGTGTGAGTTCCCACTGTGCTTTGATTTCTACCCTACCACGGCTCAAAGGAGTCGTGTAAACAGGTAGCTTTTGGGTACAGTCCCGAGCCATATGGAGGCACGTGAGCGGATCGGCAAGGGATTCGTCTTTCCCGGTATTGGGGGTGAGATCGTGCTGTGTCTAGGAGAGCCATTACACAAAGCCCACGGCCGTGGCAGGAGATTTACTGGTAGGTACTTCAGTAGTATCTCAGGGTGTTATTGGGCTACACTCCGACACGACTTATACTGCTATTGGGGGTCTGACGTTACTAGCCCCCTAGGGAGATATGCGATACTCATAGACGAACGGACCGGACTGTATATACATTGTCACTGTTAGGCTCAGTAGGGTTTCCGGATGAGTTCGCTCATCGGCCTCCTTTGAGGTCAGTCCATGGGCAGCCGTTACGCATAGCTAGTGCCGCTGACGGTTTGTGGTTAAACCCACTGCCAGGGTACTGACGAGTCATTAGAGTTCCCCACAGACAGTTTCCCAAGTTCGGGCAAAATGTTGTAGAGGCCGTATGGTTTTATGGCAGGGTTCGGAAAATGCACATGCGTTTACGCACGTGTCAGATTTCGGGCAGATGATACTGGTCGGCTTTGGTTTAAGCCGGATCCGAGTATTATATTGAGTAGATATAATATCTTTGTCTCAGTTGCATTTGTATTCGGTCGTAATACAAATGCGGGTATATTTATACAGTTACGGGGTTATCCTGAAATTCGTTTCGGGATCACTTTTGGAAGTTGCCAGTTTCCAGTTTTCTATCAGCCATCTTTTAACATTCGGTTAAAGACGGATTTATCTTTTCTTGAGATGAGTGTGGAAGGTTCTAGAAGTTTCTAGAAGAGGTGACTAGGTTAGAATGGTGTTGATGTTTCATTGGTTGCATTTATTGTGTTCACACTTTGTGTTCACACTATGTGTTCACACTTTGTGTTCACACATGATATTTGTTCTTGTGGTCACCTCCCTCCTCCTACACTCACCCCCCACTTCCTTATAAGTGGCCGGCCCCCTCTCCTCCTCCTCACTTCACTTGAGAGAAAAGATTATGGTTGTTGAAAGAAAATATTAAAGTTTTGGATACATGGACATTTCATAGTTCATTTCTCATTCCATTTCATTTCGATTGGCAACTTCATTAATCGATCGTCCATGACTTTGGACGAAGTGAGACAAAGTCTTCTACTCATTCTCTACATCATTCTTGGTCGTCTCTTTTAGCAAACTTGACGACCGAGTTGCCTCGAGTCAGAGGCGGGAGCCCGTTTAAAGAATCGTTGACGTGGTGCCACCTGGACGAGCAGATCGGAGATCGACGAGATCGGAGCAGCCGCAACGGAGCGTGGGATGATGGTTAAAGAACGAAGGACTCGGATCGTTCGGTATAACCTTTCTACACTCTGTACAGTTTGTTAGTTTAGCAATAATGGCAGATCCGGGTGAAAGTATACGATAGCGCCAGTTAAAAAGTTTTTGTTCCGCATTTGGCGTCTGTAGACGGCCGGGGCGCTACCGTAGACTTACAGTGGTATCAGAGCCTCACCATTTTGCTTTACTTACTTATGCTAACGCGTTTAAAATATCGATCGAACCGGATATCAAAAACTACAAAATTCAAGTTCTGAGTTTTTGTTGATTTTTAAAGGGTTCTAAAAATAATTTTACATATCACAGAAAATTCAGCAGGGTTTTCTAAGAACACCGTACAAATTTGGGCACGTGATTCGACTAGACCGCCACGGAATCACGGTCAAACCTATGGTTTGACCGCGCATCCGCGGCCATTCAGTGAGATCGTGGCCCTAAATTTGCACAGTGGGTTCTTGTCTGGAATTTGGGGTTTTTGGTATATATCTTTTGTGTTAGTGTATATGCCCTAGAGGCCATTACTGTATCATACTAGTATGTATATTACTTAATGGAAGCTTGGGATATTCACAGTTGTATAGACAATCTTGCTCAATATAGTAGTATGCTACTTGGTTTGTCTCTGCTTTAATGTGTACATGTGTGTTTCTTTATTATATCACCTATACGCATTAGTAGAGCCCTTAGGATCTTTGCTTGATTACCGGCGTTGTGATGGCGATCATACTCGTAGGGGCTGGGTAATCCACAAGCACATCCTTATACACGTCCCTAGTCGTGGGATTATCGAGACAGGGCATCGATACTCCGAAGTAGACTAGCGTATGCGCTTCTCATCCCAGCACGGGAGACGGTCTGTCCCACAGCCGTCAGTACGTCGTACTTGAGATGGTATGCGGGTGCTCGTTAGGTTACGAGTACACTGGACAGGACTCGTCGGGAACTGATGGTTAGTATTATACCTATCGTCAGTTATCAGTTCCCAGGTGACATGAGTACAGCTTAGTCCGCTGACTTGACACTGTCACTTCGCCTCGAGTGTGTTCCCACTGTTCTTTGATTACTACCCTACCACGGCTCTACTGAGTCGTGCAAACAGGTAGTAGTTGGGTGCAGTCCCGAAGCACTTGGAGGCAGTGACGGTTATACAGGATTCGTCTCTCCCGGTATTGGGGGTTGACATCGCGCTGTGTCTAGGAGAGCCATTACACGAGTAGTCCCTGGCCAGGGCAAGCGAGATATACTGGTAGGTTTCCAATGTTATCTCAGGGTGTAATGGGCTTCACTCCGACACGACTTGTACCGCTATTAGGGGACTGACGTTTACCACCCCCCCAGGCCCGCCATACGATGTATCAGACGAACAGACCGGACTGTACGGAGATTGTCACATACAGGCTCAGTAGGAGTTTTGATGGGTTTATCTCATCGGCCTTCTTATCGACATCTACCTGGGGACCGTTACGTACAGCTAGTGCCGCTTGCGGTCTGTGGTTAAACCCACTGCCAGTGTAGTGTCGAGTCTTTAGATTCCCACACAGAGAGTTTCCCTGCATTGAGCGAAACGTGTAGAGGCCGTATGGTTTTACGGCGGGGCTACGATCACTTACGTGCACTTGTGTGCGTATGCTGTTCGAGCAGGCAATACTAGTGGGCTTTGGTTTAAGCCAGATCCTAGTATTGCACAGATGGATTTGATTTGTCTTCTGTACATTCGCATTCTACGGAATACGGATGCGGGTGTGTATGCACAGTTTTGAGGAGCGATGAAGGAGGAGGTGCCCCATTAGGGTTTTGGCAGTTGGTTCGGCCAAAACCGTAATGTGGCACACTCATTAGGGTTTTGACAGTTCGTTTGGTCAAAACCGTTATGAGCCGGAGACATTGTTTACTAATCCTTTTAGTGATAGATTTGTGATGGCTAATTGTATTGACCATTTGACCACTTGGATCTCTCTTGACTTTGTTGACCCGTTGACCGTGTTGACCATTGACCTTCAAGAGAGATCCACACTCTTCTTTCATTTTCTTTTTATTTCTTGTGTTATGATAATGGTCAATTCAATGTGCCATCAACTTCTATCATGATAGGATTAGTAATGATGATTTTGTGTATTATTGGAACCATGGTTCATTTCTTTTGGCTTAATCTTTTCATTATTCTCTTCTCATTCTCTCTCTTGAAGTGAGAAGAAAAAGAAAAGCTCCATGGTTGCTAAGTTTCTCCTTCTTCTTCCTCTTCTTGATCTCATCTTTTGATCTCATGTGTTGAGAGAAAAAGATCCCACAAAGACAAACACATCCATACATCTCCTCTACACATCCTAGGGCTTCTTGACTAGCAATCACTTTGCCCTAGTTGCCTCGGCTTGAGGTGGAGCTCGGTGTACATCTATCGGGTGGATCGTCTTCGACTCAAGGAGGCAGCGGAGGTGACCAAAGTCCGGATCAACCCTCGGAGCAAGCAAGGAGAAGAACAACAAGAACAGAAGGAGTTCAAGTTGTGGTATAACCCCTAACCGAGTAGATAAATCTCTAGTTAGGATGCTAGTGTGTTGTTTAGCAATGATCCGGCTTTTACGATCCATGTTACCAAGTCTAGAAAATTTTTTGTTTTACCGTTTCCGCAACTCCGAAAGTACCGGGAGAGGTAACGTGGACCTAACATTTTGGGCCCAGATTTTGTTACTGTTCAACAGATGTTCGTGGGGCCCACTTCGTGATATTTAGTTGATAGAAATTTAAACATGTTAGTTTACAGTGCTTACATTATATCTCCGACCGGGAATGTCATTTGATCGGTAAACCGCGTCTGATTGCTATAGTTCTTTTAGACGGGTTTGCGAACGTGACATTCGCGTTGATGTTCTGTGTTGTGCTGTGATGTTGCGGATTTGTCGTGGTGGATAGCAGTGTGCAATGGTAGTGCAGTTTGGATTTATTTGTACTTTTGTTATTGCGGGGCGAGCGTCCAACATGTGGACCGCCGTCACTGCCTGTTGTATAATATTCTTTTGGGGCACGACCATGTTGCGGTCGATGTACCTGTTGTACTATTATTTATTTCTGTACTAGGTTTACCCCACGACGGAGTGCACGGATAACCGGGTTCTAGGGGGTAACGGGTCCGTATCTCATGGCTTTGAGAGGCAGAGGGGCCTCACTCTAGAATTAGCAGACTATTCGCCGCACTCGTAGGGGTTCAGGTTGACTCAAGGAGAGGTGCTCAATTTACCGGATTCCGTGAAGTGCCGGGTGTTCCATTCACTATGCTGTAGGGGGCTGCCTCGCTTCAGGTTTTGGCGGGTAACTTGCCGTACCCGTAGGGGTCTAGGTTTCATTGCACAGGCTATCCACACGACCAGGGGAACGTCGGGTTTCAGCAGCGGCTCTGTGAAACCCGGGGATCCCAGATTATCTGTATTGTTCTGTGATGCTTATTACTTTTCTGTAATGTTGCATAATATCACGCCTGGAGCGATTATTGTATATTGGTTTATATACTATTAGATGTTGTATATGTTTTACATCCGCGCTAGTTCAGTCCCCGCTCTGTCGTTAGTTAAGTAACCTAACGGGTGATGACGGGACCCAGTGACGAATGCGGATGGCATATACGTACATTTTATTTTCGTTCTTTTCTGGTGCGATTGATTGATGGGACTGCGTTGATTTTGATCAACGCAAAGTAAAACAAACCTATTTGGAGTTGTTGGAATAATTTTAAAAAGTGTTATTACAAAGACGTTTCCTTTTGTTATGCATAGCGGTATTCGGTTGGAATATCCTGCACCTCATTCGACGGGGCAAGGGCCGATATCCCTTCACCGGGACTGACCCCTTGGGCAGAAGTTTGCGTCAGGGTAATAACTTCACTATAATCGATTACAAGTTGATTTGCATCGCGGTATTCAGTGGAATATCCTGCACCTCATTCCACGAGGAAAGAGCCGAGATCCCTTCACCGGGAGTGGCCTCTTTAGCAAAAGGTTTTCGCCACTATTTTTTTATAAAAAGCTATCAGGTTCCTTCAACGAGATCAAGTTCATTACGTTAAAGGTTTTTTGCCAAAAACCAGCCGTAGCCTTCCGTCATTTCTTCTAGGTATTCAGTAGTATTCAAGCTATGTATTTTGACCTAACGCTAAGGCATAGTGTTTGGTAGCTGTTGAATATTCATTTGTTGCATATATAGATGAGTTGGTTTGGGACAGCCGTTCTGCCATTTTGACCTAAAGCCAAGGGCATGTGCGGATGGGTTCAAATTAACAAGATAATGATGGGTTGAACTTGGCATGTGACTTATGACATTTTGACCTAACGCCAAGGTTATAAGAGCATGGGGCAAAAATCATATCGGGAGTTTCTAAAGAAACTGAAACTTGCCAAGTATGCGCATACCTTCTGGAGTATGAGAGACGTGGATGCATTCCATCACGTTATCATGCGATGAGAGTTGGATCCCGATTCCTACTGATGAGTTGGTTTACTCTTTCGGGTGATCCCGATTGATTCTTCTTTTAGGTTTGGAGGAGAATTTGACAGGACAGTGGGAGGTTTCCGGATTAGATAAAGTGATAACCATTCTGATCTAGGTTAGAGCGCACGCAGAGTGTTTCTTTTCTCTCTCTTTTTGGCAGCGACCTTTGACCGACCCTAGACTATGACTCAGTGACCAAGTTGATCGAACCTTCTTAAAATACTGGCTTTTGGATTGTCCGAGTTGCATAAGTCATTGCCACTCTCTCTTTTACCCTTTGCATTTCTCAGAACACCCCATATTACTACGGACATCCACTTCCATTGGATAGATCCATCGTATGGTTATATACGAACTCGAAGGGACTTCTTCGAGGATGGATCAAGGTTCAGGATAAATAGAATTGGTTTATTCAGTTTTCTTTTATTATCACCTTCTCTCAGGTTGCGAGGGCTCCTTGGTTTAGGAGAGTACACCTATTACGCTTATTGGATAGTCTTATTCCAAATCATAGGCAGGTGCTGAAAGGTAGGGAATGAAGAAAACCAATTAGCCTAAGTAGGGTGTACAGAAGATAATATGTAAAGACAAAATAAAGGGGTTAGAAAGAGGGCAAAGTAAATTGCGACTGTTATCATTCACGACCAAAACCGCGTACTTCATCGCCACTCCTATTTCACCTTTAAAAGAATAAGGTATTATTCAGTTGTCTTTTATCATCACCTTCTCTCGAGATGCGAGTACTCCTTGGTTTAGGAGGGTACACCTATTATGCTTACTGGATAGTCTTCTTCCAAACCATAGGCTGGTGCCGAACGGTAGGGAAGGAAGAAAACCATTTAGCCTAACGATGGTGTACAGAAGGTAACGACTAAAAACAAATAAAGGGATTTGGAGAGATGGCAATAAAATATACGGTTGAAGTCATGAATTAGATTATGGAAGAGGCATTGCTATGAATACCAGGATACCCCTACGAAACATTTTCATGTTTCAGTGCATTGTTAAAGGAAAACTGTTTTCCCGATTAGATACTTACTCCAAGGGTATGTATTTACCAGGTTTCATTCTCATATCTGTATGGTTTTACAGATGATGAGTGGGAGTATGTTATTGGGAATTAGGTAATTATCCTCATTATATCGGAATTCGTTGTAATTGGTGATATTTGAGGAAATCGCCAGGGTACAGTTTTCAACCTACGACGCACAGGTTTTGAGTTGTTCAACTCAGCGGACTTATACAGAGTATTGTATGTTGTCCAAGTATCCATCAGGACAAAGGGGTAGGTCCTCGTACTATGTTCTGTTTACTTATGAGTTCTCTAGTTTTTAGACAAGTGTTTCATAGAAATACAAGGTCTAAGTTTTGAGAAGTTGTGGGTATAAGAATAAAGTAGAGAACCAGGTGTCACAAGTATCGGGATTCTTCAAAGAGATCGAAGATGTAGATTCTTGTGATTGGTATTCAGATGATAGTAATGGTTTTGAGAAACTTGTTTCTCTTTCAGGTTACTCATAATTGGATGGATTCCTAAGTTGAGTAATGCTGATTAGCCTCTTTCCATCAAGTTGATATGCGCTGGAGACAGTTGCATGATTTGAATCTGGTTCCAATTAAATAAGTGCCAAAGTTTCTATATTGGATATAGAATGGTTCATACCTTAACGATGTTAAGGTACGGGGAGTTGTCCAGCTTATGCTTAAAACCATACACTGGATAACTCAGGGCACGTTTCTGTAATGGCTGTTTGTGGGTTGACCCTGGCTATGACAAGGGTTGATTTTCTACCATTTGGAAGATCAATAGTGATATTGTTCTTGACTCGCCACAGTTTTAGTAAAATGGATTTTTTTCAGAAAACAGTAGTGGGAGTATGGTAGAACTGGAAGTGATTCCAGAACCGCGAACGATTACGGAAAATTTAATAGGACCTATATATTCAATCAGGTTTGACATTCCATTAGCCACTCCGCAGATATGGTGGGTAACCTCAGACACCCGAGAGGTACTCCGGTAGCCTTAAGGACGGTGACAGGGAGGTTCTTGTTTATCCAGACTTGACACTACTGTTGTTCCAGACTATGAGACCAGGCAGGAGGTTAAGTATAGCGTCGTTCTAAACTAGGTTTAGAAGTGCACGTGTATATTATTCTGCCAGAGGGTTGTTGTGGTCAGTGGGAGCATCGGAAGTATAGTGGGCAAGTAGCTTACGTCTATTTATAGACTAGAGCAGTTATAGCGGAGATAGATCATCTAATTTTGATGTGACAGTCATGGGTTTGACTTCATCAGAATAGGGGATGGATCTGTTAAGAAGGTAGTAGGGTGTGATGTCATAGTATCTGGATGACATACACAGAGTAGGAAGTAAAATTCCTATACTACGATCGGTTGTATTCTGGTCGTCACACAGTTGTTTCTCCAGAAAGGATATGGATATAATATCAGACATTCTGGTTTCTAGATCTATGGTTTTAGATTTGGATTTGGTTAGTTTCCCAATGTGGGTACTTTGACAGTATTCTAATGGTTTTTAGAATAGATGACTCCTGGCATGGTGGTGTACCTGCAGGTGATGGAGTCACCCTCTCTAAAGGTGTCGTATAGACTAAAGGGGAGAGGGCTGTGCATGATTGGCAGATCACTTGCTTAGGCAATTGAGTCAATCATGAGATGTCGAGTACCACACCAAATGTTGTTTTTGCACTAGATGCAATAAGTTTGTATTAATCCAATCCTGGAGAAATATAAGGAAGCAGTTTTAGAACATAAGTACATGTTCTATGGATTTGATGACGGCAGCCTCCATCGGGAGACGGTTATCATTCCAGGCTTCAAAGGTGACATGGTTGACAAAGTAATTGTTAGAGTTATAGTTTTCCCTCTGACGAGGGACAGTATTATGGACAGGTGGTCCAAGAGGATACTGTGGGAGGCTTGGTGCTGGATACTGATTAGGTTCAGTGATCGATACAGCCTAAGAAGTTTGGATTTAGAGTTCATTTATGAACTAGGTCCCATCAGATATCCAGACTTATTCGCGGAGATGGTTTTCTCCGCGAACTTGAGATTAAGAGAGATATAAAAAGAAACTTCTACTCACTGAGGCTATTTCTCGTACACAATAGTTTTACAAACGGGCTTTGTGAAACTGATTAGTAGAGGAGTTGGATGTTCGGTTTCACACGGGCTGTGAGTAGTCTACATCGCAATAATTAGCCTTAAGTGCAAGTGGGAAATTGTTGGAGATAGTGCCCTCAGAGTCAATTATTGGATCGCAGGTACGTGATTGCAATGATTGCGGGACTGTCTTACTCGAGATGATAGTATGCTATCTGGTTTGCCTTTATCAGTCGTGTACATGTTCAGGTGACTGATTACATGTTACACTTTGATAGAGCCCTTAGGATCTTGCTTTACTACCAACAGTATGATGGCGATCATATACGTGAGAGTTGGGTAGTTTATATGCATATCCTTAATTGTGGTCCCTAGTCGTGGGAGTTTCGAGACAGGGCATCGATACTCCGGAGTAGACTAGTGTATACAGTCGAGACCCCGACGAGGGGCGGTAGCCGGTCTCACAAGCCACTGGTGTCAGTTGGATCACCTAAGATATATACAGGTGCTCATTGGGTTATGAGTACACCGGACAGGACTCGCCGGGAACCTGCTAGTTGGTATTATACATATCGTCAGATAGCAGTTCTCTGGTGACATGTGTACAGGTTAGATCATCGACCTGAGGTCATCATTTGTCTCGTGTGAGTTCCCACTGTGCTTTGATTTCTACCCTACCACGGCTCAAAGGAGTCATGTAAACAGGTAGCTTTTGGGTACAGTCCCGAGCCATATGGAGGCATGTGAGCGGATCGGCAGGGGATTCGTCTCTCCCGGTATTGGGGGTGAGATCGTGCTGTGTCTAGGAGAGCCATTACACAAAGCCCACGGCCGTGGCAGGAGATTTACTGGTAGGTACTCCAGTAGTATCTCAGGGTGTTATTGGGCTACACTCCGACACGACTTATACTGCTATTGGGGGTCTGACGTTACTAGCCCCTTAGGCAGATATGCGATACTCATAGACGAACGGACTGGACTATATATACATTGTCACTGTTAGGCTCAGTAGGGTTTCCGGATGAGTTCGCTCATCGGCCTCCCTTGAGGCCAGTCCATGGGCAGCCGTTACGCATAGCTAGTGCCGCTGACGGTTTGTGGTTAAACCCACTGCCAGGGTACTGACGAGTCATTAGAGTTCCCCATAGACAGTTTCCCAAGTTCGGGTAAAACGTTGTAGAGGCCGTATGGTTTTATGGCAGGGTTCGGAAAATGCACGTGCGTTTACGCACGTGTCAGATTTCGGGCAGATGATACTGGTCGGCTTTGGTTTAAGCCGGATCCGAGTATTATATTGAGTAGATATAATATCTTTGTCTCAGTTGCATTTGTATTCGGTCGTAATACAAATGCGGGTATATTTATACAGTTACGGGGTTATCCTGAAATTCGTTTCGGGATCACTTTTGGAAGTTGCCAGTTTCCAGTTTTCTATCAGCCGTCTTTTAACATTCGGTTAAAGACGGATTTATCTTTTCTTGAGATGAGTGTGGAAGGTTCTAGAAGTTTCTAGAAGAGGTGACTAGGTTAGAATGGTGTTGATGTTTCATTGGTTGCATTTATTGTGTTCACACTTTGTGTTCACACTATGTGTTCACACTTTGTGTTCACACATGATATTTTTTCTTGTGGTCACCTCCCTCCTCCTACACTCACCCCCCCACCTCCTTATAAGTGGCCGGCCCCCTCTCCTCCTCCTCACTTCACTTGAGAGAAAAGATTATGGTTGTTGAAAGAAAAGATTAAAGTTTTGGATACATGGACATTTCATAGTTCATTTCTCATTCCATTTCATTTCGATTGGCAACTTCATTAACCGATCGTCCACGGCTTTGGACGAAGTGAGACAAAGTCTTCTACTTATTCTCTACATCATTCTTGGTCGTCTCTTTCAGCAAACTTGACGATTGAGTTTCCTCGAGTCAGAGGCGGGAGCCCGTTTAAAGAATCGTTGACGTGGTGCCACCTGGACGAGCAGATCGGAGATCGACGAGATCGGAGCAGCCGCAACAGAGCGTGGGATGATGTTTAAAGAATGAAGGACTCGGATCGTTTGGTATAACCTTTCTACACTCTTTACAGTTTGTTAGTTTAGCAATAATGGCAGATCCGGGTGAAAGTATACGATAGCGCCAGTTAAAAAGTTTTTGTTCCGCATTTGGCGTCTGTAGACGGCCGGAGCGCTACCGTAGACTTACAAGTAATTCTTCATAAAGTGTCCCCCTGACCGGCAGCCCTGAGATCTCGCGAAATTCTTCCAGAGAGATTGAAACTTCGCGGTCCCCTAGAAGGAAGGTATTGGTGGGAAGATTCCATTGGTTCAAGAAGGCCTTAACCCACCAGACATGGGGAGATTGGTAGTGGAAAAGATAGGTATATATCACCTGATAGAGTCCGACCCTCTGCAGTCGCGCGCGATGGGCGGACAGGATGTAACGGGCCCAGAGAAAGTAGCCCGTGGGGTGTCGAGGGGTAAGCCCTATCTTGTAAATCTGTCCCCATGGCTGGACTTCGCCCTGGCAAATGCGGCGCCCTAAAATATCTATAGCCGGCACCGGATGGTTTTGGAATACCAGTTGTTGAAGGCTCAAGCCGTCCCATAGGGGTCCAATTCAGCATCTCCACAGCAAAGGCGGTCTGTGGAGGATCCATCGGCAGAAACGGACAGGTAGGCTTCGTCGGTACCTCACAAAGAAAACTGCGGCGACCGCGGATGATGTGACCTTACCAGGTCCCCGATAAAAGCAAATTGGTGCGATTCGGGTCATGAGCCCTGATCATCGCCATCACTTCCTCATCAGACGGTGACTGAGGAAAGGCAGCCTCCGAGCGAGTGAAAGGGAAGTACGGAACAGAAGTCATTGTGCCTGAAATAAAAGAAAGGGAAACTGTTAAGCAAAGCAAACACGTGTGTATATATATATGTTTATAAATGCATATATAAAAAGACAGTGGAAGAAAGCGACAAAGGGCTTATTTTTATGAGACCATTGGTTACAAAATGCATGGGTCCCACAAAATCAAGATGGCGGCTTACTAATGATGAGGAAAAGCAATCATTATGAGAACAAAAGGAAGATTCTCAATAAATAGACAGTGGATTTCAAATGACCCTACACATTCCACAAAAAGAAATCCATCTTGGATTCTGCAAAAATCAAGCAGAACAAGGGAATTAAATTCCCAGAAAAACCCTACTGCAAATCTTTTCTTTTGTTGCAAAGATATAACTCAGGGCAAGAAAACCCCAGGAAGTTCTCTGGGAAGAACTAAGTTCTTCAGAGGAATTAAATTCCTTCTGAACAAGGGAATTAAATTCCCAGAAATATTTTTTTTCCAGAGCCAAAGCTCTTTGAAATGGAATTGAATTCCATAGAAAAGACAAGCATCGCCATCGATCCTTGAAGATCAGAGAAACCCTAAAAGGTCTATTGTTTAAAGATTGAGTGGTTTTCATTTTAAAGAACTTAAAATAAATGGGTTCTTGTTAAAGGGAAAAGCCCTTGGTATGGATTTAAAATCCAACGAAGATTTCTGCAAAAGTTCTTCAGCCGTTCAAGATCTTTACCTGAGAAAAGGGAATCTTTTAACAGAGTTAAACTCTGAAAATTTTTGAAACAGAGAACTAAGCTCTGGGAGAGAGAATTAAATTCTCAAAGGAAAAAGCAAGCTAGGAAGAAGATGAACAAAGTGGAGGCGCTTCTGATGGGATGCTGGCATTTATAGGATGTGATGGGAAACGGTTCATCTCCCATATTCCCTAGACAGATCCAATGGTCACAAAGGTGACAACGTTGCAATCACGTGAGAACAACGCTGTGGGGGCATTTGTTCCCTGATAAAATCAGGAAATACCTCAATGAGGTATCACGTGCTCACACGTGACCAAGGGTCACGTGTTGACATGTGATAGTTTCCTGTGATATCTACTTTATAGAATTAAATTCTAATCAAATAAAAATATAACAAAACAGCTAAGGAAAGACCCCAATGGGGTATCACGTGCTCACACGTGACCAAGGGTCACGTGCTGACACGTGATGGTCCTTTAGCTCTGTTAAAAGGCAGAATTAAATTCTGAATAAAAGAGGGTCACGTGCCAACACGTGACATGTCCCTCAGCTCTTTAATTGATAGAATTAAATTCTATTTCAATGGTCAAACGTTGGGATCATGTGCCAACACGTGATGGGCTTTAAAAGCCTTATGAGTTAATAGAATTAAATTCTAATTAGGGGAAATCAAAGACCCTAACTGGGAAAGTATTTCTTTAAATCTTTCCAAACAAAAGGGATTATGCTCCGTAAAGTAGAGCACCATTGGATTAAAAATCCAATGGTGATTAAAAATCACCAATTTATGGAAAGATTTTATACAAGGAAAGATTTCTCTAAATTCCACCAAGAATAACAAACAGAATATCTTTTGGATTAAAAATCCAATGGTGAATAAAATTCACTGAGATCATGTTGGTTACAAAAACAAACAAAATCTTTCAATGAAAGATTTACTAAACAAATTGATTTTTTTCCTTCTCCTATAAATAGGAGCCAAGAAGAGGAGAAGAGGATAGGATTTTTTGGATCTTGGAATTTTCTGAAGAAAAATAGCAGAGAGAAAAGAAAGAAGAATTTAATTCTTAAGAAAAGAAACCCAAGGTGAGAAAGGGGAAGGGATCAAAGCTCCATAAAACAAAAAGAGAATTTAATTCTCAATCTAAGAGTTTAACTTTTCTGCAAAAGAACTTAGTTCTTCCTCAAATCTCCCCACAAGTTGAAAATTTAATTCTCATCGGGGAGATTCTGCCATGTAGATCCAAAACTTAGAGGGAAAATTGAGTTTAGAGAATTTAATTCTCCCAAAAATAAAACTAGGGTTTAACCCTATATGGGAATTTAATTCTCCCAAATTCACAGGAATTTAATTCCTCCAAGATAAAACTAGGGTTTAACCCTATATGAGAATTCAATTCTCCCAAACTCACAGGAATTTAATTCCTCCAAGACAGAATCAGGGTTTAACCCTACATGAGATTTAATTCTTCCACATACTTAGGAATTTAATTCCTCTAAAACATAATTAGGGTTTAACCCTACAGAGAATTTAATTCTTGAAATAAAGAGACTTGAAAGATCTCCATGCACGTAAAGAACATTGGTCACGTGATGACACGTGACCCCAATCCGCAGTGATCAGAAAAGAAAGAATAAAGCTAGGTCACGTGCCCCCACGTGACCCCTGAACAAATCCCCTATAATAAGAAGGAAAAAGTATGGAGGCAATGCCTCACGTGCTCCCACGTGACTTCAGAAATAAAGAAAACAAAAGCAAAGGCAATGCTGGCTTTGGGCGCTCTCATGTGTCCTCATGTGACCCCTAACAAACGCTTTACTAATCAATACATGAATATACATCACGTGTCAACACGTGATGGCCAGAAGATTAAAAACTGTTTTAACAGTTATTTGCAGTTCTGAGAACAAAATAAAGGAGGTCTTGTCCCACCTCTGTAAGT
The DNA here is from genome assembly GCA_030015575.1 of Agapanthus africanus. Taxonomy (NCBI): domain Eukaryota; kingdom Viridiplantae; phylum Streptophyta; class Magnoliopsida; order Asparagales; family Amaryllidaceae; genus Agapanthus; species Agapanthus africanus. The sequence goes on along the minus strand of JASDDO010000018.1, from coordinate 40,639,145 downwards.
CCATGTTACCCTTCCCGGTTCTTTCGGGGATGCAGAAATGGTGAAAATGATTTTTTCGGTGGAGGTAACATGGACTCTAAAAACGGATCTTTGCTAAACAAACTATCTAACAACCTAACTAAGAGTTATGTTAGGGGTTATACCTTAACTTGAACTCCTTCTCTTCGACTCCTTGTGGTGGTCGGATCGGCCTCATCTCGTCGTCTCCTTGTGCCGAAGATGGATCCACCGGAAAGCTTCTACCTTTGGCTCCAACCTTAATATAGAGGAAACTAGAATACTTGGCTTGCTAGACCTTGTACACTAGGATGAGTAGAGAAGTGTTTTGGGTTTTAACTCTATGGTTCTTGTTTCTCAACTCATGAGACAATAGAACCATGAGCAAGAGAGAGAGCAAGAGGAAGAGGGAGAGCTTGAGGATGAGAGAGAATCAATATGATAGAATGAGGAAGACTTTTTTACAACCATGCTCTCATAACACAAAAATAATCATGATAATAATAGTAATTAAGTATTATATGATGGTTCATGTCAATGGCATTATCATTTCATGCATTTAATGCATTTTGTGAACAAACAAGCAAGCAAAAGTCATAGCCATGAAATGATAGCCATTGTCATGATGATGGTCAATAAGTCCAAACTAGTCAACCGGTCAACAAAGTCAACAAGTCAACAAAGTCAACCTTTCAACCCAACCATGGCACAATAATACTTAATTAATATTATTATTAATCATATTTCTTATTCTCATTAGGGTTTGGCAAAAGTCAACAGTCAACAACCCTAATGAGAATCCTCTGCCTCTGTCTCTGTCAACCGTGCATACACACCGGCATCCGCATTCCGAGGAACACGAATACAAACGAGATAAAACCAATCACAAAACGTATACTAGGTTCTGGCTTAAACCAAAGCTCGCTAGTAATAACTGCCCGGACACCAAACGTGCACAAGTGCGCGGATGTGACCGAACCCTGTCGCAAAACCATGCGACCTCTACTCTTTTGCCTAAAGGCGAATAGCTCTCTGTGTGGGACTCTAAAGACTCGACACTACGCTGGCAGTGGGTTTAACCACAGACCGCAAGCGACACTAGCTGTGCGTAACGGCCCCCGGGTAGATGCCGATAAGAAGACTGACGAGGTGAAACCCATCTGAACTCCTATTGAGCCTAAATGTGACAGTCTCCGTACAGTCCGGTTTGTTCGTCTGAGAATATCGCATGGTGGGCCTAGGGGGGCGGTAAACGTCAGTCCCCTAATAGCGGTACAAGTCGTGTCGGAGTGTAGCCCAGAACACCCTGAGATAACACTGGAAACCTACCAGTATATCTCGTTAGCCCTGGCCAGGGACGACTATGTGTAATGGATCTCCTTGACACAGCACGATATCAACCCCCAATACCGGGAGAGACGAATCCTGTCTAACCGTCACTTCCTCCGAGTGCTTCGGGACTGCACCCAACTACTACCTGTTTGCACGACTCCTTTGAGCCGTGGTAGGGTAGTAATCAAAGTACAGTGGGAACACACTCGAGGCGAAGTGACAGTGTCAAGTCGGCGGACTAAGCTGTACTCATGTCACCTGGGAACTGATAACTGACGATAGGTATAGTACCAACCAACAGTTCCCGATGAGTCCTGTCCAGTGTACTCGTAACCTAACGAGTACCCGCATACTATCTCAAGTACGACGTACTGACGGCTGTGGGACAGACCGTCTCCCTTGCTGGGATGAGAAGCGCATACGCCAGTCTACTCTGGAGTATCGATGCCCTGTCTCGATAGTCCTACGACTAGGGACATGTATAAGGATGTGCTTGTGGATTACCCAGCCCCCACGAGTGTGACTGCCATCACAACGCTGGTAATCAAGCAAAGATCCTAAGGGCTCTACTAATATGTATAAGCAATATGCTAAAAGAAACACATGCACATATTGAAGTAGAAACAAACCAAGTAGCATACTACCATTTTGAGCAAGATTGTCTATACAACTGTGAATATCCCAAGCTTCCATTAAGTAATATACAAACTAGTATGATACAGTAATGGCCTCTAGGGCATATACACTAACAATTTCCCACTTGCACTAAGGCCATGTACTGGCGTATCGAAGACCTATCATCTCGATCAGCCGCTCGAACTGTGTCTGGGGTAAGGCCTTCGTGAGTAGATCTGTAGTGTTATCTTCTGAATTTACTCTCTTCACCTCGATCTCCCGGTGATCCACGATCTCCCTGATCAGGTGGTACCGCCTCAAAATGTGCCTGGACTTCTTATGGGACCTGGGTTCCTTCGCTAAAGCTATAGCGCTATTGTTGTCACAATACAGCGGTATTGGATCAACAATGGTAGGAACCACCTGAAGTTCCGTAAGGAACTTCTTTATCCAGACAGCTTCCTTTACGGCATCGCAAGCAGCTATGTACTCCGCTTCCATAGTTGAGTCAGCAACGGTTTCCTGCTTGGAACTCTTCCAGCAAACCGCCCCTCCATTGAGGGTAAAGACATAACCCGACATGGACTTGGAGTCATCCTTGTCACTCTGGAAGCTGGAGTCAGCAAAGGCCTCGATCTGGAGGTCTTTTCGCCATACACCAAGAACATCCCCTTAATCCTTCTCAGGTACTTGAGAATGTTCTTTACTGCTATCCAGTGTTTCTCCCCTGGGTCCGACTGATACCGGCTTACAACGCTCAATGCGTATGCTACATCTGGTCCGGTACACAACATCGCATATATAATAGAGCCTACCGCAGATGCGTAGGGTATTGATGACATGCGAGCCCTTTCCAAATCAGTCTTGGGAGACATTTCTTTGGAGAGGGTGATTCCGTGACAAGCCGGTAGATTACCGCACTTGGAATCTTCCATACTGAATCGTTTCAGTATGGTGTCGATATACCTGGACTGTGAAAGTCCCAACATCCTCTTAGATCTATCATGATAGATCTGGATCCCCAGAATGTAGTTGGCATCGCCCAGGTCCTTCATGGAGAACCTCTGTGACAAGAATCCTTTGACTGACTGTAACATAGGAATATCATTTCCTATTAGGAGAATGTCATCCACGTACAAGATGAGGAATACCGCAGTTCTCCTTACAATCTTACTGTAAATGCATGGTTCATCTGGGTTTTTGATAAAGTTAAATTCTTTGACAGTATCATCAAAGCAGATGTTCCAACTCCGCGATGCCTGCTTCAGTCCATAGATGGACTTGAGCAACTTGCACACCTTCCCCCTGCTCCCACTCTGAATGAAACCCTCTAGCTAGGCTCTGATACCACTGTAGGGTTCCTAGGCATCCTAATGAGGTCTCACAAGGCATCAACCATGCCAATTTCAAATTTAAACGGTGCCGAGAAACCCTAGAACGGATCGTTGGCTAGATTTCTAGGCGAAAAGCAAACTAGTTAACAACTTAACTATAAAGAATACGGAAATACAACCTTTGTAGATCCGGTGCTCCACCTCCATAGCTCTGCAACGAAGTCCCCTCGCTGTCCAAATGAGTTCCCGGGCTCTAGCGTCGGCTTCATCGGAGAATGGACGGGCTAGGTCATCGACGGCGTGCCGAAGATGATCTACGTCGAAGCATCGCTAGATCAAGCTCCACCTTCACCAAGCCATGAAAACTTGTGAAGGAAACACACTCTACTACTTGGCAAGAGGTAGAGGATGAAGAAATAGGAAGTGGGTTAACTTTAGAATTGGATTTCTCACTCATTTCCATCAATCACCATTGATGGAGCATAGCTTTCTTCAAGTGAAGAAAGGAAGAAGAAGAAGAATATTATGATAAGTTTAATTAGAAAAGAAAAGAATAATCATTCTTATCATAAAGGTAACCATGGTAAAGTGTAGAGATTAAACTAGGGTTAGTGGGAATGGTTAGGGTTAAGGATGAGATAAGAATGGTTGACTTGATCAAAGCTTCAAGAAGCTTCAACATGAAACAAAATTAGCCACCATTCTTTTCTCATTTTCTTTTATTCATTTATCAAAATTAAATGGATAATTAAATAAGATAAATGAATAACAAATAATAAACCCTAACCATTTCATTAACCAAGGTTTAATACTTTACACTTAACCAAAAAGCATGTATCATCAAACATGATACAAGCAAGTGCACAAAATCATATCACATATATAATGCGCACATCCGAGTGAGAAAATCCATCTTAAAGTGAACCGATACTAGTTAATGCAAAATAATATATCAAATATATAATTATGCATTAAATAATTAAATCAACACTTGATTCAATGATCTGGTCATGTCGCACACAACCGACTAGTATACAATGTATCGGCTTATCGAATCAATCCTTGATTCGATAACTAGGTTATATCGCATACAACCATTCGACACAATCATCGCGAGAATGGAATACGGTATCACATACACGTATTATTCTCGGTCCCGCACATATCTCATATGCGCTCCTATTTCGTTTCGCTTGAGCCAGGAAACCTCTGTGTAGGACTCTAAAGACTCGTCAATACGCCGGCAGCAGGTGATGATCATATCAAGCACCCACAAGCCGCAAGCGGTCTGCTAAACGTAACGGCCACCCGGGTATTGAGCGATCAGAAGATCGACGAGCAAGCCCGCTCACACTCCAGTGAATCCAACCAGTAACATTACCGTACAGTCCGGTATGATCGTCTGATATGTCGCATATCTCGCCTAGGGGTGGTAAACGTTAGACCCCAATAGCTCGATAAGTCGTGTCGATATGAGGTCTATAACAATTCGAGAAACTACTAGTAACACTTACCAGTAAATCTCAGCAACCCTGGCCAGGGATTTCCTGTTATAGCCAATCGAACACAGCGCAACATCAACTCCCTATACCGGGAGAGACAAATCCCCTCCTATCGCTCATTGCCTCCATGTGACTCGGGACTGTACCCAAAAACCACCGTTTTGCACGCCCTCTTGGACGTGGTAAGATGGAAATCAAAGAACAGTGGGAACCACACAAGACTCTATGACGATCTCGGGTCAACAGACTACTCTGTACCAGTGTCACCAGAGAACTGCCATCTGACGTGAGGTATAATACCATCTGGGAGTTCTCGGCGAGTCCGTCCAGTGTACCCAGTCTCCACTGAGCACCCGTATATCATCTCCGATGTCAAACACCAATGGATATGGGATCATCCATCGCCCATCTGTATGGGTCGAGAAGGTACACGCTAGTCTACTCTGGTATATCGATGCCCCATCTCGATACACCCACGACTAGGGACTTTGAAGGATGTACTTATGGACTACCTGTCCCCACTAGTATGATCCGCATCATAGTCCAGGTAGTCAAGTACACATCCTAAGGGCTTTACCAACATGTAACAGAGAGACAATCAGTATACACGTTAAGGTAAAGAGCAACCAGATAGCATACTATCATGTCGAGCAAGAAAGTCCTCCCTATATATGTCCCAGCATCCACTACAATATACATCCTATGTATAGTAATGGCCTCTAGGGCATACATATAACTAACAATCTCCCACTTGCACTAGGGCCATCTGATAGCAGTGGTTGTAGTATCTCATACTCAACCATCCCATAAAAATCTCTCTCTGGGAACAGGCCTTTGTGAGTGGATCCGCTGTGTTGTCCTCTGACTTTACTCTCCTAATCCCGATCCCTTGGAGATCAAGCATCTCCATGATCAGGTGACACTGCCTTAGAATATGTCTGGATCACTGATGGGACCTGCGTTCCTTGGCATAAGCCACAACTCCATTGTCACACAATGGTAGGAACAAAGTTCATCTTATGAACTTTTATACACCCAGACTTCCTCTTTGGTAGCATCTTAAGTAGCGATGTATCCTGCCTTCATCGTCTAGTATGTCACGGTATCTAGCTTGGAATTCTTCCAACATACCGTCCCTTTACTGAGGGTAAAGACAATGCCTGCGACTGACATTCAGTCGTCATTATCACCCTGGAACCCTTCCAGTGATTCTCCCCAAGATCGATTGATACCATCTCACTACAACTAGTAAGAATCCTAACATCCAATTAGATCTATCTCATAGATCCAAAATCCAGGATTTAGTAGGTATCACTTTGATCCTATGTGGAGAATCATTGTGATAAGCGGAGATTGATCGAGCGTAGCATAGGAAACTCCTTCCCTATCAAGAGTATGTCATCCACATACTCTACGAGGATCACCACCATACTCCCTACTACCTTTTTGTATATACAAGGTTCATCTACCATTTTGATGATGTCAAACTCTTTGACTACTTCATCAAAACAGATGTTCCAACTCCGCGATGCCTGCTTTATCCTATAAAGCATCTTGTACACGTTTCCGCTGCTCCCACTGTCTACGAAGCCCTCTGGCTGTGTACTTATAGACGCACTCTTCTAAAACATCATTTAGAAAAGCAGTCATGACACCCAACCACCAGATATCGTAGTCATGGTATGTAGCCGTGACAAGTAGGATCTGGATGGACTTAAGCATAGATCCTTAGAAAAAGGTTTCATTATGATCCATATCTGGTCAATTATGCAAACCTTTAACAAGTCTAGCTTTGAAAGTCTCAACTTTTCCATCTACACCAAGTAATCTTCTCAAGATATACTTGCTCCTGATGGGGATTTAACCCATCAGATATAGCAACCAAAGTCCATACTTTGTTGGTGTATAAGGATTCCATCTCAGATCGATAAACATCCAGCCATTCTTACAGAGTCTCACTCTTGATGGCCAGCTCGAAACTAGTTGGGTCATCATCTCATGATGCAATCCTCGCTCCCACTGTCATAGAGAAACCGAAGTAACTCTCAGGTGGGTGAGGAACCCTACTAGATCGGCGGAGAGGCTGATGTTCGTTGGAATCTACTGAATCCTTTGGTTCTACCAAATCATCAGCTGCAGTTTGTATGGCTGGAACATTTCCAGTTCTACATAACAGATCTTGCCTCGAGTTTGTCCGGATTTTGCTTTTAGACATAGGCCGGACAACCCCAAATCTTAACTAGCTTAAGACATGGGCTCTTCCCTTTTCATATCAAATATGAAGTGGTAGGCAACTGATTTGATTCGAACCCTATTCAATAGGTATGCAGCTTCTCAAGCGCATAACTCCCAAAAGCAAATAGGTAACTCAGTAGTACTCATCATAGAGCACACCATATCAAATAGGGTGTATCTGCTCTGCCCCGATATACCATCGTGCTATGGTGTATTCGGAGGAGTAATGCTGAGAGAGAATCTCATTCTCCTTTAGAAAAGTCCAAGAATTCCGTGCTCAAGTATTCTCCTCCCTGATCTCATCATAGGACATAATACTTATACCCGTATTTTTGGTTCTCTACTTCTAACTTATATTCTGTGAATATCTCAAAAGGTTCGGACTTGTGTTTCAACAGGAACATATGTCTGAATCTTGAGAGATTATCAGAGAATATAATGAAGTATAAAGAACCAGTCCTGGCATGTATAGACAGGGGACCTTACATACATCAACATGTATCAATCCCAAGAGTTCACTAACTCTTTCTCTGTTTCCAATAAACAGAGCTATGGTCATCTTATCTCTGTGACATGACTGGTAAGTTTCACAAGATGTAAATTCAAACTGATTTAAATATGCATCTATGTGTAATTTCAGCTAGTCGGGTCGCATTGATATGACCTAGTCTACAATGCCTCAAGAAGAATTCGTTCATTTCTGAACTCTTCCTCTTGTGTGTGTTCCGTATACTAAGAACTGTAGTTTGATTTAGAACATCAACGCTTTTAGATAACGTGCCTGAACCGATCAACTTTTGATATAGGAAATGTTCAAAACATTATCCAACAATAAAATTTTTATCATTTCTTTACTAATAAAGAGATGGATATGATTTTGTATATCAGGTTCGGTATCTAATAACATTCGTTCAGAATCAATGTATTTGTAATACAGGGTGACAGTGACCAACAGACTTGGCTGCAACTCTTGCCCCGTTTTCTGCCTCATGAAACTTATCACCCGTTCTCAGTTCTCTACCTTTCTGTAGCCCTATGTAACAGATTACATATCTGGGATCCTGATCTGGTATCACATACCCAGGACGTAGAGGATACTGAGAAACAGTTCTTTGTAACGAACACACCCGAAGATGATGCATCAGCATGCACTCTCTTCGTTTGGGCGGCACGGGAAATCTGGTATTTCCCAATTTCCTGCTCTGTCTTATAACAATTATAAGTTGGAGCGGGACCAACGTTCCCCAGCTCAGTATAACAAGCGGGTTCGGTCAATAATCCGTATTATTATCTTGATTAAGGCGTGATATGGTCGCTACCTGGAGAGAGAGAGAAGAAAACACTCAGCGTATGCTCTTGCAAGAATAGATTGGTTTTTATTTTATCTAATCTGGATGGCTCCCACTGCTTTTTATCAAATCTTCCTTCAAACCTTAAAAGGAAAGACTAGCCGGGATTAATTACACACTATAAGTTCGCCAATCTTTCAGCCAGGCCAGTGTCGGTACTTTGAGGGAGGTCCCCCGTGCTTTCGCACGAACCTAATTAGTGTAAACCTCGTTTTCCCAGAGGCGTAACCCCGTTGACACCTTTCTAGACACCTACTTGATCGGCTAATTGTAATGTATAAAACTCTCCCAGGAGTAACTCTTACTCGCAGCGGGTATCGGGATCCAACTATCTCATAGAAGGTATGCAATCTCATTGCAAATTTCAACACTTGAAACTCCCGATAATGGTTTTTACCCCTAGCACTTATGACCTTAACTATGGTCAACAAATCATAAGTACTAGTCAAGTTCTACCCGTCATTTCGTGATTAATTAGACCCACCCACATGACCCTTAACTAAGGTCAACAAAGTCACGCGACTGTCCTAACTAATCGCATCATATGCGGCGTAGGAAGACATCACTTAGCTACCGTACACTGTGCCTTGACTATGGTCAACAAACACAGCACGAATACTAAGTACTCTACTTCCTAAAATGACGGAGGGTTGCGTCTGGTTTTTGTGAAAACCTTTAACGCTTTGAACTTGATCTCGTTGCGGAATCAAATGGTTTTAAATGGAATGTTTTTGAGGCTTTTCTAGTTTTGCTAAAGGGGTCACTCCCGGTGAAGGGATCGTCGGCCCTTTCCTCGTCGAATGAGGTGCGGGATATATCATATATATCACTGTGCAAAGCGGAAACTATAGAAGCGATCAAAGACAAACCGAGTGTGTAGCATCTGCCAGTTATTGCTAAAGGAGTCACTCCCGGTGAAGGGATCTCGGTCCTTTCCTTATCGAATAAGGTGCAGGATGTTCTATAATGAACACCGCGATGCAAAGCAAGAACTGTAGCTACCTGTTTTTATTTTGAAATTCGATTCCATAACATCAATTAGGTTTATTTTCTTTCATTAATCACATTAATGAATATCCCATCATATAAGTACCTAAACATCACAGATAAATACGACGTACACTTATGCCATCCGCATTCGGCTCGATGTCCCCTCGTGCACCGTTAGCTTAGGTAACTAACGGCAGAGCGGGGTAGGGCTAGCGCGGGTGTAAAACATAAGTAACATCTATATAATATATCATATATACTATATAAAGTATCTATCACAGAACATCACATGATCACATCACAGATATCGCAGCAGAAGAAACATATGAAATATTGGATATACTAGGACGTCCGTGTTTTTAATACGAGCCAGTATAAAACACGGATTCCACGGTCGCGATGAATAGCCAAACCCACACCCCTAGACCCCTACGAGAGCGGCAAGCAACCCTACCAATTCTGGAGTTAGGAGACCCGGACTCGACTCCTCGAGTTGGTCTCCCACTGGACTCCAGAACCCGGTTACTTGTGCCCTCCTCCTTGGGTCTATCCTAGTGCGGAAAAGTAAATAATATACAAACGGTGACAACTTCCGCAACCTGGAAGCGCCCCAATAAAAGAATATTACATACAAGTTTTTACATGAATGAAAATGAAAAACACTCATCTCACATAAAACCCCCCGGCTATTCGAACACGACGATCCAATATAACATATCCAGCAACACATAACATCACATGTCATCAACGTAAGTAAATATGCGCATCCCAATTGTCGTTGACATATAGCAACGAAACCGGCGATATCACATATTACACTTACGGTCACAGAAAAGAAAGTGTAAAACTACAACAGTTGGAATCCGCAATCTGCATAGACATCACATGCCTAATCAAATGAATTCCTTAGACATCGCATGCCTAACAATTATAAACCCCGCATTTCAGTCTCATTATCGAAAACACTTTTCAATATCAAGTTGGGCAATTCAACAAGATTCCCGACATCCTGATCGAATGCTCGTCGCAAACTTCAGTAGACGGCTGCACCCCCGATACCGTCAACGAAGTGCACCAAGGCGGAACACTGCTGCCGGGAGCACCCGAATGGATGCTTTTGGCGACGGGGTTCTCCTACAGTCACTTGGTCGGGGCTATGGGGTGAGGCTGTCTATTAAGTTTACCCGGCGAGTATCGGCGTACGCTACGTGATTGCGACGGAGTTTTGATCACATCAAAATTCCGTGGCAACCGATCAAGTGAGACTAAACTGCTATGTTTATAACATTCATTCAGTTATCTCATAACTTCTTGTGAATTCCAATTATTGTAGCCCCTTCCCTATTTCTATATTTCCGTTTACTTGCATACTTCGCCTAAATATCTAGTTAACGATCCGTTCTAGGTTTTCTCAGCACCGTAATTTTTAGAAATTAGCGTGTTTGATCACTTGTGAGACTTAACTAGGGTGCCTTTTTGGGGTTGGGTTTTAGTTCGATCGGGTTTCAAATTCCGTCTAGACTTCGCCTAAGGCTCTAGCTAGGCTCTGATACCACTGTAGGGTTCCTAGGCATCCTAATGAGGTCTCACAAGGCATCAACCATGCCAATTTCAAATTTAAACGGTGCCGAGAAACCCTAGAACGGATCGTTGGCTAGATTTCTAGGCGAAAAGCAAACTAGTTAACAACTTAACTATAAAGAATACGGAAATACAACCTTTGTAGATCCGGTGCTCCACCTCCATAGCTCCGCAACGAAGTCCCCTCGCTGTCCAAATGAGTTCCCGGGCTCTAGCGTCGGCTTCATCGGAGAATGGACGGGCTAGGTCATCGACGACGTGCCGAAGATGATCTACGTCGAAGCATCGCTAGATCAAGCTCCACCTTCACCAAGCCATGAAAACTTGTGAAGGAAACACACTCTACTACTTGGCAAGAGGTAGAGGATGAAGAAATAGGAAGTGGGTTAACTTTAGAATTGGATTTCTCACTCATTTCCATCAATCACCATTGATGGAGCATAGCTTTCTTCAAGTGAAGAAAGGAAGAAGAAGAAGAATATTATGATAAGTTTAATTAGAAAAGAAAAGAATAATCATTCTTATCATAAAGGTAACCATGGTAAAGTGTAGAGATTAAACTAGGGTTAGTGGGAATGGTTAGGGTTAAGGATGAGATAAGAATGGTTGACTTGATCAAAGCTTCAAGAAGCTTCAACATGAAACAAAATTAGCCACCATTCTTTTCTCATTTTCTTTTATTCATTTATCAAAATTAAATGGATAATTAAATAAGATAAATGAATAACAAATAATAAACCCTAACCATTTCATTAACCAAGGTTTAATACTTTACACTTAACCAAAAAGCATGTATCATCAAACATGATACAAGCAAGTGCACAAAATCATATCACATATATAATGCGCACATCCGAGTGAGAAAATCCATCTTAAAGTGAACCGATACTAGTTAATGCAAAGTAATATATCAAATATATAATTATGCATTAAATAATTAAATCAACACTTGATTCAATGATCCGGTCATGTCGCACACAACCGACTAGTATACAATGTATCGGCTTATCGAATCAATCCTTGATTCGATAACTAGGTTATATTGCATACAACCATTCGACACAATCATCGCGAGAATGAAATACGGTATCACATACACGTATTATTTTCGGTCCCGCACATATCTCATATGCGCTCCTATTTCGTTTCGCTTGAGCCAGGAAACCTCTGTGTAGGACTCTAAAGACTCGTCAATACGCCGGCAGCAGGTGATGATCATATCAAGCACCCACAAGCCGCAAGCGGTCTGCTAAACGTAACGGCCACCCGGGTATTGAGCGATCAGAAGATCGACGAGCAAGCCCGCTCACACTCCAGTGAATCCAACCAGTAACACTACCGTACAGTCCGGTATGATCGTCTGATATGTCGCATATCTCGCCTAGGGGTGGTAAACGTCAGACCCCAATAGCTCGATAAGTCGTGTCGATATGAGGTCTATAACAATTTGAGAAACTACTGGTAACACTTACCAGTAAATCTCAGCAACCCTGGCCAGGGATTTCCTGTTATAGCCAATCGAACACAGCGCAACATCAACTCCCTATACCGGGAGAGACGAATCCCCTCCTATCGCTCATTGCCTCCATGTGACTCGGGACTGTACCCAAAAACCACCGTTTTGCACGCCCTCTTGGACGTGGTAAGATGGAAATCAAAGCACAGTGGGAACCACACAAGACTCTATGACGATCTCGGGTCAACAGACTACTCTGTACCAGTGTCACCAGAGAACTGCCATCTGACATGAGGTATAATACCATCTGGGAGTTCTCGGCGAGTCCGTCCAGTGTACCCAGTCTCCACTGAGCACCCATATATCATCTCCGATGTCAAACACCAATGGATATGGGATCATCCATCGCCCATCTGTATGGGTCGAGAAGGTACACGCTAGTCTACTCTGGTATATCGATGCCCCATCTCGATACACCCACGACTAGGGACTTTGAAGGATGTACTTATGGACTACCTGTCCCCACTAGTATGATCCGCATCATAGTCCAGGTAGTCAAGTACACATCCTAAGGGCTTTACCAACATGTAACAGAGAGACAATCAGTATACACGTTAAGGTAAAGAGCAACCAGATAGCATACTATCATGTCGAGCAAGAAAGTCCTCCCTATATATGTCCCAGCATCCACTACAATATACATCCTATGTATAGTAATGGCCTCTAGGGCATACATATAACTAACACAAAGTCCAAACTTTGTTGGTGTACATGGACTCCATCTCTGTCCTCATTGCATCCAGCCATTTTACTGAGTCACCGCTCTGAATGGCTTGCTGGAAGCTAGTAGGCTCATCATAATCAACAGTGCAATCCTCTCTATCCCCATCTATGAGAAAACCGTAGTATCTCTCGGGCGGATGAGACTGCCTACTACTCCTGTAGAGTGGCGCAGGAATATCCGGTTCTCCTGAAACTTCTGGTTCTTCCAAGCTTTTAGTAATAGCTTGTGGTTCTGAAATTTCTTCCAGTTCTATTGCGCGCCCACTTATTTTTTTCTAAAAACTCAGTTTCCAAGAAGCGGGCATGACGAGAAACAAAGACTTTTTGCTCCTCTGCGTAATAGAAAAGATACCCCTTGGAGTTCTTTGGGTATCCCACAAACTTACACTGTACTGAGTGTGCCTCGAGCTTATCCGCATGCTGCTTTTTGACAAAAGCTGGACATCCCCATGTCTTAAAGTGTTTAAGACAGGGTTTCTTCCCACTCCACATCTGATATGGTGTGGTAGGCACTGTCTTAGTAGGAACTTGGTTCAAAAGATATGCAGCTGTTTCTAGTGCATAACCCCAGAAAGATCGCGGTAACTCAGCCTTACTCATCATGGAACGAATCATATCCAATAGAGTTCGATTCCGTCTTTCTGATACACCATTGTGTTATGGTGTGTATGGAGGAGTAAGCTGTGAGAGAATTCCATTCTCTTTTAAGTAGTCCAGAAACTCGGCACTCAAGTATTCTCCACCTCGATCAGATCTCAGTGTCTTGATACTTTTGCCTGTTTGTTTTTCAACTTCATTCTTGTATTCCCGAAATTTCTCAAAGTCCTCGGATTTATGCTTCATCAGGAAGACATGTCCAAACCTAGAGAAATCATCTGTGAAAGTAATGAAGTATGAATAACCACTTCGCGCATGTGTAGACATTGGACCACACACGTCACTGTGTATGAGTCCCAAGAGCTCGCTTGCTCTTTCTCCGTGTCCAGTGAACGGAGTCTTTATCATCTTTCCCATGAGACAGGATTGACAAGTTGCATATGACTGATATTCGAACGGATCCAAATATCCTTTTGTATGTAACTTTATCAACCTTCTCTCATTGATGTGACCCAGTCTACAATGCCATAAGAAAGCCTGATTTGTTTCCGGAGACTTCCTTTTAAGTGTGTTCCGGACACTGAAAATCTGAGCCTGATTCAATACGTATATCCCGTTATTTAATGTACCTGACCTAATCAGAACTTGATTTAGGTGGATGTGGACCACATCGCTTACAAAAGTAAAATCATATCCTTCCTTAGAAAGTAAGGATACAGATATGATATTAAAAGTCGCACCTGGTACATACAAACAGTTACGCAGAATCAATATCTGCCCAGTTGTCAGTCCAAGATGATATTCCCCTACGGATTCAGCATCCATGCTCATTCCGTTAGCAACCCTGAGAGTCATATCACCTCTCTTGATAACCTTACGGTTTCTCAGAGCCTATAACGAATTACAGATATGAGATCCTGATCCGGTATCCAATACCCATGAAGTAGGGTTAACTGACATACAGTTCTCTACTACAAACACACCCGAAGCTGAAGCCACAACATGCTTCGAATTCTGGCTATTGGCTTTGCTAGCCCTGCAATCCTTCTGCCAATGTTCATTCCCGTAAAAATAGGAACGTCCATCTTTTACTACATTCAGTCCCGAAACTTTTGTCATTCCCTTTCCTTCTACTTCCCTAGTTTCCTTCAGGGTAGAAGGTAGAGACTGTAGAATCAAGTCAGCATCTGACCCGTTCTTCAACGTGGTCTTCAGGTCCGTGAGCTCAAAATAGCTGGTCTCTGTAAGGACGTTTCCCTCCACAGATGACCCGATAGCCAACCTCGCTTGAAGCAATTCGTTCGAGGTCTCATATCTTGCGATACGAGATTGCTCTCCATATAAATCCTTGTTATGGAGGAAGACAGAAACTAAGTCCATCTTCTCATGCTGCCTTTGGTATGCACCATCAACTGAGGCTAACACGAGGCACTTGGCTCTCGCACAGTCTTTTTCCGATATCTTACGGACTATCCGTGACAGGGGAAACTGGTCCTGAGACGGCAGGGGTTCGATTAGTTATGAGGTGTCACAGCTTGTCATGGGCAATAGACATCTGGACAGACCTTTGCCAATCATAACAGTCAGATTCAGTCATTTTATTATCTAGATGTAACCTATGTGTGGTCACTGGGTCGCTGCAATTATAAGAGAGAGAAGAAAACACTCAGCATGATGCGCTTGCAAGTTTAGATTGGTTTTTAGTTTATCTAAACAGGATGGCTCCCACTATTTCTCGAATCCCTCCTCAAACCAAAAAGGAAGAATTAGTCGGGATCAATCTCACCGTACAATACTTGCTTAACCGTTCAGCCAGACCAGTGTCGGTACTTCGAGGGAGGTTTTCCAACGCTTTCGCGAAGTTCTTTAATTTAAGAACCTCTTTTCCCTGGGGGCGTAGCCCCGCTAACACCTTTCTAGACACCTACTTGGTTTATAGCATTGATCGTTAAGTGAGAAATTTCCCGAGGAGTAGCATATACTCACAGTAGGATCGGGATCCAAATATCATCGTGTGACAAAACTGAAGGAATCCTACCAGAATCATCACACTCCAAATGGTATGCAATGCTAGCAAGTTTCAGTTTCTTTAGAAACTCCCGATGTGGATTTTTGCCCTATGCTCTTATGACCTTGACTAAGGCCAACAAATCATAAGTCACATGTCAAGTTCTACCCGTCGTTGTCCAGGTTGATTTGAACCCACCCGTATATACCCTTGACTATGGCCAACAAAGTAATACGACTGTCCCAAACCAACGCATCTATCTATGCAACATATGAATACCCACCAGCTACCAAACACTGTGCCTTGACTAAGGCCAACAAACACAGCTTTAATACTGTTGGATATTCATATGAAACGACGGAGGGCTACGAATGGTTTTGGCGAAACCGTGAACGTAGTGAACTTGATATAATCGATGGAACGAGATAGATTTTAAAAGGAGTGGCTTAAGCTCCGCGTTTAAAAGTTGTTTTTGAAAAGAAACCGAGTGGTTTTTGAAATTGTTCCAACGACTTTAACTTTGGTTTATTTTCTTGCATTAATTTTTAATGCGTCCCATCATTTAATCCTACCATTGCAGAAAACAACGAAAATATGACGTACGCTTATGCCATCCGCATTCGCCATGGGGCGCCGTCATTACCCGTTAGGTTACTTAACTAACGACAGAGCGGGGGCTGGACTAGCGCGGATGCAAAACATAAGCAACGCCTAAATAGATATCATATATAGATATATACATTCGTCAGATGCAATGATAGCCATTCAAGATCACAGATGAACACATTGGATATACTAGGAATCCGCATTTTGTACGAGCCTGTAACGAAAAGCGGATTACACGGTCGTGATGAATAGCCAATACCCCATCCTAGACCCCTACGGGTGCGGCAAACTACCCGCCAAATACCCGAAGTGAAACAACCTCCCTCAACAACGTGAGTAGGCCACTCGGCACTTCGAGGTACTCGGTAGTTTGTGCACCCTCTTCTTGGGTCTATCCTAGGAGCAAAAACAGTAAAAGAAATTATACAATGGCGGCTACAACCTCATCCCGGATGTGCGGCCATATAAATAATATTATATCAATTACACATTACATGAATTGAAAGATAAAGAAAACTCTCATCTCACAACCCCCCGGCTATTCATCCGCGACAATCCAACGAATTCATATACACATACCAGCAATATTACAGATCACATATATGTACAACCCCCACTAATCGACGTATAGCGATTAGCAGATGTTCAATACATATATCACATCACAGATATAACCCATTAGCCAAAGTCTATAGAAGTTCGATCAAAATACGGATTTGTAACCACCCCAAAACACAAATTTGCTTTCTGGAAAATCTGGGCAGAAAAAACATATTGTAAAAATCCCAAAATACCCCTATAAGAACACTGCAGGAAAATTGACCGACAGCCGAGTCAACTCGGCCGCGGATTCGCGGTAGGAGCAAGCTTTTGCCGCGGGTCCGCGGCGCTTTGACCGAGTTAGTGGACCAATTTTCTCCTGTGTTCTTTAAAAACCTTGAGCCGATTTTTAGTGTAAGATTAATTATTTTTTGAACAGAAATAAAAATCGGCAGAAAGTTAACATTTCGGGCATGTTTTGTGATTTTTCTCCGATCGAACTTCTAGTTACTTTGCTAACATGTTAGATAGTGTTTAGCTAGGCTCTGATACCACTGTAAGTCCACGTTACCCTTCCTGGTTCTTTCGGGGATGCGGAAATGGTGAAAAATGATTTTTTCGGTGGAGGTAACATGGACTCTAAAAACGGATCTTTACTAAACAAACTATCTAACAACCTAACTAAGAGTTTAACTACTATGTTAGGGGTTATACCTTAACTTGAACTCCTTCTCTTCGACTCCTTGTGGTGGTCGGATCGGCCTCACCTCGTCGTCTCCTTGTGCCGAAAATGGATCCACCTGAAAGCTTCTACCTTTGGCTCCAACCTCAATATAGAGGAAACTAGAATACTTGGCTTGCTAGACCTTGTACACTAGGATGAGTAGAGAAGTGTTTTGGGTTTTATCTCTATGGTTCTTGTTTCTCAACTTATGAGACAATAGAACCATGAGCAAGAGAGAGAGCAAGAGGAAGAGGGAGAGCTTGAGGATGAGAGAGAATCAATATGATAGAATGAGGAAGACTTTTTTACAACCATGCTCTCATAACACAAAAATAATCATGATAATAATAGTAATTGAGTATTATGTGATGGTTCATGTCAATGGCATTATCATTTCATGCATTTAATGCATTTTGTGAACAAACAAGCAAGCAAAAGTCATAGCCATGAAATGATAGCCATTGTTATGATGATGGTCAACAAGTCCAAACTAGTCAACCGGTCAACAAAGTCAACAAGTCAACAAAGTCAACCTTTCAACCCAACCATGGCACAATAATACTTAATTAATATTATTATTAATCATATTTCTTATTCTCATTAGGGTTTGGCAAAAGTCAACAGTCAACAACCCTAATGAGAATCCTCTACCTCTGTCTCTGTCAACCGTGCATACACACCCGCATCCGCATTCCAAGGAACACGAATACAACGAGATAAAACCAATCCCAAAACGTATACTAGATTCTGGCTTAAACCAAAGCCCGTTAGTAATAACTGCCCGGACACTAAACGTGCACAAGTGCGCGGATGTGACCGAACCCTGTCGCAAAACCATGCGACCTCTACTCTTTTGCCTAAAGGCGAATAGCTCTCTGTGTGGGACTCTAAAGACTCGACACTATGCTGGCAGTGGGTTTAACCACAGACCGCAAGCGGCACTAGCTGTGCGTAACGGCTTCCAGGTAGATGCCGATAAGAAGACTGACGAGATGAAACCCATCTGAACTCCTACTGAGCCTAAATGTGACAGTCTCCGTACAGTCCGGTCTGTTCGTCTGAGAATATCGCATGGCGGGCCTAGGGGGCGGTAAACGTCAGTCCCCTAATAGCGGTACAAGTCGTGTCGGAGTGTAGCCCAGAACATCCTGAGATAACACTGGAAACCTACCAGTATATCTCGCTTGCCCTGGCCAGGGACGACTCTGTGTAATGGCTCTCCTTGACACAGCGCGATATCAACCCCCAATACCGGGAGAGACAAATCCTGTCTAACCGTCACTACCTCCGAGTGCTTCGGGACTGCACCCAACTACTACCTGTTTGCACGACTCCTTTGAGCCATGGTAGGGTAGTAATCAAAGTACAGTAGGAACACACTCGAGGCGAAGTGACAGTGTCAAGTCAGCGGACTAAGCTGTACTCATGTCACCTGGGAACTGGTAACTAACGATAGGTATAGTACCAACCAACAGTTCCCGACGAGTCCTGTCCAGTGTACTCGTAACCTAACGAGCACCCGCATACTATCTCAAGTACGACGTACTGACGGCTGTGGGACAGACCGTCTCCCCTGCTGGGATGAGAAGCGCATACGCTAGTCTACTCTGGAGTATCGATGCCCTGTCTCGATAGTCCTACGACTAAGGATGTGCTTGTGGATTACCCAGCCCCCACGAGTGTGACTGCCATCACAACGCTGGTAATCAAGCAAAGATCCTAAGGGCTCTACTAATAGGTATAAGCAATATGCTAAAAGAAACACATGCACATATTGAAGTAGAAACAAACCAAGTAGCATACTACCATTTTTAGCAATATTGTCTATACAACTGTGAATATCCCAAGCTTCCATTAAGTAATATACAAACTAGTATGATACAGTAATGGCCTCTAGGGCATATACACTAACAACCTCTGGGTGCCCTCACGTGCTCCCACGTGACCCCTTCCTTTCTAGTGTTTGACACTATTTTGAGCATTTCATTTCCAGTGTTTAAAATACATCACGTGAGGACACGTGACCACCGGATATCCTCTAGTGTTTAACATTATTTTAAAGCCAATCTTAGCCAAATTGGCTAAGTTGTCCAGAGACAAGCCTCCCCTTCAACTGAATCTCAAAATTGATCATTTCATACGACATACAAAGTAAAACTCAGAGCTATAATGTTTAATGCTCAGTCAAAATCAAAATGTGATCAGAGCCCTAAAACTCTTGTTTAGCATTGCTGAGTGATGAGGGGCTGAACCCAAACAAATGCCTAATGGTCCAATAAAGGGCCAACATTTCTAATCTTATTGGACTTAGCCTAAGTTGGTCATAGGTCCTCAATTCAGATTTAACTGAGCCAATGTTCTCATAATCTAATTAATTGTCTTAATTCCAAATTGGACTACAGATCCCCAAATCAACTTTGGTTCAAGGGTACATCTCTTCACTCCTTTGATATTTGTCGTTGTAATCCTTCAATGTCTTCAGAGAGGTGACGGGTCCCAACAACCACACATTTCATGGACTATGATGTCCTTAACCTTGACTGTGAGGTCTTTAAACTCACGGACTATGATGTCCTTAACCTTGACTGTGAGGTCTTTAAACACACGGACTATGATGTCCTTAACCTTGACTGTGAGGTCTTTAAACTCACGGACTATGATGTCCTTAACCTGGACCGAGATGTCCCTAAACTAACAATGGACCACCATGTCCTTAAACTGATAATCGACCGCAATGTCCATAAACTAAACAATAGAGCCCAAATGCTCTCTTGTTGGATCTAAACGATCCCGTTAAGTTGATCTTAGTCTAAAATTAGACTAACGTATCCTTAACATGCGTTTAAGTTGATCTTAGTCCCAAATAAGGACTAACGTATCCTTAAACCCAACCCCCAAACCCAAATCTAAGAAGATACGGACTTGGACTAATCCACGCCCTACGGGCGACAACATAAATTAGTCTCCGTATACAATCCACGGGCGACCAAAAAACAAAACAAACACCCACAACACGAAGTGACCATCTGGAGAAGGAGAAAGTGGTTGCCGCGATGTGGTAGCGTAATTAACTGCAGGGGCTTGCGCCTGCAGGGAAGAGCGTCCCCACAATCAAAAACCCCTCAATGAGGGGAAATCTGACGAAGTTTGCTACATCGGCCGCATCCGTTTAAACCTTCGATACATGGTGCCATAGATCAACTTGGAATCTTCGGAGAGGTAGACGGATAGCACCAATTAGCATCTGCCCCCAAATTCAGGCAAGACGAACAGACGTTTGTCTCGTCTCTGTGTTTCGGTGGGGAACAGGGATGTTAAAAGCTTACAAGATTGTGTTCAAGCTTCATGATTCATATCTCATGTGAGGGTTGAAGCTTGAACCATGACATTTGAGGAAGAAGATGAAGTAAGAGAGAAACTATAAGAGCAACTCAAGAAAAATGGCTAAGTGTTGAGAATGAGGCTAGAATGAATGGCAACTCTTGACCCCCACTTATTCAAGTATGGAAATTTGCAATATAAAATTGTAACCATGATGGAATAGTGAGTCAAGATGAATAAACTACGAATAAAGCTCATGCTTGCAACCATGCTCTCATTTTCCACCTCTTTTCTATTTTTCTCAAAAATAGAAATAATGTCATGCTTCATTATTATTATTATATATATATATCATATATATTAATATATATATATAATGAAGAATAATTAGTGAGCTAATGATATTAGTTAAGATATAATTATATCACATATATATCATATTATTAAATCAACACTTGATTTAATAATCCGGTTATATCACATATGACCGACTGATATCATTCATCTGTATATCACATTATCAAATCAACACTTGATTCGACAATCAGGTTATATCACATATAACCGAACCGATAACAGATAACTGGCAGATTACAATACGGTATCACATACTCATATTTAATCAGGCACACGCACATATCAACATATATGCCCTATTTCGTTTCGCTCGAACCAGGAAACTTCTGTGTGGGACTCTAAAGACTCGTCAATACGCCGGCAGTAGGTGATAATCACATCAATCACCTACAAGATGTCAGCGGTACTAGCTGGACGTAACGTCTACCCGGGTATTAAGCGATATAAAGATCAACAAGCAAGCTCATCCATAATCTCCATGAAGCCTATCAGTGACACTACCGTACAGTCCGGTCTCTCCATCTGATATGTCGCATATCATGTCTAGGGGTGGTAAATGTTAGTGCCCAGTAACATGATAAGTCATGACGATGTCGGGCCTATAACGGTTAAAGAAACCACTGATAAAACTTATCAGTAAATCTCGGCAGCATCCCTGGCCAGGGACTTCCAGTTATAACCAATCGAGCATAGCGCAACATCAACCCCCAATACCCGGAGAGACGAAACCCCTCCTATCGCTCATTGCCTCCATGCGACTCGGGACTATACCCAAAATCCACCTGTTTGCATGTCTCCTTTGAGCGTGGTAAGGAAGAAATCAAAGCACAGTGGGAGCCGCATAAGAATCTATGACGATCTCGGGTCTACAGACTAACCTGTACCAGTGTCACTAGAGGACTGCTATCTGACGATAGGTATACTACCACATAGGAGCCCTCGGCGAGTCCTGTTTAGTGTACCCAGTCTCCACTGAGCACCCATATACCATCTTTGATGTCAAACACCAATGGATGTGGGATCATCCATCGCCCATCATATGGGTCAAGAAGCGTATATGCTAGTCTACTCTGGAATATCGATGCCCTAATCTCGATATTCCCTCGACTAGGAACTTATTAAAGGACGTACTTTTAGACCACCCTGGACCAACTAGTATGATCTCATCATAGTCCCGGTAGTCAAGTACATATCCTAAGGGCTTTATCAACATGTAATAGACAGACAGTATAAATACCAGTCTACATGTTAAGATAAAGGTAACCTGATAGCATACTATCATATCGAGAAAGAAAGTCCTATATATATATATATATATATGTCCAAGCATCCACTATATCATCAATAATGGCCTCTAGGGCATACATATTACTAACAATCTCCCACTTTCACTAAGGCCAGTGTTCCCTTCTGAACGGCGGCCAGGACATGGGACGTCTCACCTGTGATTCGGGGCTGATGCTATTTGGTTTTATTCGTCCACCTCTCCGAAGATTCCAAGTTGATTTATGGTACCGTGTATCGGAGGTTTAGACGGATGCGGCTGATGTAGCAGACTTCGTCAGATTCCCTCTCACTTGAGGGGTTTTTGATTGTGGGGACGCTCTTCCCTGCAGGCGCTAGCCCCTGCAGTTAATTACTCTACCGCATCGCGGTAACAACTTTCTCCTTCTCCAGAATTTCACTTCGTGTCGTGTGTGTTTGTTTTGTTTGTGGTTGCCCGTGGATTGTATACGGAGACTAAGTTATGCCGTCGCCCGTAGGACGTGGATTTGTCCAAATCCGTATTTACTTAGATTTGGGTTTGGTGTTTTAGTTTAAGGATACGTTATCCATATTGAGGCTAAGATCAACTTAAACGTTTGTTAAGGATACTGTTCCCCTCCGAATGGCGGCCTAGACTTTGCGTCTCGCCTGAGATTCGGGGTAGATGCTATTTAGTTTTATCCGTCCACCTCTCCGAAGATGCCAAGTTGATTTATGGCACCGTGTATCGGAGGTTTAGACGGATGCGGCCGATGTAGCAGACTTCGTCAGATTCCCCCTCGCTTGAGGTGTTTTTGATTGTGGGGACACTCTTCCCTGCAGGCGCAAGCCCCTGCAGTTAATTACGCTACCGCATCGCGGTAGCCACTTTCTCCTTCTCCAGAATTTCACTTCGTGTCGTGTGTGTTTGTTTTGTTTGTGGTTGCCCGTGGATTGTATACGGAGACTGAGTAATGCCGTCGCCCGTAGGACGTGGATTAGTCCAAATCCGTATCTACTTAGATTTGGGTTTGGTGTTTTTAGTTTAAGGATACATTAGCCGTGTTGCGGCTAAGATCAACTTAAACGTTCATTAAGGATACGTCAGTCCTGTTTGGGACTGAGATCAACTTAACGTAGTGATCCATTTAATATATGGCCGTCAGGACTCGTCACCTCTCTGATGTCGTTGAAGGATTACAACGACATATATCAGAGGAGCTTGGAGATGTACCCTCGAACCAGAGTTGATTGGGAGTTTTATAATCCATTTGAATGTTTAAGGATACGTTAGCCGTGTTTGGGACTAAGATCGACTTAAACGGGATCATTTAGATCCGGTAAAAGAGCATTTGGAGGCTCTATTGTTCCAGTTTAGGGACGTGGTGGTACATGTTCCAGTTTATGGACGTGGTGGTCCATCGCCAGTTTAAGGACGTGGTGGTCCATATTCCAGTTTAGGGACGTAGGGGTCCATTATTAGTTTAAGGATGTTTCGGTCCAATATTAGTTTAAGGACGTCTCGGTCCAACATTAGTTTAGGGACGTCTCGGTCCAACATTAGTTTAGGGACGTTTCGGTCCACGAGTTTAAGGACCCCGCAGTCCATTTGAATGTTTAGTCGTCGGAACCCGTCACCTCTCTGAAGTCGTTGAAGGATTACAACGATGGGTGTCAGAGGAGTTCAGAGATGTACCCTCAAACCGGATGTAAATTGATTTAGGAGAGCAGCTATGCTCAGTTAATTTAGTTTGAGGACTTACGGCCATGATTGGGCTAAGTCCAGTTTCAACATCTTTTGTCTTTGGCCTGTGCTAGGGCTTTGCCTCTTTTTAGTAATGCACTGCATTATTCTTGTTTTGGTTGGGCTCTGCCCTTTTATAAATGATGCAGAGCATCTATTTTGTTTGGGCTCTGCCCTTTTTAAAATGCATAGCACTTTTTTATTAGGCCTGTTAGGCCTTTTAATTGGGCTCTGTCCCTTTTCTTTAATAATGTAGAGCATTAAATACTCTGACAGTACCCCACGTGGCTTGTCAGGCGCTTTGCGCCGAGTAATGAGCGCAAACTCATGTGGTGGTGATACGTGTCATGCTCTGGTGAGCACAAGCGCAACAGCGCAGTGCGCTGCACTGTTGCACTGCTGACACGTGGCGCGACTTGCGCAATAGTGCATTTCTAGCAAGTGCTGGGCACTGTTCTTATTCTTTTGGATCAATTTCAGATAAAATGTGCGAGGCACTGTTATCTTGAGAATCTTTTAGATTCAGAACCAATGGTTCATAAAGAGATGTGCAAGGCACTGTTTTTTTTATTTGTTTATTTTCCTTTTTCTTAGAGGTCCTTGATCTTGTTCTCAGATCAATGATCTATTCATGAGAGAATTTTCTCTTTTTCTAAAGGTTTTTTACCTTTTTTGTTCTTGAAGAATTCTTCAGAGTTCTCCTTTTTTTTCTCTCAGAAGATGTTGATTATTCTTCTCTTTTTTTTTATTTTAGAAAGAAGGATCATTGGTTGTTGGGACCCATCACCTCTCCGACGACACTGAGAGATTACAGTGCCATATATCGAAGGTGTGGAGAGATGTACCCTTTGAACCATGTCTCAATCATTAGGGGGGAAGAACAGGCTGGAGCTTAAGTTTCTCGCTGCTGAAAAAGGGTTCTTTGCGTTCGCGCACGTGCGTCGCACGTGTTGGGTGCTCATATTTGCACGTAGCGCACATGGATCTTGCGCATATGCGCATTATGGGGGGAGCAAGCTCGAACGAGTCTCCTTTTAATTGAATATTCTCATGTGGTGCGCACGTGAGTTGCACGTGGTGCGTGCGTTGCACGTGGCTCACATGCGCATTATGAGGAGAAGCAGGGCTTCTATATATGGAGAACAGGCTCCTTTTAATATTATTAAATGTTCTCATGTGGTGCGCACGTGCGTTGCACGTGGTGCGCGCGTGGCGAGCACACGTGCATTGCACGTAGCGCACATGCGCATTATGAGGAGAAGCAGGGCTTCTATATATGGAGAACAGGCTCCTTTTAATATTATTAAATGTTCTCATGTGGTGCGCACGTGCGTTGCACGTGGTGCACGCGTGGCGAGCACGCATGCGGTGCACGTAGCGCACATACGCATTATGAGGAGAAGCAGGGCTTCTATATATGGAGAACAGGCTCCTTTTAATATTATTAAATGTTCTCATATGGTGCGCACGTGCGTTGCACATGGTGCCGCATGGCGGGCACACGTGCGTTGCACGTAGCGCACATGGCGCTTGTGCATATGCGCATTATGGAGGAGCATGCTCCTATCTTGGAGAACTAAGCTCCTTTGGAGAACTAAGCTCCTTTGAGTATTGAATCCTTTGAGGATTTAACTCTACCCTTTCTAAGAGGTATCCCCTCTTATTTATATGGTAGTGGTAGAGAAGCCAGCTCTCCTTTTCCCGATGTGGGACTAAAAAATGCATTCCCTATGTAGTAGAGCATTACTTTAGATTACACGTGCATAACACATTTGCTCATAAGTTTTGATCTCGGATGAATTATGAGGCCTATAATATATTAAATCGAAGGTATTTTCGAGATGCTTTCAATATCATCAGAATTTATCCATTTCTTGTTCCAGAATTTGTCAAAATACGGCTCGGAAAATATGGGTTCGCATCTTCTTCCTTAGATCATATGTGCATAGACATTTGCTCATAACTTTTGATCCCGGATGAATTATGAGGCCCATAATATGTCAAATCGAAGGTCTTTTTAAGATGCTTTCAATACCATCAGAGTTTAGCTGTTTCTCATTCCGGAGTTTGTCAAAATACAGCTCGGAAAATACTGGTTCGCATCTTCTTTCTTAGATCACATGTGCATAACACATTTGCTCATAACTTTTGATCCCGGATGAATTATGAGGCCCATAATATATCAAATCGAAGGTTTTTTCGAGATGCTTTCAATACCATCATAATTTAACAGTTTCTCATTGGGGAGTTTATCAAAATACAGGCCGGAAGATTCTGGTTCGTATTTTCTTAAGCGTATCGCTGCCATTTGATACCTTAGACTCTTTTGCGCAGAAATTTTTGGCGGGAACAGATACGTTAGTCTGATTTGAGACTAAGATCAACTTAACGGAAAGAGCATTTAGGGGCTCTATTGTTCCAGTTTAGGGATGTAGTGGTCCATTTAATATATGGCCGTTGGGACCCATCACCTCTCTGACGACGTTGAAGGATTACAACGACGGGTGTCAGAGGAGTTCGGAGATGTACCCTTGAACCAAAATTGATTGGGGGTCTTATAGTCCAATTCGGGACTAAAGTCTGTTTGAATGTTTAAGGATACGTTAGCCATATTTGAGGCTAAGATCAACTCAAACGGGATCGTTTAGATCCGACAAAAGAGCGTTTGGGGGCTCTATTGTTCCAGTTTAGGGATATAGTGGTCCATAGGGAGTTTAAGGACATTGCGGTCCATTGCCAGTTTAGGGACATGGTGGTCCATTGCCAGTTTAGGGACATGGTGGTCCATCGTTCCCGTTTTGGGGACGGATATTAGTTTAAGGACGCATAAGTCCATGGGTTTAAGGACCCCACAGTCCGTATGGGTGTGTTTAAGGACGCATTAGTCCATTAGTTTAAGGACGCATAAGTTCATGGGTTTGAGGACCCCACAGTCCGTATTTTGGTTTAAGGACGCATAAGTCCATGAGTTTAAGGACTCCACAGTCCGTATTTTGGTTTAAGGACGCATAAGTCCATGAGTTTAAGGACCCTACAGTTCGTATTTTGGTTTAAGGACGCATAAGTCCATGGGTTTATTATTTTGGTTTAAGGACGCATAAGTCCATGGGTTTAAGGACCCCACAGTTCGTATTTTGATTTAAGGACGCATAAATCCATGAGTTTAAGGACCCCACAGTCCGTATGGATGTATGGTTGTCGAGACCCATCACCTCTCTGACGTCGTTGAAGGATTACAATGATAGGTGTCAGAGGAGTTCAGAGATGTACCCTTGAACCGGATGTAAATTGATTTAAGGGAGCAGTCTTGCTAAGTCAATTTAATTTGAGGACTTACGGCCATGATTGGGCTAAGTCCGGTTGAGAATATTCAACGTTTTTATCTTTGGCCTATTAGGCCTGTGCTAGGGCTTTGTCCCTGTTTAATAATGCACTGCATTTTCTTTTGGCCTGCTAGGCCTTTTTGATTTGGGCTTTGTCCCTTTTACATGATGCACAGCATCTATTTTGTTTGGGCTCTGCCCTTTTTAAAATAATGCATTGCATTTTATTAGGCCTGTTAGGCCTTTTTTAATTGGGCTTGGCCCTTCTGTAAATAATGCAGTGCATTAATCAAACTGACAGTGGCCACGTGGCCTGTCAGGCGCTTTGCGCCAATTATTGAGCGCAAGTGCATGTGGAGATGACACGTGTCACGCTCTGGTGAGCGCAAGAGCAGTGCGCTGCGCTGTTGCGCTGCCGACACGTGGCGCGCTCTGGTGAGTTGCGCCAATTTAAGAGAGCAGTGCTCTATTTTAAAAGCGCATAGCGCAAGTTATTCTGGTGCTGACACGTGGCGCTCTCTGGTGGTTTGCGCCAAACCAAGAGCGCAACAGTGCAGATTTGCAAGTGCAAGGCACTATTTTAATTTCTTGATCCAAGAAAAGAATCTTTAAGATTCCAGAACCAATGGTTCATAAAAAAGGCAATGCCTTTGTTATTATTTATTTTTTTTATTGAAGATCCTTGATCTTGTTCTTAGATCAATGATCTATTCAGAAGAAGTTCTTCTTTTCTTATTCAAAGGTTTTACCTTTCTTTCTTTTTGAGTTCTTCTCAAAATTCTTCAGAGTTCTCTCTCTGTTTCTTGAGTTTCTCTATTCTCTCTGTGTTGTGTTGTTCAGTTAGGGTCTAGGGGCCTTTATATAGTGCCAATTAATTTGTTAAATTAGTTAAAGAGATCTCTCTCTGAGTGATTTGGGGAATTTTCCCCACCGTTGGATCTTTGATCCAAGGGCTTCTGTTTTACAGAAGACAATCTTCTTGTTTTAACAAGAACAGAAAGATCTTATAGGAATTTTAATTCTGTTTGGTGCAAACGCACCAGCGCTTGACACGTGTCACGCAGCGCAACTGCGCTGACACGTGTCACGCAACGCAAGACGCAGCGCAACTGCGCTGCCACGTGTCGCGCAGCGCAACTGCGCTAGCGCAACTGCGCTGCCACGTGTCGCGCAACGCAGAGCGCAAATCATCTGAAGTGTTGCTTCTTTTGTTTTTTACTTCAAGTCGAGCCTTGCTCTGATTGGGCGCGCTGCCTTGGGCGCTGCGCTCTCTGCACCGGCGTGTCTGATTTTGACACGTGGCGCGCTGCGCGCTGCGCAGGGGATCTGAAGCGTTACTTCATTTATTTTAATTTTCAAAATAGAGCTTTGCTCTGATTCGGGGAAACAGAAGCGTTGCTTCGTTTCCCACTTTGGAATTTGAACAGAGCTTTGCTCTGATTGGGGTAAACAAATGCCCCCCCACCGTTGCGCTTACGTAGCCCTTCAAACTTGAGCGCAGCGGTGGCAGAATTCCGACCGTCGCGGCAACTCTTGGAAGTTGAAAGGGCATTTGATGCCTATAAATAGGACTTTTGGTCCTCCACAGATGATCATTATCTTTTAAGATTTTTACTTTCAAAACTTCAGAGCCTTGCTCTTGCCTTCAAGAACTCTACGAGTTAGAATTTCTTTAGAAAACACATTTTAGGTAAAATTTTAATTAAATTAAATTAATTTTCATTTATAGAGCCTTGCTCTCTATAGATCCCTGATCTAAAGAAAACCCGTTTAGGGTTTCACTTAGCAGAGCTTTGCTCTAAAAGGATCTAAAGAGAACGAAAGAGAACCCTGTTAGGATTCTATCAATAGAGCTCTGCTCTCTGAAAGATTTCATTTATAATTTCTTGATTCATTAATGGAGCTTTGCTCCTTTTAAATCATATAGCAGAACTCTTAAGAGTTGCTGATTTTTGTCGATATTCTTTTATAGGAGTGATGGACGCCCATATGTACGACCTCGACGAGATTATCTCCTACGGGAACATCCGCCGACTCAGCCATTCCCAAAATCGAGAATTTACTAATGCCGAGTGTGCTGAGATCATGAGTCGCTTCGACGCATACAACGGTCAGTTGCTTCCTCGACATTCCTCTCTCCTGAAGCTTATCGTGGGAGCCATCTGGGAAGCGCTTCCCTTATTCTGTACTGGTGTGCCACTTGGGGCATTGGATGCCACCGAGGATAAGGTGCACTCAGTGTACTTGATGAACCTAATCTCGAAGAGACGGCGAGACAATCTTGTCGATCTCTTGCACCAGGCTTTTCAACAGTCCGCCATTCTTGCTGCCTATCGGAGGGTGGAGGACATCAGTGGGGATCCCGACGCCCGTGATCATGAAAGGAAGCACACTAGGATGGTTCGCCAGGCTTGGAAAGTTCTGGGTAAGGTCACTTATGAGTTCCTCGATCCATGTCCTGGATCTGAGGTTTTGCCATTGTAACCATCTCGATAATGTCTTTGTCTATTTCTTTATAATTGTAAGAACCTTTTGCAATATGAATGGAAAATTTCTCATTTCACCTTGTCTTATTTCTCGTTCTGAGTCTTTTGCACATGCATGAATAGAGGTGTCTCGAACGCTTGATCAAATGCAAATCGGATGTTCTTTCTGTCGCTTTCTTCTTTCTTTGATTATCAGCATGTTGCCTTGATAAACATGGTTGACAGATAATAGAGTAAGCATCTTAGTTTCTTCAAGAGATAGCGATGGCTTAGGCCGCAGGTTCATATCTGCTGCTTAAGACTTTTCAACTCTATGAGCCGTGAGGGTCTCATAGAGACTTTTCTCCCTACGGATCGAGAGGATCTCGTAGGTGGATTTTCTCCTTAGGAATCGTGAGGATTCCTAAGTGCGTTTTCTCTTATAAGTCGTAAGGATCTTATAAGAGAATTTTCCCTCTTACGAGTCGAGAAGACTCGTAAGCGGTTGTTTCCCTCCTTGTCGAGATTCAACTTTGGAGAGTGAGACCCGTGGATGGTATGCAAAAGACCGTTTTAGACCGACTTGCAGGGTCCCAGTGCTTAGGAAACAAGTTCTTTAATCCCCAAGGCTTTATCTTGCAAGTTGAGACGAATCGGGAAGTCCTCGCGAAGACACTAATTTCCTCACGAGTTGAGATGAATCGAGCAGCTCTCGTCAAGGACACTGATTTCCCTGAGTTGAAGTATTTTGTCGAGGACACTGGTTTCCTCGAAGTTGAAACGAATCGGAGTATTCCTGCGGAGACACTGGTTTCTCTGCGGGCCGACGCGAATCAGGAAGCTCTCATTAAGGACACCAGTTTCCCTGAATTAAGGTATTTGCCAAGGACACTGATTTCCCTGGGGTTGAAACGAATCGATGTATTCCAGCAAAGACGCTAGTTTCTCTGCGGGTTGACGCGAATCAAGAAGTTCTCGTCAAGGATACTGGTTTCCCTTAGTTGAGGTATTTTGCCGAGGACACTGGTTTCCTCGAAGTCGAAACGAATCGGAGTATTCCTGCGGAGACACCGGTTTCTCTGCGGGCCGACGCGAATCAGGAAGCTCTCATCAAGGACGCTAGTTTCCCTGAATTGAGGTATTTGCCAAGGACACTGATTTCCCTGGGGTTGAAACGAATCGATGTATTCCTGCAAAGACGCTAGTTTCTCTGCGGGTCGACGCGAATCAAGAAGTTCTCGTCAAGGACACTGGTTTCCTTGAGTCGAAGTATTTTGCCGAGGACGCTGGTTTCCTCGAAGTTGAAACGAATCGGAGTGCGGAGACACCGGTTTCTCTGCGGGCCGACGCGAATCAGGAAGCTCTCATCAAGGACGCTAGTTTCCCTGAATTGAGGTATTTGCCAAGGACACTGATTTCCCTGGGGTTGAAACGAATCGATGTATTCCTGCAAAGACGCTAGTTTCTCTGCGGGTCGACGCGAATCAAGAAGTTCTCGTCAAGGACACTGGTTTCCCTGAGTCGAAGTATTTTGCCGAGGACGCTGGTTTCCTCGAAGTTGAAACGAATCGGAGTATTCCTGCGGAGACACTGGTTTCTCTGCGGGCCGACGCGAATCAGGAAGCTCTCATCAAGGACGCTAGTTTCCCTGATTTGAGGGATTTGCCAAGGACACTGATTTCCCTGGGGTTGAAACGAATCGATGTATTCCTACAAAGACGCTAGTTTCTCTGCGGGTCGACGCGAATCAAGAGATTCTCGTCAAGGACACTGGTTTCCCTGAGTCGAAGTATTTTGCCGAGGACGCTAGTTTCCTCGAAGTTGAAAGGAATCGAAGTATTCCTGCGGAGACAGTGGTTTCTCTGCGGGCCGACGCGAATCAGGAAGCTCTCATCAAGGACGCTAGTTTCCCTGATTTGAGGTATTTGCCAAGGACACTGGTTTCCCTAGGGTTGAAACGAGTCGAGGTGTTCCTGTAAAGACGCTAGTTTCTCTGCGGGTCGACGCGAATCAAGAAGTTCTCGTCAAGGACACTGGTTTCCCTGAGTTGAAGTATTTTGCCGAGGACACTGGTTTCCTCGAAGTTGAAACGAATCGGAGTATTCCTGCGGAGACACTGGTTTCTCTGCGGGCCGACGCGAATCAGGAAGCTCTAATCAAGGACGCTAGTTTCCCTGATTTGAGGTATTTGCCAAGGACACTGATTTCCCTGGGGTTGAAACGAATCAATGTACGCTAGTTTCTCTGCGGGTCGACGCGAATCAAGAAGTTCTCGTCAAGGACACTGGTTTCCCTGAGTTGAAGTATTTTGTCGAGAACGCTAGTTTCCTCGAAGTTGAAACGAATCGGAGTATTCCTGCGGAGACACTGGTTTCTCTACGGGCCGACGCGAATCAAGAAGCTCTCATCAAGGACGCTAGTTTCCCTGATTTGAGGTATTTGCCAAGGGCACTGGTTTCCCTGGGGTTGAAATGATTTCTGGTAGTCTTTCAGGTTTTATATGAGTTACCGTCAAAACCGTGAAGTTAG
Organism: Agapanthus africanus; assembly: GCA_030015575.1. Classification (NCBI taxonomy): domain Eukaryota; kingdom Viridiplantae; phylum Streptophyta; class Magnoliopsida; order Asparagales; family Amaryllidaceae; genus Agapanthus; species Agapanthus africanus. Next base: position 40,606,512 of record JASDDO010000018.1, on the reverse strand, counting down.
GATTTTGATCTTCGCTTCGTTTGCTGGCACTGCGTCTGCTGTATCGAGACGAATGTCACGGTTGCCTCTAAGTTGTTGGTGAACCGTCGAGATTTGGCTTCGCTTTCTGGCGGAGCCTGTTGGGAAGGTATGGTTCCCTCTTTGTTTGTACCCTTGAATTGTATACAGGGATCGACATGATCTTACCTGTAGGGCAGAAGTTTCATTCATTTTTTTCTATATTATTGTTTTATTTCCGCGATGCTCTATCATTTCAGCTTTTAGATCGCGAAGGTCGCGATTGCCCAATCATTTCAGCTATTTTTCGCGGTGCCCAATCATTTCGACTGTTTATTTTATTTTTACTCGCTGCTTTTATTGCTAGTTTCCCAATCATTTCGGCTATTTTGCATGCATACATTTTTACTTGCTGCTTTTTATTGCAAGTTGCCCCATCATTTCGGCTATTTCGTATGCATGTCCGGCCTACTGGCTTTTCGCTGTAAGCCTGGAATTAGACACCGATTTCGGCATCAGCGCCGCTACAACTGGGATGTTGCCAGGAGCGAACCATCATTTGCCTCTGTCGATGTCGAACAAAGGTGGCTTAGCGAATAGGGTTAAGGTCCTGTCGACTAAGGCTTTTGACTTCATGAGCCGTAAGGGTCTCACAAAGGTATTTCTCCCTACAAGTCGTAAGGATCTTGTAAGTGTATTTTCTCCTTAGGAATCGTGAGGATTCCTAAGTGTATGTTCCTCTGTAAGTCGTAAGGATCCTACAAGAGGGTTTTCTCCTTATCAGTTGAGAGGACTTATAAGGGTTGTTCACCATATGGACATATCCCTAGCCACGGGTGGGATTTTGTTAGGGAAATGTTTATTCGCGCCCGTGGATTGTATACAAGGGTCAGTATTGAGCCACTTGTAGGGCAATATCGAAGGATGTGGGGGGTTTGCTTAAGCATAGGTTTAGATCTCTGTAACTTAAGACTTCCAAATCTTATGAGCCGTGAGGGTCCCATAAGAGAGTTCTCCTTACGAGTCGTGAGGATCTCGCAAGTGTATTTTCTCCTTAGGAATTGTGGGGATCCCTAAGTGTGTTTCTCCCTTGTGAGTCGTAAGGATCTCACGCGGGTGATTTCTCCTTACAAGGTCGAGAGGACCCTGTAAGTGTCTTTTAACGAGGTTGCGCCCTTTCGGGTTTTCACAAACACTTGCCGGTAGTCCTGCTGTTTTTACTCATGGAGCCCTTTCGGGTTTTCATCCGTACCCATTTTGCTTATGGACATACCGTTTTTTTTAATTCTTTTTATTCTCTTTTTTTTACGAGGTCGTGCCCTTTCGGGTTTTCACGAACACTCGCCGGTAGCCCTGCTGTTTTTACTCACGGAGCCCTTTCGGGTTTTCATCCGTGCCCATTTTGCTTACGGACATACCGTTTTTTTATTTATCTATTTTTTTATTATTATTATTTTTTATCGGCTTTGTCATGTTTTAATCCATCGTAGTTTATCGACGTCTCGGTCAACAGCTAGTTTAAGGACGTAGTGGTCCGTCATTAGTTTAAGGACGTTTCGGTCCGTTGTTAGTTTAAGGACGTTTCGGTCCGTCATTAGTTTAAGGACGTTTCGGTCCGCAACTAGTTTAAAGAAGTTTCGGTCCGTGGTGAAGAAGGTCGGCTACTACTTATAGAGTTCGGGCTTAGGAAGATAGCGAGCGGACATAGTCGTCGTCATCTATCATTGATCTAGGCTGTGACTCATTAAGCGTAGTATTTCTTTAGGAAGTGACCGTTTATTAGCCTGAAAGGCCTTTCACCATGCGTATCCATGAGTAGATAGGCTCCACCCTGATAGACCTTGTCTATGATGTACGGGCCTTCATAGTTCGGCTCAAATTTTCCCCGCTTGGCGCGATTGGGGATCATCGGTCTTTTGACCACTAGCACGAGTTCGCCTTGGCGTAATGTCCTCGGCCTGGTCAATCTTTCATATGAGCGCGTCATCTTTGCTTTGTAAGCCTCCAGATTTTGTTGCGCTATGAGCCGGGTTTCATCAAGGGCATCAAGCTCCTCAAGCCGAAGGTGAGCATTTTCTTCGTCCGTCAGCTCGTAGTGGACCGCCACTCGTAGAGAGGGTAGCTTTATTTCGAGGGGGAGTACTGCTTCTGTACCGAAGACTAACGCGTACGGCGTTGTGTTCATGGCCGTCTTGAACGCAGTTCGATACGCCCAGAGAGCTTCTTGCAGTCTCTCGTGCCAGTCCTTCTTATTTTGGGACACCGTCTTCTTCATGATCTTTGTCAAGGTCTTGTTGAAGGCCTCAGCTAAACCGTTAGCTCGCGGATTATAAACTGAGAAATATCTCCAGTCTATGTTATGCTGTTGCGAAAAGCGGCTGATCTTATGGCTCCTGTAGGCTGGCCCGTTATCGGAGATGATCCGTCGCGGAGTTCCAAACCGGTAAATGACGTGCGTCTTGAAGAAATGGAGGATATTCTCTGTCTTCACTTCCCTCAACGGTACCGCTTCTGCCCATTTGGAGAAGTAATCAGCCGTCGCCAAGATGAATCGATGTCCCCTGGACGATGCTGGTTCGATAGGGCCGACTATGTCAGTTCCCCACATTTCGAACGGCCAGCTAGCCACCGTTGGATGTAGTGGATTTGGATGCTGGTGGATGAAGTCCCCATGGATTTGGCATGAGTGGCATTGCTTCGCATATTTGAGGTAGTCCTGAATCATCGTGGGCCAGTAGTAACCCATCCGTTTAATCTTCAACTTCATCTTTGGGCCTGCTTGGTGAGAACCACAGAGTCCGTTATGAACTTCCTGAAAGACTCTTTTCGCTTTGTCAGGTCCTAGGCATCTCAACCACAGAGAATCAAATGACCTATTGTACAGAGTATCATTGACGAAGGCGAAAGACAGAGCTCGTTTCATAAGCTGATGTCTTGAGGACGCATCTTCGGGCGTTCGACGGTATTTGAAGTAGTCTATAAAGACTTCTCTCCAATCTTCGGCCTTTTCCCGGTCTTTTATTTGCACGGTCGTCTGCTCAGTCGTTCCCTTTTCTTCGGATGATTCCGGAGATATTTCTGCTGGGGGAAGCACCCGACGGCTTTGTACCACAATTCTGACGTCATCGAGATTCTCGTCAGCCAGTTCTTTAGCGAGCTTAGCTAATGCGTCCACTTTGCTATTTTCCGCACGCGGTATGTTTTCCAAAGTGTAGGAGGGAATTTGGGTCAACAGTTGTTGCACCTTTTTGCCGTACTTTACCAGCTCTGGTTTGCACGTTTGGTAGTCGCCATTTACTTGACTGACGACCAGTTGGGAGTCTCCATATATGAGGAGGTCTTCAATTCCCATGTTGATGGCGATCTCGAGGCCTGCTATCAAAGCTTCGTATTCGGCTTCATTGTTCGTCCTCGGTTCTGTTAAAGAGAAAGCAAAGCGCATTATTCCTCTTTGTGGAGTCACGAAGATAAGGCCTACCCCCGATTTGATTATTGGGGTACTTTGTTTGTGCTTCTTCATGGAAGATGCTCCATCGAAATAAAGCTCCCATCAGGTATCACCACCGTCGATCGCGTCAAACGCATGTTCGTCTGGCAGTTCGCAATTCAGAGGGGAATTGGCAGGTATCGGATGCTTAGCGAGGAAGTCGGAGATGGCCTGGCCTTTTACTGCCTTGAGAGGTTGATAAGTTATCGAGAACTCCGTCAAGAGTAGGGCCCATTTAGCGAATCGCCCCGTCAATATGGCCTTTGACATCAAATATTTGAGAGGGTCCACTTTCGAAATGAGACGGACTTCATGCGCCAACGCATAGTGCCTGAGCTTTGTTATCGCAAAGATCAATGCTAGGCAGTGTTTTTTGATAGGAGAATAGTTGCTTTCTGCCCCCAGGAGAACTCGACTCAAGTAATAGAGAGCTCTTTCTTTTCCTTGGTCATTCTCTTGTGCCCACAATGCGCCTAAGGAACCTTCGAGGGCGGTTATATAAAGGATGAGAGGTTTTCCCTTGGCCGGAGCAGCCAACACTGGCGGATTTTGCAGGTATTGCTTGATTTCGTCCAGCGCACTCTAGCATTTGTGATCCCAAACGAAAGGGGTTCCCTTCTTCATCAGGTGACTGTAGGGACGGCGCTTGCCTGAAAGATTGGCTATAAATCGCCGTATGTACGCGAGCTTCCCTTGGAGAGATCGCAATTGCTTGAGAGTTCTAGGCGGAGGCATTTCCATGATCGCCTTGATCTTCAACGGATCTATTTAGATACCCCGGTGTCGGACGATGAATCCTAGGAATTTCCCTGAGGAAACTCCGAATGCGCACTTGAGAGGGTTCATCTTCAAGTTGTATTGTCGAAGGCATTGAAATACGGTCTTCAGATGCTCCAGATGCTCTTCGTATGACTTGCTCTTAACCACGAGGTCGTCGATATAGCATTCGACGATTTCATGTATAAGGTCATCGAAGATCTTCTTCATAGCCCTTTGGTAGGTGGCACCGGCGTTCTTTAGACCGAAGGGCATCACCTTGTAGCAAAATATACCCAAAGGGGTCCGGAAAGCGGTATGCTTCTGGTCTTCGGGATGCATCTTTATCTGATTATATCCTGATGAGCCGTCCATGAAGGAGAAAACCTCATGAGTGGACGTGTTATCTATCATCAATTCGGTGACTGGCACTGGGAAATCATCCTTCGGGCATGCTTTATTGAGATCTCGAAAGTCCACGCATATGCGCACTATCCCATTTTTCTTCATCACTGGAACGATGTTGGCGATCCAGTCGGGATATTAAACTTCTTGGATGAAGCCAGAGTCGATTAACTTCTTGACCTCGGCGTTGATACTCATCTCGAGCTCGAGCCGCATTCTTCTCGGCGCCTGTTTGACTGGCTTGACATCCGGGGATATCGCCAGTCTATGCACAGCGATTTCTGGGTCTAGTCCTAGCATTTCGGAATAACTCCACGCGAAGCAATCTCTATGCTGTACAAGCACGTCTTTTAACGCAGCCGCCTTTTCTTCAGATAGCAGCTCACTGACAAATGTCAGTCGCGGGTCGTTCGCCATCCCCAACTCAATTTTCTTGAGGTTATCTGCAGTAGTATATATTCCATCTTCCAGCTCTTTTGGCGCTAGTGGGAATTCTGAGATCACCTCGTCATTGCTGTTTTCGAAGCACCAGGGAAGGTCATCCATGTTCTCGGACCCTTCTTTTGATATTGTTATCATGTGACAAGTACGAGCTCGATTCCAAGACCGATGTGGATCTGGTTCTGCTTTCGTGGCTTTGGGTTCGTGCTTCTGTGGCGGCGTTACCCTCCAGCTGTCTGACAGAGCGAACTTGCCGAGCTGATACTGATCTTCAACCCAATTCTTGAAGGTGAAGCAGTCTTCGAGAGGGTGCCCTATTACTCGGTGATAGGAGCAATAGTTTGGGTGTGAGACTTCGCTTGCTTGTTCGGGGTGCTTGGACTCCGGCAGTGTAAGCATCTGGTATCTTATAGCTCGGTCAAGTATCTTCTTCGTCTTGTCCTGAGGAAAAGAGTATGCTTGACCCATCTTCTTTACAAGGGATAGATCTGGACCGCTCGATTCCCGCTTGCGTGGCTTCTTAGTCCCGCTTTGTTGCCGTCGAGCGCCCTTTTCGCTTTTCGACTTGTTTCTGCTTCTGCGCCGAGCCTTTTTTACCATAGGTTGATAGGGAGCGGCACTTTCATCTTTCGTGGCCTGTTGTAGGAGGCGTTGCGTTTTGTCTTTCTCGTAGATGGCCATTTCGCGGTTGTGGTCGTCTCGGACTTTCTGACCAGCTTCCCTTATAAGCTTGTCCATTTGTTCTTCGAACGACGGACTGGGCACTTTTGCATTAGGAACTTTTACTAGTTTAGGATTAGCGTCCTCCCATTGAGCATCCGCTTCTTCATTGAAGTCATGCACGACGTAGCAATCACGGAGTAGCTCTCGTTTCTTGGACCGAATGTAACCAAGCCCGATTGTTTCCATCCTCCCACTAGGCAACTTGTGTTGAGTCTCGGGAACGTTCCAGACCCTGTCATAGAATTTGGCTTTTCGAGCGGTCTGCTTAAAAGGTATCCCCTGGTGCTTCAACAGCCTCTTCAAGCCTTCTGTATAATATCTAGGCAAACGGATGGGCTGAAGCCTGTCAAGCGTAGGATCCGCACCGTGCCAGATTTCTTTCTCCACTTTGGTTTCTTCAGAGCGGTAGAATAGGATTGCCTTTTCGCCTTCTCACCTGGGAGGGACAAGAACGTCCGCAGCTCCTCTACACTGTAGGTATCGAGCGCATCCAGTTCTTTATGGTGTTTAAGTGGAACCATGGTAACTTGTAGGCTTTGCTCTTCATCAGCGACAGTTTGTATTGAAGGTCGAGCGGAGAATATGGCATGGACCTCATCTTCCGAGTCACTGCCAAAGATCAACGTAGGAGCGGATGGTCCTGGCTTGTTGTATTAGGGCGGACCCGAATAAACTATCTCCTCTTCCTCCTCGGTATCACTCCCGAAGACAGGGATGGTGGCGTTAGTTTTGTTCTCCGGCTTGTGACACCTCTCCGTGTCTTCGAAATCCGGTAAGAAGTATTTTGTATCTTCATATTTGTGAACTTCATTCACGGAGAACGGGTTCAGTTCTCCCGTCACGGTATACTCGAGACCATCCTAAAAATATTTCATACACTGATGCTGTGTAGAAGGGATGATGTTGTACTCGTGTAACCATGGCCGGCCGAGCAGAGCATTATAGCATGTCTTGGCGTCTATGACGTGGAATTTAATGTCCATGACGAGCAGCCCAAAGCGTAGCATCAGTATCACAGATCCAAGAGTTCGGGATGATTGGGAGTCGAAACCAGAGATGGTGATCTTATCCCGAGCGAGGTGCTAGACGCTCATGCAGATTTCCTTTAACATGTTAGTTATATATATGCCCTAGAGGCCATTGTTGTACATATGATGTATATTATGATGGATGCTTGGATATATACAGAGAGGACTTTCTTGCTCGTCATAATAGTATGCTATTTGGTTTCACTTTATCTTAACATGTTTACTTGTATTCGTTTACTGTTTTTCTCTCACATGTTGATAAAGCTCTTAGGATCTGTACTCGACAACTGGGATTATGATGAGATCATACTAGTGGGGCCACGGTAGTCGATGAGTACATCCTATAACTGTTCCTAGTCGAGGGTATATCGAGACAGGGCATCGATACACCAGCGTAAACTAGCGTATACGCATCTTGACCCATATGATGGGCGATGGATGATCCCATATCCATCGGTGTTTGACATCAGAGATGGTGTACGGGTGCTCAGTGGAGACTGGGTACACTGGACGGACTCGCCGAGAACTCCCAGATGGTGATATACCACACGTCAGATGGCGGTTCTCCGGTGACACTGGTACAGGGTAGTCTGTAGACCCGAGATCGTCATAGAGTCTTGTGTGATTCCCACTGTGCTTTGATTTCCACCTTACCACGTCCAAGAGGGCATGCAAAAAGATAGCTTTTGGGTACAGTCCCGAATCACATGGAGGCAATGAGCGATAGGAGGGGATTCGTCTCTCCCGGTATAGGGAGTTGATGTTGTGCTGTGTTCGATTGGCTATAACTGGTAGTCCCTGGCCAGGGCTGATATAGAGTTATACTGGTAAGTGTTACCAGCAGTTTCTCGACCTGTTATGAGCCTCACATCGACACGACTTATCGGTTACTGGGGTCTGACGTATACCACCCCTAGACTTGATATGCAACATATCAGACGAACAGACCGGACTGTACGGGAGTGTTATTGATTGGATTCACAGGAGAACGGACATGCTAGCTTGTTGATCTTCTGATCGCTCAATACCTGGGTGGCTGTTACGTTTAGCTAACCGCTTGCATCTTGTGGGTGTTTGATATGATCATCACCTGCTACCGGCGTATTGACGATTCTTTAGAGTCCTATACAGAGGTTTCTTGTCTCAGGCAAAACGGAGTAGAGGCACATATGTGATATGTGCAGGACCGAGGATAATACAATATGAGATACCGTATTATATTCTCGCGATATTTAGATATGAACCGGGACATCGGATCAAGTGTTGATTCGATGAATCGGTACATGATATATTAGTCGGTTTTATTCGATATAGCCGGATCGTCGGATCAAGTGTTGATTCGATGATTTAATGTATAATGATATATATGATATATTGTATTACATTATCTAATATTGGCTCGCTTTATTATTTCATTTTCTCACCGGATTAATACATTGATATATATGCGATATATGTTAATTGTATTATTTTCTTTTGTTACAAATATAATATATATGTGATATATATTATAGTAACATGATATGATTTATTATGAAACATGTTTAAGGATGATAAAAAAAGATTAGGGTTTGATTAGGGTTAGCTTCTTCTTGCACCATCTAGAAGCATTGCTTTTGTCTTGGTTAAGATATTATGTTGATATTTATCCATGACTCATTACTTAACCTAACCAAACCCTAGCTGTAGTTTATTCTCTATAAAGGTTAAGCTTCTCATTCTTGACCATGGTTCCATAATCAATCATATATTCTTATCTACTATTCATCACAAAAGAAATCATCTCATCATTTTTCATCCTCTTCTCTCTTGAGTTTTGAAGAGAGCTCACTAGTTATTTCTTTTGTGATAATTTCTTGTGAGAAAGTGATATAAAAAGAAAGCATAAATACTACTCCATCATCCTCATCTAATCTAGCCTATTAGATTAGGGTGTTCACCTCATTAGAGTGAGAGAGCTTGAGCTATTGCAATTTCGACGTAGATCATCGGAGAAAAGGAATACGACAAGCTATAATGGATCGTTCGAGTCGTGGAGCCTCTCTTGAGTCCGGGAGATCGTTGATCGCGGCAAAGGGACTTCTACTCGGAGCTTGTGAAGCGAAGGAGCGGACTACAAAGGTTGTAATCCCTCACACTTAGTAGTAAAGATGTTTACTTGCATGTTAAACCCTAATAATCTAGCAAAGATCCCGTCATTGGGTTGTTCGGCACGTCTAAAATTTTATTCGGGCATGTTTGATGCCTTATGAACCTTCACAAGAGTGCCTAGGAACCCTACAGTAGTATTAGAGCCTAGCTAGAGTATTAGGCAACGCGTATACGAAGTTAAAACTCCGAACGAACTCCGATACGACGAAATAAAACCCTCTCTGGACATTTTTTAAAAACTGTGATTTTTCTGTATTAAAAATATCTAAAAATAACAGCAGGGAAATATAAGAGTAACAGTGAAAAACGACTGGCTGAACCGTAGGTACTGCCACGAAACCGCGGCCAATCCTTGCTTGGGCCGTGGAACCGCGGCCGTACTGTAGAGTTTGACTTTTTGTTTTCTACAGTTATGACCGTCTCTGTTATTTATATTTTTTTGGGTATTTTTAATCTGACTCAAGTGTTGAGCATTCTTGGGTTTATTTTTTAATCGTAGATTCGATCGGAATATCTAAATTCGTTATTATTTCCGGATATTTAGAAACTGTTAAAATGTTCGAACGGATATCATTAACTCACTTTTTCCCGATACGAAAAACTTTCAAGTGTTGAATTTTTTATCGGGTTTAAATCTTTCGGAAAAATGTGCAAGTAACACGGTGGACCCTCTAGAAGACAACAAACCTTAACTCGACTATGTGACCGTCTTGAACTGCCTCTAAACCTTAGGGTTTGGGGCAGTACGGCGTGCCACATGTGAGGCGTTGGCTTGACCCTTCTACGGCTGGATCACTGGTACTGTGACATATTCTGGGATTATTTGAACTCCGCTCAAGTGTTGAGCTGTTTAGGAAATTTTGGATATTTGATTATCTGTTCGAAAAGTTTAATACTGTCTATTTATCTGGAATGTGATACAATATGTGGAATTCATATAGTTAGGCATGAAATGCGAAGTATGTGATATTTCGGATTTACGATGTCTAAAGTGATTGTGGATTCCAAATATTGTAGTTTTACAATTTCTTTTCTGTGACCGTAAGTGTAGTATGTAGTTGTATTGCCGGTTTTCATTGCTATATGACAACGACGATCGGTGTATGCATACTTACTTACGTTGATGATATGTGATATTATGTGTTGCTGTGATATGTTATATTGGATCGTCGTGTTCTGAATAGCCGGGGGTTTTATGTGAGATGAGGGTTTTTATTTTCATTCATGTAAAATTCATTCGTATGTAATATTCTTTTATTGGGGCACTTCCGGGATGAGGTTGATGTCACCATTGTATATTATTTACTTTTCCGTATTAGGTAGACCCAAGGAGGGGAGCACAAGTAACCGGGTTTTAGGGTCCAGTGGGAATCCATCTCGAGGAGTCGAGACCGGGTCTCCTAACCCTAGAATTGACAGTGTTACTTGCTGCTCTCGTAGGGGTCTTGGGATGTGGGTTTGGCTATTCGTCGCGACCGTGGAATCCGTGTTTTATACCGACTCGTATTGAAAACACGGATATCCTAGTATATCCAATATTTCATATATGTTCTTCTGCTGCAATGTTCTGTGATGAGATCATATTATTGCCTGAGACGAATGCTTATACTATATATATATGCTGATATATAAATATTACTGCTTTCATTTCTTCTGTGATACTTAGGAAGCATAAGCTGATGGGATTTTATTAATGTGATTAATAAAAAGAAAAGAAACCTAAAAGATATTGTAGAATCAAAACTTTATAAAAAGGGTAGCTACAGTTTTTCTTTGCACAGCGGTATATATGATATACCCTGCACCTTATTCGATGAGGAAAGAGCCGAGATCCCTTCACCGGGAGTGACCTCTTTAGCGAAACTGGCAGATGCTACAAAACTCGGTTTGTCTTTTGATTGCTTTTAGAGTTTTGCTTTGCACAGTGATATATATGATATATTCTGCATCTTATTCGATGAGGAAAGAGCCGAGATCCCTTCAACGGGAGTGACCTCTTTAGCAAAACTAATGAAAGCCTCAAAATCACTCCATTTCAAAATTCCACTTGATTCTACAACGATATCAAGTTCATTACGCTCATGGTTTTCTAAAAAACCTGCGTAGCCCTCCGTCAATTCAGATAAGTAATATTTAGTATTCGTGCTGCGGTAGTTTGGCATGCGTTAAGGGGTAGTGTACGGTAGCTGATTATTACTTATCTGCAGCATGAGATGCGATTGGATTAGGGTATTCGTACGGCGTTGTTTGGCGTGCGTCAAGGGTCATACGGGTGGGTTTAATTCAATCACGAATTGTACGGGTTGAACTTGACTAGCGGACTATGGGTTGTTTGGCATGCGTCAAGGTCATAACACGCTAGGGGCAAAATATTATCGGGAATTTCAAGTGTTGAAATTTGCAATGAGATTGCATACCTCCTATGAGATAGTTGGATCCCGATACCCACTGCGAGTAAGAGTTACTCCTGAGAGAGTTTTACACAGTACAATTAGCCGATCAAGTAGGTGTCTAGAAAAGTGTTAACGGGGTTACGCCTCTAGGAAAACGAGGTTTATTTTAATTAGGTCCGTGCGAAAGCACGGGGAACCTCCCTCAAGTACCGACACTGATCTGGCTGATAGATTGACGAAATTGTAGGGTGTAATTAATCCCGGCTAATCTTACCTTTTAGGGTTTGAAGGAAGATTTGATAAAAACAGTGGGAGACATCCTGATTAGATAAGATAATAACCAATCTAATCTTGCAAGAGCATACGCTAAAGTTTTTTCTTCTCTCTCTCTCCAGGTAGCGACCATGTCAGGTCATAATCAAGATAATAATATGGATGTATTGACTGAACCCGCTTATTATACTGAGCAGGGGAACATTGGACCCGTTCTTTCTTATAAGAGTTATAAGACTGGACAGGGAATAGGAGAATATCTGGATTCTCAAGCTGCCCAAAAGAACATGCATGTTGATGCGTCTTCTTCAGGTGTGTTAGTTATTGAGAACTGTTTCTCAGTTCACCCTACGTCCTGGGTATTAGATACCAGATCAGGATCCCACATATGTAAATTGTTACATGGGCTACGTAAAGGTAGAGAACTGGGAAAAGGTGATCATTCCGTTCAAGTAGGGAATGGGGCAAATGTTGCAGCCAAAGCAGTTGGCGAATATCACCTAGTATTACCAAGTGGTGATACACTGATTCTGAATGAGTGCTATTATATACCGAACATGATGTGCAACATTATATCAGTTTCTTTATTAAATAAAGAAGGATATAATTTTGTAGTACAGGATAATGTTATGAACATATTCCTAAATCAAAAGTTGATTGCATCAGGCTCGTTACATAATGGCATATTCATTCTAAATCAAAATACAGTCCTCAATATACAAAACACACACAAGAGGAAAAGTTCAGAAATGAACGAATTCTTCTTGTGGCATTGTAGACTTGGCCATATCAATGCGACACGACTAGCTAAGTTACATAAAGATGGATATTTGAACCCGTTCGAATTATTATCTTATGATACTTGCCATTCATGTCTCAAAGGAAAAATGACCAAAGCTCCGTTTAGTGGACACGGAGAAAGAGTTACGGAACTCTTAGGACTGGTACATAGTGATGATGCGGTCCCATGTCTACACACGCCAGGAACGGTTCTTCCTACTTCATTACATTCACTGACGATCTCTCTAGATACGGGCATGTGTTCCTCTTGAAACACAGGTCTGAAGGTTTTGAGAAATTCAGAGAATATAAGCACGAAGTAGAGAACCAAACGGGCAAAAGTATGATGCGCTCAATGTATGATACGGGCAAAAGTATGATACGGGCAAAAGTATTAAGATCCTTCGATCTGATCGAGGAGGAGAATACTTAAGCAATGAGTTCCAAGATTATCTAAAAGAGAATGGGATTCTCTCTCAGCTTACTCCACCTTATACACCACAGCACAACGGTGTATCAGAACGAAGGAATCGCACTCTATTAGATATGATGCGCTCGATGATGAGTACAGCTGAGTTACCTATTTCCTTCTGGGGGTATGCGCTTGAGACAGCTATAGACCTATTGAATAGAGTTCCTACCAAATCTGTGCCTACCACTCCATATGAGATATGGAAAGGGAAGAGACCACATCTTAATTATATTAAGATATGGGGTTTTCCGGCCTATGTCAAAAGGCAAAATCCGGACAAACTCGAGGCAAGATCTGTCTTATGTAAGTTTGTAGGATATCCCAAAAATTCATAAAGTTATATCTTCTACCACCCCGAGGAACAAAAGGTGTTTGTTTCTCGACATGCCACTTTCTTAGAAAAAGGTTTTCTTATGAAACAGAATAGTGGCATTGAGGTAGAACTGGAAGAGGTTCCAGCAACACAAACTATAACAGAAGACTTGGTAGAACCAGAGGATTCAGTAGTACCCGACGAACCCCAGCCTTTCCGCCAATCTAGGAGGGTTTCTCGTCCACCTGAGAGATACTACGGTTTTCTCATTGATGGTGGAAGCGAGGATTGCATCATGGAAGATGATGACCCGACTAGTTTCGAGCAGGCCATCACGAGTGGTGACTCTGTGAAATGGCTGGATGCAATGCGATCTGAGATGGAATCCATGTACACCAACAAAGTATGGACTTTGGAAAATGCTCCTGAAGGGGTAAAACCCATTGGGAGCAAGTGGATTTTTAAAAAGAAATTTGGTGTAGATGGAAAAGTTGAGACTTTCAAAGCTAGACTTATAGCAAAGGGTTTTCGTCAATGACCAGGTGTGGATTATGACGAAACCTTTTCTCCAGTGGCTATGCTTAAGTCCATCCGGATCTTACTTGCCATTGCTGCATACCATGACTACGAAATCTGGCAAATGGATGTTAAGACCGCTTTTCTAAACGGTGATTTAGAAGAGTGTGTGTGCATGACTCAGCCAGAGGGCTTCGTAGATAGTGGGAGCAGCGGAAAGGTGTGCAAGCTGCTTAAATCAATTTATGGGTTGAAGCAAGCATCGCGGAGTTGGAACATCTGTTTTGATGTTGTAGTCAAAGAGTTTGACTTCATCAAAAATATTGATGAACCTTGTATCTATAAGAAGGTAGCAGAGAGTAAGGTTGTCTTCCTCGTATTGTACGTGGATGACATACTCTTGATAGGAAATGATATTCCTATGCTGCAATCAGTCAAGCTCTTCTTATCACAAAGATTCTCAATGAAAGATCTAGGTGATGCCTCCTGCATATTGGGAATCATGATCTATAGAGATAGATCTAAAAGGATACTGGGATTGTTCTAATCCAGGTACATTGACAGCATACTAAAGAGGTTTAGTATGGAAGAATCCAAGTGTGGGAACCAACCCACGATCTCTGGACTCACTCTCTCCAAAGAGATGTCTTCCAAGACTGATTTGGAGAGAGCTCGCATGCAAGGGATACCCTATGCTTCGGCAGTAGGCTCTATCATGTATGCGATGCTATGTACCAGACCCGATGTAGCATACTCACTAAGTGTAGTGAGTCGGTATCAAGCAGATCCTGGAGAGAGTCACTGGACAGCTGTGAAGAATATTCTCAAGTACTTACGAAGGACTAGAGACATGTTCTTGGTGTATGGTAACGGAGAACTCCGGGTGGTGTCCTTTACCGATTCCAGCTTCTAAAGTGATAAGGACGACTCTAAGTCGCACTCGGGATTTGTCTTTACCCTCAATGGAGGGGCGGTATGTTGGAAGAGTTCCAAACAGGATACCGTTGTAGACTCGACGATGAAGGCTGAATACATCGCTGCCAACGATGCTGCCAAAGAGGCCGTCTGGATAAAGAAGTTCATTAGTGAACTTGGTGTGGTTCCATCCATTGAGCATCCAATACCTCTGTATTGCGATAACAATGGAGCTGTGGCTTTGGCCAAGGAACCCAGGTCCCATTAGAACTCCAGACATATTTTGAGGCGGTATCACCTGATCAAGGAGATAGTTGATCGCCGGGAGATCGAGGTCAGGAGAGTAGATACGAAGTACAACACTGCGGATCCACTCACGAAGACCATTCCCCAGATACAGTTTGGGAGATTATTCGGGATGCTAGGTATGAGATACTACAGCAGCTGGCCTTAGTGCAAGTGGGAGATTGTTAGTTATGTATATGCCCTAGAGGCTATTGTTGTATATATGATGTATATTATGGTGGATGCTTGGATATATACAGAGAGGACTTTCTTGCTCGTCATGATAGTATGCTATTTGGTTTCACTTTATCTTAACATATTGACTTGTATTCGTTTACTGTCTTTCTCTCACATGTTGATAAAGCCCTTAGGATCTGTACTCGACTACTGGGATTATGATGAAATCATACTAGTGGGGCCACGGTAGCCGATGAGTACATCCTATAACTGTTCCTAGTCGAGGGTATATCGAGACAGGGCATCGATACACCAGAATAGACTAGCGTATACGCATCTTGACCCATATGATGGGCGATGGATGATCTCATATCCATCGGTGTTTGACATTAGAGATGGTGTACGGGTGCTCAGTGGAGACTGGGTACACTGGACGGACTCGCCGAGAACTCCCAGATAGTGATATACCATACGTCAGATGGCGGTTCTCCGGTGACACTGGTACAGGGTAGTCTGTAGACCCGAGATCGTCATAGAGTCTTGTGTGATTCCCACTGTGCTTTGATTTCCACCTTACCACGTCCAAGAGGGCGTGCAAAAAGGTGGCTTTTGGGTACAGTCCCGAATCACATGGAGGCAATGAGCGATAGGAGGGGATTCGTCTCTCCCGGTATAGGGAGTTGATGTTGTGCTGTGTTCGATTGGCTATAACTGGAACCAGTAGTTTCTCGACCTGTTATGAGCCTCACATCGACACGACTTATCGGTTACTAGGGTCTGACGTATACCACCCCTAGACTTGATATGCGACATATCAGACGAACAGACCGGACTGTACGGGAGTGTTACTGATTGGATTCACAGGAGAACGGACAGGTTAGCTTGTTGATCTTCTGATCGCTCAATACCTGGGTGGCTGTTACGTTTAGCTGACTGCTTGCAGCTTGTGGGTGTTTGATATGATCATCACCTGCTACCGGCGTATTGACGATTCTTTAGAGTCCTACACAGAGGTTTCTTGGCTCAGGAAAAACGGAGTAGAGGCACATATGTGATATGTGCAGGACCGAGGATAATACGATATGAGATACCGTATTATATTCTCGCGATATTTAGATATGAACCGGGACATCGGATCAAGTGTTGATTCGATGAATCGGTACATGATATATTAGTCGGTTATATTCGATATAGCCGGATCGTCGGATCAAGTGTTGATTCGATGATTTAATGTATAATGATATATATGATATATTGTATTACATTATCTAATATTGGCTCGCTTTATTATTTCATTTTCTCACCGGATTAATACATTGATATATATGCGATATATGTTAATTGTATTATTTTCTTTTGTTACAAATATAATATATATGTGATATATATTATAGTAACATGATATGATTTATTATGAAACATGTTCAAGGATGATAAAAAGAGATTAGGGTTTGATTAGGGTTAGCTTCTTCTTGCACCATCTAGAAGCATTGCTTTTGTCTTGGTTAAGATATTATGGTTGATATTTATCCATGACTCATTACTTAACCTAACCAAACCCTAGCTGTAGTTTATTCTCTACAAAGGTTAAGCTTCTCATCCTTGACCATGGTTCCATAATCAATCATATATTCTTATCTACTATTCATCACAAAAGAAATCATCTCATCATTTTTCATCCTCTTCTCTCTTGAGTTTTGAAGAGAGCTTACTAGTTATTTCTTTTGTGATGATTTCTTGTGAGAAAGTGATATAAAAAGAAAGCATAAATACTACTCCATCATCCTCATCTAATCTAGCCTATTAGATTAGGGTGTTCACCTCATTAGAGTGAGAGAGCTTGAGCTATTGCAATTTCGACGTAGATCATCGGAGAAAAGGAATACGACAAGCTATCATGGATCGTTCGAGTCGTGGAGCCTCTCTTGAGTCCGGGAGATCGTTGATCGCGGCAAAGGGACTTCTACTCGGAGCTTGTGAAGCGAAGGAGCGGACTACAAAGGTTGTAATCCCTCACACTTAGTAGTAAAGATGTTTACTTGCATGCTAAACCCTAATAATCTAGCAAAGATCCCGGCTTTGGGTTGTTCGGCACGTCTAAAATTTTATTCGGGCATGTTTGATGCCTTATGAACCTTCACAAGAGTGCCTAGGAACCCTACATAACACCCGTACGTTGAGGAAATTAACGGAAGATCCATTGTCGACCAGGATTTTTCCTATCTTTATATCATGGCAATACCCTGAGACATAAAGTGGGCGATTGTGTTCGCACGTCCCAAGGAGAAGGTCCTCGTCACCAAAAGTGACATCGGCCGTGTGCACTTCTTCCAACTCATCCTTCATCTTTTCTTCGGCAAGGAAAGCTTGAAATTGCTCGGTGTCCTGTAGTGCCTTAATTAATGAATCCCTTGCCTCTTTTGATAGTAAAAGGGCGTCAAGAATGCTGAGCTGCGAGGGTAGCTTCCTCAGATGCGCTAGAACGTTGTAATCCACCTTATTTTTCTTCGGCGGGTCCTTGGCAGTTAACTCTTCCATGACTTGGTCATCTAGGGCAATATCCTCAGAGACCTTTTCTTTCCCTTTATTTTTTTTATTTGCGGGTCCGAGATTCTTTTCAGGTAGCGTACGATTACGCAACCGGATATTTTCGCAGATCTTCGGCTCTTCTTCTTTTCCCGAGGTGGACTCTTTAAAAAGGGGGCTAAGAGCCATCTCCTCGTCAGAGTCGCTCCCAAACGTGAGAACTTGCGATCCCCCGGCGTTAACCATGCGACAATCGCCGGTAGTTCTGTTAAGCCCCTCGGTCGTACCTTTATGCTCTCGACGAGTTTTGCGCTTCTCCCGCTTAAAATGTTGTCGGTGAGCAACATATCCCTGCCACCATTTATTAAAAGCTCTGCACTCTTCGGTGGGGTGCGAAATTTTCCGATGATACAAGCAGTAGAAAGGGTGCATTTTCGCTTCACCAGCAACGTTTCCTTCAGAGGGTGGTAGCTTCATATCCATTGATATGGCTTTAGCAAACCTTTTCCTCATCGTGAATCTGCTTTTATCTGCGGTAGATGTATTTTGCTCCAGCGGGAGTGTCTCAACTCTTTCGTCAAGTCGCTGGTGCTTGGCCCTTTCAAATATGACCGCCTCGCGTTCCCGATCAGCTTTACTTTTCAACAGAGCTTCGTTGAGGAATACGTCAATTGTTTCATCCGATGGCCCCAAAATGTCCGGTTTAGGATTTGCCCCCAGCTTCTCAGCGCAAGGGGTTTCCTCATCGTCTATAAATGAGTGGGAGATCATATGACAGCTCGCCACGTATTCCTCGGATTCATCCGATGAGCTGTCTCCCTCATCTTCCTCTTGAAAGACGCGGTTGAGGAACTCTTGGAGTGTGATGGGAGTCCGTGCTTTCTGGTTGTACTCCTCCAGTGCGTCAATTTGTCTTTGTAAGTCCGTGCACTTGTCGCCAGGCTTCACGGGCTTCTTGGATTTCTTCTTCTTTTTCTTTGAAGATTTTGAAGGCTGGTTGTGAGTGCTTGGACCACCACCATCGATCTTTGAAGTTGGGCGCGGCTTCAACATCCCTTCAAATTTTTGAGGTTCCAACGGGTTCTTCCACCTGATCGCTGGGCATGTCTGAAGATCGTTCAGCATCCTTTTTGTTTTGGTTGATAGCACGACCTCCCATGAAGCTTCTTCAACGAGGGAGCACGTTGCCCCCGGCGTATTCACCCTTTTAGGGGTGTGAGGCTGCGGCGGATTCACCTTCCATCTGTCGGACAACGCCAACTTGCCCTGTTGGTACTGATCTTCAATCCAATTTTTGAAGACGTAGCAGTCCTCGATCGGATGACCCAATACTCGGTGATAAGGACAGTAATTGGGATCATTGACGTCGTTTGGCTGCGACGGACGTCTTGGATCCGGCAGATTTATGAGTCGGTTGCGCAAGGCCAGCTCGAACAGTCTTCTCGTTTTATCTCGAGAAAACGAGTAAGGACGTCCTAGCCTTTACTCAAGGGGTATGCGCGAACGCATATTATTTTGACGGACCACCGGCTTCAAGTTGCTCGGCTGTTGTTGAGCGTTGGCGACAACAATCGCTTTTCCCTTCCCCTTCTCGTTTCGAGAGTCCGGCTTTGGAGGGGGCGGTCTATGGCCCATCTGGTCCATTTGAGCTAGCTTGTCGATCAGGGCCTGGAAAGTAGTCGGCTTGAAGAACATCATGAATTGAGATATGGTCGCCTGCGGATCGAGGGTTTCCACAAACATGCCTACTGCCGGAGTCTCTTCTATGCGTTGCTCGCATTTTGACCATAAGTTCCACCACCGCATCGCATATTGGACCCACGTCTCGCCCGGCTTCACCCTGGCGTTAATCAATGCCGTTATCGGGGTGCGTTCGCCGGCACTTGCGAAATGCTGGGTAAACAGCAGTTCCATCTCCGCAAATGTCTTGATAGAGTCGTTTGGGAGCTCGGAGTACCACTCGAATGCTGTATCCGATAAGCTACCAACGAACTGGCGAAGCAACAATTTATCATCACCGCCGGTGTTGCCGTAAAGCGCCCTGAACTGGGTCACATGTTCATAGGGGTTGCCAGTCCCCTTATAGACTTGGAACTTTGGGATGGTGTAGCCCGGCGGGTACTTTATCTGATCGTTCCAGCTCGGATATGGTCGCCCCGTTTTAACGACCTGACCGGCTGCCTCAGTTGCCTGGTGAACCCTTATCTGCTGAGCTATATATTCATCTAGGGCAGCTTTAGAAATTGTCTCCTCCTTGGCTGTTGACAGAGCCGGTGGAGGATTCGACGTCTCTCTTCGGTCATCTTCAAGGACGATCGGAGGATCTTCGGCAGGAGGATCTTGCTGGATCATCATACCCACCATGTCCTGGAAGAGAAGGGCCATTCGTTTTATATTGGCTGCTTGTTCCGCAGCCTTTTTATCCTTCTTCTCCAATATTCTGCGAAGGAATTCGGCGTCGGTTTCTTGCTCCTGGCGCTGATCAGAGGACGCTTTGGGGCTTTCTTTTGGCCCAGTGAGTGTGGCCATCGCGTTCATCATTTCCTGGAGCTTTTGCTGTTGCTCCTGAGCTTTGGTCACTGACCGTGTAAGCGGTCTATGACCTGTAGATGCACGGCTGTCCTCCTTCCCCGACGCCATGTATACAGTATGGACTACAATGCCCCCGGACTTAGGGCGTTTAGGTTCGCCACCTTTGGCATTTGCTGCAGGCATAGGGACCTTCTCCGGCCTTCTTCTCTTGTGGGCCGTTGAAGTTGAAGGGGTCGTTGCAGCGGGCACCTTGGATGTTGTCGTCCTTTGCTGTTTGTCAGGACGATTCATTTTCTTCCTGCACTTTCGCCCTTTTCTGCCGGCGAGAGTGATCTTGGTCGATTACGGAACCTTGAACCCTCTGCCAGACTTTATAAATTTTGGAGGACAGCCGTTGAGGAGGCTGCTCCAGCTTTGTTTCTATAACACTCTCCGCAGGTGGAGGAGATCTTTTCAACGTGGCAGTCGGAGAGTTCTTGCGTACCCTCCTTAGCGGTTCAAAACTGTTCTCAGTTGGAACAGCAACATTAATTTCCACCATTGGAGCCAGTGGAGTTAGCCCTGAGGGGGAGTTGCCCCCGGCCTTCCTTACTCGGCGCCAGTGGCGACGTCGAGCATGACGAGCTGTTGGGACTGGCTCGGCGATAGGGATAATTTCGTTTTTCCCCCTGTCCGGATGAGGCGCCGCTGGTGCCAGCCTCTTAAAGACTGATGTTGTCTTTTGAGTGGCGATGTTCAGTCTGTCAAAGACAGACCCTCGAGTAGGAGCGGGAGCCGGAATAGTCAGCCTTGAAAAGACCGACTCTTTAACAGGAGAAGCCTCCTTGGCGACTTCAGGAGCAGAGGTGGCTATCTTCCTCGGGACGGCCACTTCAGGGTTCATGGGCTTCTTGACGGGCCCATCAGAGCTCTGGTTCAACCTGGTAAAGACAGAGGCTGCCGGCTTGGTATTGGACGACCCGTTGAAAGGGGTCGTGGTAATAGCGAGCCGATCGAAGACCGACTTCTTTTGCGCTTCCGGTGCGGGCACTGGAATGGTGAAGCTTGCTGGCGGGAGCATGGTCCCGAAAAACAGACCGGTGGTGGCCTGAGTCACTTGTTCCACCGGCATAGTAAGGACGGAGGCCGCTTGAGGCCCATAGGCTACACCTCCAGGTGAGGCGGAGCGTCGGTTGCATTTGCATTTGGAGCAGCTCGAGCAGTTGGATGCCATTGATGCTTGATTTCTGTCTAGGAAAAAGACTAAATCTTAGTAACTTGAAACCCAAAGGCAACCATTAACAAACCGCGATTCGTTCGCGAAGACGACACACGAAGTGTTGAGTGGAAAGAGGAAAAGGTTCCACCGGGCGTACCAGAATCTGTTCCCCTCCGAACGGCGGCCAGGACATGGGACGTCTCGCCTGTGATTCGGGGCAGATGCTATTTGGTTTTATCCTTCCACCTCTCCGAAAATGCCAAGTTGATTTATGGCACCGTGTATCGGAGGTTTAGACGGATGCGGCCGATGTAGCAGACTTCGTCAGATTCCCCCTCACTTGAGGGGGTTTTGATTGTAGGGACGCTCTTCCCTGCAGGCGCAAGCCCCTGCAGTTAATTATGCTACCGCATCGCGGTAACAACTCTCTCCTTCTCCAGAATTTCAGTTCGTATCGTGTGTGTTTGTTTTTTTTTGGTTGCCCGTGGATTGTATATGGAGACTAAGTTATGCCGTCGCCCGTAGGACGTGGATTAGTCCAAATCTGTATTTACTTAGATTTGAGTTTGGTGTTTTAGTTTAAGGATACGTTATCCATATTGAGGCTAAGATCAACTTAAACGTTCGTTAAGGATACGCTAGTCTGATTTGAGACTAAGATCAACTTAACGGAAAGAGCATTTAGGGGCTTTATTGTTCCAATTTAGGGACGTAGTGGTCCATTTAATATATGGCCGTCGGGACCCGTCACCTCTCTGACGACGTTGAAGGATTACAACGACGGGTGTCAGAGGAGTTCGGAGATGTACCCTTGAACCAAAGTTGATTGGGGGTCTTATAGTCCAATTGGGACTAAAGTCTGTTTGAATGTTTAAGGATACGTTACTATATTTGAGGCTAAGATCAACTCAAACGGAATCGTTTAGATCCGACAAAAGAGCGTTTGGGGGCTCTATTGTTCCAGTTTAGGGACATAGTGGTCCATAGGTAGTTTAAGGACATGGTGGTCCATTGCCAGTTTAGGGACATGGTGGTCCATTGCCAGTTTAGGGACATGGTGGTCCATCATTCCAGTTTTGGGGACGGATATTAGTTTAAGGACGCATAAGTCCATGGGTTTAAGGACCCCACAGTCCGTATGAGTGTGTTTAAGGACGCATTAGTCCATTAGTTTAAGGACGCATAAGTCCATGGGTTTGAGGACCCCACAGTCCGTATTTTGGTTTAAGGACGCATAAGTCAATGAGTTTAAGGACCCCACAGTCCGTATTTTGGTCTAAGGACGCATAAGTCCATGAGTTTAAGGACCCTACAGTCTGTATTTTGGTTTAAGGACGCATAAGTCCATGGGTTTAAGTACCCCACAGTCCGTATTTTGGTTTAAGGACGCATAAGTCCATGGGTTTAAGGACCCCACAGTCCGTATTTTGGTTTAAGGACGCATAAGTCCATGAGTTTAAGGACCCCACAGTCCGTATGGATGTGTGGTTGTCGGGACCCATCACCTCTCTAACGTCGTTGAAGGATTACAACGATAGGTGTCAGAGGAGTTCAGAGATGTACCCTTGAACCGGATGTAAATTGATTTAAGGGAGCAGTCTTGCTCAGTCAATTTAATTTGAGGACTTACGGCCATGATTGGGCTAAGCCCAGTTGAGAATATTCAACGTTTTTATCTTTGGCCTATTAGGCCTGTGCTAGGGCTTTGCCCCTGTTTAATAATGCACTGCATTTTCTTTTGGCCTGCTAGGCCTTTTTGATTTTGGCTCTGTCCCTTTTAAATAATGCACAACATCTGTTTTTGTTTGGGCTCTGCCCTTTTTAAAATAATGCATTGCATTTTATTAGGCCTGTTAGTCCTTTTTTAATTGGGCTTGGCCCTTCTGTAAATAATGCAGTGCATTAATCAAACTGAAAGTGGCCACGTGGCCTGTCAGGCGCTTTGCGCCAATTATTGAGCACAAGTGCATGTGGAGATGACACGTGTCACGCTCTGGTGAGCGCAAGAGCAGTGCGCTGCGCCAGAGCGCTGCGTTGTTGCGCTGCCGACACGTGGCGCGCTCTGGCGAGTTGCGCCAATTTAAGAGAGCAGTGCTCTATTTTAAAAGCGCATAGCATAAGTTATTCTGGTGCTGACACGTGGCGCTCTCTGGTGGCTTGCGCCAAACCAAGAGCGCAACAGTGCAGATTTGCAAGTGCAAGGCACTATTTTAATTTCTTGATCCAAGAAAAGAATCTTTAAGATTCCAGAACCAATGGTTCATAAAAAAGGCAATGCCTTTGTTATTATTTATTTTTTTTATTGAAGATCCTTGATCTTGTTCTTAGATCAATGATCTATTCAGAAGAAGTTCTTCTTTTCTTATTCAAAGATTTTACCTTTCTTTCTTTTTGAGTTCTTCTCAAAATTCTTCAGAGTTCTCTCTCTGTTTCTTGAGTTTCTCTATTCTTTTTGTGTTGTGTTGTTTAGTTGGGGTCTAGGGGCCTTTATATAGTGCCAATTAATTTGTTAAATTATTTAAAGAGATCTCTCTCTGAGTGATTTGTGGAATTTTCCCCACCGTTGGATCTTTGATCCAAGGGCTTCTGTTTTACAGAAGAAAATCTTCTTGTTTTAACAAAAACAGAAAGATATTACTGGAATTTTAATTCTGTTTGGCGCAAACGCATCAGCGCTTGATACGTGTCACACAGCACAGAGCGCAGCGCAACTGCGTTGACACGTGTCGCGAAACGCAAGGCGCGGCACAACTGTGCTGGCGCAACTGCGCTGCCACGTGTCGCGCAGCGCAACTACGTGAGCGCAACTGCGCTGCCACGTGTCGCGCAGCGCAGAGCGCAGCGCAACTGTGCTAGCGCAACCGCACTGCCACGTGTCGCGCAGCGCAGAGCGCAAATCATCTGAAGCGTTGCTTCTTTTGTTTTTTACTTCAAGTCGAGCCTTGCTCTGATTGGGCGTGCTGTCTTGGGCGCTGCGCTCCCGACACCGTCGTGTCTGATTTTGACACGTGGCTTTCTGCGCGCTGCGCAGGGGATTTGAAGCGTTGCTTCATTTATTTTAATTCTCACTTTAATTTTCAAAATAGAGCTTTGCTCTGATTGAGGAAAACAGAAGCGTTGCTTCGTTTCCCACCTTGGAATTTGAACAGAGCTTTGCTCTGATTGCGGTAAACAGCCAGTTGCTGTAGTATCTCATGCCCAACGTCCCAAAAGTCTCTCGAATAGCATCTGGGGGATGGCCTCGGTGAGTGGATCCACTGTGTTATCCTCCGTGTCAATTCTTCTAACCTCTATCTCCCGAAGATCAATTATCTCCCTGATCAGGTGATACTGTCTAAGAATATGTCTGAATCACTGACAGAACCGGGGTTCCTAGGCCAAAGCCACAACTCCATTGTCATCACAATACACAGGTATTGGATGCCCAATGGTAGGAACCTAGTTCATCTCATGAACTCTATTCATCTAGACACCTCTTTGGCAGCATCGTTGGTAGCGATATAATTAGCCTCTATCAACGAGTCTGCTACGGTATATAGCTTGGAACCCTTCCAACATACCGTCCCTCCATTGAGGGTGAAGACAAAACCCTAGACTGACTTTCAGTCGTCCTTATCACTCTGGAAGCTCGAATCGGTAAAGGACTCCATCTGGAGTTCACCGTTACTATACACCAAGAACATCTCTTTAGTCCTTCTCAAGTACTTAAGAATGTTCTCCAGCTGTCCAGTGGTTTTCCTAAAGATCTTTTCGATACTTATTCACTACATCTAGTGAGTAAGCTACATATGATCTGGTACATAACATCACATACATGATTGAACTGTCTGCCAAAGCATAGGATATCCCTTGTATCCGAGCCTTCTCCAAATCAGTCTCGAGAGACATCTCTTTGGATAGAGTGATTCGTGAACAAGCGGGTACATTACCATGCTTAGAATCATCCATACTAAAACTCTTTTAGCATGGTGTCTATGTATCTGGATTGGGACAATCCCAAATCCATTTAGATCTATCTCTATAGATCTATAACCCCAAGATGTAGGAGGCATCAGTTAGATCTTTTATGGAGAACCTATGTGATAAGAGGTGCTTGACCGAATGTAGCATAGGAACACCCTTTCCTATCAAGAGTATGTCGTCCGCGTACAATACGAGGAAGACAACCATACTCTCTACAACTTTCTTATTTATACATGGTTCATCTACCTTTTTGATGAAGTCAAACTCTTTGACAACTTCATTAAACAGATGTTCCATCTCCGCGATGCATGCTTTAACCCGTAGATGGGTTTAAGCAGCTTGCACATTCTTCTGATACTCCCACTGTCTATGAACCCCTCTGGCAGTGTCATATACATGCTCTCTTCTAAATCACCATTTAGAAAAGCGGTTTTGATGTGTAGTCTGCTAGATTTCGTAGTCATGGTATGCAGCAATGGCAAGTAGGATCCTGATGGACTTAAGCATAGCTTTGAAAGTCTCAACTTTTCCATTTACACTAAATTATCTTCCTCAAAGATCCTCTTGCTCCCGATGGGTTTTACCCCTTCAGGAGCAACATCCAAAGTTAATACTTTGTTGGTGTACATGGATTCCATCTCAGATCGCATAGCACCCAACCATTTCACATAGTCTCCACTTGTGATGGCCTGCTCGAAACTAGTTGGGTCATCATCTCCATGATGCAATCCTCACTCCCACCGTCTATGAGAAAACCGTAGTATCTCTCAGGTGGATGAGGAACCCAACTAGATCTGCCGAGTGGCTTCGGTTCATCAGGGACTATTGAATCCTCCGGTTCCACCAAATCGTTAGTTATAGTTTGCTTTGTTGGAACTTCTTCCAGTTCTACCTCATCGCCACTAATTTCTTCCACAAGAAATTCCTTTTCTAAAAAGGTGGCATGTCGAGAAACGAAACATCTTTTGTTCCTCGGTGTGGTAGAAGATATCCCTCGCGAGTGTTTGGGATATCCTACAAACTTGCATAGAACTGATCTTGCCTCAAGCTTGTCCGGATTTTGCTTTTCAAAATAGGCCAGACAACTCCATATCTTAACTCTTTTAAGAGATGGTCTTTTCCCATTCCATATCTCATATGGAGAGATAGGCAACAGATTTGATCGGAACTCTATTCAATAGGTATGCAGCTTCTCAAGTGCAAGTCCCTGAAAGGAAATAGGCAACTCAGCAGTACTCATCATAAAGCGCACCATATCTCATAGAGTGTGATTCCTCCACCCCGATATACCATTGTGCTGTGATGTATACGGAAGAGTAAGCTGAAAGAGAATCTCATTCTCTTTTAAATAGTCTCGGAATTCCGTGCTCCAGTATTCTTCTCCCCAATCATATCGAAGGATTTGAATACCTTTACCCATCTGGTTCTCTTCTTCGTACTTATATTCCTTGAAATTCTCAAAAGATTCAGTTTTGTGTTTCAACAAGAACATATGTCCGTATCGTAAAAGAACATCGATGAATGTAATAAAGTACGTGGAACCATCCCTGGCATGTGTAGACATAGGACCGCATACATCACCGTGTATCTGTCCAAGAGTTCAATGGCTCTTTCTCCGTTTCCAGTAAACGGAGATTTGGTCGCCTAGTCTTTGAGACATGACTGGCAAGTTTCATAAGATATAAATTCGAACGGAAATATGCATCCTTATAGAACTTTAGCTAGTCTTGTTTCATCGATATGACCCAGTCTACAATGCCACAAGAAAACTTCGTTCATTTCTGAACTATTCCTCTTGTGTGTGTACGTTTAGAACTGTAGTTTGATTCAGAATGTATACACTGTTATACAACATACCTTACCCAATCAACACTTGATTTAGGAAAATATTCAAAATATTTGTTGGTACGAAATAACAGTCGCTAAGAATCAATGTATTACCAGTTGGTAACAGTTGGTGATATTTGCCAACTACTTTGACTGCAACAATTGCACCATCTCTACTACTAGAGATATATCACCCTTAACCAGTTCTCTACCTGTTTATAGCCCATGTAACAAATTACATGTATGGGATCCTGATCTGGTATCCAATACCCAGGACGTAGAGGTAAACTGAGAAACAGTTCTTGGTAATGAACACACCCGAAGACAATGCATTAACATATTTTTTCTTCGTTTGGGTGGCGTAGGAATCCGAATATTTCCCCATTCCTTGCTCAGACTTATGACAATCATAAGATAGAGCGGAACCTAGCCCAGTATAATAAGTAGGTTCGGTCAATACATCCATATTATTATCTTGATTAAGGCATGTCATTGGTCGTTACCAGGAGAGAGAGAAGAATAATCACTTTACATGTGCTCTTTGCAAGCGCTCTTTGCAAGATTTAGATTGGTTATTTTTATCTAATCAGGATGGCTCCCACTGTTGTTATCAAATCTTCCTTCAAACCATAAAAGGTAAGATTAGCCGGGATTAATTACACCCTACAAGTTCGCCAATTTTTCGGCCAGGCCAGTGTCGGTACTTTAAGAGATGTTCCCCGTTCTTTCGCACGGACCTAATTAAAATAAACCTTGTTTTTCCAGGAGCGTAACCCCGTTAACACCTTTCTAGACACCTACTTGATTGGCTAATTGTGATATGTAAAAACTCTTCCAGGAGTAACTCTTACTCGCAGTGGATATCGGGATCCAACTATCTCATAGAAGGTATGCAATCTCATTGTAAATTTCAACACTTGAAATTCCCGATAATATTCTTCCCCTAGCGTCCTACGACCTTTACAGAGGTCAATAAACCATAGTGCGCTAGTCAAGTTCAACCCGCCATTTCATGATTGAATTAAACCCACCTGCATGACCCTTGAAAGAGTTCAACAAGGTCGTACGACTACCCTAATCCAATCGCATCACATACTTTGCAGATAAGCACTAATCAGCTACCGCACACTACGTCTTGACAGAGGTCAACAAACGCAGCACGAATACTAAATAGTACTTATCTGAAATGACGGTGGGCTATGATAGGTTTTTTCAAGAAAACTTTTTGCGTAATGAACTTGATATCGTTGTAGAATTGAGTGATTTTGAAAAGTAGTGTTTTTGAGGTTTTTACTAGTTTCGCTAAAGAGGTCACTCCCGGTGAAGGGATCTCGGCTCTTTCCTCATCGAATGAGTTGCTGGATATTCTACAGGGAATACCGCTATGCAAAGCAAAAACTAAAAAAGCAATCAAAAAACAAAACAGAGTAGGTTGTATGTCACGACCCGAAGGTACGGAATATGAATGGCACTTAAATTATGAATGTCTCAAGGCGTAGCGTAATCTAAGTAAGCCAAAGCCCAGAAATCTAAACCATATAAAACAATAGAGTGAAGGAAAACTTAGTTAAAGAAAGCGATTTTAAACAAATAAGTCTAACTAAACATTTCAAAGCATTACCATATTTCCCAAAAATTTAGCCAGAGTCTCATTTGTAAATATTGGCCCCCAAATGGGTACAACACATGAAAATACATATAAATCATAAATAAAGGTATCCCCAAGTGGGAGCTAGCTCTTCGCCAAAGACGGAATCACAACCACATGCAATATGTATATCAAAGGCACGAAAATAAGCATCGGAAAGCAAGAAATAAGAAACACCACGTCGGCTCAAGTGAGCATCGACACCAAAAATCACAAATACAAGTCTCACAAGTCTCACCATCTAGTCAAATATACAAGGGTATATGGAGTGTACTAGATACAAAATAATACATAAAGTGGAAATAAGATATCCTCGCAACCCACCTATGAGCAAAGCCGCAAAACGATGTAATGAAGCAAACGGAGAAAGTACGCCCGCCGCTACTGTGCTGACGGGTCAAACCTGCAAGATATTGTGGCACAACGGGGGTGAGTTGCCAACTCGTGAGTAGTAAGTAATATCTAATAAGGCTATTGTAAACATGCACGCAAATGCGTCACAACCTACATATACCGACATGATGCGATGCACTAGTATGCGTGCAATATGAATGCATAATCAACATGAAACCTGAATATGTTTGGTACGAGAATGTAACGTTTTAGAAATCGTTATGCAAATTTTTCCGTTTTAGTGTAAAATAGTCGGTGTTTTCCGTTTTAACCCGATTGTGATCAAACTTCTGTATAGACTTGACGACACCTAGTTTAGCTAGAATAGTACTAGTGCGCGGGCTTTGGGGGTCAATTGGAAGGTTTGGTTCACATAGAATTTTTCCCTAATTAAATATTATTTTAAGTTGTTAATTATGCACTTATTAGTGGTAATTATAATTTTGGTTTTGGCTAATTACTTCTAGTGTAAATCTTTGCTAAACTAATCACTATAATTAGTCTTATTCCATTCTTACCAAATATCTAGATATTTTATGATAAAGGAATTTATTTTTTAAAAGAAAAGAAAAGAAAAGGTGGAATTTTGCATTAATGAGCATTTATTACATATTTTGCTAAAATTTCCACACACTTCACAAAACACCCCCCATTTCTCCTCTTGGCCGAGCCCTCCCCATGATCTGCCCTTTTCTTTTCCTTGCCCAATTTCATCTCCTCCAAGCTCAATAAATCATCAAAAATCCTTAAATAATCCTACAAAACACTTAAACAAATCATAACCCATCATTCTTCTTCACAAATCTTGCTTTGATCTTCAAGAAAACATCATTTTTGGAGGCTAAAATGATGGATCTAGTTTCTATTTTGTGTTCTTGAGGAGGTATAATTTCTAACATAAATCTTTAATTGTTATGTTTAAATCATTAAATTAGCTATTTAATTGTTTAATATAGCTTAATTAGCATGATTTGTGGTTTCTTGATAATTTTAGTGAAGTTCAAGTTAGGGTTTAACTTGATGAAAGGGTTAATTGTTAATTGATGATTAGGAAAACTTAACCTAGTGGGAATATGATAATTGTTGTTAATTCCTAAATTGTCTAATTGAGTTTTTAGCATACTAGGTTTTACTAAAACCTAATTGGGTGGATTTAAAATTATGGAAATAGTTTGGATAACTTAGTTAAGCTGCTTTGCGATATTTGTAATCGATAGAATTGTGTTAGCTTTAGACTTGTGCTAATATATGCGATAAGTTGCTTACTAGGTTTCAGTGAATTTTGGACGTGGGTTCAATTGATCGTTGTGAGGTTATATATATTATCTTCCTCGTATTTTATTGTGTTGTGTTTACGCGATCGGTATGATCGGAGTCTAGACTTGGTGGTTGTGTGGTTTAGCGACCCTAGCTAGGGTTTTTGCCGATGTCGTGCGCGTTTTGTGCACTAGGTGCGCAGTGTAATTTTCTGGGCGTTATCCTTGCATTTCATTATCTTTGTGTCGGTGTAGGATATTTAGCTTATGTGATATGTTTGTGAAATTTTAGGATCGCAAGCGGGGACTTCGGACGCTACGAACAAAGAGAAGCAGGTGGTTGGATTTTGGTAGCTTGAGATCATCGATGAGTAGATTTAACATCTACGGGAAAATCGTCCGTATGTCGTTATGCGTCAGGGCTGGATATGATATGATAGCTGCATGTTATTCGCATATGAGTTGATTGTATATGGACTTCATTGCATATAGTTACTTGTTGTGCCTGAACCTGTACCTATTATACACTGCACTATTATTGACAGTCCATGTTGCACGAGAACCTATTGTATGCTACACACACACTTTCGGTAATTGCCATGATGCACACAATACAGATATTCATATGATATACCTTGCTGTTGGTTAGCGACATAGAGGCATTTATTTTGTGCGATGGCATATATGACATATAGTATGCCTTGCTATACCTACATGTTTACACATATGCCTTACTATACCTACATGCTCACACATATACCTTGCATAGTTATATGTTCAGCTTTATATGACATATATATCGGTGGTATGGGACGCTGTTATGTATGTATATTGGATTCGGATACTTGGGAACCGCATGATATATTTAATGACATTGATGCATTTAACTAGCAGATTTTTCCCGTGATATACTCATATTATTGTTCTATGTTGCATATGTTATATTACATGGATTTACGCATTTGAGATATGTTTTCATGCGATTTGGGGATTTCTAGTGTCGATATTAGGCACTTATATTCCGAGAGATTTATGGATATTGGAAACCGATACGTGGAACACAAGTGTAGAGGTTGGACACTTGGGTTTCGAGGAACGTATGTATATCAGAGCAACCGATACGTGGAACACGAGTGTCGAGGTTGGACACTTAGGTTTCGAGAAACGTATGGATATCAGAGGACCGATACGTGGATCACAAGTGTCGATATTGGACACTTAGGATTCGAGAAACGTATGGATACGAGTATTTACGTGTTGATACTGGGCACCAGTTTTCATGATATTTCGGGTGTCGATGTTTGACACTCAGGTTACATGAGATTTAAAGGGCCAATCTGAGGATTTTGGGATTTTGGGTGTTGCTGATTTACACCGGGTTTTTCCATGCTTATGATTTGTGCATGAGATTATTTATATCATCCCACACTCACGATTTATTTTGATATGCCTTACTTCATGTAGTTGTAGTTCCCTGATGATATACCTTTATATGATTGTTGCATATTCATATTGCCATACTTATGCTATCAGATTACATGTGATTGATTTATCGCTGTTCATGCATATTTGCGATTACAGTATGATGTTATTTACTATTCATGAGTTGGCAACTCACCCCCGTTGTGCCACAGTGTTTTGCAGGACTTACCATCGGAGTAGTCACGGCAGAGTGCCTTTTTATCTCTACTTTTGCGGATACCACTACGGTTGGCTGTGAGGCCTTTGCTATTAGGTGGGTTCGCGGTTATCCGTTTTGTTTATTGCATATCTTTTGTTAGATCTAGTACTCTCCATCTACCACTTCTTGTATTTGACTTAGATAGGAGTTGTGAGGATCGGTGTTGTATATATTTTTGGTGACTTTTGGATGCCGTGCTTGTAGGAGCCGGTCTTGTTGTAAGGTTTTTACCTCTTTATGCTGTTTTCACTTATATTTCTTCGCTACGGCGTCTTATATATATGCTTGTGGTGGTTGTCTTCGCCGTTGGGCGTGAGTTGCTCCCGTTTGGGATGCTTTATTTATATTCTATGTTGTACCCGTTTTCGGGGCTAGTTTTTACAAAGGAGGTGCTGCCGAAATTTTCAGAAAGAAAACTAATGTTAAAGATTTTACTCGATATTTTCCGAATGATTTAAATTATGTTTTTCTCTGCTTATCCAGTTTTGGGTGGTTTAGATTTCTGGGTTTCGGCTTACTTAAGTTGCATACGCCTGTAGACGTTACGTAGTTTAAGTGCCGGCTGCGGGCCTAAATTTTGGGTCGTGACAAAGTTGGTATCAGAGCGCTAGGTTTTACCTTTCAGAGTGTAGGATGACCTTGGTATGATGGAGTAGGTAGCTTAAGCAGAGTGATGTAGCGTGTGTATGTTCCGCGGCATACTTACGACACGGTACTCAGCCTAAGTGACCTTAGGAACTATTGATTGAAATTCCTTCCGTGATTATATACATCTTTGTGAGTCGATTTCTGACCTTAGGAACTATTGATTGAAATTCCTTCCGTGATTATATACATCTTTGTGATTCGATTTCTGTATCCTTATCGAATCTTGTTTCAATTTTCATCCTTTATGCCGCCGAAGACTACGAGGGCACAGAGAGCGGCCGCGAGGGCCGAGGTCAGAGTTGACTCGTCTGAGACGAGGACCGACCAGGGCGGTACACCTGTTGTACCGGAGCACATTGCTATGCTTAGGGCTGGTGTGCAGGCCTTGTGCCAGATGATGGGGTCTTTAGTTGAGGCCATTCGAGCGCAGGGGCAGGCAGTTGTTCCACCCATTGCGGGGGCCATGATGGTACCTACTGTTCCGGCAGTCGCAGTTACAGCTCCGGAGGTTATCACCGTATCACTGTCAGAGTTCATGAGGCTGAGGCCTCCGGTTTTCACTAGCACAGATGCAGCCGAGGATCTGCAGTCATTTATCGACCGGATGGCCAGGATTTGTCGTTCGCTCCGATGGTCCAACGCGAGATGGGTGGAGTTTGCGAGCTTTCGTCTGGAGGGTCTGGCCCAGAAGTGGTGTGAGTCCTTGGAGAGGGACAGAGCCACAGGTCTTGCTCCTATGACCTGGGCTGAGTTCGTGACGGTGTTTCTCATGCGTTTTCTTCCGCCGAGCGTCAGGGATGCTCGAGCGCGCAGATTCGAGTCGTTACGCCAGAATCCGGGGATGACGGTGGCTGAGTACGATGTACTGTTTACCGAGCTGTCCATGTATGCTCCGTACTTGGTAGTGACTGAGGAGATGAGGGTAAAGAGGTATGTTCAAGGCCTGCTTACCCAGTTGTTCCTAGCCATCAGCATACAGCATTGTGACACGTATGTAGCAGCGGTGGACGCGGCCCTATTGGTAGAGGAGCGTCTTTCTGAGTCGTCGGTTGCTCCGGAACCGAAGAGGGTTCGTACTGGTGATGCAGCGGGGAGGTGGGCATTTAGACGTCGTGACAGTTCCCGTTCAAATATTGGGGGTAGTGGAGGTTCGGGACGAGGTTGGATTTTTAGCTCTAATCCTCAGGACAGTCAGCAGTTTGCTTCTGGATATTACCGGTGTAGGAGTCGGGGTCATCGGGCTCGAGATTGTGCCGAGCCACGTGTGAGTGAGGCAACTGTACCACAGGTTACCTTACCACCTTCTCCACCTCAGAGAGAGTTGCCCCTTATGCCTATTGTTGCTCCGCATCAGACTCATGTGCAGAGAGGTCGGGGTTGCGGTGGTTTTGTACCAAGAGGGCGGGGTGGTAGAGGCGGAGGTCAGCCAGTCGCCGGTAAAGGACAGGCTCGGGTGTTTGCCTTGACTCATCAAGACGCGCAGGCGTCCAATGCAGTGGTTTCAGGTATCCTTTCTGTATATTCTTTTGATCCACATGTTCTTTTTGATCTGGGATCTACGCATTCGTATGTTTCTACGCACTTCGTGCCGAGGTTAGGCCGAGAGTCGTGTTTGCTAGATCAGCCGCTTATCATGATTACTCCTGTGGGAGAGTCGTTTGTTGCGCGACACGTGTTCCGGTCGTATGCTGTCTGTATAAGAGATAGAGACTTGTCCGTCGACTTGATCCTTCTTGAGATGTTGGACTTCGACGTTCTCCTGGGCATGGACCGGTTAGCTACTTCCTACGCGTCCGTGGACTGCCGAAAGAAGACAGTTAGGTTTTGTTTTCTCGGCGAGTCAGTGTTTGTTGTGCAGGGGGGCCGTGGTGCCGCCCCTCACAGTTTGATTTCTGTCCTTTGCGCTAGTCGGCTTTTGAGGAAGGGATGTCTGGGATTCTTGGCTTTCATTCATGATACTGGAGCCACAGTGGAGTCGTTGGACCGGGTTCCTACCGTGCGAGAGTTTTCCGACGTTTTTCCAGATGAGTTACCTGGGTTGCCACTAGAGCGCGATATTGAGTTTTGCATTGATCTGATTTCCGGCGCGGGGCCTATTTCTATACCGCCTTATCGGATGGCTCCGGCGGAGCTTAGAGAGTTTAAAGATCAATTGCAAGAGTTGATTGATAGGGGACTTGTGCGTCCGAGTGTTTCGCTATGGGGAGCTCATGTTCTGTTCGTCAAGAAGAAGGACAGCAGTTTGAGGTTGTGTATGGATTATCGTCAATTGAACCGAGTTACGGTGCGGAATAGGTATCCTTTACCTTGCATTGACGATTTATTTGATCAACTCTATGGTGTGAAACATTTTTCTAAGATTGATTTGCGTTCGAGTTATCATCAGTTGTGGGTTCGGAATGATGACATTCCAAAGACTGCTTTTCGTACGCGCTATGGGCATTATGAGTTTTTGGTGATGTCGTTCGGACTCACCAATGCGCCAGCAGCGTTCATGGATCTGATGAACCGGATTTTCAGGCCGTTCCTCGACCAGTTCATTATTGTGTTTATTGATGACATTCTGGTCTACTCTAGGAGTCGTGAGGAGCATGAGCGGCACTTGAAGATTGCTTTGTAGACATTGAGAGAGCACCAGTTGTATGCTAAATTCTCAAAGTGCGCATTTTGGCTTGATAGAGTGGATTTCCTGGGTCATGTGGTGACTGGAGATGGTATTCTTGTGGACCCGAGGAAGATCGAGGCTGTTTAGCTTTGGCCCAGACCTGTATCTGTGACTGAGGCCGCAGCTTTTTGGGCTTAGCTGGTTATTATCGCTGTTTCGTGCAGGATTTTTCGAGTAACGCTGCACCGCTGACTGGACTGATCCGGAAGGGGGTTCCTTTTCTTTGGAATGATGCGTGCGAGCAGAGTTTTCAGCAGTTGAAGACTCAGTTGACGACGGCACCAGTTCTATCTTTGCCTTCTGGATCGGGCGGCTATGTTGTTTACTGTGATGCTTCTCGAGTGGGGCTCGGTTGTGTATTGATGCAGCATGATAGAGTGATTGATTATGCTTCTAGGCAGCTGAAGAAGCACGAGCAGAACTATCCCACTTACGATCTTGAGATAGCCGCGGTGGTCATTGCGTTGAAGATTTGGAGACACTACTTGTACGGGGAGTCGTGTCAGATCTTCACGGATCACAAGAGCTTGAAGTACATCTTCCAGCAACGGGATCTGAATCTGAGACAACGCCGTTGGATAGAACTTGTGAAGGATTATAATTGTGAGATCCTTTATCACCCGGGCAAGGCGAATGTGGTAGCTGATGCTTTGAGTCACAGGCCCGGGGGCAGCTTGTCCCAGCTGAGCGTAGTTCGACGACTGTCTTCTGCAGATTGGCAGATCTTGTGTGATGGTAGAGCAAAGTTTGAGTTCACTTCCACTGGGGGACAGCTTGCTCATGTCCGTGTCCGTCCACTACTCTTTGATCGTATCTGTAAGGCGCAGCCCGGTGATGCCCGTTTGTCTGAGATTCTTGAGCTTATTCGGCAGGGTAGAGTTTCGGAGTTCACGATTGATGACCAGGGTGTGCTACGATGCGGGACTCGCTTGTGTGTACCAGATGTTGATGGTTTGAGACGCGAGATCCTAGAGCAGGCACATCAGTCAGCCTTTAGTGTTCATCCAGGTTCCACCAAGATGTACCGTGACTTGAGACACTTTTACTGGTGGGAAGGGATGAAGCGCGATATTTCGGACTTCGTTTCGAGGTGCCTGACTTGTCAGCAAGTCAAGGCTGAGCATCAGAGGCCGGCAGGAGAGTTGCAGCCTTTACCCGTTCCGGAGTGGAAATAGGAGCAGATTTCCATGGACTTCGTTGTGGGTCTACCCAGGACCAGTCGAGGGTATGACTCCATCGGGTGATTGTTGACTGGTTGACGAAAGCGGCTCATTTCCTTCTAGTGAAGACCACTTTCGGTTATGCTCAGTATGCTCAGTTGTACATAGATGAGATTATGCGTTTGCACGGAGTTCCCACATGCATAGTATCCAACAGAGATACCCAGTTTACTAGCCATCTTTGGCAGAAGCTTCAGGAAGCTTTCGGTACCAGGTTGAGTTTTAGCACCGCTTTTCATCCACAGACCGACGGTCAGTCGAAGCGGAATATACAGACCTTGGAGGATATGCTTCGTGCGTGTGTGCTTGATTTTGATGGCAGTTGGGATCGTCACTTGCCGTTAATTGAGTTCTCCTACAACAACAACTTTCAGGAGAGTATTCAGATGGCACCTTTTGAGGCTTTGTACGGTAGGAAGTGTCAATCGCCAGTCTGTTGGACCGAACTCAGTAAGAGTAGGTTTTTGGGGCCCCGGCTAGTTCAGGAGACTACGGAGAAGATCCAGCTGTTGGATATAGTGCCCTCAGAGTCAATTATTGGATCACAGGCACGTGATTGCAATGATTGAGGAGGACCTATGCCGGTAGGACAGTCTTACTCGAGATGATAGTATGCTATCTGGTTTATCTTTATCATCGTGTACTGCTTTAGGTGAACTTACGAGTCGCTATTACACGTTGATAGAGCCCCTAGGATCCTTGCTTGAATACCAGCAGTATGAGGGCGATCATATACGTGAGAGCTGGAGTCTATAAGCACATCCTTAAATGGTCCCTAGTCGTGGGAGTTTCGAGACAGGGCATCGATTCTCCAGAGTAGACTAGTGTATACAGTCGAGACCCCGACGAGGGGCGGTGGCCGGTCTCACAAGCCACTGGTGTCAGTTGGTTCACCTAAGATGTATACAGGTGCTCATTGGGTTATGAGTACACCGGACATGACTCGCCGAGAACCTGCTAGTTGGTATTATACCTGACGTCAGATAGAAGTTCCCTGGTGACATGTGTACAGGTTAGTTCATCGACTTGAGATCGTCATTTGTCTCGTGTGAGTTCCCACTGTGCTTTGATTACTACCCTACCACGCTCAAAGGAGACGTGCAAACAGGTTTTAGTTGGGTACAGTCCCGAGCCACATGGAGGCAGTGAGCGGATCTGCAGGGGTTCGTCTCTCCCGGTATTGGGGGTGAGGTCGCGCTGTGTCTAGGAGAGCCAGAACATGAAAAGTCCTTGGCCAAGGCAGGAGATTTGCTGGTAGGTATTCCGGTAGTATCTCAGGGTGTTCTGGGCTACACTCCGACACGACTTATACCGCTATTGGGGGTCTGACTTTTACCAACCCCCTAGGCCCGCCATGCGATGCTCATAGATGAACGGACCGGACTGTACGGATATTGTCACTGACAGGCTCAGTAGGGTGTCAGGATGAGTTCGCTCATCGACGTCCCTTTTGGTCAATAGCTGGTGGCCCGTTATGTATTGGCTGATACCTCTGACGTGCTAATGGTTAAATCCACAGCCATAGTATTGACGAGTCTTTAGAGTCCACCATACACAGTTACTCAAGTTTCGGGTGAAACGCTGTAGAGGCCGTATAGAGATATGGCAGGGTTCAATCAGATACGTGCGGTATTGCACGGATCGTGATTGGACGGATTTTACTAGCCGGCTTTGGCTTAAACCGGATCCTAGTATTAGATAGTGTAGATTTTGTCTCTTTGCATTTGTGTTCAGTGGGAATACAAATGCGGGCATGTATTTGCAGTAGTGGGGTTTTCCTGTAATTTATTACAGGATCAGTTTTCTGAAGTTGCCAGTTTGCATTCCGTTCCGGCCGGCTTTCTTTTATTCCTTCACGGCCGGACTTTCCGTTGGAGGGTGTTATTTGCACATTTGCAAATAACATTTTGTGGAGGGGTTTCTTGCATAATTGTGGCCTTTTCATCATGAGATTCTTTTATGGTCTTTTCCTTTGCTTTTTTGAGATTGGATTTGATAAGATAAGAAGTGAAATGGGTGTGACGATTTTTCATATTAGATTATTCATTTTCTTCTCTTGATTGGGGATTTCTTTTCCCCCCACCATTCTTTGTAGGGGGCCGGCCATTATTTTTGTGAGTGAGATGAGAGGATCATTTTTGAGTGGTGGCATTATTCTTCATCTCATTTTCTTGCTAGAAAATTGAAAGCACCAATTTTTCTTAACCTCTTTCCTCCACATCCAAGGAAACAAAACCCCAAAGAGACAAGCTACTACACTTCATCTACAGCAAATCTTGGACGCGTCGGCTAGCCAACTTCGCGCCCGAGTTGCCTCAGTCCAGAGGTGGGAGCCCGTAAACGAACCCGGCTACATGGTGCCCTTTCCGACGAGGAGGTGACGGACGGAGATTCCGCAGGAGATCGGAGTGGAGACGAAGACCGAAGGACACGGATCGCTTGGTATACTTCTCTACTCTTATTTTAGTTTGCTAGTTGCTAGGTTAATGGCTCGATCCGGGATAAAAGTGCGCGGTGGTGTCGGTTTACTAGTTTGCAAAGTTTTTGTTTCCGCGTTTCCGACGTCGGATCGAAGGCCGAGGCGCCGCCGCGGACTTACATTGGTATCAGAGCTGCGCCATTAACCTACCTAGCTTGCTCTAGTATGTTTAAAGCCTCGATCGATCAAAATCCCAAAAACCGTATTTTTTGTACATGTGTTCTCTGTCGAAATTTTTTCAGCTCTAAAAATTTTTCAGGTTGTTGAAGAATACTGTGCAAGGAATTATAAGCAATCTGTGAAAAATTGATCATGTGATCTCACCATATCGCCGCGGAACCGCGGCCAAACCCATGCTTGGGCCGCGGTTCCGCCGCGCTTTTGATTGATCACTTGACCAAAATTTTGCAGATTGCTTCTGAGTTGAAAATAGGGTTTTGGGATATTCTTTTTGGGCCCAGATTTTCTGTAAGTGCTACAGTATTACTTGGGGCCCACTTGGATAATTTTTTGATCGATCGAAAAGTTTAAACATGTTAGTTCACAGTATTTACATTATATCTGCGACCGTGAATGTCATTCGATCGGTAAATCCTGTCTAACTGCTATAGCCCTTTTAGGCGGATTTGCGAACGTGACATTCACGTTGATGTTCTGTGTTGTGCTGTGATGTTGCGGATCGGTCGTGGGGGATAGCCTGGTTGCAGTATTAGTACAGTTTTGTTGTTTTATGTACATTTGATATTGCGGGGCGAGCGTCCGACATGTGGGCTGCCGTCACTGCCTGTTTGTATTATTCTTTTGGGGCACGACCAGGTTGCGGTCGATGTACCCGTTGTATGTATATTTTACTTTCTGTACTAGGATTACCCTAAGGAGGGGTGCACGGATAGCCGGGTTCTAGAAGGAAACGGGCCCGCATCTCATGGCATTGGGACGGAGGGGGCTTTACTCTAGAATTGGCGAGCTATTTGCCGCACTCGTAGGGGGTACAGGTTGACCCAGGAGGGGTGCCCAAGTTATCGGATTCCGTGAAGTGCTGGGTGGTCCATTCACGTTGCTGAAGGGGACTGCCTCGCTTCAGGTTTTGGCGGGTAACTTGCCGCGCCCGTAGGGGTCTAGGTTTTCATTGCACAGGCTATCCACACGACCAGGGGAACGTCGGGTTTCAGTAGCGGCTCTATGAAACCCGGGGATCCCAGATATCTGTATTGTTCTGTGATGCTGTACATTTCTGTGCTGTTGCATTTTATCACGCCTTGAGTGAAAATTATATATTGATATATATTCTAGTAGATGTTGTATATGTTTTGCATCCGCGCTAGTCCAGTCCCCGCTCTGTCGTTAGTTAGCTAACCTAACGGGTGATGACGGGACCCAGTGGCGAATGCGGATGGCATATACGTACGTCATTATTTTCGTTCTTTATTGGTGTGATCAATTGATGGGACTGCGTTGATTCGGATCAATGCAAGATAAACAAACCTATTCTGATGTTGTTGGAACATTTTTCAAAAAGCTGTTATTGCATTGACGTTCACTTTTGTTTTGCATCGTGGTATTCAGTTGGAATATCCTGCTCCTCAGTCGACGAGGCAAGGGCCGAGATCCCTTCACCGGGAGTGACCCCTTGGACAAAAGTTTGCGTCAGGGCAATAACTTCACGATAGCCGATTACTTTTGCTTTGCATCGTGGTATTCAGTTGGAATATCCTGCACCCCATCCTACGGGGAAAGAGCCGGGATCCCTTCACCGAGAGTGACCTCTTTAGAAAAGGTTTTCGTCATTATATTTTTATAAAGCTATCAGTTCCTTCAACGATATCAAGTTCATTACGTTAAAGGTTTTCGCCAGAAACCATTCGTAGCCCTCCGTCGTTTCAGACGGGTAGCACGTAGTATTCATGCTATGTTTGTTGGCCTTCGTCAAGGCATAGTGTATGGTGGCTGCTTGTTACCTTTCTGCTCCATAGATAGATGCGTTGGTTTGGGACAGTCGTATAGCTTTGTTGGCCTTCGTCAAGGGCTTGTACGGGTGGGTTCAAATCAACCTGGACAATGATGGGTAGAACGTGACATGTGACTTATGATTTGTTGGCCTTCGTCAAGGTCATAAAAGCATGGGGCAAAAATCCACATCGGGAGTTTCAAAAGAACTGAAACTTGCCAGATATGCGCATACCTTCTGGAGTGTGATAGCGTGAGCGGATTCCGTCACGTTATCATGCGATGATAGTTGGATCCCGATTCCCACTGATGAGTTGGTTTACTTCTAGGGTGATCCCGGCTAATTCTTCTTTCAGGTTTGGGGAAGAATTTGACGTTACAGTGGGAGGTTTCCAGATTAGATAAAGTGATAACCATTCTGATCTAGGTTAGAGTGCACGCTGAGTGTTTCTTTTCTCTCTCTCTTTGGCAGCGACCATTGACCCGACCCTAGACTATGACTCAGTGACCAAGTTGACCGAACCTTCTTAACACTGGCTTTTGGATTGTCAGAGTTACAAACCTCATTGCCACTCCTACTTTTACCCTTTTCTCCAGGACACCCCGTATTACTACGAACGTCCACTTCCATTGGACAAAACCATCGTATGGTTATATACTCTCGAAGGAATTCGAGGATGGTTTCCGGTTCTGGAGAAAGCGAATAGGACTATTCAGTTGTCTTTTCCTTTTACCTTCTCTCAGGTTGCGAGTACTCCTTGGTTTAGGAGATAGTACACCTATTACGCAAATTGGATATTCTTCTTCCAAACCATAGGCAGGTGCCGACCGGTAGGGAATGAAGAAAACCAATTAGCCTAAACGGTGTACAGAATGTATTAAGTTAAGACAAAGAAAGGGATTAGTAAGAGGGCAAAGTAAACTGCGACTGCTATTCACGACCAAACCAAGTATTTCTTCGCCAATCCTAAATCACCTTTGTATTTCTCCAGGACACTCCGTATCACTATGAAGATCCACAGTTTATTGGATAATCCATCGTATGGTTATATACGAACTCGAAAGGAACTTGTTCCAGTTCGGGGATGGATCCTGGTTCAGGAGAAATAGGAATTAAGTTCATTCGGTTGTCTTTTATCTTCACCTTCTCTCGCATTGCGAGTACTCCTAGGATTAGGACAGTACACCCATTATGCTTATTGGATAGTCTTCTTCCAAACCATAGGCTGGTGCCGAACGGTAGGGAAGGAAGAAAACCATTTGGCCTAAAGGGGTGTACAGAAGGTAATGACTAAAGACATATAAAGGGATTTGGAGAGGTGGCAAAGAAATATACGGTTACAGTTGTGAATCTGGATAATGGAACAGGCATTACTAGGAATACCAGGATACCCCATCGAAACATTTCAATGTTTCAGTTTCACTGTGTACTGTTGAAAGAAAACTGATTTCCAAATTAGACACTTACTCCAGGGTATGTATTTACCAGGTTTTGATTCTCACATCTGTATGGTTTTACAGATGATGAGTAGGAGTAAGTTATTGGGAATTAGGTGATCATCCTCATTATATCGGAATTCATTGTAATTGGTGATATTTGAGGAAGTCACCTGGGCTGTTTGCCGGTCGGCAAATATTTGGTTTTGAATATCCGTTGTTATGCACCAATTTCAAATTGATATATCTATACGTCTATTTTTATAGAGTGAGATATTTCTTTTTAAAATTATGTCTATGATATTTACCTATATCAGTGGATGGTTAGGTAAGGAGCATTGAACAGCGGTGTAATTCTTCTTAACCATAAATACAGTTTTCAACCTACGACACACAGTGAATGAGTTATTAGACTCAAGGGACTTATACAGAGTATTGTATGTTGTCCAGTGTCCATTAGGACAGAGGGGTAGGTACTCATACTATATTCTGTTTACTTGTAACTTCTCTAGTTCTTAGACAGGTGTTTCGTAGAAACACAGAGTTTAAGTTTTGAGAAGTTATAGGTATAAGAATAAAGTAGAGAACCAGATATTGCAAGTATCGGGATTCTTCAAGGTGATCGAAGATGTAGATACTTGTGTATGGTATTCAGTTGATAGTAATGAGGACTTGCTTCTCTTTCAGGTTACTCATAATTGGAAGCATTCCTAAGTTGAGTAACGCTGATCGGCCTCCTTCCATTTAGTTGACATGCACTGGAGACAGCTGCATGATTTGAATCTGGTTCAATTAAATCAGTGCCTCTGTTTCTTGGATATAGAACAGTTCATATCTTGAAATTGTTAAGATACGGGGAGTTGTCCAGCTTATGCTTGAAACCAGACTCTGGATGACTCAAGGCACGTTTCTGTAATGGCTGTTTGTGGGTTGACCCGGGCTATGACGAGGGTTAACTTTCTACCATCTGGAAGATCAATAGTGATATTGTTCTTGACTCGCCACAGTTTTAATAAAAATGGATTTTTTCAGAAAAACAGTAGTGGGAGTATGGTAGAACTGGAA
Organism: Agapanthus africanus; assembly: GCA_030015575.1. Taxonomy (NCBI): domain Eukaryota; kingdom Viridiplantae; phylum Streptophyta; class Magnoliopsida; order Asparagales; family Amaryllidaceae; genus Agapanthus; species Agapanthus africanus. The sequence continues at coordinate 40,562,915 of JASDDO010000018.1, read as the reverse complement.
GTGATTCCAGAACCGCAAACGATTACTGAAGATTTGATAAAGAACTTAAAGATTCAATCTGGTTTGACATTCCATTAGCCACTCCGCAAATGTGGTGGGTAACCTCAGGCACCCGAGAAGTACTCTGGTAGCCTCAAGGACGGTGACAGGGAGGTTCTTGTTTACCCAGACTTGCCATTGCTGTTGTTCCAGACTGTGAGACCCGGCAGGAGGATGAGTATAGCGTCGTTCTGAACTAGCTTTAGAGGTGTACGTCTATATGACTCTGCCAGAGGGTTGTCGTAGTCAGTGGGAGCAGCGGAAGCATTGGTGGACAGTTGGCTTATGTCTATTTATAGACTAAAGCAGATATAGCGGAGATAGATCATCTATTTCTGATATGACAGTTATAGGTTTGACTTCATCGGAATAGGGGATGGATCTGTTGAGAAGGTAGTAAGGTGTGATGTCCTGGTATTTGATGACATACACAGAGTAAGAAGTGATATTCCTATACTACAATCGGTTATACTTTGGTCGTCACACAGTGGTTTCTCCGCATAGGACTTGGATATTATATCAGACATTCTGGTCACTAGATCTATGGTTTTAGATCTAGATTTGGGTGGTTTCCCAATCTGGGTACTTTGACAGCATTCTGTAAGTATTTAGAATGGACGACTCCTGGCACGGTAGTGTACCTGCAGGTGATGGAGTCACCCTCTCTAAAGGTGTCTTATAGACTAAAGGGGAGAGGGATGTGCATGATTGGCAAATCACTTGCTTAGGCAATTGAGTCAATCATGAGATGTCAAGTACCACACCAGATGTTGTTCTTGCAGTAGATGCAATAAGTTGATATTAATCCAATCCTGGAGAAACAATCGGAAGCAGTTTTAGAACATAAGTGGATGTTCTAGGGATTTGATAACGGCAGCCTCCTTTAGGAGACGGTTATCATTCCAGGCTTCCAAGGTGACCTGGATGACAGAGTGGCTGTCAGAGTTATAGTTTTCCCTTTTTATCATCGTGTACTGCTTTAGGTGACCTTACGAGTCGCTATTACACGTTGATAGAGCCCCTAGGATCCTTGCTTGACTACCAGCAGTATGAGGGCGATCATATACGTGAGAGCTGGAGTCTATAAGCACATCCTTAAATGGTCCCTAGTCGTGGGAGTTTCGAGACAGGGTATCAATTCTCCAGAGTAGACTAGTGTATACAGTCGAGACCCCGACGAGGGGCAGTGGCCGGTCTCACAAGCCACTGGTGTCAGTTGGTTCACCTAAGATGTATACAGGTGCTCATTGGGATATGAGTACATCGGACAGGACTCGCCGGGAACCTGCTAGTTGGTATTATACCTGACGTCAGATAGCAGTTCCCTGGTAACATATGTACAGGTTAGTTCATCGACCTGAGATCGTCATTTGTCTCGTGTGAGTTCCCACTGTGCTTTGATTACTACCCTACCACGCTCAAAGGAGACGTGCAAACAGGTTTTAGTTGGGTATAGTCCCGAGCCACATGGAGGCAGTGAGCGGATCTGCAGGGGTTCGTCTCTCCCGGTATTGGGGATGAGGTCGCGCTGTGTCTAGGAGAGCCAGAACATGAAAAGTCCTTGGCCAAGGCAGGAGATTTGCTGGTAGGTATTCCAGTAGTATCTCGGGGTGTTCTGGGCTACACTCCGACACGACTTGTACCGCTATTGGGGGTCTGACTTTTACCAACCCCTAGGCCCGCCATGCGATCTCATAGACGAACGGACCGGAATGTACGGATATTGTCACTGACAGGCTCAGTAGGGTGTCAGGATGAGTTCGCTCATCGACGTCCCTTTTGGTCAATAGCTGGTGGCCCGTTATGTATTGGCTGATACCTCTGACGTGCTAGTGGTTAAATCCACAGCCATAGTATTGACGAGTCTTTAGAGTCCACCACACACAGTTACTCAAGTTTCGGGCGAAACGCTGTAGAGGCCGTATGGAGATATGGCAGGGTTCGATCAGATACGTGCGGTATTGCACGGATCGTGATTGGACGGATTTTACTAGCTGGCTTTGGCTTAAGCCGGATCCTAGTATTAGATAGTGTAGATTTTGTCTCTTTGCATTTGTGTTCAGTGGGAATACAAATTCGGGCATGTATTTGCAGTAGTGGGGTTTTCCTGTAATTTATTACAGGATCAGTTTTCTGAAGTTGCCAGTTTGCATTCCGTTCCGGCCGGTTTTCTTTTATTCCTTCACGGCCGGACTTTCCGTTGGAGGGTGTTATTTGCACATTTGCAAATAACATTTTGTGGAAGGGTTTCTTGCATAATTGTGGCCTCTTCATCATGAGATTCTTTTATGGTCTTTTCCTTTGCTTTTTTGAGATTGGATTTGATAAGATGAGAAGTGAAATGGGTGTGACGATTTTTCATATTAGATTATTCATTTTCTTCTCTTGATTGGGGATTTCTTTTTCCCCTACAATTCTTTGTAGGGGGCCGGCCATTATTTTTCGGAGTGAGATGAGAGGATCATTTTTGAGTGGTGGCATTATTCTTCATCTCATTTTCTTGCTAGAAAATTGAAAGCACCAATTTTTCTTAACCTCTTTCCTCCACATCCAAGGCAACAAAACCCCAAAGAGACAAGCTACTACACTTCATCTACAGCAAACCTTGGACGCGTCGGCTAGCCAACTTCGCGCCCGAGTTGCCTCATTCAAGAGGTGGGAGCCCGTAAACGAATCCGGCTACGTGGTGCCCTTTCCGACGAGGAGGTGACGGACGGAGATTCCGCGGGAGATCGGAGTGGAGACGAAAACCGAAGGACACGGATCGCTTGGTATACTTCTCTACTCTTATTTTAGTTTGCTAGTTGCTAGGTTAATGGCCCGATCCGGGATAAAAGTGCGTGGTGGTGCCGGTTTGCTAGTTTGCAAAGTTTTTGTTTCTGCGTTTCCGGCGTCGGATCGACGGCCGGGGCGCCGCCGCGGACTTACACCAGCTGATTCAGGACAGGATGAGAGCAGCCCAGTACCGACGGAAGTCTTATGCCGACCGTCGTCGTCGCAGAATTGAGTTCGTAGTGGGGGATCATGTATTCCTGAGGATTTCTCCGATGAAGGGCATTATGCGATTTGGGAAGAGGGGGAAGCTCAGTCCCAGATTTGTAGGTCCTTTCGAGATCCTTAAGCGAGTGGGTTCTGTTGCTTATCGTTTGGCGCTCCCGCCCAGTTTTCCGGATGTTCACCCCATTTTCCATGTGTCGATACTTCGTAGATACCTTCATGATCCTTCTCACATGATTCATCACCAGACCATTCAGCTTGAGCGCGATCTTTCGTTCATCTATCAGCCGGTAGTTATATTGGATCGGCAGGTGAAAAAACTTCAGTCAAAGGTCTTGCCATCTGTGAAGGTTCTTTGGCGTAGTCCTACTAGTGAGGAGATCACTTGGGAGGCCGAGAGCGAGATGCGGAAGAAATTCCCTCATCTCTTCGAAGGTACGCATAGTTAAATTTTAATTCGGGGACCGAATTTCTTTAAAGGGGGAGATTGTAACGTTTTAGAAATCGTTATGCGAATTTTTCCGTTTTAGGGTAAAATAGTCGGTGTTTTCCGTTTTAACCCTATTGTGATCAAATTTCTGTATAGACTTGACGGCACCTAGTTTAGCTAGAATAGCGCTAGTGCGCGGGATTTGAGGGTCAATTGAAAGTTTTGGTTCACATAGAATTTTTCCCTAATTAAATATTATTTTAAGTTGTTAATTATGCACTTATTAGTAGTAATTACAATTTTGGTTTGGGTTAATTTCTTCTAGTGTAAATCTTTGCTAAATTAATCACTAGAATTAGTCTTATTATAGTATGATATTACATATTTGCATTAATGAGCATTTATTACATATTTTGCTAAAATTTCCACACACTTCACAAAACACCCCCCATTTCTCCTCTTGGCCGAGCCCTCCCCATGATCTGCCCTTTTCTTTTCCTTGCCCAATTTCATCTCCTCCAAGCTCAATAAATCATTAAAAATCCTTAAATAATCCTACAAAACACTTAAACAAATCATAACCCATCATTCTTCTTCACAAATCTTGCTTTGATCTTCAAGAAAATATCATTTTTGGAGGCTAAAATGATGGATCTAGTTTCTATTTTTTGTTCTTGAGGAGGTATAATTTATAACACAAATCTTTAATTGTTATGTTTAAATCATTAAATTAGCTATTTAATTGTTTAATATAGCTTAATTAGCATGATTTGTGGTTTCTTGATAATTTTAGTAAAGTTCAAGTTAGGGTTTAACTTGATGAAAGGGTTAATTGTTAATTGATGATTAGGAAAACTTAACCTAGTGGGAATATGATAATTGTTGTTAATTCCTAAATTGTCTAATTGAGTTTTTAGCATACTAGGTTATACTAAAACCTAATTGGGTGGGTTTAAAATTATGGAAATAGTTTGGATAGCTTAGTTAAGCCGCTTTGCGATGTTTGTAATCGCTAGAATTGTTTTAGCTTTAGACCTGTGCTAATATATGCGATAAGTTGCTTACTAGGTTTCGGTGAATTTTGGACGTGGGTTCAATTGGTCGTTGCGAGATTATATATATTATCTTCCTAGTATTTTATTATGTTGTGTTTGCGCGATCGGTATGATCGGAGTCTATACTTGGTGGTTGCGTGGTTTAGCGACCCTAGCTAGGGTTTTTGCCGATGTCGTGCGCGTTTTGTGCACTAGGTGCGCAGTGTAATTTTCTGGGCGTTATCCTTGCGTTTCGTTATCTTTGTGTCGGCGTAGGATATTTAGCTTATGTGATATGTTTGTGAAATTTTAGGATCGCAAGCGGGGATTTCGGACGCTACGAACAAAGCGAAGCAGGTGATCGGATTTTCGTAGCTCGAGATCATCGGTGAGTAGATTTAACATCTACGGGGAAATCGCCCATATGGCGTTATGCGTCAAGGCTGGATATGATATGATAGCTGCATCTTATTCGCATATGAGTTGATTGCATATGGACTTCATTGCATATAGTTACTTGTTGTGCCTAAACCTGTACCTATTGTACACTGCACTATTATTGACAGTCCATGTTGCACGAGCATCTATTGTATGCTACACACACACTTTCGGTAATTGCCATGATACGCACAACACAGATATTCATATGCTGTACCTTGCTATTGGTTAGCGACGTAGACGCATTTATTTTGTGCGATGGCGCATATGACATATAGTATGCCTTGCTATACCTACATGCTTACACATATGCCTTGCTATACCTATATGCTCACACATATACCTTGCTATAGTTATATGTTCAGCTTTATATGACATATATATATCGGTGGTATGGGACGCTGTTATGTTTGTATATTGGATTCGGATACTTGGGAACCGCGTGATATATTTAATGACATTGATGCATTTAAATAGCGGATTTTTCCCGTGAGATGCTCATATTGTTGTTCTATGTTGCATATGTTATATTACATGGATTTACTCATTTGAGATATGTTTTCATGCGATTTGGGGATTTCTAGTGTCGATGTTAGGCACTTATATTCCGAGAGATTTATAGATATTGGAAACCGATACGTGGAACACAAGTGTAGAGGTTGGCCACTTGGGTTTCGAGGAACGTATGTATATCAGAGCAACCGATAGGTGGAACACGAGTGTCGAGATTGAACACTTGGGTTTCGAGGAACGTATGGATATCAGAGGACTGATACGTGGATCACACGTATCGATTTTGGACACTTAGGATTCGAGGAACGTATGGATACGAGTATTTATGTGTCGATGTTGGGCACTAGTTTTCATGATATTTGGGGGGACAATGTTTGACATTCAGGTTACATGAGATTTACAGGGCCGATCTGAAGGCCGATCTGAGGATTTTGGGATTTGGGGTGTTGTTGATTTACACCGGGTTTTTCCATGCTTATGATTCGTGCATGAGATTATTTATATCATCCCACACTCAGGATTTATTTTAATATGCCTTGGTTCATCTAGTTGTAGTATCCTGAAGATGTACATTGACATGATTGTTGCATATTCATATTGTCTTACTTATGCTATCAGATTACATGTGATAGATTTATCGCTGTTCGTGCATACTTACGATTATAGTATGATATTATTTACTATTCACGAGTTAGCAACTCACCCATGTTGTGCCACAGTGTTTTGCAGGACTTACCCTCATAGTAGTCGCGGCAGTGCGCCTTTTTATCTCTACTTTTGCGGATACCACTACGGTTGGCTGTGAGGCCTTTGCTATTAGGTGGGTTCGCGGTTATCTGTTTTGTTCATTGCATATCTTTTGTTGGATCTAGTACTCTCCATCTACCACTTCTTGTATTTGACTTAGATACGAGTTGTGAGGATCGGTGTTGTATATATTTTTGGTGACTTTTGGGTGCCGTGCTCGTGGGAGCCAGTCTTGTTGTAAAGATTTTACCTTCTAATACTGTTTTCACTTATATTTCTTCGCTACGGCGTCGTATATATATGTTTGTGGTGGTTGTCTCCACCGTTGGTCGTGAGTTGCTCCCGTTTGGGATGCTTTATTTATATTCTATGTTGTACCCGTTTTCAGGGCTAGTTTTTACAAAGGAGGTGCTGCCGAAATTTTCAGAAAGAAAACTAAAGTTAAAGATTTTACTCGAGGTTTTCCGAATGATTTAAACTATGTTTTTCTTCGCTTATCCAGTTTTGGGTGGTTTAGATTTCTGGGTTTCGGCTTACTTAAGTTGCGTACGCCTGTAGACATTACGTAGTTTAAGTGCCGGTTGCGGGCCTAAATTTTGGGTCGTGACAGAGAAAACCTGTATTGTTAACTTAGTAAAACCCTTGTGAAATAACGGAAGCATCATCAATGAAATCCACAGAAATCTGTGTCAAACATCGACACAAATTATGTATATCTCAAGGCCCCAAAATCTCAATGTCTCGACATCTCAATGTCACAATATCTCAATATCTCGGGTTCCGTCAGTCCGGATCGGCCCATTTCATCAATCTCACGACTACGGTCGGTATCCTCCGGATATCCGCCGCCCCCGACATCACCAGTAGGTAGTCTGCCCCTGCCAGGCTCATCGTCTACAACTCGAGCTTCTTGCCCCGGGGTACCGTACCGGGCCCACCATGTATCCGAGACGGTTCATCCACTCCTCGAATCGGGTCTCGAAAACCAACAGCAATCAGGAAAACTCATGGTGGACGACACATACATCACAAGAAAACCGCAACTTTCATTTTAAAAGGATAATAAGTTTATAAATTCTTGCGGTTTGCCCCAAAAATCCAAAAATCTCATAAATACTGAAACTCTCGAGAAGAATCACAATATATATAAACATGCCGGTGATGATGGAAATCTAAGATACGGTAGTATATACCATGCGAAGTATGGCCAGAAACTATGCATGAATCATGATGCAATGAGGTATGTATATATAATTAACAATCCTATGTATCCATCTTAACGAAATAAATATACAGGTATAAGTCTACAGATCATATATGATGCAAATGCACTAATACCAATTCTAAGCAAATTCTGTAGTGTTCGTGACATAGCAATTACCAATGCCGTGTATGTTCGTATAAATAGTGCACGTGTAGCAGAAACCAATGGTAATGGTGCAAGGTCCTATAAGATGATATCACACGCACACACACATACACACATATATACATATATAACGATGCGATGCAATGAGATGGCTAATTAGGAAACTACGCATATAATACAAATACTATAAGTAATACTAAACCATCGGGCGTCTCGCGCCATCCAGACGATCCCCTCATAGATGTATACATCTACTCACCGGGACAACTCGGCTAATTTGATCCAATCTTAGCTTTATCTTTCCGCGCCACGTCCGACGCCTCTGCACCCGATCCTAGAATCGCACACAAGCAATTAAAAGGATAAATAAATGATAGTCGTGGATACAAACGACACAAGTCAATCCACGTGCACATCAAGACGCACACACACTTGGTGCACAAATGCACTCACGACAACGCCACAAACCATAACTAGGGTCGGTATACGTGAAAACCACCAAACCTAAAACCCAAATCGCATCAATCACGCACTCAAAACGCCCTAGATATTATAGGAAATATGTTGTATAATATCAAAATCTCAACTTAATTTAAAATCGATTTATTCCGAAAACCTAGTAAGCATCCATTTACCGTTTTTGTGCAAATCTAGATGTTTTAACAAAACTAGTGGCCACAATATTCATTTAATAACTTAATTAGGTCACACAAATATTAACTAGATTTTAATCTCACTTATTTTCATAAATTCTAAAAACCTAGTTTGCACAATTATATAATTTAGACAATTTTAAAGTAACAATTTGCAAACTAACAACTAATTTAGATTTTTCAAGTCTTTAGATACTAATCTACACTTTGCAACCTTAGTTAAGAAATAAAAACCCTAACTTTAATGTAAACCCTTCTCTTGACAATTAAATTTTGAAATTAAAAGCATGATTAAATACATAATTAAGCTAGATTAAAACAATAACCAACAATTTAATTATAGGGTTAAGATTATACCTCCACAAATATGAGATCAAACATGCAAACTTGGCCTCCAAAGATGGTTCTCTTGCTCCTAAATCCAAGCTAGTTTAGACCAAAGAAAATTTGTTAAAGGTTTAATTAGGAGTTTGTGGGATTTTGTATGGATTTTTGAATGAATTTTGTGGATTTTAAAGTGGAAAATAGGGTGAGTATCCTCAATTCAAAGAGGGGAGATGCATCTGGATGCAACGTTGATTCAGAAAGATTTAACTCTTACAGAATTGATAAAAGAGGGAATATAGCAATTTCCCTTGGATCTATCAGTCTAAGTAGAAGACAATATACCTTGATATTATTGATCATTCTCGAAAGGCCTTTTTGGATCTTCCTCAATGTCCCGGCTATTTACGAAACATGAGAAGAAGATGATTATTCCCTTGGATCCTACTAGGAAAAAATACATCAAAATAATCAAAAGAAGTTCTTTAGAGGTTCTTTATTATACACCACATTTTGATTCCGCCAATTGAACACAATCAAGTCTAGATGATACAACGAAAAAAAAATATGGGTAGAAAAACTTATTAGATACCATTGACTCACAGAACTATGGAAATTGAACCAATAGCATGGTTGCCACCAGAAGCTGTGAATTGATCTTATCCATTAGAATTTAAATTTCTTTTTGTTCGGTAATAACTTAATCCTTCAATAAAATACTCGTTATATCAATAAATATGTTTTATCAATAAATATAAAGAAAGACAATTTTCCACTTTCCACAAAGTGGTATAGAATAGATTTGCTTCTCTTCCAACGGTATATAAGACTTTCAAGATGCCATGGGGAGGCTCGGCCAGCACACCAAGAGAGGGGAGAGAGAGAAAGAAGTGTGTGGGTGAGTGTGGAAACTTCCCCCATTATGACATTTTTTAACTCCTTTTATTAATTAATTAATTTCCTAATTAAACTTATCCTAGAAAACTCTAGAAATATAGAAACAATTTGAGTAAAAGAGAACATATTATCAACTTGTTATTAAGTTGTCGTGGTTCACATTTGTATAATTAACCCATTCAAATTTGTAATTTACACTAATTTAATGTATAAATGAAAGCTTATAATAATATTAAAAATAATTAATTAAGAAAAAATATTTAATTAAACTATTAATTTATAAGTGACTAAATAATTACCACATACTAGCAAATACATAGTTAAAATTGGTGTATTTAAGTCTATATTGAAAATTAATTATATTTTTGTTTTTACGGAAAACACGTATTATTTTACCGATTATCAGAAAATACTCCTAAACGATTTTCAAATCGTTACAGTCTACCCCCTTAAAGAAATTCGGTCCCCGAATTTAAAAATCTAACTACGCTCACGGGAATATCTCTCTCTCTCATCTCATCCTCGGCTTCCCACGTGTCCTCTTTTCCGCTCGGACCACGCCAAAGAACCTTTACTTACGGTATGTCCTCGGACCTCGTTTTCTTCACCTGCCAATCTAGAATGACTATTGGCTGCTCGGTAAAAGAAAGATTGCGCTCCAACTGAATCGTCTGATGCTGTATCACGCGAGAGGGGTCATGAAGGTACTTGCGGAGTATTGCTACATGGAACACGGGGTAAACATCTGGGAAATTGGGTGGAAGAGCCAAACAATAAGTAACTGTGCCGATACGCTCGAGAAACTCGAAGAACCCACATATCTGGAACTAAGCCTTCCTTCCTTTCCGAATCTCAACACATCCTTCATCGGAGAAACCTTCAAGAAAACATGATCGCCAACGGCATCTATCAGCATTAAATTTCTGCCTGCTCTAGGCTACTCTTATCCTATTCTGAATCAACTGAATCCCTTCGATCACCTCCTGCACAAATTGTGGCCCCAAAATACTGCTCTCACTGAGCTCTGTCCAACTTACGGCTATCGACATCTCTTCCCATAAAATGCCTCAAAGGGTGCCATCTTAATCGCTTTCTAGAAATTGTTATTATAGGAAAACTTTATCAAGGGCAAGTGGCGATCCCAACTGCCACGAAATCTAAAACGCAAACTCGGAGCATGTCCTCAAGAATCTATATAGTCCGCTCTGATTGACCGTCAGTCTGCGGATGGAAAACTGCACTAAACTTAATTGGTGCCCAAATCTCCTGAAGTTTCTACAATAGTCGGCTATGAACTGGGTGCCTCTGTCGGACATAATACAAGTCGGAACTCCATGTAGTCGCACCATCTTATCAACATATATTTGATTATAATGCACGAGTCTGAAAGTGGTCTTACTGAAAGAAAGTGGGCTGCCTTCGTTAATCGGTCTACGATTACTCAAATAGAGTCATACTTTCAACTGGTCCTAGGTAGACCCACTATAAAATCTATAGAAATTTTCTCCTATTACCACTCCAGAATGAGCAAAGGTTGTAATCTTCCTGCTAACCCTTGATGCTCGGCCTTGACTTGCTGACAAGTCAGCATCCCAAAATAAAATCTGTGATATCTCTCTTATCCCCTCACACCAGTAGACATTTCTCAAATCATAGTACATCTTGGTGAAAACCGGATAAACACTATATGTCGACTGGTGTGCTTCCTCTAAAATCTTGCGTCTCGGTCCCTCAGAATCTGGCACACACAGTCCAGTCCCAAATCGTAGTACTCCCTAATCATCAATCATGAGTTGTGAATCTCTGCCCTGTCGAACTTATTCCATGATCTCTGACTAACGAACGTCATTGAACTATGCCTCACGGATACGGTCAAATCACTGTGGACGTGCACGGACACTGGCAAGTTGTTCCCCCGGTCGACGTAACTCGAATTGTACTCGGCTGTCACAAGGAATCTGCTAATCTGTCGTCGACTGTCTCTGAACTATGCTCAAACAAGAAAAGTTACCTCCGGCCTTCGACTCAAAGCATCTGCCACCACATCCTCCTTGCCCGGACGATAAGGAATCTCGCAGTCATGGTCTTTTACTAGCCCTATCTATTGGCGCTGTCTTAAATTTTGATCTCGCTGCTGAAAGATATACTTTAAGCTTTTTGTTGTCCGTAAATATATAGCATGACTCGTCTCCAAATCTTAAGTGTAAAAATCACCGCAGCCATCTCTAAATCATGCATGAAATAGTTCTGCTCACGCTTCTTCAACTGCCGAGAAGCATCGCAATAACCAACAAAACTGCCTGACCCTAAAGACAAAGATAAAACTGGCGCCGTAGTCAAATGACACTTTAACTGCTGAAAGCTCTGCTCGCATACCTCAGTCCAAAGAAAAAAAACTCCCTACCGGGTCAAACCCAAAAATGCTGCGAACCTCCGTCACTGATACAGGTCTGGGCCAGCGCTGAACGTCCTCGATCTCTTTCGGTTCCATACTTACCATCTCTCGTACTACGTGATCCAAGAAGTCAACACTATCCAACTGGAAACACACTTGGATAATTTAGCGAATAGCTGCCGCTCCCTCAAAATCGGCAACACAATCCTCAATTACTGCCTAGGCTCCACTCGGCTCCAAAAGTACACTAAGACGTCCTCAAAGAACACGATAATAAACTGATCATGAACGGCCTGGATATTCAGTTCATCCAATCCATAAACACTGCTGGGGCATTGGTGAGCTCGAACGACATCACCAAGACTCATAACACCCATAACTTGTGTGAAAAGAAATCTTCAGAATATCATCCTCTCGAACCCACAACTGGTAGTAGCCTGACCGCAAGTCAATCTTCGAGAAATGTCCCACACAATAACCTGATTCAACTGACGATAATCAATATATAGATGCAAACGGCCGTCCTTTTGACGAACAGGACAGGAGCTCTCCAAGGTGATGCACTCGGACGAACAAGCCCTTTATCCAACAATCTTGCAACTATTCCTTCAGTTCTTTCAGCTCTGTCGGGTCCATCCAATATGGTGGTAAAGAAAAAGGCTTCGTGCCGGAAATCAAGTCAAATAAGAACCCAATATCGCGCTCTGGTGACAAACCAAACAACTTGTCAGGAAAGACATCTTGAAATTCCCTCACAAACGGGACCTGGTCCAACGGGACCTCTGGGGCTCTAACATCACAAAAATACGCTATGAATCCCTGACATCCTTTCCTCAAGAATGGAGTAGAGCGAAGAGAAGAAATCAAATCGGGAAGGGTGGCGCTACAGTCTCCCTGCATAAAAGGAACTGGCTCACTCAGACAACTAAATATGACTGCCTCCTCACGGCAGTCCACGGATACAAAACACATGGCTAACCACTCCATGCTCAGAAGAACTTCGAAGTCAAACATATCGAGAAGCATCAGATTAACAAGAGATCCCCTATCTCCGATGAAACAAAACAAACACGAGCAAAAAAATTTCGAGCGGCAAAAGATTAGCCTATGGAAGAAATCACAACAAGCGGCTGATTTAGCAATGACTAATACCAGCTAGACTTCGATACAACTCATGTGGATACCATTTCAAACAACACCAAAAAGAAATACACATCGGAAGAAAACCCCGAAAGAAAACTGTCACAACGGCGTCTATCTAACCGCCTTGAGCTGGCATACCGGTATAAATCCGATTCGGTCCAGAAATGACTAAAGTCTTAAAAATGCGCTCCTCCAACAATAAGGTTGCATTCATAGCAGCGACATAAGTGTCTAAATGCTGGGCACCAATAGCAAGAAATAACTGCATGCCCAATCTCCACACGAACCTCTTTATCCGTTTCTCTTTAGTGTCCACCAGGAAAGGGGCATATCGGACCGCTGAGTAAACTAAATGTCATACTCGGACACTGTCATCCCTGAAGTATTACGTAAAGGCTCGAACTACGAGCTCGGTCATTTCGAACGCTCTCGGGAAGGAAACGAGCAAGAAACACAGCTGTGAACTCCTCCCAAGTCATAAGAAGTAGGTCTGCAGCTCGACCTCTCTCAATTAACTCACACCATGGCTGAGCAAGACCTCTCTAGACGAAAACATGAAAGCTCAATCTATATCGCATCAGAACATCTCTGTGAACGACAATTCCTAGCCATCCAGTCAAGGATTGTCTGCGGATCCTCCACTGCATCTGTGTCTGTAAAAGCTAGAGGCTTCAGCCTCAAAAACTCCCGTAAAGATACGAAAATAATCTTGGTAACAACAGAAACAGCTGCCTGAGCAGCAGGTACAATCACAGTCCATGAAGTAGTAGGGACATCATCGGCTCTCGGAGCTCGGCTAGCCTCAACTAACAATCCAACCATCTGTCACACATCCTGAATACTCGACTCCAGCCTAGCCATCAGTCCTGGAAAAAGGAGGACCACTCTGTCCCTGAGGGGTAGGCGCACCGCCCTAATCGGTCCTTATCTCAAATGAGCCTACTCTAATCTCATCCCTGGTAGCAGCCCTCTGGCCCCCGTAGTCTCCGGCGACATAGTGGCTGGAATAAGAAACAGGATCGATAGGAATATTACGATCGAATCAAAGGATTTCCGGAATCAAGGAAGGAAATACAAGCAGTCATATATCCTAAGGTCACTTAGGCGGAGTATCGTATTGTAAGTATGCCGCGGAACATACACACGCTACGCCACTCTGCTTAAGTCACATACTCCATCTACCAAGGGTCATCCTACACTCAGAAAGATAAAACCTATCGCTCCGATACCATATTTTTCACGACCCACCCCTAAACACAGATGATATTGTCCGCTCTGGTCGAAACCGCACGGTTTTGTCCCTTTGAATCAACCTGGGGCTACTTCACAGTAGGTCACCCATCCCAGAATTTCTCTGGCTCAAGCATGCTTAACTACGGAGTTCTTCAAACTCCAGAGTTCCGATTCATCCAAAAGGCGCCTCTCTGTTATAAGAGTGGTATCATTCCATTTATAGTTCAGATCGTGCTCTCTTTCGGAATGGAATTCGATACTCCCCATGGTTCTGGTGGGTCCCCGTGTGCATCCGTATCGGTTACATCACCACTTCGATACCGGATTACATCTCACTTCTCACGGGGTAGGTGGTATTTAGCCCCAACTCCACCTGGGGTATTACATTCCCTCCCACTTAGAACAATGGTTTGTCCTCGAACCACAGACCTACTTTTGAGGGACCGGCTTTGATACCAACTTTGTCACGACCCGAAGGTACGGAACGTGACTGACACTTAAATTACAAACGTCTCAAGGCGTAGCGTAATCTAAGTAAGCCAAAGCCCAGAAATCTAAACCATATAAAGCAACAGAGTGAAGGAAAACTTAGTTAAAGAAAGCGATTTTAAACAAATAAGTCTCACTAAACATTTCAAAACATTACCATATTTCCCAAAAATTTCGGTAGAGTCTCCTTTGTAAATACTGGCCCCCAAACGGGTACAACACATAAAAACACATATAAATCATGAATAAAAGCATCCCCAAGCGGGAGCTAGCTCTTCGCCAAAGGCAGAATCACAACCACATGCAATATATATATCAAAGGCACAAAAATAAGCATCGGAAAGCAAGAAATAAGAAACACCATGTCGGCTCAAGTGAGCATCGACACCAAAAACCATAAATACAAGTCTCACAAGTCTCATCGTCTGGTCCAATATACAAGGATAGATGGAGTGTACTAGATACAAAATAATACATAAAGTGGAAACAAGATATCCTCGCAACCCACCTATGAGCAAAGCCGCAAAACGATGCAATGAAGCAAACGGAGAAAGTATGCCCGCCGCTACTGTGCTAACGAGTCAAACCTGCAAGATACTTTGGCACAACGGGGGTGAGTTGCCAACTCGTGAGTAGTAAGTAACATCTAATAAGGCTATCGTAAGCATGCACGCAAATACGTCACAACCTATATATACCGATATGATGTGATGCACTAGTATGCGTTCAACATGAATGCATAATCAACATGAAACCTGAATATATTTGGTACGAGAAAACCTGTATTCTTATCTTAGTAAAACCCTTATGAAATAACGGAAGCATCATCAATGAAATCCACAGAAATCCGTGTCAAATATCGACACAAAATATGTATATCTCAATGCCTCAAAATCTCAATGTCTCGACATCTCAATGTCACAATATCTCAATATCTCGGGCTCCGTCAGTCCGGATTGGCCCATATCATCAATCTAACAACTACGGTCGGTATCCTATGGATATCCGCCGCGCCCGACATCACCGGTAGGTAGTCTTCCCCTGTCACGCTCATCGTCTACAACTCGAGCTTCTTACCCCAGGGTACCGTACCGGCCCACCATGTACCCGAGACGGTTCATCCACTCCTCAAATCGGGTCTCGAAAACCAACAACAATCAGGAAAACTCATGGTGGACGACACATACATCACGAGAAAACCGCAACTTTCATTTTAAAAGGATAATAAGTTTATAAATTCTTGCGGTTTTCCCCAAAAATCCATAAATCTCATAAATACTGAAACCCTCGAGAAGAATCAAAATATATATAAACATGCCGGTGATGATGGAAATCTAAGATACGGTAGTATATACCATGCGAAGTACGACCAAAAACTATGCATGAATCATGATGCAATGAGGTATGTATATATGATTAACAATCCTACGTATCCATATCAAGAAAATGAATATACAGGTATAAATCTACGGATCATATATGATACAAATGCACTAATACCAATTCTAAGAAAATTCTATAGTGTTCGTGACATAACAATTACCAATGGCATATATGTTCGCATAAATAGTGCACGTGCAGCAGGAACCAATGGTAATGGTGCAAGTGTCCTATAAGATGATACCACACACACACACACACACACACACACACACACATTTATAGATATAACGATGCGATATAATGAGATGGCTAACTAGGGAAGTACGCATATAATGCAAATACTATAAGTAATACTAAACCATCGGGCGTCTCGCGCCATCCAGACGATCCCCCCTTAGATTTATATATCTACTCACCGGGACGCCTCGGCTAATTTAATCCAATCTCAGCTTTATCTTTCCGCGCCACGTCCGACGCCTCTGCACCCGATCCTAGAATCACACACAAGCAATTAAAAGGATAAATAAATGATAGTCGCGGATACAAATGACACATGTCAATCCACGCGCACATCAAGATGCGCGCACCCTTGGTGCACAAACGCGCTCACGACAACGCCACAAACCATAACTAGGGTCGGTATACGTGAAAACCACCAAGCTTAAAATCCAAATTGCATCAATCGCGCACTCACAATGCCCTAGATATTATAGGAAATAGGTTGTATAACATCAAAACCTCAACTTAATTTAAAATCGATTTATTCTGAAAACCTAGTAAGCATCTATTTACCGTTTTTGTGCAAATCTAGATGTTTTAACAAAACTAGTGGCCACAATATTCATTTAATAACTTAATTAGGTCACACAAATATTAACTAGATTTTAATCTCATTTATTTTCATAAATTCTAAAAACCTAGTTTGCACAATTATATAATTTAGACAATTTTAAAGTAATAATTTGTAAACTAACAACTAGTTTAGATTTTTCAAGTCTTTAGATACTAATCTACACATTGCAACCTTAGTCAAGAAATAAAAGCCCTAACTTTAATGTAAACCCTTCTCTTGACAATTAAATTTTGAAATTAAAAGCATAATTATATACCTAATTAAGCTAGATTGAAGCAATAACCAACAATTTAATTATAGGGTTAAGATTATACCTCCACAAACATGAGATCAAACATGCAAACTTGGCCTCCAAAGATGGTTCTCTTTCTCCTAAATTCAAGCTAGTTTGGACCAAAGAAAATTGGTTAAAGGTTTAATTAGGAGCTTGTGGGATTTTTTAATGGATTTTTGAATGAATTTTATGGATTATAAAATGGAAAATGGGGTGAGAAAAATTGGGGCTGCCATGGGGAGGCTCGGCCAGCACACCAAGAGAAGGGGGAGAGAGAAAGAAGAGTGTGGGTGAGTGTGGAAACTTCCCCCATTATGACATCTTTTAACTCCTTTTATTAATTAATTAATTTCCTAATTAAATTTATCCTAGAAAACTCTAGAAACGTAGAAACAATTTAAGTAAAAGAGAACATATTATCAACTTGTTATTAAATTGTCATGGTTCACATTTGTATAATTAACCCATTCAAATTTGTAATTTACACTAATTTAATGTATAAATGAAAGCTTATAATAATATTGAAAATAATTAATTAAGGAAAAATATTTAAGTAAACTACCAATTTATAAGTGACTAAATAACTACCACATACTAGCAAATACATAGTTAAAATAGGTGTATTTAAGTCTATATTGAAAATTAATTATATCTTTATTTTTACGGAAAACACGTATTATTTTACCGATTATTGGAAAATACTCCTAAACGATTTTCAAAACGTTACATTGTAGCATTTGCTAGTTTTGCTAAAGAGGTCACACCTGGTGAAGGGATCTCGTCTCTTTCGTCATCGAATGAGGTACTGGATATTCATCAAAAAATACCACTGTGCAAAGTAAAAACTAGAGCTACCCTTTTTGAAAATTTGATTCTACAACATCTTTTGGTTTCTTTCTTTTAATTAATCTCATTAATGAAGTCCCATCATTTAATATTTCCTAAACATTACAGAAAAATGAAACGAAAATAGAACGTACGTTTATGCCATCCGCATTCGCCACGGGACCTCGTCATGCACCGTTAGGTTAGTTAACTACCAGCAGAGCGGGGGCTGGACTAGCGCAGGTGCAAAAAATAAGCAACGTTTATTATATATCATATATATAATATTACATTCATCTCATGCAGTTATATGATCAACATCACAGAAAAAAGCAGCAGAAGCAACATATGAAATATTGGATATACTAGGATATCCGTGTTTTAAATTTAGCTAATAATGTAAAACACAGATTCCACAGTCGTGATGAATAGCCAAACCCATATCCCTAGACCCCTATGAGAGCGGCAAATAACCCTGTCAATTCTAGAGTTAGGAGACCCGGTCTCAACTCCTTGAAATGGTCTCCCACTGGACTCTAGAACCCGGTAACTTGTGCTCACCACATTAGGTCTATCCTAATGCAGAAAAGTAAATAATATACAACAGTTGTGACATCATCCTCAACCCGGAAGTGCCCCAATAAAAGAATATTAGATACAGATTTTACATGAATGAAAATAAAAAAACCCATCTCACATAAAACCCTCCGGCTATTCTTTCACGATAATCCAATAAATCATATCAACAGCAACACATAATATCACATATCATCAACGTAAGAAAATATGCGCATCCCTAAAATTTGTTGACATATAGCAATGAGATTGAGATACCCCACATATTACACTTACGGTCGCAGAAAAGAAAACAGAAAACTATAATAATAAGAATCCGCAATCTCCTTAGACATCATAAACCCGGAATATCTCATATTCCGAATTTCATGCCTAACTTATAAAACTTGCATTTTAGTCTTAAATTAAAAACCCTTTTTAATTGGTTGTCGGATAATTCAACAAGAATCCCGACTTAGTGATCGCGTACAATACGTAATTGCGACGGAGTTTTTATCCAAATCAAAACTTCGTGGCAATCGATCAATTGAGACTAAACGGCCAGCTTTACAATATACTAACTAGTTTTCATAAAACTAATTAATCCGAATTCTAATAATTGTATCACACATATCACAAAGCTTGTAAAGAAACTGCGACATTAGAATTCCACACGCAATTAGCAAACTTAACCAATTTTTCCAAAACACGAAAAATCCAGTGAGCTAAAGTTCCAAAACTGATCGTTTTAAGCCAATCCGGGGGTCGAAACAAACTCGAAACCCTTCCGAATCTTTGTGGGGGCGAAGATCCAAAATAAACTATCGAATAAGGGCCTAGAGGGGGTACACCACCCCCGAGGCCACCACGAGGTGGCCAGGGGGCGAGGCAGACCCGAAACTGCCTATGGTGGGGCAGTTTCGGGTCCCCACCTCCAAGACCACCTTGTGGTGGTCTTGGGGAGTGGGCCCAACTATTCGGTCCTCCCCAGGGTATCCCCGAGGTGTGCACACTCCACCCCGCAGCTTCTCGGTTCAAACCGTGAACCCGCGGTGTGTGCAAACAACTCAAAATATCAATTTCGAAACGGATTTTATTGGCAGTTTTTGCGCGACAAAAACGGCGAATTTCTAACGTCGCTACAAGTTACCCTAATGTTCTAGCTTGGATCTGATACCATGAAAGTCTACCTTAACACCACCATGAGGTTCTAGAGGCATCAAGCATGCCGTATTTTAATTTTTATTAGGTACTAACTTAGACTAACAAGATCATTACTAGATTATAAGGGTTTGCCTTTGTGATGTGATTAACTCAAGAGAAGAAAAGAGCATACAACCTTTGTAGTTCTAGTCCTTCTCTTCTAAAGCTCTGGGTTGAAGTCCACACGACTCTACAAGGCTCCTCTTCGAGTTGAACGACCCTCTTTCGTGATCTTCGCTCCAAAGACGATCCACCCGAAGTCCCTCTAGCCCAAGCTAACTCTACACTAAACTCCTTTAGTGTAGCAAACACACCACACCAAATTGCTAGTTTGGTATGGGATAGTGAAGTAGGGGATATTAAAAGCTCACAAGATTGTGTTCAAGCTTCATGATTTGTAAGTGCACGGCGGCGCCCCGGCCGTCAATCCGACGGCCAAATGCGGAAGCGGTGATAAACTTTAATTTTACTTGAACTGGCAAACCGCCGCGCACTAATACCCGGATCGAACCACTAACTAGTCCTAGCTAACAATAAGATGGGAAAGAGATATACCGACGATCCAAGTCCTCCGGTCTTCTCGTCATCGTCCCGATCTCTTGCGGAATGTCCCGTCTCCTCCCCGTCGCCGGAAGTGCACCACATCGACTACTTCTTTTACGGGCTCCCACCTCAATGCCGAGGCAACTCGGGCACGAAGCCGGCTACTCGACGTGTCCAAGGTTCGCTGTAGAATATGTAGTCCTCAAGTCTCACTTTGGGGTTGTGGAATTGCCATTTGGTGGAGGAATTGAACTTGGGGCTTTTTGAATTGAACTTGTGGGATTTTTGCAACATGAAATGAGCCAAACATCCTCACCAAAAATTTGGGACAGCCCCCATCAAGAGAGTGGCCGGCCATGCTAGATAGAGGAGGGGAAGAAAATGAGATGGTGGCCCAAAAATGAGAGAGTCATTCTCATATCAAAAACAAGAGAGAGAGAGAGGAAAAGTCTATCATGCAAAAGGGAATGATCACAAGGTAAACTCAACACTCAACACCACCATCATCACCTCACAAAGTCCAACCATCATGAACCATGATGACTCAAAAAGTCATGCCATCATGAAGAAATCAAGTCAAAGGATGGTGCTATAATCATGACAACCATCATGATACTACAAGATGCAAAGAACCCCCTCCACAAATGCCTATTTGCAACAATGCAAATAAACCCTCCTCCACTAATCTTCGGCCAATGAACGGAACAATGGAAATCGGCCGAAACGGAAAGCAAACTGGCAATTCCAGAAAACTGGTCCCGTAATAAATTACAGGAAAACCCCGATACTGTGCATACACACCCGCATTTGTATTCCGACCGAAATACAAATGCAGTGAGTCTAAATCTCCACTGTACTATACTAGAATCCGGCTTATACCAAAACCGGCTAGTAATATCTGTTCGATCCTGATCCGTGCAATGCCGCACGTATCTGATCGAACCCTGCCATATAACCATACGGCCTATAGTACAAACTGTCCGATCCGGATCCGTGCAATACCGCACGTATCTGATCGGACCTTGCCATATCTCCATACGGCCTCTACAACTTTTCGCCCGAAAGCTGAGTAACTGAATGTGGGGGACTTTAAAGACTCATCAACACCTTGGTTGTGGATTTAACCACTAGCACGTTAGAGGTATAAGCCAATACATAACGGGCTACCAGGTATTGACCAAAAGGGACGTCTGTGAGCGAACTCAGCCTGACTCCCTACTGAGCCTGTCAGTGACAATATCCGTACAGTCCGGTCCGTTCGTCTATGAGCATCGCATGGCGGGCCTAGAGGGTTGGTAAAAGTCAGACCCCCAAAAGCGGTACAAGTCGTGTCGGAGTGTAGCCCAGAACACCCTGAGATACTACTGGAATACCTACCAGTAAATCTCCTTGCCTCGGCCGAGGGCTTCGTGTAATGGCTCTCCTAGACACAGCACGACCTCACCCCCAATACCGGGAGAGACGAACCCCTGAAGATACGCTCACTGCCTCCATGTGGCTCGGGACTGTACCCAACTAAAACCTGTTTGCACGACTCCTTTGAGCCGTGGTAGGGTAGTAATCAAAGTACAGTGGGAACTCACACGAGACAAATGACGATCCCCAGGTCGATGAACTAACCTGCACACATGTCACCAGGGAACTGCCATCTGACGTCTGGTATATGACCAACTAGCATGTTCCCGGCGAGTCCTGTCCGGTGTACTCATAACCCAATGAGCACCTGTATACATCTTAGGTGATCCAACTGACACCAGTGGCTTGTAAGACCGGCCACCGCCCCTCGTCGGGGTCTCGACTGTATACACTAGTCTACTATGGAGAATCGATGCCCTGTCTCGAAACTCTCACGACTAGGGACCATTTAAGGATATGCTTATAGACCCCCAGCTCCCACTTATATGATCGCCCTCATACTGCTGGTGGTCAAGCAAGAATCCTAGGGGCTCTATCAACGTGTAATAGCGACGTGTCAGGTCACTTAAAACAGTACACGATGATAAAGGTAAACCAGATAGCATACTATCATCTCGAGTAAGACTGTCCTACCGGGATAGGTCCTCCATCAATCATTGTAATCACGTACCTGTGACCTAATAATTGACTCTGAGGGCACTATCTCCAACAATCTCCCACTTGCACTCAAGGCTAATTATTGCGATGTCGCATACTCACAGCCCGTGTGATACCGAACACCCAACTCCTCTACTAGTCAGTCTCACAAAGCTCGTTTGCGAAACTATTGAGTTCGAGGAATAGCCTCAGTGAGTGGATCCGCTTTGTTGTCTCTTTCCATGTCTCTCTATATCTCAAGTTCGCGGAGAAACCCATCTCCCGAAATGAGCAATACCTGTCTTAGGATGTGTCTGGATGTCTGATGGGACATAGCTCATAAATGAACTCCAAATCCAAACTCCTTAGACTGTATCGTCAACTGAACTTAATCAGTATCCTGCGCCATGCCACCCTCAGTATTTCCTTGGATCACCTGTCCAAAATACTGCCCTTCGTTAGAAGGAAAACTATAACTCTGACAACCTCCTTGTCGTCCATGTCACCTTGGAAGCCTGGATTGATAACTGTCTCCTGCATGAGGCTATCGTTATCATATCCCTAGAACATTCACTTATGTTCTAAAACTACTTCCGACCGTTTCCCCAGGATTGGATCAATGTCAACTTATTGCATCTAGTGCAAGAACAACATCTGGTGTGGTACTTGATATCTCATGATTGACTCAATTGCCTGAGCAAGTGATCTGCCAATCATGTACATCCCTCTCCCCTTTAGTCTGTAAGACACCTTTAGAGAGGGTGACTCCATTACCTGCAGGTACACTACCGTGCCAGGAGTCGTCCATTCTAAATACTCTTAGAATGCAGTCAAAGTACCCTGATTGGGAAACCACCCAAACCTAGATCTAAAACCATAGATCTAGTAACCAATATGTCTGATATAAAATCCATGTCCTGTGTGGAGAAACCACTGTGTGACGACCAAAGTATAACCGATTGTAGTATAGAAGTCTCTTTTCCTACTCTGTGTATGTCATCCAAATACCAGGATATCACACCCTACTACCTTCTCAACAGATCCATCCCCTATTCTGATGAAGTCAAACCTATGACTGTCACGTCAGAAATAGATGATCTATCTCCGCTACTGGTGCTTCAGTCTATAAATAGACATAAGCTACCTGTCTACCAATGCTTCCGCTGCTCCCACTGACTACGACAACCCTCTGGCAGAGTCATATACACGTACACTTCTAAAGCGAGTTCAGAACGACGCTATACTCATCCTCCCGCCGGGTCTTGCAGCCTGGAACAACAGCAATGGTAATTGTGGGTAAACAAGAACTTCCCTGTCACCGTCCTTGAGGCTACCGTAGTACCTCTCGGGTGCCTGAAGTTACCCACCTTATCTGTGGAGTGGCCAATGGAATGTCAATCCAGATTGAATCTTTAGGTTCCTATCAAATCTTCAGTAATCGTTTGTGGTTCTGGAATCACTTCCAGTTCTACCATACTCCCACTACTGTTTTCTGAAAAAATCCATTTTTATTAAAACTGTGGCGAGTCTAGAACAATATTGCTATTGTTCATCCAGATGGTAGAAAGTCAGCCCGCGTCATAGCCTGGGTCAACCCACAAACAGCCATTACAGAAACGTGTCTTGAGTTGTCTAGTGTCTGGTTTTAAGCATAAACCGGACAACTCCCCGTACCTTAACATCGTTAAGATATGAACTGTTCTATATCCAATATAGAACCAGAGGCACTGATTTAATTGAACCAGATTCAAATCATGCAACTGTCCCCAGTGCATGTCAACTAAATGGAAGGAAGCCGATCAGCGTTACTCAACTTAGGAATGCTTCCAATTATGAGTAACCTGAAAGAGAAGCAAGTTCTCTTAAACATTACTATCATCTTAATACCATACACAAGTATTTACATCTTCGATCATTTTGAAGAATCCCGATACTTGCTATGCCTGGTTCTCTACTCTATTCAAATACCTATAACTTCTCAAAATTCAGACCCTGTGTTTCCGCGAAACACCTGTCTAAAAAACTAGAGAAGTCATAAGTAAACCGAATATAGTACGAGGACCAACCCCTCTGTCCTGATGGACCCTGGACAACATACAATACTCTGTATAAGTCCCTTGAGTCTGATAACTCATTCACTGTGTGTCGTAGGTTGAAAACTGTACTTATGGTTAAGAAGAATTACACCGCTGTTCAATGCTCCTTACCTAACCATCCACTGATATAGGTAAATGTCATAGACATAATTTCAAAAAGGTACATCTCACTCTATGAAAATAGACGTACAGATATATCAATTTGAAATTGGTGCATAACAGCGGATATTCAAAACCAAATTTTTGCCGACCGGCAAACAACCCAGGTGATTTCCTCAAATATCACCGATTACAACGAATCCCGATATAATGAGGATGATCACCCAATTCCCAATAACCTACTCCCACTCATCATCTGTAAAACCATACAGATGTGAGAATCAAACCTGGTAAATACATACCCTGGAGTAAGTATCTAATCGGGAAATCAGTTTTCCTTTAACAGTACACAGCGAAACTGAAACATTGAAATGTTTCGATGGGGTATCCTGGTATTCCTAGTAATGCCTCTTCCAGATTCACGACTGTAACCGTATAATTCTTTGCCACCTCTCCAAATCCCTTCATATGTCTTTAGTCATTACCTTCTGTACACCCCTTTAGGCCAAATGGTTTTCTTCCTTCCCTACCGTTCGGCACCAGCCTATGGTTTGGAAGAAGACTATCCAATAAGCATAATGGGTGTACTGTCCCAATCCCAGGAACACTCGCAATGCGAGAGAAGGTGAAGATAAAAGACAACCGAATAAATCGTATTCCTATTTCTCCTGGACCAGAATCTATCCCCAAACTGGAACAAGTTCCATTCGAGTTCGTATATAACCATACGATGGAGTATCCAAATAAACTGTGGATCTTCGTAGTGATACGGAGTGTCCTGGAGAAATACAAAGGTGATGTGGGAGTGGTAACGAAATATTTGGTTTGGTCGTGAATATCTGTTGCAATTTACTTTGCCCTCTTACTAATCCCTTGCTTTGTCTTAACTTAATACCTTCTGCACACCATCGTTATGCTAATTGGTTTTCTTCATTCCCTACCGGTCGGCACCAGCCTAAGGTTTGGAAGAAGACAATCCAATTTGCGTAATAGGTGTACTACCCCTAAACCAAGGAGTACTCGTAACCTGAGAGAGGGTAAAAGGAAAAGACAACTGAATAATCCTAT
Source organism: Agapanthus africanus (assembly GCA_030015575.1). Classification (NCBI taxonomy): domain Eukaryota; kingdom Viridiplantae; phylum Streptophyta; class Magnoliopsida; order Asparagales; family Amaryllidaceae; genus Agapanthus; species Agapanthus africanus. Next base: position 40,537,263 of record JASDDO010000018.1, on the reverse strand, counting down.
CCGTTTTCTCCAGAACCTGAAACCATCCTCGAATAAATTCTTTCGAGTTCGTATATAACCATACGATGGTTTTGTCCAATGGAAGTGGACGTTCGTAGTAATACGGGGTGTCCTGGAGAAAAGGGTAAAAGTAGGAGTGGCAATGAGGTTCGCAACTCTGACAATCCAAAAGCCGGTGTCAAGAAGGTTCGGTTAATTTGGTCACTGAGTCATAGTCTTAGGGTCGGGTCAATGGTCGCTGCCAAAGAGAGAGAGAAAAGAAACACTCAGCGTGCACTCTAACCTAGATCAGAATGGTTACCAATTTATCTAATCTGGAATCCTCCCACTGTACCTCAAATTCTCCTCCAAACCTGAAAGAAGAATTAGTCGGGGTCACCCGAGGAGTAAACTAACTCATCAGTGGGAATCGGGATCCAACTATCATCGCATGACAACGTGACGGAATCCGCTCACGGTATCACACTCCAGAAGGTATGCGCATATCTGGCAAGTTTCAGTTCTTTTGAAACTCCCGATGTGATTTCTGCCCCATGCTCTTATGACCTTGACTTTGGCTAACAAATCATAAGTCACATGTCAAGTTCTACCCGTCATTCTCCAGGTTGATTCGAATCCACCCGCACAAGCCCTTGACTTTGGCCAACAAGGCTATACGACTGTTCCAAACCAACGCATCTATCTATGCTGCATATGAATAACCAACAGCTACCAAACACTGTGCCTTGACTTTGGCCAACAAACACAGCTTGAATACTATTGACTATCCATATGAAACGACGGAGGGCTACGAATGGTTTCTGGCGAAAACCTTTAACGTAATGAACTTGATATCGTCGAAGGAACGGATAGCTTTTTAGAAATATAGTGACGACAACTTCCGCTAAAGAGGTCACTCCCGGTGAAGGGATCTCGGCTCTTTCCCCGTAGAATGGGGTGCAGGATATTCCAACTGAATACCACGATGCAAAGCAAAAGTAATCGGCTATAGTGAAGTTAATGCCCTGACGCAAACTTATTGTCCAAGGGGTCACTCCCGGTGAAGGGATCTCGGCCCTTGCCTCGTCGACTGAGGAGCAGGATATTCTAAATGAATACCGCGATGAAAAACAAAAGTGAACGTCCTTGCAATAACAGCTTTTTGAAAAGTGTTCCAACAACATCAGATTAGGTTTGTTTTTGACTTGCATTGATCCGAATCAACGCAGTCCCATCAATTGATCACACCACAAAGAACGAAAATATACTGATGTACGTATATGCCATCCGCATTCGCCACTGGGTCCCGTCATTACCCGTTAGGTTAGCTAACTAACGACAGAGCGGGGACTGGACTAGCGCGGATGCAAAACATATACAACATCTACTAATATATATACCAATATATTATATTTCGCTCAAGGCGTGAATAAAATGCAACATCACAGATATGTACAACATCACAGAAACAATACAGATATCTGGGATCCCCGGGTTTCACAGAGCCACTGCTGAAACCCGACGTTCCCCTGGTCGTGTGGATAGCCTGTGCAATGAAATCCTAGACCCCTACGGGCGCGGCAAGTCACCCGCCAAAACCTGAAGCGAGGCAGTCCCCTTCAGCGACGTGAATGGACCACCCAGCACTTCACGGAATCCGGTAACTTGGGCACCCCTCCTGGGTCAACCTGTACCCCCTACGAGTGCGGCGAATTGCCCGCCAATCCCAGAGTGAAGCCCCCTCCCTCTCAATGCCATGAGATGCGGGCTTGTTGCCCTCTAGAACCCGGCTATCCGTGCACCCCTCCGCGGGGCAATCCTAGTACAGAAAGTAAAATATACATACAACGGGTACATCGACCGCAACCAGGTCGTGCCCCAAAATAATAATACAAACAGGCAGTGACGGCAGTCCACATGTCGGACGCTCGCCCCGCAATATCAAATGTACATAATACAACCACAACTGTACTAGCATTGCATCCAGGCTATCCCCCACGACCGATCCGCAACATCACAGCAAAAACAGAACATCAACGTGAAAGTCACGTTCGCAAATCCGTCTAACCGGGCTATAGCAGTTGGACCGGATTTACCGATCAAGTGACATTCACGGTCGCAGATATAATGTAAATACTGTGAAATAATGTGTTTAAAATATCCGATCGATCAAAAATTAACAAGTGGGCCCCCAAACAATACTGTAGCACTCACAGAAATACTGGGCCCAATATTAATATTCCAAAACCCATATTTTAAGCCCACAAGCCCTCTGGAAAAAGCTGGTGAGCTGAACCCAACTAACTGCGGCGGAACCGCGGCCAACAAGGGGTTATGGCCGCGGTTCCGCGGTCGTACGGAGGATTCAGGCAACCAAAATTTTCCAATGGTCTTAGGGCACTCTGTACATCATTCTGCAATCACCTGAAAATTTTTTCGAGACCAAAAATTTTCAACAGAAACTGATGCGAACTAAAATGCAGTTTTGGAACATTCGATCGATCGAAACAGAAAAACACATTACACCAAGCTAGACTATGTTAATGGCGAGTCTCTGATACCACTGTAAGTGCACGGCGGCGCCCCGGCCGTCAATCCGACGGCCAAATGCGGAAGCAGTGATAAACTTTAATTTTACTTGAACTGGCAAACCGCCGCGCACTAATACCCGGATCGAACCACTAACTAGTCCTAGCTAACAATAAGATGGGAAAGAGATATACCGACGATCCAAGTCCTCCGGTCTTCTCGTCATCGTCCCGATCTCTTGCGGAATGTCCCGTCTCCTCCTCGTCGCCGGAAGTGCACCACATCGCCTACTTCTTTTACGGGCTCCCACCTCAATGCCGAGGCAACTCGGGCACGAAACCGGCTACTCGACGTGCCCAAGGTTCGCTGTAGAATATGTAGTCCTCAAGTCTCACTTTGGGGTTGTGGAATTGCCATTTGGTGGAGGAATTGAACTTGGGGCTTTTTGAATTGAACTTGTGGGATTTTTGCAACATGAAATGAGCCAAACATCCTCACCAAAAATTTGGGACAGCCCCCATCAAGAGAGTGGCCGGCCATGCTAGATAGAGGAGGGGAAGAAAATGAGATGGTGGCCCAAAAATGAGAGAGTCATTCTCATATCAAAAACAAGAGAGAGAGAAAGGAAAAGTCTATCATGCAAAAGGGAATGATCACAAGGTAAACTCAACACTTAACACCACCATCATCACCTCACAAAGTCCAACCATCATGAACCATGATGACTCAAAAAGTCATGCCATCATGAAGAAATCAAGTCAAAGGATGGTGCTATAATCATGACAACCATCATGATACTACAAGATGCAAAGAACCCCCTCCACAAATGCCTATTTGCAACAATGCAAATAAACCCTCCTCCACCAATCTTCGGCCAATGAACGGAACAATGGAAATCGGCCGAAACGGAAAGCAAACTGGCAATTCCAGAAAACTGGTCCCGTAATAAATTACAGGAAAACCCCGATACTGTGCATACACACCCGCATTTGTATTCCGACCGAAATACAAATGCAGTGAGTCTAAATCTCCACTGTACTATACTAGAATCCGGCTTATACCAAAACCGGCTAGTAATATCTGTTCGATCCTGATCCATGCAATGCCGCACGTATCTGATCGAACCCTGCCATATAACCATACGGCCTATAGTACAAACTGTCCGATCCGGATCCGTGCAATACCGCACGTATCTGATCGGACCTTGCCATATCTCCATACGGCCTCTACAACTTTTCGCCCGAAAGCTGAGTAACTGAATGTGGGGGACTCTAAAGACTCATCAACACCTTGGTTGTGGATTTAACCACTAGCACGTTAGAGGTATAAGCCAATACATAACGGGCTACCAGGTATTGACCAAAAGGGACGTCTGTGAGCGAACTCAGCCTGACTCCCTACTGAGCCTGTCAGTGACAATATCCGTACAGTCCGGTCCGTTCGTCTATGAGCATCGCATGGCAGGCCTAGGGGTTTGGTAAAAGTCAGACCCCCAAAAGCGGTACAAGTCGTGTCGGAGTGTAGCCCAGAACACCCTGAGATACTACTGGAATACCTACCAGTAAATCTCCTTGCCTCGGCCGAGGGCTTCGTGTAATGGCTCTCCTAGACACAGCACGACCTCACCCCCAATACCGGGAGAGACGAACCCCTGAAGATACGCTCACTGCCTCCATGTGGCTCGGGACTGTACCCAACTAAAACCTGTTTGCACGACTCCTTTGAGCCGTGGTAGGATAGTAATCAAAGTACAGTGGGAACTCACACGAGACAAATGACGATCCCCAGGTCGATGAACTAACCTGCACACATGTCACCAGGGAACTGCCATCTGACGTCTGGTATATGACCAACTAGCATGTTCCCGGCGAGTCCTGTCCGGTGTACTCATAACCCAATGAGCACCTGTATACATCTTAGGTGATCCAACTGACACCAGTGGCTTGTGAGACCGGCCACCGCCCCTCGTCGGGGTCTCGACTGTATACACTAGTCTACTATGGAGAATCGATGCCCTGTCTCGAAACTCTCACGACTAGGGACCATTTAAGGATATGCTTATAGACCCCCAGCTCCCACTTATATGATCGCCCTCATACTGCTGGTGGTCAAGCAAGAATCCTAGGGGCTCTATCAACGTGTAATAGCGACGTGTCAGGTCACTTAAAACAGTACACAATGATAAAGGTAAACCAGATAGCATACTATCATCTCGAGTAAGACTGTCCTACCGGGATAGGTCCTCCATCAATCATTGCAATCACGTACCTGTGACCTAATAATTGACTCTGAGGGCACTATCTCCAACATGATTTACATCTCATGTGAGGGTTGAAGCTTGAACTATGACATTTGAGGAGGAAGATGAAGCTAGAAAGCAACCATAGGAGCAACTCAAGAAAAATGGCTAAGTGTTGAGAATGAGACTAGAATGAATGGCAACTCTTGACCCCCACTCATTCAAACATGGAATTTTGCAATATAAAATTGCAACCATGCTTGAATAGTGAGTCAAGATGAATAAACTATGAATAAAGTCCATGCTTGCAACCTTGCTCTCATTTTCCACCTCTTTTCTATTTTTCTCAAAAATAGAAAAAATGCCATGCTTCAATATATATATATATATATATATATATATATATATATATATAATGAAGAATAATTAGTGAGCTATATATCACATATATATCACATTATTAAATCAACACTTGATTTAATAATACGGTTATATCACATATGACCGACTAATATCATTCATCTGTATATCATATTATCAAATCAACACTTAATTCGACAATCTGGTTATATCACATATAACCGAACCGATAACAGATAACTGTCAGATTACAATACGGAATCACATACTCATATTTAATCAGGCCCACGCACATATCAACATATGTGCCCTACTTCGTTTCACTCGAACCAGGAAATTTCTGTGTGGGACTCTAAAGACTCGTCAATACGCCAGCAGTAGGTGATGATCATATCAATCACCTACAAGCCGTCAGCGGTACTACCTGAACGTAATGGCTATCCGGGTATTGAGCGATATGAACATCAACAAGCAAGCTTATCCATACTCTCCATGAAGCCTATCAGTGGCACTACCGTACAGTCCGGTCTCTTCGTCTGATATGTCGCATATCATGTCTAGGGGTGGTAAATGTCAGTCTCCAGTAACATGATAAGTCATGCCGATGTCTGGCCTATAACGGTTTGAGAAACTACTGATAACACTTATCAGTAAATCTCGGCAGCAGCCCTGGCCAGGGACTTCCAGTTATAGCCAATCGAGTATTGCGCAACATCAACCCCCAATATCGGGAGAGATGAAACCCTTCCTATCGCTCATTGTCTCAATGTGACTCGGGATTGTATCCAAAATCCACCTGTTTGCGCGTCACTTTTGAGCTTGGTAGGGAGAAAATCAAAGCACAGTGGGAGCCGCACAAGACTCTGTAACACCCTAGTCCGATCGTACGTTTCTTTTTCTTGAATATATTGGGTTTTGTTTTACTATTATTATAATTTGGAGTTTAATACTTTTAATTAAGATATATGCATATAATTATGGTTTTTCAAGTTTGTTAAATATGCATATTATTAGTATTTAAATATTTATTTGTCTAACACTATTTTATAACCATATTTATATTTTAGTATCATAGTTTAAACAAAAGATATTTTATTTGGTATTTCTTTAAACAATACATATACATAAGATTTTACCCCTTTTTAAATTCTGTTTATAAGATATTTTGTCTTACGATATTTATTTGGTTAAAATATTTAATTTTGAAAAGTCATGAGAGCCCCTATTAAATCTTTTAACCATATAAATATTTTTCCTAAACTAACTCAATTTTCTCTCTCCAATCACCATATATGTCCCACCTGATAATTTTATTCTTTTAAAACAAATACTATTCTTTCTCTCCAAACAAATATCTTTTCCAACAGATTTCTTTCTCCCCATATTCTATTCTATCTACATATATTTTTCTATATCACTAACTATATTTCACTAAGCCCCCGCTCACTTTTTCTATATATATTCCCTAACAAAATTCCTCTCTCTCTCCAATCTAATCTAATCTCTCTCAGCAGATTCTCTTTCTCAAATCTACTCTCTTTAATTATTTTTCTACAAACTTATATACATACATATATATAATTGAAGATATTTTGTTATGATAGTTTAACTAAAAATATATTTTAATTGTTTGATATCATAAAATCCTATATATATAACTAATTATATTTATTTTCATTAACCCATAACCATATACATATCTACATATATTTTCACTATTTACTAATATGTATATATACATATACTTTTCTATTATTCTAACTATATACAAACCAATATGTATATGTACAACTTTTCTAATATCTTATAGAAGTATATAGAAACCCATCATATCTCTCTTTTATAAAATCAAATCCAAATCTCATCTCATCAGAATATTTCTCTCTCCAATTATAATAATCTCTCCAATCTTTAACAACATATCTCTTCCTTATAAATAACAGCCTAATTATTATCATCTCTCCCCTTCTCATATAAATCAACCTTCTCTTTTTCCCATCACAATATTTTCTTCTTCTTCAAAATTCGCCGAGCAATCAAACCTTGGAGTTGTTCTTCATGTCGTCGTGTTTATCTGTCTCCGAGGCAAGTACTCTTACTCTTTTATTTTTTTAGTCGATGCAACATCAGCAATTCTCTAAATAAATTATTAATTTACAATATTTAAATAAAATTGTAATATTCTACCACTTTATTAATATATTTTATAATACTTGTACATATGATGAAAACCCCAAGATCTAGAATACCTATTAATCCTTTCATCAAGTGAACAACTGTAAAAGTGCAAGCGTAATATAATAACTATTAATATGTAAATGTGGTTTAATATATAAAAATCTTTATAAGTAATTATATGTTTCTGTTGCAACAATATTGGTATACACTAGCATGCAAAATATCAACACTTATATCCTAGTCTAAAACATAAAAATATACCATTATTACTGTTAATCAATAAACGCTTTGGGCTTAATATTTTATATATATAAATTAAACTTTCTACACTATCACTCCTTATAATATCGCTGCACTCTATGTGTCCTGGTCAGATAAATTATTTTGATGCTATAATTTGCATTAATATTTTCTATTATCACATGATTATAAAACTTATTATTAGCACTTACATGATGACTAGTCAATCTGTCATTTATTTTATCTTACTTATTATTACCTCGTAATTATACTATTACCACTATCCGTTTTATGCATCTGTAATTTGTCGTTCCTATTTAACTATATTAACCCTTTAAACCATATTTCAGTTTATTATTCTTTTTAATAAATAAACCCGGATGTTAAACACAGATACTTGGATATTTATGTTGAGTCTTGTTTACATTTTTGACCTTATCATATCCTATTGTCTATATTTAATATTTTACTTGAGACTATCATTGTCGGCATGCTTGAAAAACCTTAACATGCTATTCTTGTTTATGGACACTATCATTTTATAACCACTATACTTGACATGCCATGATTACTCATTGTTCCAGACTACCCATATTAAAACGAGTTCTCTAATTTGAATGCTGAACGACATGATATGACACACTACTATTTACCAGTTTCATCTCTATACAATTACCATACCACAATTCCATTCTTTTCAGCATTCTTAATTAGTGCTCTAGTCATTACCATAGTAGCTATAAATACGCGGGTATTGGGGTAGTTTGAGTGTGCGTTGTAAAACAGGATCTCAGGAGTCCCATGCCGGCAGCTCGTACCGGGCTATAGCGGTCTCATGTTTACAGCTCATACCGGGCTATAGCGGTCTCTTGTTCATTCCACAGTTGGGCATTTGTTTCCTAGCCTATGGGGCACCACTCTTGGGTTAGGAATACTCCTGCAGAGGTTGACGCACACACTCGAGCTTACGATAAGATAGTTTACCTTTTAGTGACCAGTTAGGTTATGACCTGACCCCTTACATACATGTTTCATAATGTTAATACATATATTTATTTATATATCTGTTTTTCTTGCACATCCGGACTTCACTACTTTCTTATATTCTTGTTATTACACTACACACACTTTATACGTTGAGTATTTACTGGGGTATTCTGACATCCCTGAGATTTGCCATCTCAGGTTTAGAGACAGGTTTTTAGGCCGAGCAGGATCAGAGCGGCTACCAGGACTTTACTGTTAGTTATATGTATGCCCTAGAGGCCATTACTATACATAGGATGTATATTGTAGTGGATGCTTGGACATATATAGGGAGGACTTTCTTGCTCGACATGATAGTATGCTATCTGGTTGATCTTTACCTTAACGTGTACACTGATTGTCTCTCTGTTACATGTTGGTAAAGCCCTTAGGATGTGTACTTGACTACCTGGACTATGATGCGGATCATACTAGTGGGGACATGGTAGTCCATAAGTACATCCTTCAAAGTCCCTAGTCGTGGGTATATCGAGACGGGGCATCGATATACCAGAGTAGACTAGCGTATACCTTCTCGACCCATACAGATAGGCGATGGATGATCCCATATCCATTGGTGTTTGACATCAGAGATGATATACGGGTGCTCAGTGAAGACTAGGTACACTGGACGGACTCGCCGAGAACTCCCAGATGGTATTATACCTTACGTCAGATGGCAGTTCTCTGGTGACACTGGTACAGAGTAGTCTGTTGACCCGAGAACGTCATAGAGTCTTGTGTGGTTCCCACTGTGCTTTGATTTCCACCTTACCACGTCCAAGAGGGCGTGCAAAACGGTGGTTTTTGGGTACAGTCCCGAATCACATGGAGGCAATGAGCGATAGGAGGGGATTTGTCTCTCCCGGTATAGGGAGTTGATGTTGCGCTGTGTTCGATTGGCTATAACCGGAAATCCCTGGCCAGGGTTGCTGAGATTTACTGGTAAGTGTTACCAGTAGTTTCTCGAACTGTTATAGGCCTCATATCGACACGACTTATCGAGCTATTGGGGTCTGACGTTTACCACCCCTAGGCAAGATATGCGACATATCAGACGATCAGACCGGACTGTACGGTAAGTGTTACTGGTTGGATTCACAGGAGTATGAGCGGGCTTGCTCGTCGATCTTCTGATCGCTCAATACCCTGGTGGCCGTTACGTTTAGCAGACCGCTTATGGCTTGTGGGTGTTTGATATGATCATCACCTGCTGCCGGCGTATTGACGAGTCTTTAGAGTCCTACACAGAGGTTTCCTGGCTCAAGCGAAACGAAATAGGAGTGCATATGAGATATGTGCGGGACCGAGAATAATGTGTGTATGTGATACCGTATTTCATTCTTGCGATGAATGTATCGAATGGTTGTATGCGATATAACCTAGTTATCGAATCAAGGATTGATTCGGTAAGCCGATACATAGGATACTAGTCGGTTATATGCGATATGACCGGATCGTTAAATCAATTGTTGATTTTATGATTTAATGTATAATTATATATTTGATATATTACTTTGCATTAACTAGTATTGGTTCACTTTAAATGGATTTTCTCACTTGGTTGTACAAGTTGTATATGTGATATACTTTTTGTGCATTTGATTGTATCATGTTTGATGATACATGATAGTTTGGTGTATAGTTTAAACCATGGTTGGTCAATGGTTAGGGTTTCTTTTGCTTCATTTACTTATTCATTTATTCATTTATTTATCCATTTTGTTTATTTTAGCAAAAGAAAATGATGAAGAGAAAATGGTGGCTTTCTTTGTTTGTTTTTGAAGCTTCTTGAAGCTTTGACCTAGTGACCATTTTGTCTTCATGTTTAACCCTAACCCTTCCAATTAACCATGGTCTATTCTCTACACCTAATCATGGTTGCCATATGATAAGTATTGATTTTATTATTCATTTTGGAAATAACTTATCATAATATTCTATCATCTTCTTCTTCTTCTTCAAAGAAGAAAAGCTTGCCACCAACAATGGCAAAATGAGAAAAAGAGTGATAAATCCAATTCTAAAGTGAACCCACCTCCTATTTCTTCATCCTCTACCTCTTGCCAAGTAGTATAGGGCGTTCTCTTCACAAGTTTCATGACTTGGTGAAGTGGGGGCTTGATCTTGTGATGCCTCGACGTAGATCATCTTCGGCACGTTGTCGATGACCTAGCCCGTCCATTCTCCGATGAAGCCGACGCTAGAGCCCGGGATCCGTCTTGGACAGCGAGGAGACTTCATTGCGGAGCCGTGGAGGTGGAGCACCGGATCTACAAAGGTTGTATATCCGTATTCTCATAGTTAAGTGTTAACTAGTTTGCTTTTTCGCCTAAACTTCTAGCCGACGATCCGTAGTCGGGTCTCTTGGCACCTAGATTTTTTGAAATTGGCATGGTTGATGCCTTGTGAGACCTCATTAGTGTGCCTAGGAACCCTACAGTGGTACCAGAGACTAGCTAGAGCCTTAGGCGATGCGTAGACGATGTTAGAAACCCGATCGAACCCCGAAACCCTAACTTTTAACCCTCTCTGGACTTTTTCTGAAAAAGTGGTTTTTTCCAAATTAAAAATGCTTAAAAAATTCAGCAGGAAATTCTAAGAATTACGGTGCAAAAATTACCTAATGATCTGTCTAAAGCGCGGCGGAACCGCGGCATTAGCCGCCTATTGTGGTGGTTCCGCGCTCATTTAGTCTCTTCAGTCAACCATTTTTGCACAGTAACTTCTTTATTTAAATGCTGAGTTTTATGGGAATTTTTAATATTTATTCAAGAGTTGAATTTTCTGGGGTTGTTTTGGGGATTCGATGATTCGATCGGATCGTCTAATTTTGTCTGTGTGTTTTTCCAGATAATTTTTGAATATGTTAAAAAGTTCGACCAGATATAAATACCCACCTTTTCCCCTGTCGGGAAATTTCCAAGTGTTGGATCTTTCCGAAGTTTAACGACGTTCTAAGTAGTGCAAGTAACGCGATGGTCCCTCTAGAAGACAACAAACCTTAACTCGATTATGTGACCGTCTTGAACTGCCCTTTGAACCTTAGGGTTTGGGGTAGTACGGCGTGTCACATGTGAGGCGTTGGCTTGACCCTTCTACGGCTGGACCGTTGGTACTGAGGCACGAACTGAATGTTTTTAGACTTATTTCATGTGTTGAGCTGTATCGGGAAAACTTGGGTGTTCGATTGTTCGATCGGAAAGTTTAACATTTTCTATTTACCCGGAATGGGATACAACAATTGGAATTCACAATAAGTTATGAGATAACTGAATGAATGTTATAAATCTAGCGGTTTAGTCTCACTTGATCGGTTGCCACGGAATTTTGATGTGATCAAAAGTCCGTCTCAATCACGTAGCGTACGCGGATACTCGCCGGGTAAACTTAATAGACAGCCTCGCTCCATAGCCCCGACCAAGTGACTGTAGGAGAACCCCGTCGCCGAAAGCATTCGTTCGGGTGCTCGCGGCAGCGGCGTTCCGCCTTGGTGCACTTCGTCGACGGTATCGGGGGTGCGGCCGCCTACTAAAGTTTGCGACGAGCATTCGATCAGAATGTCGGGAATCCTGTTGAATTTCCCGACTTAATATTGAAAAGTGTTTTCGATTTTGAGACTAAAATGCGGGGTTTATAATTGTTAGGCATGCGATGTCTAAGTATTTCATTTGTTAGGCATGCGATATCTAAAGAGGTTGCGGATTCCAACTGTTGTAGTTTTACACTTTCTTTTCTGTGACCGTAAGTGTAATATGTGATATCGCTGGTTTCGTTGCTATATGTCAACGACAATTGGGATGCGCATATTTACTTACGTTGATGACATGTGATGTTATGTATTGCTGGATATGTTATATTGGATCGTCGTGTTTGAATAGCCGGGGGTTTTTATGTGAGATGAGTGTTTTTCATTTTCATTCATGTAAAAAACTTGTATGTAATATTCTTTTATTGGGGCACTTCCAGGTTGCGGAAGTTGTCACCCTTTGTATATTATTTACTTTTCCGCACTAGGATAGACCCAAGGAGGGGAGCACAAGTAACCGGGTTCTGGAGTCCAGTGGGAGACCAACTCGAGGAGTCGAGTCCGGGTCTCCTAACTCTAGAATTGGTAGGGTTGCTTGCCGCTCTCGTAGGGGTCTAGGGGTGTGGGTTTGGCTATTCATCACGACCGTGGAATCCGTGTTTTATACTGGCTCGTATTGAAAACACGGACGTCCTAGTATATCCAATATTTCATATGATTCTTCTGCTGCGATATCTGTGATGTGATCATATGATATGTTCTGTGATGGATACTATATATAGTATATATGATATATTATATAGGCGTTACTTATGTTTTACACACGCGCTAGCCCTGCCCCGCTCTGCCGTTAGTTACCTAACCTAACGGTGCACGAGGGGACATCGAGGCGAATGCGGATGGCATAAGTGTAAGTCGTATTTATCTGTGATGTTTAGGTACTTAAATGATGGGACTTCATTAATGAGATTAATGAAATAAAAAGAAACCTAAGATGTTGTAGAATCGAATTTCAAAATAAAACAGGTAGCTACAGTTCTTGCTTTGCACAGAGGTATATGTGATATATCCTGCACCTTATTCGATAAGGAAAGGACCGAGATCCCTTCACCGGGAGTGACTCCTTTAGCGATAACTGGCAGATGCTACACACTCGGTTTGTTTTTTGATTGCTTTTAAGTGTTTTTTCTTTGCACAGTGATATATATGATATATCCCGCACCTCATTCGACGAGGAAAGGACCGACGATCCCTTCACCGGGAGAGACTCCTTTAGCAAAACTAGAAAAGCCTCAAAAACGCTCCATTTCAAAATTCATTCGATCCTACAACGATATCAAGTTCATTACACAATAGGTTTTCAGAAAAACCTGTCGTAGCCCTCCGTCATTTCAGATAAGTCCTATTTAGTATTCGTGCTACGTTTGTTGACCTCCGTCAAGGCGTAGTGTGCGGTAGCTAACTAGTATTTATCTGTTTATGCATATGATGCAGATTGAGTTAGGGTAGTCGTGCGGCCTTGTTGACCTCCGTCAAGGGTTGTGCGGGTGGGTTTAATTCGATCAAGAAATGACGGGTTGAACTTGACTAGTAGCCTATGGTTTGTTGACCTCCGTCAAGGTCATAGGGTGCTAGGGGCAAAATATTATCGGGAATTTCAAGTGTTGAAATTTGCAATGAGATTGCATACCTTCTATGAGATAGTTGGATCCCGATACCCACTGTGAGTAAGAGTTACTCCTGGGAGAGTTTTACACATTACAATTAGCCAATCAAGTAGGTGTCTAGAAAGGTGTTAACGAGGTTACGCCTCTGGGAAAACGAGGTTTACATTAATTAGGTTCGTACGAAAGCACGAGGGACCTCCCTCAAAGTACCGACACTGGCCTGGCTGAAAGATTGGCGAACTAGTAGTTTGTAATTAATCCCGGCTAGTCTTTCCTTTTTTAGGGTTTGAAGGAAGATTTGATAAAAAGCAGTGGGAGCCATCCTGATTAGATAAAATAATAACCAATCTATTCTTGCCAGAGCGCACGCTGAGTGTTTTCTTCTCTCTCTCTCCAGGTAGCGACCATATCACGCCTTAATCAAGATAATAATACGGAATATTGACCGAACCCGCTTATTATACTGAGCTGGGGAACGTTGGTCCCGCTCCAACTTATAATTGTTATAAGACAGAGCAGGAAATTGGGGAATACCAGATTTCCCGTACCGCCCAAACGAAGAGAGTGTATGCTGATGCATCATCTTCGGGTGTGTTCATTATAGAGAACTGTTTCTCAGCATCCTTTACGTCCTGTGTATGTGATACCAGATCAGGATCCCAGATATGTAATCTGTTACATAGGGCTGCAGAAAGGTAGAGAACTGAGAACGGGTGATAAGTTTCATGAGGCAAAAAACGGGGCAAGTGTTGCAGCCAAGTCTGTTGGTCACTGTCACCCTGTATTACCAATACATTGATTCTGAACGAATGTTATTAGATACCGAACCTGATATACAAAATCATATCACTTTCTTTATTAGTAAAGAAATGATAAAATTTTGTATTGTTGGATAATGTTTTGAACATTTCCTATATCAAAAGTTGATCGGTTCAGGCACGTTATCTAAAAGCGTTGATGTTCTAAATCAAACTACAGTTCTTAGTATATGGAACACACACAAGAGGAAGAGTTCAGAAATGAACGAATCCTTCTTGAGGCATTGTAGACTAGGTTATATCAATGTGACCCGACTAGCTGAAGTTACATGTAGATGCATATTTAAATCTGTTTGAATTTACATCTTATGAAACTTGCCAGTCATGTCACAAAGATAAGATGACCATAGCTCCGTTTACTGGAAACAGAGAAAGAGTTAGAAAACTCTTGGGATGATACATGTTGATGTATAAAGGTCCCCTGTCTACATATGCCAAGACCGGTTCTTAGTACTTCATTACATTCTCTGATAATCTCTCAAGATTCAGACATATGTTCCTGTTGAAACACAAGTCCGAACCTTTTGAGATATTCACAGAATATGATTTAGAAGTAGAGAACCAACACGGGTATAAGTATTATGTCCTTTGATGAGATCGAGGAGGAGAATACTTGAGCACGGAAATCCTGGATTATTCTAAAGGAGAATGAGATTCTCTCTCAGCATTACTCCTCCGTATACACCATAGCACGATGGTACATCGGGGCGGAGCAATCACACCCTATATGATAAGGTGTGCTCTATGATGAATACTACTGAGTTACCTATTTCCTTTTGGAAGTTATGCACTTGAGAAGATGCATACCTATTGAATAGGGTTCGAATCAAATCAGTTGCCTACCACTTCATATGTGATATGGAAAGGGAAGAGCCCATATCTTAAGTTAGTTAAGATTTGGGGTTGTCCGGCCTATGTCTAAAAGCAAAATCCGGACAAGCTCGAGGCAAGGTCTGTAATGTAGAACTGGAAATGTTCCAGCCATACAAACTGCAGCTGATAGAACCAAAGGATTCAGTAGATTCCAACGAACCTCAGCCTCTCCGCCGATCTAGTAGGGTTCCTCACCCACCTGAGAGATACTTCGGTTACTCTATGACAGTGGGAGCGAGGATTGCATCATGGGATGATGACCCAACTAGTTTCGAGCTGGCCATCAGGAGTGAGACTCTGTAAGAATGGCTGGATGCTTAGCGATCTGAGATGGAATCCATATACATCAACAAAGTATGGACTTTGGTTGCTATATCTGAAGGGTTAAATCCCCATCAGGAGCAAGTATATCTTGAGAAGATTTCTTGGTGTACATGGAAAAGTTGAGACTTTCAAAGCTAGACTTGTTAAAGGTTTGCATCATCAACCAGGCGTGGATAATGATGAAACGTTTTCAAGTGGCTATGCTTAAGTCCATCCAGATCCTACTTGCCACGGCTACATACCATGTCTACGATATCTGGCGGTTGGGTGCCATGACTGCTTTTCTAAATGATATTTTAGAAGAGAGCGTCTATAAGTACACAGCCAGAGGGCTTCGTAGACAGTGGGAGCAGCGGAAACGTGTGCAAGATGCTTTATAGGATAAAGCAGACATCGCGGAGTTGGAACATCTATTTTGATGTGTTAGTCAAAGAGTTTGACATCATCAAAATGGTAGATGAATCTTGTATAAACAAAAAGGTAGTAGGGAGTATGGTGATGATCCTCGTAGAGTACGTGGATGACATACTCTTGATAAGAAAGGAGTTTCCTATGCTACGCCCGGTCAATCTCCGCTTATCGCAAGGATTCTCCATATAGGATCAAAGTGATACCTCCTAAATCCTGGGTTTTGGATCTATGAGATAGATCTAATTGGATGTTAGGATTCTCACTAAGTTGTAGTGAGATGGTATCAATCGATCCTGGGGAGAATCACTGGAAAGGTTCCAGGGTGATAAAGACGACTGAATGTCAGTCACAGGCATTGTCTTTACCCTCAGTAAAGGGGCGGTATGTTGGAAGAGTTCCAAGCTAGATACCGTGGCTAACTAGACGATAAAGGCAGGATACATCGCTACTTGAGATTCTACCAAAGAGGCAGTCTGGATGTATATTTGTTCATGAGATGAACTTAGTTCCTCCCATTGTGTGACAATGGAGTTGTGGCTTATGCCAAGGAATGTCCGTCCCATCAGTGATCCAGACATATTCTAAGGCAGTATCACCTGATCATGGGGATGGTTGATCTCCAAGGTGATCGAGGTTAGGAGAGTAGACTCAGAGGACGGCACGGCGGATCCACTCACAAAGGCCTTTTCCCAGAGAGAGACTTTTATGGGATGGTTGAGTATGAGATACTACAACCACTGCTATCAGATGGCCCTAGTGCAAGTGGGAGATTGTTAGTTATATGTATGCCCTAGAGGCCATTACTATACATAGGATGTATATTGTAGTGGATGCTTGGACATATATAGGGAGGACTTTCTTGCTCGACATGATAGTATGCTATCTGGTTGATCTTTACCTTAACGTGTACACTAATTGTCTCTCTGTTACATGTTGGTAAAGCCCTTAGGATGTGTACTTGACTACCTGGACTATGATGCGGATCATACTAGTGGGGACATGGTAGTCCATAAGTACATCCTTCAAAGTCCCTAGTCGTGGGTATATCGAGACGGGGCATCGATATACCAGAGTAGACTAGCGTATACCTTCTCGACCCATACAGATAGGCGATGGATGATCCCATATCCATTGGTGTTTGACATCAGAGATGATATACGGGTGCTCAGTGAAGACTAGGTACACTGGACGGACTCGCCGAGAACTCCCAGAAGGTATTATACCTTACGTCAGATGGCAGTTCTCTGGTGACACTGGTACAGAGTAGTTTGTTGACCCGAGAACGTCATAGAGTCTTGTGTGGTTCCCACTATGCTTTGATTTCCACCTTACCACGTCCAAAAGGGCGTGCAAAACGGTGGTTTTTGGGTACAGTCCCGAATCACATGGAGGCAATGAGCGATAGGAGGGGATTCGTCTCTCCCGGTATAGGGAGTTGATGTTGCGCTGTGTTCGATTGGCTATAACCGGAAATCCCTGGCCAGGGTTGCTGAGATTTACTGGTAAGTGTTACCAGTAGTTTCTCGAACTGTTATAGGCCTCATATCGACACGACTTATCGAGCTATTGGGGTCTGACGTTTACCACCCCTAGGCAAGATATGCGACATATCAGACGATCAGACCGGACTGTACGGTAAGTGTTACTGGTTGGATTCACAGGAGTATGAGCGGGCTTGCTCGTCGATCTTCTGATCGCTCAATACCCGGGTGGCCGTTACGTTTAGCAGACCGCTTATGGCTTGTGGGTGTTTGATATGATCATCACCTGCTGCCGGCGTATTGACGAGTCTTTAGAGTCTACACAGAGGTTTCCTGGCTCAAGCGAAACGAAATAGGAGTGCATATGAGATATGTGCGGGACCGAAAATAATGCGTGTATGTGATACCGTATTTCATTCTTGCGATGAATGTATCGAATGGTTGTATGCGATATAACCTAGTTATCGAATCAAGGATTGATTCGGTAAGCCGATACATAGGATACTAGTCGGTTATATGCGATATGACCGGATCGTTAAATCAATTGTTGATTTAATGATTTAATGTATAATTATATATTTGATATATTACTTTGCATTAACTAGTATTGGTTCACTTTAAATAGATTTTCTCACTTGGTTGTACAAGTTGTATATGTGATATACTTTTTGTGCATTTGATTGTATCATGTTTGATGATACATGATAGTTTGGTGTATAGTTTAAACCATGGTTGGTCAATGGTTAGGGTTTCTTTTGCTTCATTTACTTATTCATTTATTCATTTATTTATCCATTTTGTTTATTTTAGCAAAAGAAAATGATGAAGAGAAAATGGTGGCTTTCTTTGTTTGTTTTTGAAGCTTCTTGAAGCTTTGACCTAGTGACCATTTTGTCTTCATGATTAACCCTAACCCTTCCAATTAACCATGGTCTATTCTCTACACCTAATCATGGTTGCCATATGATAAGTATTGATTTTATTATTCATTTTGGAAATAACTTATCATAATATTCTATCATCTTCTTCTTCTTCTTCAAAGAAGAAAAGCTTGCCACCAACAATGGCAAAATGAGAAAAAGAGTGATAAATCCAATTCTAAAGTGAACCCACCTCCTATTTCTTCATCCTCTACCTCTTGCCAAGTAGTATAGGGTGTTCTCTTCACAAGTTTCATGACTTGGTGAAGTGGGAGCTTGATCTTGTGATGCCTCGACGTAGATCATCTTCGGCACGTTGTCGATGACCTAGCCCGTCCATTCTCCGATGAAGCCGACGCTAGAGCTCGGGATCCATCTTGGACAGCGAGGAGACTTCATTGCGGAGCCGTGGAGGTGGAGCACCGGATCTACAAAAGGTTGTATATCCGTATTCTCATAGTTAAGTGTTAACTAGTTTGCTTTTTCGCCTAAACTTCTAGCCGACGATCCGTAGTCGGGTCTCTTGGCACCTAGATTTTTTGAAATTGGCATGGTTGATGCCTTGTGAGACCTCTTGAGAGTGCCTAGGAACCCTACATTTACCGAAGATCAGTAACCTGTAGGTTTATTTCCTTTCTGTTAGTATTTAGTATGGGCGCCCTTATGCGACATTAGGACTTGTGTATCTCTTTTGGATCTTGTTTTTATTTCGAATCTATTGTATCAGATCTTTATTTGCATCAATTATCTAGTGGACCCATTTTTAGTATTCTTTATGGTTTCGTTGCAGCATGATTATCAGTATTATTCTTTTTGGTATTAGATTTTATTTTTGACAGGTTAATCTAGACAGCCTTATATGACTATGGAAGGATCTTTCCTTACCGTAGGTAGCACGACTGGCCTTCGTCGCCTTCCGTATTCCGTATTTTGGGAAGCGGGGCGTGACAAGGTTTTGTTGGTATCAGAGCCCAGGCTGACGTCAAAATTAGTCTTGGTTCTACCGACCTTTTAGGTTAGAATCACATGTCTAGGTTTCCCTCAGTATGTCATGCCGCATATTTCCTTTGATTCTGATTGTAGGATTTGGGCGACTGAGATAGAATTACATTATTGTACCCATGTAACGCGGCATGGTTACAATGTGTTATTCTGTTTGAGTAACTTAGAGTTCTATTCTTAATTTGTTTCCACTGATTTGATTTTCTTGGACACGCCGATTTCTCGAGCCAAGACTGTGACTCTTCATACCCTCATTTGTTTCCTTGATCCTTGATTTTTTCATACCAATCTATTTTCATTGAACCTTGTAATTAGTTCGCGACCTTGTATTT
Source organism: Agapanthus africanus (assembly GCA_030015575.1). Taxonomy (NCBI): domain Eukaryota; kingdom Viridiplantae; phylum Streptophyta; class Magnoliopsida; order Asparagales; family Amaryllidaceae; genus Agapanthus; species Agapanthus africanus. The sequence goes on along the minus strand of JASDDO010000018.1, from coordinate 40,517,355 downwards.
TCGTTCTTCAAATTTCGAGGATGAAATTTTCTGTAAGGTGGGTAGGATATAACACCCTAGTCCGATCGTACGTTTCTTTTTCTTGGATATATTGGGTTTTGTTTTACTATTATTATAATTTGGAGTTTAATACTTTTAATTAAGATATATGCATATAATTATGGGTTTTCAAGTTTGTTAAATATGCATATTATTAGTATTTAAATATTTATTTGTCTAACACTATTTTATAATCATATTTATATTTTAGTATCATAGTTTAAACAAAAGATATTATATTTGGTATTTCTTTAAACAATACATATACATAAGATTTTACCCCTTTTTAAATTCTGTTTATAAGATATTTTGTCTTACGATATTTATTTGGTTAAAATATTTAATTTTGAAAAGTCATGAGAGCCCCTATTAAATCTTTTAACCATATAAATATTTTTCCGAAACTAATAACTCAATTTTCTCTCTCCAATCACCATATATGTCCCACCTGATAAATTTATTCTTTTAAAACAAATACTATTCTTTCTCTCCAAACAAATATCTTTTCCAACAGATTTCTTTCCCCCCATATTCTATTCTATCTACATATATTTTTCTATATCACTAACTATATTTCACTAAACCTCCGCTATCTTTTTCTATATATATTCCCTAACAAAATTCCTTTCTCTCTCCAATCTAACCTAATCTCTCTCAGCAGATTCTCTTTCTCAAATCTACTCTCTTTAATTATTTTTCTACAAACCTATATACATACATATATATAATTGAAAATATTTTGTTATGAAAGTTTAACTGAAAATATATTTTAATTGTTTGATATCATAAAATCCTATATATATAACTAATTATATTTATTTTCATTAACCCATAACCATATACATATCTACATATATTTTCACTATTTATTAATATGTATATATACATATACTTTTCTATTATTCTAACTATATACAAACCAATATGTATATGTACAACTTTTCTATTATCTTATAGAAGTATATAGCAACCCATCATATCTCTCTTTTAGAAAATCAAATCCAAATCTCATCTCATCAGAATATTTCTCTCTCCAATTATAATAATCTCTCCAATCTTTAACAATATATCTCTTCCTTATAAATAACAGCCTAATTATTATCATCTCTCCCCTTCTCATATAAATCAACCTTCTCTTTCTCCTATCACAATATTTTTTTCTTCTTCAAAATTCGCCGAGCAATCAAACCTTGAAGTTGTTCTTCGTGTCGTCGTGTTTATCTGTCTCCGAGGCAAGTACTCTTACTCTTTTATTTTTTTAGTCGATGCAACATCAGCAATTCTCTAAATAAATTATTAATTTACAATATTTAAATAAAATTGTAATATTCTACAGCTTTATTAATTATTTTATAATACTTGTACATATGATGAAAACCCCAAGATCTAGAATACCTATTAATCCTTTCTTCAAGTGAACAACTGTAAAAGTGCAAGCGTAATAAAATAACTATTAATATGTAAATGTGGTTTAATATATAAAAAGCTTTATAAGTAATTATATGTTTCTGTTGCAACAATATTGGTATACACTAGCATGCAAAATGTCAACACTTATATCCTAATCTAAAATATAAAAATATACCATTATTACTGTTAATCAATAAACGCTTTAGGCTTAAAATTATATATATATAAATTAAAATTTCTACACTATCACTCCTTATAATATCGCTGCACTCTATGTGTCCTGGTCATATAAATTATTTTGATACTATAATTTGTATTAATATTTTCTATTATCACATGATTATAAAATTTATTATTAGCACTTACATGATGACTAGTCAATCTGTCATTTATTTTATCTTACTTATTATTACTTCGTAATTATACTATTACCACTATCCTCTTTATACATCTGTAATTTGTCATTCCTATTTAACTATATTAACCCTTTAAAACCATATTTCAGTTTATTATTCTTTTCAATAAATAAACCCGGATGTTAAACACAGATACTTGCATATTTATATTGAGTCTTGATTACATTTTTGACCTTATCATATCCTATTGTCTATATTTAATATTTTACTTGAGACTATCATTGTCGGCATGCTTGAAAAACCTTAACATGCTATTCTTGTTTATGGACACTATCATTTTATAACCACTATACTTGACATGCCATGATTACTCATTGTTCCAGACTACTCATATTAAAATGAGTTCTCTAATTTGAATGCTGAACGACATGATATGACACACTACTATTTACCAGTTTCATCTCTATACAATTACCGTACCACAATTCCAGTCTTTTCAGCATTCTTAATTAGTGCTCTAGTCATTACCATAGTAGCTATAAATAAGCGGGTGTTGGGATAGTTTGAGTGCGCGTTGTACAAAAGGATCTCAGGAGTCCCATGCCGGCAGCTCATACCGGGCTATAGCGGTCTCAGCTTTACAGCTCGTACCGGGCTATAGCGGTCTCTTATTCATTCCACAGTTGGGCCCATGTTTTCTAGCCCATGGGGCACCACTCTTGGGTTAGGAATACTCCTGCAGAGGTTGACGCACACACTCGAGCTTACGATAGGATAGTTTACCTTTTAGTGACCAGTTAGCTTATAACCTGACCCCTTACATACATGTTTCATAATGTTAATACATATATTTATTTATATATCTGTTTTTCTTGCACATCCGGGCTTCACTACTTTCTTATATTCTTGTTATTACACTACACACACCTTATACGTTGAGTACTTGCTGGGGTGTTCTGACATCCCTGAGATTTGCCATCTCAGGTTTAGAGACAGGTTTTCAGGCCGAGCAGGATCAGAGCGGCTACCAGGACTTTACCGAAGATCAGTAACCTGTAGCTTTATTTCCTTTCTGTTAATATTTAGTATGGGCGCCCTTGTGGGACATTAGGACTTGTGTATCTCTTTTGGATCTTGTTTTTATTTCGAATCTATTGTATCAGATCTTTATTTGTATCAATTATCTGGTGGACCCATTTTTAGTATTCTTTGTGGTTTCGTTGCAGCATGATTATCGGTATTATTCTTTTCGATATTGGATTTTATTTTTGACAGGTTAATCTAGACAGCCTTATGTGACTATGGAAGGATCTTTCATTACCGTAGGTAGCACGGCTGGCCTTCGTTGCCTTCCGTATTCCGTATTTTGGAAAGCGGGGCGTGACAGACTCTATGACGATCTTGGATCTACAGGCTAGCATGTACCAATATCACCAGAGGACTGCTATCTGACGATAGGTATACTACCACATAGGAGTTCTCGGCGAGTCCTGTTCAGTGTACCCAGTCTCCACTGAGCACCCGTATACCATCTTTGATGTCAAACACTAATGGATGTGGGATTATCCATTGCCCATCATATGGGTCAAGATGCGTATACGCTAGTCTACTCTGGAATCTCGATGCCCTAGTCTCGATATTCTCTCGACTAAGAATTTATTAAAGGATGTACTTTTGGACCACCCTGGCCCCATCATAGTCCTGGTAGTCAAGTATACATTCTAAGGGTTTTATCAACATGTAAGAGACAGACAGTATAAATACCCGTCTACATATTAAGATAGGTAACTTGATAGCATACTATTATGTCGAGCAAGAAAGTCCTCTATATATGTCCAAGCATCCACTATATCATCAATAATGGCCTCTAGGGTATACATATTACTAACACTTTCATCTTCGGATTAAATAGACCACACATCAAATGTCTTTATTAGAGGCAGGTGATTTTTCATATATATTTGATAGCGCCTTCATCAGATCCGCTGTAGTTTTCTCGTTGATGATATTGAACGCAACATTCTTTGCCAACGTCAAACAAATCATACCCAAGGTCGAACGATCTAACAAATCCCAATCTTCTTTCTTTGTATCTGCTGGTTTCGTACCCAACAAGGGTTCGTGAAGATTTTTCTGATACAAGTAATTTTCGATCTGCAACTTCCAGAACCCAAAATCCTTCCCATCAAATTTATCGATCATTACATTTCCTTCATCTGATGCCATCGCTCCCCTATTCGATAATCTTGCTCTAATACCAGTTGTTAGGAATTGATCTATCGAATATATGAGAAAAAAGACGAATAAAAGAAATAATCACACAAATAAAAATGGAGACACGGGATTTATGATGGTTCAGAAATTTGCCTAATCCACTTGCCGCACTAGGTTTTCTTATTTTCTTTCTTTGCAAGATATAAGATTACAAACTCTTGATATTGAGTTCTCTCACTGATTCGTCGACTTATTTTTTTCTTCAATGTTGGATAATCCGTGAATGAACTCTTTGATTGCCTTTTATAGCAATCTAAAGGAGACATGCTAATAAATTGCCGGTTGCAATTTTCTTTGAATGCATTTAATGCATTCTGTCTTTACTATATAGGAAAGAAAAAACTTCTCACAATTCATGCATTTTGTGAGCCCCTCCCCATTTAATTAGTAGCATTCAAGTCTTCACCATTTCACGTGTGTTGACTGCAACTTGCAGTAACATCCTAGCCTCAAACTTCATGCCTTCATATGCACGTGTCCCTATTAATTGCATTCACATGCAAAAAATTCAAGACCTCTTGCACACTAGCATAACTTTTATTAAATGCATAATATGCATTTATCTCCTTCACATTATGTCCCCTTTAAATTTCTTTCAACAAAGAGGGCTACACATTTTAAAGATAGAATATATGGGTTGCTCAATAGTTTTAAATCATTTTCAACAATTGGCATGTTATTCCTTTTATACGTATGGTTTCTACTCTGCAATATTTCAGGTATGAGGATACGGTTAACAAAGCAGTAGTGCAACCACTTCCAGATGACCGATGATGATCTGCTTGATTGTTGGCTTTTGTTCCCTTGGTATTATACTTATGTCTTGCCTTTGTACTTTGCTTGTCAACTGTCCAACATGAAGAAACATTTTTCTTTGTTTTAAGACGATGGTTAGGGTTAATATTCAGCTTTCTTTCTATTATTGTTGTTGCTGCCACCGCCATTGTTGTTGTTGTTTAGTTTCCTTTTTGAACCGTATTGGGTGTGGCGATGGGTCAAGTTTAGCATATTTTGCTCAGTTACCATGTTCTGGTCTCAGACTTGCTTCAGAGAAGTTTGACTGCAAATGAAATGTGTGATCTACTCTGAGAATTTCATGGTTTCGGAATTCTACCATCTCTATTCATGATAGAGGATGTATAATTACCGTGCGTTCTTCTTGAATTCTATTGGCTAATGACGTCTTCTCAAATTTAGTGTTCTGAGATCCACATTAATTAGCGAATCTCTGCTCAGTTGTTTTAAGAGAAGCTGGGTTTGTTGAGCCCACTGCCGTGAGGTTTACCGAATATTGGTTCCTCCGATGACATTTAAGAAAGTTGCCGGTGTTAATATAAGTTCATTCCATTATACTTGAGGAACATATTTACTCTACTTCAGTATAAATTGTGTTGCATCACGCGACCATTTGGTTGCTGGCTTGGAAGGAACTTTATAGTTGCTTTATATCCATGTATTATACAGATGAGTCGACATATATTCTGTGAATATCATGCTAGTAATAATCACAATTTATGCATATTATTCTTATCATCTTACCTAGTATAGTATATATATATATAGTGTCTTGTCATGATCTTAAACTTTTTGATGAATTTGTTGTTGGAGAAAAAATTCTAGCTTTGTCTCTGGATGTTAATTGCAATGGTCTTTGTTTCAAGTATAAATCTGACCTCCTTTCTGATTATTGAAAAATATAGACTAAAATGCAAGAACATCCCTTCACTTTTGCCTAAAAAGCAAGAACCCTGTAAACTTGAATAACATCCATTTTACCTGAAGTTATGCATTGACAAGTAAACTCCTAAAAAACGACCTTCGAACAAATTTAACTGATTAATCTAATATTCACTTTTCTTTCTCTTTTAGCTTCTCTAAATCCACACCATACTAAATCCATGCTCAGTCTTAAGAAGTGTAAAGAGCACGTAAATGGTGTTTTGAATAATAAATTTTGATTAAAAAATTAGGTTAAAAGTCTGAAGGGAAAAAGTCTTAGAAAAGAAAGAGGAAAAGTATTTAGAGAAGAAAGTCTTAGAGGGTAATTTGGAAAATATATGCCAAGATAACTAAAGATGTTAACTTTATACGGTAAAGTCTATGTTTTTTTAAGTTTAGCATAGTTTCCTGTTCTGCATGAAAACTGAGAAGTTTCCTGCATGTTAGCCAAATTTAAATTCATCTTTGTTTGAATTTATCTTATAGTTTTGTCGCATGAAAGTTGCAAGTGCACTTGGCGTGTTGTATTGCAGCCAGGGACAAAGCCCCCCCCCCCCCCCCCACCCACCCACCCAACACACACAGCGGGGGAGAACTGTACTCATATTAGTGGCAAACATTCGAGTTCATATAAATCTATGTACAATTTGGAATAATGACATAAGCTTAATCAAGCAAAGTTGCCCCATTGGAAGGATGTTGCCCTTCGAGCTTGATGGTCTTGGGTCCGAACCCTCTCACCTCATTTTGTTTTCTAATTCGGAAGTTATGCCTTAACAAAAAAATTCCAAAGAAAACCCTGGATTAATCATATTTATCGTTAACCTCTTATACCTTTTTATTAATCTAAGATTTTTTTTTTTGAAAACTCTTGAATGTTTACCAATTTGCATGAGATAATAAATTTAATAAGATATACTGTTGCTTTAATACATGCAATTTATTTTATTTAAACCGTAAACATTATATTTTACAAGAAAACATGATAATGAAAATAATATTATGTATATTTAAACAATTAATAATGCTATATTAATTCAAATTGGTATATAATTTTGACTCGACTAAATCACTTGTTTCTGGAACCTTCGGTTTATTTTTAAGAGGGTTAAAACCTAATCGCACAAGCTTGTCTTCTCTTGAAGAGACAGTAGCTTTGTCTATAGCTCAACCGGCTCAATTTCGAGCTCTTCCACAATCTTGGATCGAGAGACTAGGGAGTGATCTTCCTGGCATTATGTTTAAAACGGTTAAAGACTCTTACAAAAAGGCAAGGCATTTAAAAGTAATTACGCAACAAAACAAATACAATATGTATGCACATAGGAAAAATACGCAAAATACAGTTACAACAATAGTGCATTGTCTTCCTCATCATAAAGGGTTAACAATCTACCCTCAAAATTATCTACAAATGCAGGGCCCTTCTTCCTAAATATTGGAATACCGTATTCCCTAGCGATTTTCGTGGCAGTTAACCCTCCTTTTGAATCAACCTTTTATTCATGATGACACCGACCCAAAAGGCTCATCACAATCCCTTCGAACGCGTGAAGGCAGATTATAGGTGTTCACTGCCTTTATCCGACACCGGAGTAGCTCACAGAAACTCCATCATCCTGTAATTCCAAGCGCACTCCTCATACTTCTTCAGTACCTTTCCATTTCTCATATGAGAGTAATTCTTTATTTGTTTTTGTCATGCCACACTTCCCAAAAGGTAGTAGCAGATACGCGACAAGTCCGCGACGTATTTATACCGAGTAGGGATCCTTCCCAAGATAAATACGTTAAGTGTATCATAAGCAATATAATATAACAAGAATAAAGCAATAAGAATAAAATCCAACCACTCTATTACATCTCCAAGCAACAATATTCAAAACTAACGAGTCCGGAATTCAAATACAATTAAAAGTAAAACTAAGCAAATCCTGAACAATAAGTATACTGAAAAGAAATAAGGACTGGCGGATGACTAATAATCTCCCTGATATAACTGCTCAGAGTAATCCTCTTCTGTCGACTCGATCTCTCAAGACACTAAGCCACCTGAAGAATATTCCTAAAGAAGAAGAAAAACAATGGAATGTCCGTCAGCGATCTTGAGCTCGGTAAGTCTCCAATAAAGTGGAATTACAAGACTTAAGTGTAATGAAAAGTAATATAAGTAGAAAGGAAAATCATGAAGTAGTGAACATGTATGATATGGCAATTAAACATAGAAATTATATAAGCATAGCAGTTCTATGGTTACGTGTTTATTATAGTGCGATAATGAAGGTATGCGTAAGGTTGGGGCGAACGTCTTTACTGTCGATAGGACCCTCGGGGTTCGTCGTCTTGATGTCGTCTCCTTCCTCGCCGGGCAACCGTTGGAGACAACGAAAGCAGTACAAAAGAGGTGGTCAGGAACCTCTTCTATAGAGCTTCGGCCGGAAATTCATGACTTACAGAAGCTGGAGGCCGTCAAATCCACGGACCAACGACATGTCTTGTTAAGCTCCATCAAACTTACGGAACAACGACACACAAGATTCAGGTTAAATGATTTTTAGTAGACTCTCGTACCATGGCATACATTCATTACCAAACTACTCCTTTTTCCCTGCATATATTAAATTATTGAGTATGGAACAACCTTAACACGAATCCATGAATACGTTAGGGTTGTAAGCACAAGTCAAGTTTCATGTCAAGTTCAAGTAGAGTTCATCTCAGATTCATGTCGAGTTCAGGTCAAGATAATATCCTACATATTCATGGCTCGAGTCAAGTCGTGTCAAACATGCAACAGCTTATCCATACGAGTCATATAAGTACAACAAAATGAGGAGTCACATATCATGAAATGAGGCGAGTGCAACATCCAAGCAATGACAAAAGTAAAAGTACTGTAAAAAAGTGTTGTGAACTACTATTTACTCAAGTCAATTGAAACGAAAAAATAAACAAGAAATATAGTCCTAGATGTTATGCAAACGTGTTTTCAATTCTCGCCTAAATCCGACAACTGGTTTGGGAGATATGTGTGTTTTCGTATCACTGCGTAGAACAGATCAGAATTTGTTCAGTCTCGACACATGTTTTTAAAACACAGTTTACGATACTTCTCGTCGATTTTCAGGTCTAAAAAATTATTAGAAAATTGTATGTTTTTCGTTCTACTTATTCAAACAATCTGGACAACAACTATGGGGGTGTTTTGCAAGACATATAACGGGTCGTTCTATACGTTTGGAGTCACCAAATATATAGGAAAGTTATAGGTATGCCAATTAGACATCTATACATCTAATTTTTGTAAAAAACTAAGTTTTAAAGCTCGAGTTATGTCATTTTTAAAAACAATGTCCAATTCAGGACAGAATCTGTCCAGATTCGTCACATAAATTAAAAAGACATAATACTATAAATTCCGTCGATTTTTGGGAAAATATCAAAACTAAGAAAATCTAGATATTTTGATCTAGTTATCGAAAACACTTGATTTTTCTCAAATCGAATATCGGAAGATAGAGTTATAGGTCTCCGAAGGTGGCTAATAAAACACAGTTTTTTTATTTTAAAAACAGTGGCAAAAGTTATGTAAAGCCTAAACTAGGTACCGTTTCAATTATAAAAATTTGTTAAAGGCACATATAAAAATCTATCTATCGCTATACCTAATTTTATTAGCATTCCAGATCACGAAAAAATTAATTATAACTCTACCTCGAAGGTGTCTTGGATTCTAAACGTCGTTTTTTCCCAAAGTTTCGGATTCTAAAAAAAGGCATATCGGTTAACTTTTGAAAAAAGATAAGAAAGTGTGATTCCTCTTACATATGAGTAATAAAATATATGGCCAATATGTGTACAGTAAACTTAAGAACCATTCATGATTTTAAAAACTAGCACTAAATTGTAATATGCTTCTTTTCTTTTCTTGGACGATTATCATTTCTGATTCCTTTTATCAAACCTATTTTTTTTTATTAAAAACATCACAAGCTCATGTAACGATAAGAAGAGTTTATATGTTATTAACGTGTAGACAACAAAAACATAACTTGGCATACATGTTTTTAGGCTAACATTAGTTACATATAAAAGGTGAGTATTTTAATACGGTTTAACGGGCATTGCGAGACTTGGCATGGTTTATATCACATTTTAGAAAAATAGTAAATATTATTTTGGAATTTAAATAATAATATGTTGGGTTTTACGGATATGATAACCAATATGAATTTGAGTTTTCATAAATTGGTATAGTTATATACCTTTATTTTTGGAAAGTAATTAGAATTAAAATGAATTTATAATTATGAAAGCATTTATTTAAGGGGACTTTTCTTAAATTGGCATATAATTATATCCATACAAGTTATAATGTTAAAACTAATTTGTGTTTTCTTAATTAGTATACTAAACCAAGACTTACTTTGAACATATGATTATTGTGCATGCCATGTTAACAAGTAGGTGTAAATTAGCTTCCTTTTTATTCTCTTTTCATTTGGGATTTTTTTACAATTAATGATATATCCGGTTTCATTTCAACTAGAGAACATTTAATTAAATTGGTTTTCTTTTATTTAATTAGTGCACACATATATAATTAGTTAAGTACCTTAACTATAAAAGATATGCTTAAAACCTTAACAAAAGTTTTAGCTGCCATGGCAAGTTATCTCTCTTATCTTCTCTTTTTTTAATTCTAATTTGTTTTAAGAAAAATATATATATCTTAGCATGGAGGACAAGGGGGTATGGCTCATGCATGGTTAGAATAAAAAAATTTGAGCATGGAAGTGAAAGAATGCCGGGGGGGGGGGGGCGGGGGGGGTTATGGCTTGCCTTAGCCATTCTCTCATTACCATTTCCCCATCTCTTATTCTTCCTCTTCTTCATATTTTCTCCTCATCTTCCTCTCTAACTCCCAAGATGCCACACACCCCCCTATAAATCCCTACACAATCTTGCTATTTTCTTTCAAAACTTAAAGTAGAATCCAAGTTTTTACTTTTGAGGCCATCTTGCAGGCTTGGGAGTTCCCATAATCCTAATTTAGAGGTAAAAATGCTTTCTTTAACCATATTTCAAGTACACTTTTTATGATAAATCTAGTTTTTAAGTTAAGATCAACTTCTAATTGGTTTTGATAATTCAAAATAAGTTTTGAAGGATATGTTGTGCTAGACCGTTTCTTAGCTAATCACAACATAATTAGGAATAGATGAGGTTATTTTAGTGCATGTATGGTTAGTTTTATAGTGTTAAGAGTTTTAAAACTTGGTTTTCTTAGAGTAATGATATTCAATTCAAATCTGGTGTAAGTTGGGATCTCTGGAAAATATTTTGCGTATAAATTCGACCTATTTAGACTACCAGGAGATCCCACCAGGAGCACGAGCCCCAACACCCATGACCTGGCTGCAAATTTCGGTCAAAATGAATTTATTTGTGGCCCCCTTTTGATGTAGGTGTCGGAGTTTTTCCAGAAGATGTTTTACATGATGTACCAGCCTTTTTTATACGTTAAATTGTCCCAGATTCCCTGAGTAAAAATATGGAGTTGTTTTACTTAGATTTTTGATAATGTCTTACGGTTTTTAAAATTGGTTTTTTTTATTTCTATGTTATGACTTGGTCGTTCGACGTTCGTACGTCGACGCCGGGGGTATTTTGTCGTATTTGGCATGCGTTAGCCATAGGTTCTAACCTATGTACGCTTCGATCGTTGTTTCGTTTTCAATATAGGTGTTTATATGATTTGATATGGTTTCAATTGTAGGTACGATCGTGGAGAATTTTTAGACGACGAAGAAGAGCAAGATGTTCATCGGCTTCGACTAGAGCGAGACGCATATCGGTGAATATATGTATATCTACGGGGGAAGTTGGGTGGATGGCGTATAGCACCCCCGCAACCGTAGTAATTAGAATAATATATATTAGAACCGTATACATAACCTATAGGGTCATGCTAGAACACTAGATGCGTATATTCATACATTTAGTAGATATTTATATATTAGTGTCTATTTCCAAGCTATTAGGCTATATATATATATATATATATATATATATATATATATATATGGGTTTGTACTGTACATAAGTAGATGTTCGTACTTTATATGATATGAGTTGGCGTACGCGACTATTGATCCGTACTGTGTTGTTTGGATGATATTGTACGAGGGAAATTCCGTACATCATATGATGAGGGTAGACTACCGAATACGGCCGATATTCATTCGACTCGAGGAGTCTTACTAAATCCCGATTGGGACTTTATGAGATGTTTAGAGCTATACTTATTTTAAAAACTAACGATTCGTTACGTACTTTTAACATGATAATGTCAAGGGTGCGCTATAAATTTTCAAATGATATCTATTTCAAAAAAACATCGTAACCCCTTATTTCCAAACAACATTTCGTACTATGTTAAACTATAACTGTATGACTCATACATAGTTAGATATTTTAACACTTGTTCACGTTACAATTACCTTATTTTATATATGCTCGCACTTCGATTACTTATGCTATGTTTATACCTTTACCTCTACTTAGCTTCGTTTGCTAGGACACTGGCAACATTACCGATGATTTCATATTGCACTTACACATACCCGCATGCTACACCTACACCTTATCGGTAATCGACATGCCACATACATATATAGAACTTGACATGTCACTCGTATCACACTATACCCTATTAGTATTATAGATTACTTCTTATTACCCAGCATCACGTAGTGTTCCGTGTATTATACTTTCTTTACATTGCTTATATGAACACACTTATAGAACACTATATAATTACCAATGAATTACATATTGCACGTACACAGGCTCATATGTTTCACACACTCATCATTGGTAATTTCCATTCTACGTATACATATAGAACTTTCCATGTTATTTCGTATCATACTATAATCCTTCCAGTACCTTAGATCACTGCTCATCACATGTATGCATGCATTATACCACTGTTCTGTACCTTTTAAGTTTTTCATTATTGACTTGTTCTTATGCGATGGTGTTTTCATGGGATTTCTGTTTCTATGAGATTTGAGAAACCGCGGATATGATTTTATAAAACTTTTGAATGTTTTAAAATGCAGTTTTATCTTGATATGATGATTTGGCGTCCACTACGAGTTTTCTGTGTTTTGGTGATATGAGTATTATCCTAAATCGAGAAAGGGACTGATAGACCGATTACGGATACATGGTGGACCCGGTATGACACCGAGGGGCAAGAAGTTCATAGGAAAGTACGGGGAGCCTAATGAGGTAGATCGATACCAGAGATAGAGTAGAGCATGACAGATATCCAGGAGATACTTACTGGGACTGTTGATATCGAGAGAGTACCGGTCTGATGAGACGGTCCCTACGATATCGGGTTTTTATGTGTCGATACTGGATACGGGATTTATGAGGATTTCGAGTGTCAATGTTGGACACTAAGTTTTTATGAGGATTTCGAGTGTCGATGATGGACACTCATTGGATGATATATATGTATGTGTGTTATGGATGGCATATTTTTACTTATTGATTGATCATGGGGATCATGTGTGTTGTGCGCGATCCGATATGACGCGCTTATAGATACTGATGTGATAATTATGTATATACACGTTCATATTCGTTGTCACATAGTACGATAGTATTCTACAGTATGAACTAGGTAGATCGTTATGCATTTGATTTCTACCTGATAATATCTTATACTTATGAGTTGGCAACTCACCCCCGTGTGTCATATTTCTTATAGGACTGACCGCTCGGATTAGTAGCGGTTTGCTGGCACGCTTCTTTTTCTTCGGGTGATTGCTTTGGTAGGTGGGTTACATTCCAGATCGTAACCGCCACTTGTATATATATATTCTTTTATGATTTAGTTAAAAACTCCATCGACCAAAACTTGTATATTCTTGTGGACTTAGAGACGAGACTTATATGTTATTCTTTTAGATGTCAAGTTTGGATATAGTAGAGTTGATGATACTTTTTAGTATTTTTCTTACTTTTTCTTATGTTGATCTTCGCCCTGGTCATCGTATATTACTGCGTATTTATGTTTCCGCCGATTGGGCAATGAGATAACTCCCAATTGGGGACGCAAATATTATATTTATATGTATATACCGGTTTTATCAAAATTTACAAAGGAGGTGTTGCCAAAATTTTAAATGACAAAAATGTTTTCAGATCTTAATTTAAAACCCACTCGTATCTTCAAACAAACTTTACTTATACTTTAAAAAGGGGAACTTGATTTCATTGATAACTTTTTCAAAACTTCACCTCCACTATTTCCATAAAAAAGGTTTAGATTTCTAGTTTTTGGCTTACTTGGGTTACAGCGGGGTCCTATAGATTTCACGTGATTTAAGTGTTGGTTACGTACCTTTTCCGGATCATGACATCTTAGTTTAGGGCAAAATGAGTTTTCAAGTGGTAAGGGGAATGATCGATTGGATGAAACAAGGGAAGGGGACTTACTCGCATTGCGATACGGTATAGCAACCGTATCGCCGATCTAGCCTTAATGGTGAAAGGCAAGTATCAGTGACCTAGGATTGAATAATCAAGACGAGATAAAGTTTAGTCTCTACGGAAAATTTAGGGAAACAAAACAAAACAAGAGAGAGACACTTACGAAGGTGTTGGAGGAATAATTGGTCGATTTTCCTTGAATTCTAACGGACGAATTGTGCCCCAAAGATGCCGCAAAGACTAGAGCTCTTAGGGTGAAGATGAGTAGTTTGTCTAAGGATTCTTCTCTAATTTTTAGTGGAAGAAATGGAGAGAAATAAATAAATAAAAGAATAAAGAAAAATAAAAGGAATTGATGGGTGTTTAAAGATTGGATTAAAGGGATGGGGGTTATCTGGATTGAATTAGGCATTTTAGAATAGGAAAAGAAAACCCCCATGTCGAAACGAACTCGTGCTAAAAAACTGAGCATAAGTAGGCCCCACACTGCTGTCGGGGGCGGTAGGTTTGCCATCTGGGGCGGCAGAAGCTCGACTGTTGGACTCAAGCTTCGACCGCCCTGGCTCGTGTCATTTCCTATGTTCCAAAAACATACACTATTTTGTATATATGGTTTCGGGGCCCTATATGCATCGCTCATGAACTTTCGGGGCTTGAAAAAGATAAAAGAAAACAAAACAAAAAGAAGGGGTTGCTAGGTTTCGAACACATGAACTGTAAGACAACAGTACAAGGACTTAACCAATGAGCTACAAGGTTATTTTTGCACTTAGTTAACAAGAAAAGAATATAACTCAGTATTCGAAAGGAAAACGGTATTTTATTAACGATGAACAAATACCATAGTATATGAATCTTAAGGTTGTTACATTCTACCCTTCTTAGAAAAATTTCTTCCACGAAATTACATAAGGAACTACTATTCAAACAAGTGAGGATATCGTGCACGCATATTATCTTCACCTTCCCAAGTGGATTCTTCCGGTGAATCTCTGCTCCATATAACTTGGACCAGCTGAACCACTTTGTTCCGTAATGTCTTCTCCTTTTGATCGAATATTTCGAGTGGCGGCTCGCAAGTTAGATCGGTATGTACTATAAGCTCTGAGTGGTCTAGTACATGACTGGGGTCGCTCATGTAACGGCGTAGCTGTGATATGTGGAATACGTTGTGCACTCCCTCTAATGACGATAGAAGAGCCACACGATAAGCCACATATTTTACCCGCTCCAATATATTGAACGATCCGATGTATCAAGGGCTAAGTTTTCCACGCCTGCTGAAACGAATTACTCCCCTATTTGGAGAGATCTTGAGGAACACATGTTCCCCATGCTGAAACTCCAAGTGTCGATGTTTCATATCTGCCCAATGTTTTTGTCTGTCCTGGGCTACACGCATCATTTACCTAATCGTACGTACTACATCAACTATCAGCACGATCATCTTTAGCCTAAGGAGTTCTCTATCCTGCACATCGTCCCAACTCATAGGAGAGCAACACTTTCGCCCATAAAGTGCTGCAAAAGGGGCATCAACTAGTAACTGTTGTTGTATGAAAACTCAACGAGGTGTAAGTGATCTTCCCACGATCCTCTGAAGTCAAGCATACAGTCTCTGAGCATATCCTCTAGGATCTAAATGGTCTGCTCAGACTGTTCGTCCTTCTGAAGATGGTAAGCAGTGCTGAAACTCAGACTCGTGCCCAGGCTGGCCTAAAGGCTCTGCTAAAAATGGGATCAGAATCCAGTGTCCCAATCAGAGATGATGTAGACTGATACTTTATGTATCCTTACGATCTCCTGCATGTTTTATAGGTATTAAGACAAATTTGGCAAAAACTGAGTCCAAATTTAAGATTTAATTTACCTCCATGTATTTCCTTGCCAATTTTCTGTGACTGGCTGATTCGGAATAAGATAAAGTAGGCCGACTTAGTGAGGTGATCCACAA
Organism: Agapanthus africanus; assembly: GCA_030015575.1. NCBI lineage: Eukaryota > Viridiplantae > Streptophyta > Magnoliopsida > Asparagales > Amaryllidaceae > Agapanthus > Agapanthus africanus. The sequence continues at coordinate 40,501,092 of JASDDO010000018.1, read as the reverse complement.
TAACCCGACCAACATCGTTTCCCTTCATGTTATAAGGAAGAGCAGTCATAAAATCCATGGTGATATGATGCCACTTCCATTCAGGAATAGGAAACGGCTAAAGTAGACCGGCAGTTCTATGATGCTCAACCTTCACCTGCTGACAGACTAAGAATTTTGCCACACTCTTAACAACTTCCATCTTCATGTTGTGCCACCAGTAGTGCTGACGAAGATCCTTGTACATTGTCATGTCGCCAGGGTGTACAGAATAAAGAAAGCTATGAGCCTCCTTCATCAGCTCCTCTCTAACAGTATCGGCAGGCACGCATAGTCGGCTCCCGTACCATAAGGATCCATCCTCATGAATAACGAATTCGGATCGAAGGCCACTCTTTACTTATCTTCTGATCGTCTGCAACTTGGCATTGCCTGCTTGAGCTGTTAGTAATATGTATGCCTTAGAGGCCATTACTGTACATGTGATGTATATTGTAGTGGATGCTTATACATATATAGGGAGGACTTTCTTACTCGACATGATAGCATGCTATCTGGTTGCACTTTATCTTAACATGTACACTTAATGTCTCTCTATTACATGTTGATAAAACCCTTAGGATAAGTACTTGACTACCAGGATTATGATGCAGATCATACTAGTGGGGACAGGGTAGTCGGTAAGTACATCTTTCAAATGTTCTTAGTCGTAAGAGTATCGAGACAGGGCATCGATACTCCAGAGTAGACTACCGTATACGCTTCTCGACCCATATGATGGGCGATGGATGATCCCACATCCATTGGTGTTTGACATCAGAGAAGGTATACGGGTGCTCAGTGGAGACTGGGTACACTGGACGGACTCGTCGAGAACTCCTAGATGGTATTATACCTATCGTCGGATAGCAGTTCTCTGGTGACACTGGTACATGTTACTCTGTAGACTCGAGATCGTCATAGAGTTTTGTGTGATTCCCACTGTGCTTTGATTTCCACCATATCACGGTCAAGAGATCGTGCAAAACGGTGGTTTTTGGGTACAATCCCGAGTCACATGGAGGCAATGAGCGATAGGAGGGGTTTCGTCTCTCCCGGTATTGGGAGTTGATGTTGCGCTATGCTCGATTGGCCATAACAGGAAATCCCTGACCAGGGTTGCTGAGATTTACTGGTAAGTGTTATCAGTAGTTTCTCAAACCGTTATGGACCTTGCATCGGCATGACTTATCAGGCTATTGGGGTTTGACGTTATACCACCCCCAGGCTATGATATGCAACATATCAGGTGAAGAGACCGGACTATATGGTAGTGTTACCGAGTGGAGTCGCAGGAGTATGAGTAGGCTTACTTGTTGATCTTCTGATCGCTCAATACCCGGGTGGCCGTTACGATTAGCAGACCGCTTGCGGCTTATGGGTGTTTGATATGATCATCACCTACTGTCGGCGTATTGACGAGTCTTTAGAGTCCTACACAGAGGTTTCCTGGTTCATGCGAAACGGAGTAGGAGCGTATATGTGATATGTGCAGGACCTAGATTAATACGTGTATGTGATACCGTATTCTATTCTCGCGATATATGACATAGCTAGGTTATATGTGATATAGCCGGGTTATCGGATCAAGTGTTGATTTGATAAGTTGTTACACTTGATATTAGTCGGTTATATGTGATATAGCCAGATTATTAAATCAAGTGTTGATTTAATAATTTAATGTAGAATTATATATTTGATATATTAAATTACATTAACTAATATTAGCTCACTTAAGCATTTCTTTTTCTCACTTATGATATACTTAACATATATGATATATGTTAATTGTTTTTATTGTGCACAAAATATATATGTGATATATATTATTATGTCATGCTAGGTTACACATGCAACATGTATGTATGAGACTTATACCATGCTAGGGTTTATGTTATGGTTTATATTTATTTCAAGCAAATTCAAAATTGTGGATATTTTGTCATGGTTCAAAGCTTGTAGAAGCGTGTAGTTTACATTGACTTCGCCCACTCTTTTGTCTAGCTTAAGATATTTATCAACCCAATCTTAACTCATAGCTATGGTTTAGTCTCTATAATGGTTAGTGCATGATATACACTCATCATGGTTGCATTTCTAAGCTCACTTGATTATTCTTTCATCACTTACTTCATCTTCTTCTTCCTCATTGAAAAAGCTTTCTAGCTTCAAGTCAAGTGATGAAATTTAGTGAGAAAATTAAATCTAAAGTGAGCAAAATTCCTACTTCATCATCCTCTACTATTAGCCATTTAGTTTTGGGTGTTTGCTTCACTAATCTCACCATTAGTGAAAAGGTAGTATGAGCTTGAGTCTTCTCGACATAGATCTTCTTCGGCCTCGAAGACATTGAGCAAGTGTGTTCATTTCTTTATGTGAACCCTCACTAGAGTCTAGGTCTTCACAACTCGCAGCGAAAAGACTACTACACGGAGCTTTAGAAGTGAAGGACCGGTCTACAAAGGTTGTATTCCGCATTCACTTAGATATAAAGTGTTTATATTGTTTGATTCGTATGATTCTCTAGTTAAACATCCTAGGGTTAGGGTTCCTTAGCATGGCAAAATTTTAATTTGGCATGGACGATACCTCCTGAAACCTCACTGCCATGCTAGGTGACCCTACATGAGCTGCCTTAATCTGATCTATGAGTGTGGACTGGATCTGTAGATTCATCAAGGATGCTATAAGCCCTGACACTATCACTTCAATCTCCAATCCATGAAGTTCCTGCTGTAACTTCCACTGTGAGATGAGATTCATCGCTAAAGTTTGGTGACTCAGAGCATCGGGGACTACGTTCACCTTCTCCGGGTGGACTAAAGGTTGATGTCGAAGTCTGCCATGAGTTCGAGCCATCTCATCTGCTGCATGTTGAGTTCCTTCTGCGTAAAAACACACTTCAGGATCTTGTGGTCGGTATAGATATCTATTTGCTCTCCCAGTAGGTAATCTCGCCAAATCTTGAGAGCGAAGATAACGACTGCCAGCTCTTGGTCATGCGTGGGATAATTACGCCCGTGCATCATTAACCGCCTTAACGCGAAAGTTACAACCCTGCCATGTTGATGTAGTACACATCCTAATCCCTTTCCTGAAGCATTACAATGAATGTCAAAACCCCTTGATCTGTCAGGAATGATGATGACAGGTGCAGAGGTCAACCGGACTTCAAATCTCCAAAATCTTGTTCACATGCTTCAAAACACACAAACGCCTCATCTTTTCGGGTGAGCTTAGCCAAAGGTTCTGCAATCTTCGAGAACCTTTCAATGAAGCGATGGTAATACTCAGCAAAGGCCAACAAACTCCGGATGTCCTTGACTGACTCTGGGGTTGGCCATTTGTTGACAGCTGACACCTTGACGAGGTATACCGAGAAACCCTCGTCGGACACAATATGCCCAAAAAAACCGACCTTGTTTAGCCAAAACCCACACTTGATGTACTTAGTGTAGAGCCGATGTCGCCGTAATGTCTCCAAAATCGTAGGTAAATGATGGACGTGTTCTTCCCAAGTCTTCAAATAGATTAATATGTCGTCGATGAAGATGACAACAAACTTGTCTAAATGCTCATGGAAGACCTGGTTCATCAGGTTCATGAAGATAGCCGGAGTATTGGTCACACCGAACAACATTATGAGGTATTCATAATGGCCATACTAGATCATGAATGCCATCTCCTTGACCTTAACGTAATGATAGACAAACCAAAGATCCAGTTTGGAAAAGACATTGTTTCCCGCCGAACACAGAGACGCGACCGTGCAGGTCCGTCTTGCCTGAAATTCGGGGCAGATGCTAATTGGTGCTATCCGTCCACCTCTCTGAAGATGCCAAGTTGATTTATGGCACCGTATATCGAAGGTTTAAACGGATGCGGCCGATGTAGCAGATTTCGTCAGATTCCCCCTCGTTTGAAGGTTTTTTTTTATTGTGGGGACGCTCTTCCCTGCAGGCGCAAGCCTCTGCAGTTAATTACGCTACCGCATCGCGGTAACGACTTTGCCCTTCTTCAGATGGTCACTTCATGTCGTGGGTGTTTGTTTGGTTGCCCGTGGATTGTATACGGAGACTAATTTATGTTGTCGCCCATAGGGCGTGGATTAGTCCAAATCCGTATTTTCTTAGATTTGGGTTTTGGTGTGTGTTTAAGGATACGTTAGTCTTATTTGAGACTAAGATCAATTTAAACGTTTGTTAAGGATACGTTAGTTTAATTTTAGACTAAGATCAACTTAACTTTTTTTAAGGACACTTTAGTCTAATTTTAGACTAAGATCGACTTAACAGGATCGTTTAGATCCAACAAAAGAGCATTTTGGCTCTATTGTTCTAGTTTAGGGACTTTGCGGTCAATTCCCAGTTTAAGGACATAGTGGTCCATTACCAGTTTAAGGACATGGTGGTCCAAGGTTAAGGATATCATAGTCCGTGGGTTTAAAGGGACCCCACAGTCCGAGGTTAAGGACATCGTAGTCCGTGGGTTTAAGGACCCCACAATCCAGTTTAAAGACATCATAGTCTGTAGAAGGTATGGCCGTCGGGACCCGTCACCTCTCTGAAGACGTTGAAGGATTACAACGATAAATATCAGAGGAGTTCAGAGATGTACCCTTGAACCAATTTTGGTTGGGAGATTTATAGTCCAATTTGGGACTAAAGTCTGTTAAAAGGTTTATAAGCATATGGGCTCAGTTGATATGAGTTGAGGACTTACGACCAATCTTAGGCTAAGTCCAATAAATGTTTAACATTTTATTGTTCTGGCTATTGAGCTTTTATTTAGGCTTGGCCCTTTTAATAATGCAGAGCATCAGATCCTGACATTTTTTGTCTTGTATTGAATGAATAGCATTCATCAGAATAATGTGTGTTCTGACAGCGCGCCACGTGACGCGCCAGGTGCTTTGCGCCAGCTAAAGAGCGCATTGCGCTTCTGTCGGATAGCACACACGAAGAGGACACGTGTCGCGCTTAGCGCTAAGCTCTAGTTTATTAGCGCTTTGCGCTTCTAATTTATAAGCGCGTTGCGCTAGTCCAGTGGCGCGCCAGTGAGTGACACATGGCACGCTTGGCGCTGAGCGCCAGCTCATGAGCGCAGTGCGCTGTTTTAGAAGCGCAAAGCGCAAGTTGTATCTGTTGTTGACACGTGGCGTTTTGGCGCTGAGCGCCGGTCCAAAGAGCGCAGAAGCGCTGTTCATGAGTGCAAGGCACTTTTCAGTAGCGCGAAGCGCATTTGATCAAATTTATGATCTGAGAACAAGTTTATGTTCTTTTTAAAGGAGGCTTTACCTCAAGATTCAAGAACAAAAGTTCTTGTTTATAAAAAAGGGCACTAACTTTGTAGATCAAGGATCTATTAATGAAGTAAACACTTCTTTTATTTATTATGATTAGATCTTTGATCTTTTTCTTTTTATCAAAGACCTTGGTCTTTTGTAAATCTATGATCTTATTTAGAAGATAGTTCTTCTTTTATGAGATGATTCTATCTCTGTTGAGCAAGAATCATTCTTCTTTACATTGAAAAAATGATCTTCTTTCAAGAGCTTGCTCTCTTTCTTTTGAGTTTTCTCAAAATTTGTAGGGGGGTTTCTCTATCTCAGACTTGAAATCTTGGGGCCTTTATATATGGCAAATTGATTTGTTAAAGCAGTTAAAGAGATCTTTCTCTGATTGATTTGGGGATATTTCCCCACCGTTGGATCTTTGATCCTAGGGCTTCTCTTTTACAGAAGGCATTTTTCTTGGTTTTTAACAAGATTGGAAAGATCTTTCCATAACAGAATTTTAATTCTGATTAATTAATAATTTATTATTATTAGATCTTTTGATCTGATGGTAGGGAATTTTATAATTCCAGCGCTGGCGCACCCGTGCTTTGCACGCGGTGCGCTGCTCAGAGCGCAGCGCACTTTGCGCCAGCGCACCCGTGTTTGACACGTGGCGCAGAGCGCAGCACAGCCTGCGCTAGCGCACCTGTGTTTGACACGTGGCACGCAGCACGCCTAGCATTGGATCTGAAGCGTTGCTTCAATATTTTAACTCTTGTCTTTGAGGCATTTGTTACATTCTTTGCATGTAGAGTTTTTCCCTTCATCATTTTTTATTTTATTTTATTATTATTATTATTTTTTATAAGGGAGCAGGTTGCGAGCCAAAATTTTGGCGGGAACAAATGCCCCCACTAATTTGCCCACGTAAGTATGTACGTGGGTGAAGTAGTGCAGAGTTATGCATGGCCACAGGATTGAGGGCTTAGGAGACAAGTTTATGGTCCTTGTAGCCTAAGACTTTCTTCGTCTTCATGAGCTGTGAGGGCCTCAAGAAGTTTTTTTTCCCTACGAGTCGAGAGGATCTTGTAGGTGCAAATTCTCCCCAGAAATCGTGAGGATTTCTAGGTGTTCATTACCTCCGTGAGCCGTAAGGATCTTACTCAGGTATTTTCCCTTACGAATCGTGAGGACCTGTAAGTAGCTTCTTCACTTCAGCGGCGAATGTGGTTTTGGCAAATGTGGCCCATAGATGGTAGATGACATTTCATCCTGAACTCTTTATAAGGTAACGATGGCTTAGGAGCAGGTTCAGATCTGCTGCCTAAGACTTTTCAATTTCATGAGCCGTGAGGGTCTCATAAAGACTTTTCTCCCTACGAGTCGAGAGGATCTCGTAGGTGTATTTTCTCCTTAGGAATCGTGAGGATTCCAAAACGCGTTTTCTCTTGAGAGTCGTAAGGATCTCACAAGAGAATTTTCTTTCTTACAAGTCGAGAGGACCCGTAAGTGGTTATTTCTCTCCTTGTCGAGATTTGACTTCGGAGAGTGTAGCCCGTGAATAGTATGCAAGAGTCCATTTTGGACTGACTTGCAGGGCCCCAGTGCTTAAGAAACTGGTCCTTATCCCTATTGCCTAAGACTTTTCCCCACGAGTCGAGACGAATCGAGAAGTTCTCGCAAAGACACTAATTTCCTCACGAGTCGAGATGAATCGAGCAGTTCTCGCAAGAATGTCCTAACGTCACAGTTAACCTCTGCTCTTTACGACAGAGGTCCGTTAGGTTTTGTGGTACTAGGGTTTTATCCGTCGTACCGTCGTGTTGGCTGATGTATTCCTCGATAGGAAATCTTGCTGTTCGAGTAGCCTTGCGACTGTCGTGTCTCTGATCCCTTCGGGGGATGGACAAGACGTCTTCAAGCAATCCTCTTAGGCAGTTTGACCGTCGGAAGAGCAAGCGTTAGGAATTTTGCCATGCCGCTTTTTACTTGAGGTTAGGCTCATTTTGGAGAGCCCCGATGAGTCATAATCACTCCGCGCTGGGGTGGGATGATCTCCGATAGTCTTTCAGGTTTTATATGAGTTGCCGTCAGACCCTGAAACTAGGAATTTGGGCTTCGCTTCGCTTGCTGGCATTGCGTATGCTGTATCGAGACGAATGTCACGGTTGTCTTTAGGTTGCTGGTGAATCGTCGAGATTTGGAACTAGGGATTTTGCCGTGGCTCCGTTGTTTGATTGTCGCGTCTGAATCCTGCTGGAGGTAGAACGCTGTAGTGACATCTCGTCTGCTGTATCGAGACGAACGTCGAGGTGGTGACCACTCCGTGCTAGCGTGGGATGATCTCCGATAGTCTTTCAGGTTTTATATGAGTTGCCGTCAAGACCCTGAAGTTAGGAATTTAGCCTTCGCTTCGTTTGCTGGTGAACTGTCGAGGCTTGGAACTAGGGATTTTGCCGTGGCTCCGTTTGGTGATGCTGCGTCTGAGTCCCGCTGGAATGAGGAGGAACGCTGTTGTGGGTTTCCAGGCTGTAGACGTGACCGTCGAGACTTGGCTCTCTTTCTGATGGAGCCTGAGGAGGGAAGGTGTGATTCCTTCTTTGTTTGCGCCCCTGGATTGTATACAGGGATTGATGTGATATCACCTGTAGGGCATAACTTTCATTTTTTTCTATTTCTTTCCGCGATGCTCTATCATTTCAGCTTTTATATCGCGAAGGTCGCGATTGCCCAATCATTTCGGCTATTTTTCGCGGTGCCCAATCATTTCGGCTATTTATTTTATTTTTTTACTCGCTGCTTTTTTATTGCGAGTTGTCCAATCATTTTGGCTATTTTGCATGCATACATTTTTACTTGCTGATTTTGTTGCAAATTGCCCCATCATTTCGGCTATTTATTTTATTTTTTTACTCGTTGCTTTTTTTATTGCGAGTTGCCCAATCATTTCGGCTATTTTTCATACATACGTTTTTACTTGCTGATTTTGTTGCAAGTTGCCCCATCATTTCGGCTATTTCGTATGCATGTGTGGCTTGCTGGCTTTTCGCTGTAAGCCTGGAATTGGACACCGATTTCGGCATCAGCACCGCTACAACTGGGATATTGCCAGGAGCGAATCATCATTTGCCTCTGTCGATATTGAACGAAGGTGGCTTAGCGAACATGGTTAGGATCTTGTCGACTAAGGCTTTTGACTTCATGAGCCGTAAGGGTCTTATGAAGGTATTTCTCCTTGCGAGTCGTGAGGATCCCGTAGGTGTGTTTTGTCCTTAGGAATCGTGAGGACTCCTAAGTGCATGGCCTCTTATAAGTCGTAAGGATCTTAAAAGAGTGTTTTATCCTTATAAGTCGAGATGACTCACAAAGGTTGTTCTTTGTGCAAACATATCCTTAGTTACGGATGGGACTTTTTCAGGGAAATGTTTATTCACGCCCGTGGATTGTATACAAGGGTCAATACTGAACTGCTCGTAGGAGGTTGTGGTTGTTGTTTAAGAACAGCTTTAGATCCCTGTAGCTTAAGACTTTTTGAATCTTATGAGCCGTGAGGGTCTCATAAGAGGGTTCTCCTTACGGGTCGTGAGGATCTCGCAAGTGTAATTTCTCCTTAGGGATCGTGGGGATCCCTAAGTGTGTTGCTCCCTTGTGAGTCGTAAGGATCTCACGCAGGCGGTTTCTCCTTACAAAGTTGAGAGGACCTTGCAAGTGTCTTTTAACGAGATTACGCCCTTTCGGGTTTTCACAAAACTCGCCGGTAGCCCTGCTGTTTTTACTCACGGAGCCCTTTCGGGTTTTCATCCATGCCCTTTTGCTTATGGACATACCGTTTTTTTTTGCCACGTCAGCGTGAGGATGCCGCGAGTTGGTAGTAGTTTAACGACGTTTCGGTCATAAGTCGACGCACGATTACGCAGCTAGATTTTGCCGCAAATATTCGCATGTTTTGTGTCGGAGGTGGATTCCTTGAAGAGAGGGCTGAGGGCGATTTCTTCGTCAAAGTCGCTTCCAAAGGTGATAACTTGCGATCCCCTGGTGTCGGCTATGTGAAAGTTGCCAGCAGCTCTTTCGCGCTCATCTGTCGTGCTTTTCTGTTCCCGACGAGCCTTGCGCTTCACTCGTTGAACGTGTCGTCGATGGGCAACATATCCCTGCCACCAGTTTTTAAAGGCAATGCACTCCTCGGTAGGGTGTGCAATCTTCTAGTGGTATAGGCAAAAGTTAGGATGTATGTCCGCTTCATCAAGACGTATATTGCCAGGGGAACTTCCTTTGAAAGAGGGCAACTTTATTCCTATTGCCAGGGCCCTAGCGAATCGTTTCCTTGCTTTAAGCTTGCTTTTGCTGGCGATAGAGATGTTTTGCTCCAGTTGGGGTATCTTGATCCTTTCCTCCAGTCGTCGGCGTTTGTTTTTTCCGAATATAGCCAGTTCGCGCTCTCGATTGGCTTTGCTTTTCTGACGGGCTTCGTTCAATAGCAAGTCAATCATCTCATCAGACGGTTCCAAGGGTTTTGGCCTCGATCCTGGCCCCAGCTCTTTTATGCTGTCTTCTATCGCCGAATGCGTTTCTTCATTAGTTAATGTCGAATGAGAGATCATGTGGCAACTTGCCACATAGTCCTCAGATTCTTTTGACGAGTCATCCCTGTCGTTATTGTCGTCATCTCCGTTCTCAAGGATATTGTTGAGAAATTCTTAGAGTGTGACCGGGGTTCGTGCCTTCTTGTTATATTTCTCCAGCGCGTCAATATACTTTTGCAGATCCGTGCGCTTGTCATCAAACTGCGCGGGCTTTTTGGTCTTCTTCTTTTTCTTCGAAGACTGTGACGGCTGTGCCTGAGCGTTTTGACCATCGCTACCAATTCTCGGCATCGGGCGCGGTTTTAGCATTCCCTCAATGATCTCAGGCTCTAGCGGGCTTTTCCACTTGATTGCCGGGCATGTGTGAAGATCCTTCAGCATTCTTTTCATCTTGGCTGAAAGAGCAACCTCCCATGGAGCTTCTTCTATAAAAGAGCACGATGCATCCGGTGTGTCCACCCTTTTAGGAGTGTGCTATTGTAGCGGATTCACCTTCCAGTTTTCGGATAGCGCGAACTTGCCCCGTTGGTATTGATCTTCAACCCAGTTTTTTGAAGACGTAGCAGTTTTCGATCGGATGGCCCAATACTCTGTGGTAGGGGCAGTAATTAGGATCGTTGACGTCATTCGGTCGCGTTGGGTGTCTCGACTCCGGTAGAGTGATGAGCCCATTGCGCACTGCCAGTTCAAACAGTTTCCTTGTTTTATTCCGGGAAAACGAGTAAGGACGTCTCAACTTCTCATCAAGGGATTGCCGCTTGTTGCTTTGGTGAACAACCAGTCTCAGGCCACTCGGTTGTTGTTGAGCGTTGGCGACGAAGGTTGCTTTCCCTTTACCCCTTTCGTTTCGAGGCTCCATCTTCGAGGAAGACGGTTTATGGCCCATCTGATCCATTTGGGTCAGTTTGTTAATCAAGGCCTGGAAAGTGGTTGGCTTGAAGAACATCATGAATTGGGAAATGGTCGCCTGAGGGTCGAGAGTACCCACGAACATGCCTACCGCCGGCGCTTTCTTGATGCGCTGCTCGCACTTCGACCATAGATTCCGCCATCGTATCGCGTATTGCACCCACGTTTCGCCTGGCTTCACTCTGGCGTTAATTAACGCGGTGATCAGGGTGCGCTCGCTAGCGCTTGCGAAACGTTGGGTGAACAGCAATTACATCTCCGTAAAAGTTTTGACGGAGTCGTTGGGAAGCTCCGAATACCACTCAAAGGCCGTTTCCGGCAAGCTGCCGACGAATTGGCGAAGCAGTAGCTTATCATCACCTCCGGTGTTGCCGCACAGAGCCCTGAATTGAGCAACATGCTGGTGTGGATTCCCCGTCCCCTTATATATGTGTAATTTGGGGGTCGTGTATCCCGGCGGGTAATTTATTTGGTCATACCAACCCGGATAGGGTCGTCCAGTTTTAACAACTTGCCCAGCCGCTTCATTCACCTGGTGAGCTCGTATCTGCTGAGCGATGTAATCATCTAGGGCAGCTTTGGAGATTGTCTCTTCCTTGGCTGTTGACAGAGCCGACAGAGGATTTGATGTCTCTCCTCTATCATCTTCAATTATTACTGGAGGATCTTCGGCTGGAGGGTCCGGCTGGATCATCATGCCCACCATATCTTGGAAGAGAAGCGCCACTCGTTTTATGTTGGCAGCTTGTTCCGCTGCCTCTTTGTCCTTCTTTTCGAGGACTCTGCGGAGGATGTCAGCATCGGTTTCTTGTTCATGACACTGCTCTGATGACACTTCCGGGCTTTCTTTTGGCCCGGTGAGTGCGGCCATTTGCGTTAGCATTTCCTGAAGCTTCTGTTGTTGCTCCTGAGCTTTTATCACAGATCGGGTGAGCGGTCGGTGACCCGTCGAAGCGCGGCTTTCCTCTTTTTCGAAAGCCATATAAACAGTATGCACCATTATGCCCCCAGACTTGGGGTGTTTGGATTCGGCGCTTTTACGGTTCGCCACGTTCATAGGGGCTTTGTCTGGCCCCCTTCTTTTTTGGGCGGTTGATGTTGAGGGAGCCGTTGTAGTAGGCACCCAGATGGATGACATTTTCTGTGGTACCTCAAGATGGCTCTTTTCTTCCTGATCTTTGAGCTTTTTGGGTCGGCAAGAGTAATCTTGATCAATTACTGAGTCTTGAACCTGTCGCCAGACCTTGTAAATTTTGGAAGACAGCCGCTGAGGGGAATGCTCTGGCTTCATCTCTGTAACATTCTCCACGGGCGGAGGAGATCTTTTTAGTACGGCGGTAGGAGAGTTCCTGCGCACCTTGTTCAGTAATTTAAAGCAGTTCCCGGTTGGAACAGCAGCAATGACTTCCATCGTTGGGGCTGGTGGAGTTAGTCCAGATGGGGAGCTGCCCCCAGCCTTCCACACTCGGCGCCAGTGACGACGGCGAGCATGTCGTGCAGATGGTGTTGGTTCGGCTATGGGGATGGCTTTGTCATGCCCCCTGTTTTGAGGAGAGGTTGTTATTGGCGCTAGCCGGTCGAAGACTGACGTCCGTTGAGAGGGGATAGTCAGTCTTGCGAAGGCCGACTTTCGAACAGAGGAAACAACCTTTGTGAGTTTAGGAGCAGGAATGGCTATCCGCTTCGGGATGGCCGCTTCAGGTATCGCGGGCTTCTTCATGGGCCCACTTGAGCTTTGGCCCAGTTTGCTGAAAACTGAGGCATTGGACTTGGGCGACCCATTGAGAGGGGCCGCGGTAGTTGTAAGCCGATCAAAGACCGACTTCTTTGGAGCTTCTTGCGACGACATTAGGGCATTGAAGCTCATCGGTGGGAGCATAGTCCCGAAGAATAGCCCGGTGGTGGCCTGAGTCACCTGTTCCACCGGCATAGCGAAGATGGAGGCCGCTTGGGGCCCGTAAGTCACTCCTCCGGACGGGACGGAGTGAGAGTTGCAGTTGCAGTTAGTGCAGTTTGAAGCCATTGATCTTCTGTCTTCTGCACGGAGTAAGGCACTAAATCTAAGTATCTCAAATCCACATGCAACCATATCAAACCGTGATTCATTCGCGAACACGACACACGAAGTGTGGAGTGGAAAGAAGAAAAGGTCCCACCGGGCGTGCCATAATCTGTTTCCCGCCGAACACAGAAACGCGACCGCGTATGTCCGTCTTGCCTGAAATTCGGGGCAGATGCTAATTGGTGCTATCCGTCCACCTCTCTGAAGATGCCAAGTTGATTTATGGCACCGTGTATCGAAGGTTTAAACGGATGCGGCCGATGTAGCAGACTTCGTCAGATTCCCCCTCATTTGAGGGGTTTTTTTTATTGTGGGGACGCTCTTCCCTGCAGGCGCAAGCCCCTGCAGTTAATTACGCTACCGCATCGCGGTAACCACTTTCTCCTTCTCCAGATGGTCACTTCATGTCGTGGGTGTTTTTGTTTTTGTGTTTGGTTGCCCGTGGACTGTATACGGAGACTAATTTATGTTGTCGCCCGTAGGGCGTGGATTAGTCCAAATCCGTATTTTCTTAGATTTGGGTTTTGTTGTGGGTTTAAGGATACGTTAGTCTTATTTGAGACTAAAATCAACTTAAACGTTTGTTAAGGATACGTTAGTCTAATTTTAGACTAAGATCAACTTAATGTTTGTTAAGGACACGTTGGTTTAATTTTAGACTAAGATTGACTTAACAGGATCGTTTAGATCCAACAAAAGAGCATTTTGGCTCTATTGTTCTAGTTTAGGGACTTTGCGGTCAATTCCCAGTTTAAGGACATAGTGGTCCATTACCAGTTTAAGGACATGGTGGTCCAAGGTTAAGGACATCATAGTCCGTGGGTTTAAAGGGACCCCACAGTCCGAGATTAAGGACATCGTAGTCCGTGGGTTTAAGGACCCTACATCCAGTTTAAAGACATCATAGTCTGTAGAAGGTATGGCCGTCGGGACCCGTCACCTCTCTGAAGACGTTGAAGGATTACAACGAAAAATATCAGAGGAGTTCAGAGATGTACCCTTGAACCAATTTTGGTTGGGAGATTTATAGTCCAATTTGGGACTAAAGTCTGTTAAAAGGTTTTTGAGCATATGGGCTCAGTTGATATGAGTTGAGGACTTACGGCCAATTTTGGGCTAACTCCAATAAATGTTTAACATTTTATTGTTCTGGCTATTGAGCCTTTATTTGGGCTTGGCCCTTTTAATAATGCAGAGCATCAGATCCTGACATTTTTTGTCTTGTATTGAATGCATCGCATTCATCAGAACAATGTGTGTTCTGACAGCGCGCCACGTGACACGCCAGGCGCTTTGCGCCAGCTAAAGAGCGCATTGCACTTCTGTCGGGTAGCGCACACGAAGAGGACACGTGTCGCGCTTAGCGCTAAGCTCTAGTTTATTAGCGCTTTGCGCTTCTAATTTATGAGCGCGTTGCGCTAGTCCGGTGGCACACCAGTGAGTGACACGTGGCACGCTTGGCGCTGAGCGCCAGCTCATGAGCGCAGTGCGCTGTTTTAGAAGCGCAAAGCGCAAGTTGTATCTGTTGTTGACACGTGGCACGTTTTGGCGCCGAGCGCCGGTCCAAGGAGCGCAGAAGCGCAGTTCATGAGTTCAAGGCACTTTTCAGTAGAGCAAAGCGCGTTTGATCAAATTTATGATCTGAGAACAAGTTTATGTTCTTTTTAAAGGAGGCTTTGCCTCAAGATTCAAGAACAAAAGTTCTTGTTTATAAAAAAGGCACTGCCTTTGTAGATCAAGGATCTGTGAATGAAGTAAACACTTCTTTTATTTTTTATGATTAGATCTTTTGATCTTTTTCTTTTTATCAATGACCTTGGTCTTTTATAGATCTATGATCTTATTTAGAAGATAGTTCTTCTTTTATGAGATGATTCCATCTCTGTTGTGCAAGAATCATTCTTTTTTACCTTGAAGAAATGATCTTCTTTCAAGAGCCTGCTCTCTTTGTTTTGAGTTTTCTCAAAGTTTGTAGGGGGGTTTCTCTATCTCAGACTTGAAGTCTTGGGGCCTTTATATATGGCAAATTGATTTGTTAAAGCAGTTAAAGAGATCTTTCTCTGATTGATTTAGGGATATTTCCCCACCGTTGGATCTTTGATCCTAGGGCTCTATTTTACAGAAGGCGATCTTCTTGTTTTTTAACAAGATTGGAAAGATCTTTCCATAACAGAATTTTAATTCTGATTAATTAATAATTTATTATTATTAGATCTTTTGATCTGATGGTGGGGAATTTTATAATTCCAGTGCTGGCGCACCCGTGCTTTGCACGTGGTGCGCTGCTCAGAGCGCAGTGCACTTTGCGCCAGCGCACCCGTGTTTGACACGTGGCGCGCAGCGCAGAGTGCAGCGCAGCCTGTGGTAGCGCATCTGTGTTTGACACGTGGCGCACAGCGCGCCTAGCGCTGGATCTGAAGCGTTGCTTCAATGTTTTAACTCTTGGCTTTGAGGCATTTGTTACATTCTTTGCATGTAGAGTTTTTCCCTTCATCATTTTTTTTATTTTATTATCATTATTATTATTTTTTTATAAGGGAGCAGGTTGCGAGCCAAAATTTTGGCGGGAACAGACACATGACCGATTCAGTTGGTCGAAAAGGTCATTGATGCAGGGTAGCGGATACTTGTTTTTTTGTGGTGACCTCATTTAGTGCCCGATAATATACATACATGTGGTAAGTCTCCTCCTTCTTCTTTACCAAAAGCATCGTTGACCCCGGGATGATGTATTGGGTCTAATCTAACCCTTCTACAGGAGGTCGTCTAGCTAAATTCAGAGTTCCTTTAACCCTTCAAGACTCATTCGGTATGGAGCCTTAGATATGGATTATGCACTAGGTTATAAATCTATATTAAATTCAAGAGCTTGATCAGGAGGCAGACCTGATGTGTCTTAGGGAAAAACATCCCCGAACTCTCGAACCACCTCGGGCTTATCTCTTTCAGCCTGTAACGAGGAAATCGCTGCCACCCTCGGCTTGGCTCGATATATAACTGGCTCCAACGTTCTGTCTCCACTCTTGAGGTAGAAGACTGGGTGATCCAGTATCTCAAATACTACCCTACTTTGTCAACAGTCAACAGTAGCGTAGAAGATTCCCAGCCAATCCATGCCCAGAACGACGTCGAAGCTTAGGATGTCCAGTACCATGAAATACGCATAGAATATCGGGCGCAGACTACTACTGGGCACTGATCATACCCCAGGGTTGCCTTCAATACGTCGTTCCCTGAACTGACGTTCTAGTTTGAAATGAGGGGCTTACTGGGATCGCATAGGTTCTCACGAATCGCTGGGACATGAAGCAATGCGACGCCTCAGTATTGAATAACGTGAGTGCAGGTAAGGTGGTTACTAGTGTCATACCTAAGTTGCGTAAGGAAATTCAGGTAAAAGAAGGAACAAAAGAATGCAAGAATTTGAAATGACTGATAAAGGAAAGAAGGAATTTAACAGTGATAACCTAACCTGTGGATTCGGCCCCTTCGACCGACATGGTGAAGGCCTGGCATCTCGGCGCATTCCTCTATGCCTGTTAGTACACTTGTCGCTGAGGGGGCAAGAGCGGTCCACGCTGAGGTGGTGCAGGGAGAGCTAAACAAGGAGCGAGGGCTTGTATAGTCGGCCTAGGTGCGGCAGTTGTGCCAGCTTTGTACTGTGGGCAGGCTCCTATAGCGTGCGTAGACGATCCAAAAACCAGACAGAGCCTATTAGCCCGTCAGCAATCCCACGCCTGGTGTCCCGGCCTCTTGTAGTAATGGAAGGCATTTGACTAAGAGCCGGAAGATGACCCCCTGGCCTCCTAAGTGGCTATTTACCGCTAAAGACAGGACTGAGACGTTGAGACGTCTAACTTGAATTTGGGGGTAGATGCTATTTGGAGCATATCTATCTACATCTCCGAAGATACCAAGTTAATTTATGGAACCCTATATCATAGGTTTGGATAGATACGACCGATGTACCAGACTTTATCAGAGGTTTTTGATTGTTAGGATGATCTTCCCTGCAGGTGCAAGCCTCTGCAGTTAATTACGTTATCACGTTGCGATAACCATTTTCACCTCCTCCGGTAGGTCACTTTGTGTCGTGTTATATTTGGTTTATTTTGGAATTGCCCGTGGATTGTATACGGAGACCAGTTTATGTCATCGCCCGTAGGGCGCGGATTAGTCCAAATCCGTATGTGTGTGTATGAATTTGGGTTTGAACTTAGGATATAGATCTCGTATGAACAAGATCCATCAATTCAAGATATGTTATCTGAGGATCGTTAGTCATTTTCGAGACTAAGATCAACTCAGGAATATATGGTTAAGGCTCTTTAATCCTGTTTTGGATTAAGATCAACTTAACAAGTATGGATTAAGGATCTTTAGTCAATTTTTAGACTAAAATCACTTGGGTTTATTGATATTTTGATCAACGGAAGCTTAAATTATTTAAGTGATTAAATGGTACAAGTGCGCAGGTATATGTGACGCACATGCCCGTTTATTTCATTTTGAAAGGGTACGCACGTGTGTTACACGTAGTCACGCACTATTTTATTTCAAAGATGTTGCGCATGTGTATCACATGACACATTTGTTATGGGTTTCAAGTTATATATCCGAACATGTATGTATGTGTGCATGTATTTAGTAAGTCAACACGCATTGCACATCAATGTGCATGCCTTTGTATGCGACTTTTATTAAGTGCGTATACGTGTGTATCACGTGATACACATGCCTTCAGAAGCCATTTTTATCATGTGCGCATACGTGTGTATCACGTGGTGCGTATGCCTTCAGAGGCAATTTTTATTAAGTGAGCATACGTGTATCTCATATGGTGCACATGTCTTCATAGGCTGTTTTTGTTAAGTGCGCACAAGTGGATATACGTGGTGCGCATGTCTCCAGGGGATAATTTTCCCAAGAGCAGCAACGTTTTTTTATTAAACGCGCACTAATTTGAGTGCACACTTATTTTCATCAGAAAGCAAAAGCTTTCGCTAAGAAGCAATTGCTTCTGTTTCACTTTCTTTTCTTCTTCTCTTATTTTCTGAGACATAAAAACCTTGGTTTTCATCTGTTTTCGAGTCGGGTATTCATGTGTTTTGTGGTGCGCTTCTTATATTTCTTTGGATATGAGGAACTCTAAGATCATATGATCTTTTAATAGCAAATCAACAGATTCAAAAAGAAGCAAAGGCTTCTATATAAAAGCAAAAGATTTTTCAAAAAGAGAAGTTTTTCACATTGTTTCTACCTTGTGCAGTTTTTCGATGAACGAGAAGTATTGAGTTTTTCAAGCTTATAGGAAGATTTTCCGTCCTTATTTCTTCATAAGTGACTCCTATTTATAGGAAAGAAGAAATTAAGGTTTGTTCGGTTTGTTTCAGTTTTTTTTTATCGCAATCTAATTTTAGATTGATTTAAAAAGATTTAATTGATTTATATCAATTAAGGGTGACATGCGCACCGTTGGATTTTTGATCCACAGATCATTTAGTTAAGCCATTTAATCAACAGAATGTTTTACTGTTAATTAAAAATTTGATTGTTTATTTATCAAGATTTATTTCTATTTTAATAAGCGTCCATTTTCAGGGAATGCGCACGCATTTGCACTTGTTGTCGATTAAATGCGCATTGCACCCGTGCGTTGCATGTGCATGTGCGCACCTATCATTTGCGCAATTGTTGCATGTGCGCTCATGTCATTTGACTTTGTCATTAGATATGCGTGCGCACTTACTTCTTTGCATATTTTTCGAAGCGACAAACAAGTGTCGAGTTATGATTTATTAGTTCTGCCTCGGGACTTGCAAGAATGCGAACCGTCTTTTCAAAACCTTATAAATGTGTGTCTTTTGCTTCACTCTCTTTGGAGTTGTAGCCTTTTAAAGTTCTTATTTTCTACTAGGACCCTTTGCTTCCTTACTAATTTGGTAAGTGCGCGTGCGCATCTCTGCCTTACGCATCCCCTTTTAGTTTGCGCTTTTAATTTTGCTTGCTCACCCTTTGGGTTGGGCATTTAGCTTATTTTGCGCACCTTTTTGGGTTGCACACTTAACTTATCTTGCGCACCCCTTTGGGTTGCGTACTTAACTTACGATAAACCATAAAACATTTTTTTAATTTTAAGGATGTTACTTAAGTTTGGCTTGAATCAACCTTTAATTTTTAGTCCATCTTTTTAATAAATTGACGTCTTTCCAGTCCTTTTTCTCTCTGGTATCATGGCCAGTCATCTATACTCAATGAAAGAGATTGTCTTCTACACCCACGTCCGCTTTTACGAACCTGCCTATATTGATGCCCAGTGTGAGGCTATGCTCCGACGCCTCGAGTAACATTGTGGACGGCTGCTCTCTCGCTGGACTTCCCTCTTGTAGATGATTTTTCTCGCGATATGGAATGCTACACCTGAGCTTGTGAGGGCGATGCCGCTTCATGCTCTATATGAGGCCGAGGATAAGATGAACTCACTCTATCTAATGTGTTTGACCTCCAAGAATTGAAGAGATCGCACAAAAGACATCTTGCACCGGATATATCAGCAGAATGCGATCATAGCTTCATACACGAGGGAGGAGGATATTAGTGTTAGTTATATGTATGCCTTAGAGGCCATTATTGTACATGTGATGTATATTATAGTGGATGCTTGGACACACACACACACACACACATAGGACTTTCTTGCTCGACATGATAGTATGCTATCTGGTTACTATTTATCTTAACATGTTGACTGGTATTCTTTACTATCTTACTCTTACATGTTGATAAAGCCCTTAGGATATGTACTTGACTACCAGGATTATGATGAGATCATACTAGTGGGGCCAGGGTGGTCCACAAGTACATCATTTAATTAGTTCCTAGTCGTGGGAATATCGAGACCAGGGTATCGATATTCCAGTATGGACTAGTGTGTACGTTTCTTGTCCCTTAGAGGGCGATGGTTGATCCCATAACCATTGGTGTGTGACATCAAAGATTGTACACAGGTGCTCATTGGATAATGGGTACACCGAACAGGACTTGCCGAAGACTCCTATGTGGGAGTATACCTATCGTCAAATACCAGTCCTCTAGTGACACAGGTACAAGTTAGTCTGTAGACCCGAGATCGTCATAGAGTCTTGTGTGGCTCCCACTGTGCATTGATTTCCTCCCTACCACGGCTCAAAAGAGTCGTGCAAACAGGTGGATTTTGGATACAGTCCCGAGTCACATGGAGACAATAAGCGATATGAGGGGTTTTGTCTCTCCCCGTATTGCAGGTTGATGTTGCGCTATGCTCGATTGGCTATAACTGGAAGTCCCTGGCCAGGGCTGCTGCTGAGATTTACTGATAAGAGTTATCAGTAATTTCTCGAACCGTTATAGGCCAGACATCGGCATGACTTATCACGTTACTGGGGACTGACATTTACTACCCATAGACATGATATACGACATATCAGACGAAGAGACCGGACTGTACGGTAGTGTTACTGATAGGCTTCATGGAGAGTATGGACGAGCTTGCTTGTTGATCTTCATATCGCTCAATACCCGGGTAGCCGTTACGTCTAGCTAGCAACGCTGACGGCTTGTGGGTGACTGATGTGATCATCACCTGCTACTACGTATTGACGAGTCTTTAGAGTCCCACACAGAAGTTTCCTGGTTCAAGCGAAACGAAATAGGACACATATGCGATATAAGTGTGGGCCTGATTAAATACGTGTATGTGATACCGTATTGTAATCTGGCAGTTATCTGTTATCGGTTCAGTTATATATGATATAACCAGATTGTCGAATCAAGTGTTGATTTGATAATTTGATATACAGATAAATGATATTAGTCGGTCATATGTGATATTACCGGATTATTAAATCAAGTGTTGATTTAATAATGTGATATATATTATATGTGATATAATTATATCTTAACTAATATCATTAGCTCACTAATTATTCTTCATTATATATATATATATATATATATATATATAATGAAGCATGGCTTGATTTTCTATTTTTGAGAAAAATAGAAAAGAGGTGGAAAATGAGAGCATGGTTGCAAGCATGGGGTTTATTCATAGTTTATTCATCTTGACTCACTATTCAAGCATGGTTGCAATTTTATATTGCAAAATTCCATGCTTGAAGGAGTGGGGGGTCAAGAGTTGCCATTCATTCTAGTCTCATTCTCAACAGTTAGCCATTTTCTTGAGTTGCTCCCATGGTTGCTCTCTAGCTTCTTCTTCTTCCTCAATTGCTATAGTTCAAGCTTCAACCCTTACATATGATGTGAACCATGAAGCTTGAACACAAACTTGTGAGCTTTTAACATCCCCTACTTCACCATACTACACCAAACTAGCAATTTGGTGTGGTGTGTTTCCTACACTAAATAAGTTTAGTGTAGAGTTAGCTTAAGCTAGAGGAACTTCGGGTGGATCGTCTTTGGCATGAAGATCACGAAGGAGGTTCGTTCAACTCAAAAAGGAGCCTAGTAGAGTCACGTAGACTTCAACCCGGAGCTTTAGAAGAGAAGGACTCGAACTGCAAAGGTTGTATGCTCTTTTCTTCTCTTGGTTTAATCACACCATGAAGGCAAACCCTAATATTCTAGTAATGATCTTGTTAGTTTAACTTAGCACCTAATAAAAATTAAAATGTAGCATGCTTGATGCCTCTAGAACCTCATGGTGGTGTTATGGTAGGCTTTCCTGGTATCAGAGCCAAGCTAGAATATTAGGGTAACTTGTAGCGACGTTAGAAATCCTCCGTTTTTGTCGCGCAAAAACTGCCGATAAAAACAGTTTTCAAAATTGATATTTCAAGTTGTTTGCACACCCCGCGGGCTCACGGTTTGAACTGAGAAGCCGCGGGGCGGAGCGTGTGCACCCCGGGGACACCCCGGGGGGACCGAACAGCTGGGCCCACTCCCCAAGACCACCACAAGGTGGTCTTTGCGCTGGGACCCGAAACTGCCCTACCTTGGGCTGTTTCGGGTCTGCCTCACCCCGTTGCCACCTCGTAGTGGCCTCGGGGGTAGGTACCCTCTCTAGGCCCCCCATTCGACACTTAATCTTGGGTCTTCATCCCCGCGAAGATTCGGGCGGGTTTCGAGTTCGTTTCGACTCCCGGATTGGCTTAAAACGATTGGTTTTGGAATATTAGCGCACTGGATTTTTCAAGTGTTGGAAAATTTGGTTTAGTTTGCTAATTGCGTGCAAAATTCTAATATCGTGGTTTCTTTACACGCCTTATGATGTGTGTGATACAATTATTAGAATCCGAATTAATTAGTTTTGTGAAAACTAGTTAGTATATTTTAAACCTAGCCGTTTATTCTCAATTTATCGATTGCCACAAAGTTTTGATTCGGATTAAAACTCCGTCACAATTGCGTATTGTACGCGATCACTAAGTTGGGAACCTTGTTGAATTATCCGACAACCAATTGAAAAGTTTTTTCAATTTGAGACTAAAATGCAAGTTTTATAAGTTAGGCATGAAATCCGGAATATGAGATATTCCGGGTTTATGATGTGTATGGATATTGCAGATTCTAATTATTGTAGTTTTCTATCTTCTTTTCTGCGACCGTAAGTGTAATATATGGGGTATCACAATCTCGTTGCTATATGTCAACAATTTTTAGGGATACGCATATTTGCTTATGTTGATGATATGTGATATCATGTGTTGCTGTTGATATGAT
The DNA here is from genome assembly GCA_030015575.1 of Agapanthus africanus. Classification (NCBI taxonomy): domain Eukaryota; kingdom Viridiplantae; phylum Streptophyta; class Magnoliopsida; order Asparagales; family Amaryllidaceae; genus Agapanthus; species Agapanthus africanus. Next base: position 40,478,522 of record JASDDO010000018.1, on the reverse strand, counting down.
TTATTGGATCGTCGTGAAAGAATAGCCGGGGTTTTTATGTGAGATGAGGGTTTTTATTTTCATTCATGTAAAATCTGTATGTAATATTCTTTTATTGGGGCACTTCCGGGTTGAGGATGATGTCACCATTGTTGTATATTATTTACTTTTCCGCATTAGGATAGACCCAAGACGGGGAGCACAAGTAACCGGGTTCTAGAGTCCAGTGGGAGACCATCTCAAGGAGTTGAGACCAGGTCTCCTAACTCTAGAATTGGCAGAGTTACTTGCCGCTCTCGTAGGGGTCTAGGGATGTGGGTTTAGCTATTTATCATGACCGTGGAATCCTTGTTTTACATTATTGGCTAAATTTAAAACACGGACATCCTAGTATATCCAATATTTCATATGTTGCTTCTGCTGCTTGATTCTGTGATGTTGATTATATAACAGCGTGAGACGAATGTAATATTATATATATGATATATAATAAACGTTGCTTATGTTTTGCACCCGTGCTAGTCCAGCCCTCGCTCTACTGGTAATTAAGTAACCTAACGGTGCATGACGGGGCTGTTAGTTATATGTATGCCCTAGAGGCCATTACTGTACATACGATGTATATTGTAGTGGATGCTTGGACATATATAGGGAGGACTTTCTTGCTCGACATGATAGTACGCTATCTGGTTGCTCTTTATCTTAACTTGTACTCTGATTGTCTCTATGTTACATATTGATAAAACCCTTAGGATATGTACTCGACTACTGGGACTATGATGAGATCATACTAGTGGGGCCACGGTAGTCGACGGGTACATCCTATAACTGTTCCTAGTCGAGGGTTTATCGAGACAGGGCATCGATACACCAGAGTAGACTAGCGTATACGCATCTTGACCTATAGAATAGGCGATGGATGATCCTATATCCATCGGTGTTTGACATCAAGGATGGTGTACGGGTGCTCAATAGAGACTGGGTATACTGGACGGATTCGCCGAGAACTCCCAGATGGTATTATACCTCACGTCAGATGGCAGTTCTCTGGTGATACTGGTACAGGCTACTCTGTAGACCCGAGATCGTCATAGAGACTTGTGTGATTCCCACTGTGCTTTGATTTCCATCATACCACGTCCAAGAGGGCGTGCAAAAAGGTGGCTTTTGGGTACAGTCCCGAATCACATGGAGGCAATGAGCGATAGGAGGGGATTCGTCTCTCCCGGTACAGGGAGTTGATGTTGCACTGTGGTCGATTGGCTATAACTGGAAATTCCTGGCCAGGGTTGCTGAGATTTACTGGTAAGTGTTATCAGTAGTTTCTCGAACTGTTATAGACCTCATATCGACACGACTTATCAAGCTACTGGGGTCTGACGTTTACCACCCCTAAGCGAGATATGCGACATATCAGACGAAGAGACCAGATTGTACGGGAGTGTTACTGATTGGATTCATGGGAGAAAGTACGGGCTTGCTTGTTGATCTTCTGATCGCTCAATACCTGGGTGGCTGTTATGTTTAGTTGACCGCTTGCAGCTTGTGGGTGTTTGATATGATCATCACCTACTGCCGGCGTATTGGAGATTCTTTAGAGTCCTATACAGAGGTTTCTTGACTCAGGCAAAACGGAGTAGGGGCACATATATGATATGTGCGGGACCGAGAACAATACATGTATATGATACCGTATTAGATTCTCGCGATATGAGATATCGGCCGGGTATATGAGATATTGCCGGGTCATCGGATCAAGTGTTGATTCGATGAACTGATACAGATTATATTAGTCGATTATTTGTGAAATAGCCAGATTATCGGATCAAGTATTCAATAATTTAATGTATAATTATATATTTGATATATTAAATTATATTAACTGATATAAGCTTACTAAAAGATTCTTTTTCTCACTCGGGTAATACATTGATATATATGCGATATATGTTAATTGTATTATTTTATTTTGTTACAGTAAATATTATATATGTGATATATAATATTGTAATAAGTTATGATTACTAATGCAAAATGATTAGTAGAGATTAAACATGGTTAGGGTTTGATTTGGGTTAATCTTTTCTAGAAGGTTCTAGAAGCTTTTATTTTGTTTCTTGCAAAGATATTTCATTTAGATATTTTGCAAGATATTTCCAAACCCAACCCACACCCTTTAACCCTAGTTAAGTCTCTACAATGGTTAGCCTTTCATCTTTAACCATGGTTGCATTTGTAATTATAACAACAATTCATTATTCATCACAAAAGGATTATTATTCATTCTTCTTCTTCTTCCTCCTTGCAATGCTTTCTAGCTTTGGGTTTTGTGATGGATTAGTGTGAGATTATGATAATAAATGAGAGATAAAATCCTACTTCATCATCCTAATCTATCCTAGCCATTTAGATTAGGGTGTTCACTTCATTAGTGAGTGAGAGCTTGTGTTAAAGAAACTTCAAGGTAGATCATCTTTGTTATCGAAGATCGGAAGCAAGCTTGCATCTTTCTCTTCGTGGAGCCTCTCTAGAGTCCGGATACTCGATGATTGCAGCGAAGGGATCTCAACACGGAGCTTTAGAAGTGAAGGACCGGACTACAAAGGTTGTAATCCCAAACTCTTAGTGTTAAAGTGTTTAACATGCTTTGTTTCGCCTAATCTCTAGTTTAAAGATCTTGGTTAGGGTTCTACGGCACGTCTAAATTTTAAATTGGGCATGGTTGATGCCTTATAGACCCTTGTGAGAGTGCCTAGTAACCCTGCAGTGGTATCAGAGCCAAGTTAGAGCTTTAGGTGAAGTCTAGGCGAAGTTTAAAGTCCGATCAAACTCCGAATACCCGTAAAACCCTAGTTTCTGGAAATTTTTCAAAAATGTTGATTTTTTCATATTAAAAATACTCAAAAAAATCAGCAGGGTATTTTAGGAATTACTGTGCAAAACGAGACACTAATCCCACTAAAGCGCCGCTAAACCGCGGCCGTACCATGGCTTGCGCGGTGGTTCCGCGGCCGTATAGGAGAATTAGGGTTTACTGTTTGCACAGTAACATCCGTAGGTACTTCCTGATGTTTCTGGGAATTTTTAATTTACTCAAGTGTTGAGTTTTCTGGGTTGTATTGGGGACTCGTTGATTCGATCGGATAATTTAACTTCGTTTATGTTTTTTCCGGATAATTTTAGAACGTGTTAAAAAGTTCGAACGGATATCAATAACTCACTTTTTCCCCTGTCGGAAATTTTTTCAAAAGTTGGATTTTTTCTTGAGTTTGAAACTTCCGGAAAATCATGCAAGTAATGCGGTGGACCCTCTAGAAGAACACAAACCTTAACTCGATTATGTGACCGTCTGAACCGCCTCTAAACCTTAGGGTTTGGGGCAGTACGGCGTTGCCATATGTGAGGCGTTGACTTGACCCTTCTACGGCTGGACCATTGGTACTGTGGCATGTGATGGATACTTTTTGATCTCAGCTCAAGTGTTGAGCTATTAGGGAAATCTTGGGTGTTTGTTTATTCGATCGGAAAGTTTGACATTGTCTTTTTATCTGAAATGTGATACAATATTTGGAATCTATATGTTGTTATGAGATAACTAATTTGAATGTTATAAATCTAGCAGTTCAGTCTCAGATGATCGGTTGCCACGGAATTTTGATGTGATCAAAAGTCCGTCGCAATCACGTAGCGTACGTGGATACTTACCGGGTAAACTTAATAGATAGCCACGCCCCATAGCCCCGACCAAGTGACTGTAGAAGAACCCCGTCGCCAAAAGTATCCGTTCGGGTGCTCGCGGCAGCGGTGTTCCGCCTTAGTGCACTTCGTCGACGGCATCCGGGGGTGCGTCCGTCTACTAAAGTTTGCGACGAGCATTCGATAAGAATGTCGGGAATCTTGTTGAATTGCCCGACTTGATATTGAAAAGAGTTTTCGATAATGAGACTAAAATGTGGGGTTTATAATTGTTAGGCATGCGATGTCTAAGGAATTCATTTGGTTAGGCATGCGATATCTAAAAAGGTTGCGGATTCCAACTGTTGTAGTTTTACACTTTCTTTTATGTGACCGTAAGTGTAGTTTGTAGTTGTATCGCCGGTTTTCGTTGCTATACATCAACGATAATCAGTGGTATGCATAATTACTTACGTTGATGATATAAGATATTATGTGTTGCTGTGATATGTTATATTGGATCGTCGTGTTCTGAATAGCCGGGGGTTTTATGTGAGATGAGAGTTTTTCTTTTTCATTCATGTAAAATTCATTGTATGTAATATTCTTTTATTGGGGCACTTCCAGGCTGAGGATGATGTCACCATTGTATATTATTTACTTTTCCGCATTAGGTAGACCCAAGGCCGGGAGCACAAGTAACCGGGTTCTAGGGTCCAGTGGGAGACCATCTCGAGGAGTCGAGACCGGGTCTCTTAACCCTAGAATTGGCAGTGTTACTTGCCGCTCTCATAGGGGTCTAGGGATGTGGGTTTGGCTATTCATCGCGACCGTGGAATCCGTGTTTTAAACAGGCTTGTATTAAAACACGGACTTCTTAGTATATCCAATATTTCATATATGTTCTGCTGCTGCAATGTTCTGTGATGAGATCATATTACTGCCTGAGACGAATGTTTATATTATATATATGAGATATATGTTATATTGTAGATTTCGTTTCAAATGTGATGCTTGCGAAGCATAATAAAATGGGACTTCATTAATGAGATTAATGAAATAAAAGAAACCTAAAGATGTTGTAGAAACTTGTCTCAAAAACAGGTAGCTCTAGTTCTTGCTCTGCATAGCGGTGTTCCTTATAGAACATCCAGCACCTTATTCGATAATGGAAGAGCCGGGATCCCTTTACCGGGAGTGACCACTTTAGCGAAACTAGCAGATGCTACACACTCGGTTTGTCTTTTGATTATTTATATAGTTTTTTTCTTTGCATAGTGATATTTGTGAAATATCCTGCACCTTATTCGATGAGGAAAGAGCCGACGATCCCTTCACCGGGAGTGACCTCTTTAGCAAAACTAGAAAAGGCCTCAAAAACACTCCATTTAAAATCACTCGATTCTACAACGATATCAAGTTCATTACGCAAAGGGTTTTCTTAAAAACCCATCGTAGCCCTCCGTCATTTCAGATAAGTACTACTTAGTATTCGTGCTGTGGTAGTTTGGCCTCCGTCAAGGCGTAGTGTACGGTAGCTAAGTAGTGCTTATCTACTAGCATACGATGCGATTGGATTAGGATATTCGTACGGCATAGTTTGGCCTCCGTCAAGGGTCGTGCGGATGGGTTTAATTCAATCAGGAAATGACGGGTTGAACTTGACTAGCAGACTATGGGTAGTTTGGCCTCCATCAAGGTTATAGGACGCTAGGGGTAAAATATTATTGGGAATTTCAAGTGTTGAAATTTGCAATGAGATTGCATACCTTCTATGAGATAGTTGGATCCCGATACCCGCTGCGAGTAAGAGTTACTCTTGGAAGAGTTTTACACATTGCAATTAGCCGATCAAGTAGGTGTCTAGAAAGGTGTCAACGGGGTTACGCCCTTGGAAAAACGAGGTTTATTTTAATTAGGTCCGTGCGAAAGTACGGGGAACCTCCCTCAAAGTACTGGCACTGGCCTAACTGAAAGATTGGCGAACTTGTAGAGTGTAATTAATCCCGGCTAGTCTTTCCTTTTAGGGTTTGAAGGAAGATTTGACTAAAACAGTGGGAGACATCCTGATTAGATAAATTGATAACCAATCTAATCTTGTAAAAGTGCACGCTAAGTGTTTTCTTCTCTCTCTCTCCTGGTTGCGACTATGTCACGCCTTAATCAAGATAATAATACGGATGTATTGACCGAACCCGCTTGTTATACTGCGCTAAGGAACGTTGGTCCCGCTCCAACTTATAATTGTTATAAGACAGAGCAGGAAATTGGGGATTACCAGAATTCCCGTGCCTCCCAAACGAAGAAAGTACATGTTGATACATCTTCTTTGGGTGTGTTCATTATACAGAACTGTTTCTCAATATCCTTTACATCCTGGGTATTTGATACCGGATCAGGATCTCACATATGTAATTTGTTGCATGGGCTACTGTCACGACCCGCAGGGTACGGAACGTGACTGGCACTTAAGTTACGAAACGTCTCAAGGCGTCCGTAAAATGAGTAAGCCAAAGCCCAGAAATCAAAACCCGATTAAGAAATAGAGTGAAGGAAAAACCAATTTATTGAAAGCGATTTAATCCAGTAAGTCACATCAAGCTTTTTTTTTAAAAGCAACATCCCTTTTTCCAAAAATTCCGGCAGAATGTCCTTTGTAAAAACAGGCCCCCAACCGGGCACAAAACTGGAGTATAAATGAATAACATGAAATATGGCATCCCCAAGCGGGAGCTAGCTCTTCGCCCCAAGGCGGTCACAAATCCCACGCAATATAAATCAGCAATGTGCAAAAATAAGCATGAGAAGCACTAGTAAAATATCATGTCGACTCTAGTGAGCTCGACCCCAAAATACAGCATAAAAAGTCCACAAATCTCACAGTCTCTTCTCTAGATCAATATACAACAATACAAATAACAGGTGCAGCTGATACAGTAGATGGAGTACTCTAGATACAATGAATATACTGTTAGTGTATATGCCCTAGAGGCCATTACTGTATCATACTAGTTTGTATATTACTTGATGGAAGCTTGGGATATTCACAGTTGTATATACAATCTTGCTTGAAATGGTAGTATGCTACTTGGTTTGTCTCTGTTTTAATATGTGCATGTGTTTCTTTTAGCATATCGCTGATATACATATTAGTAGAGCCCTTAGGATCTTTTCTTGATTACCAGCGTTGTGATGGCGCTCACACTCATGGGGGCTGGGTAATCCATAAGCACATCCTTATACAGGTCCCTAGTCGTTGGACTATCGAGACAGGGCATCGATACTCCGGAGTAGACTAGCGTATGCGCTTCTCATCCCAGCGTGGGAGACGGTCTGTCCCACAGTCGTCAGTACATCGTACTTGAGATAGTATGCGGGTGCTCGTTAGGTTATGAGTACACTGGACAGGACTCGTCGGGAACTGTTGGTTGGTATTATACCTATCGTCAGTTATCAGTTCCCAGGTGACATGAGTACAGCTTAGTCCGCTGACTTGACACTGTCACTTCGCCTCGAGTGTGTTCCCACTGCACTTTGATTACTACCCTACCACGGCTCAAAGGGGTCGTGCAAACAGGTAGTTTTTGGGTGCAGTCCCGAAGCACTTGGAGGCAGTGACGGTTAGACAGGATTCGTCTCTCCCGGTATTGGGGGTTGACATCGTGCTGTGTCCAGGAGAGCCATTACACGAGTAGTCCCTGGCCAGGGCAAGCGAGATATACTGGTAGGTTTCCAGTGTTATCTCAGGGTGTTCTGGGCTACACTCCGACACGAATTGTACCGCTATTAGGGGACTGACGTTCACCGCCCCCTAGGCCCGCCATGCGATGTATCAGACGAACAGACCGGACTGTACGGAGACTGTCACATACAGGCTCAGTAGGAGTTCAGATGGGGTTACCTCGTCAGTCTTCTTATCGACATCTACCTGGGGACCGTTATGTATAGCTAGTGCCGCTTGCGGTCTGTGGTTAAACCCACTGCCAGCGTAGTGTCGAGTCTTTAGAGTCCCACACAGAGAGCTATTCGCCTTTAGGCAAAATGAGTAGAGGTTGCATGGTTTTGCGACAGGGTTCGTTCACATCCGCGCACTCGTGCACGTTTGCTGTCCGGACAGCTTATACTAGCGGGCTTTGGTTTAAGCCGGATCCTAATATATGATTTGGGATTGGTTTTATCTCATTGTATTCGTGTTCCTCGGATCACTAATACGGGTGCGTATGCACAGTTGCTTGAGACAGAGGGAGAGGACTTTGATTAGGGTTAATGACCATTGTCATTTTATTAACCCTAATGCTTATGTGTGTATTATGGTTAATTGATATTAGTTTAATATAATTGTGCATGGTTATGGTTGTTGACCATTTGACATTCTTGACTTGTTGACCTAGGTTGACACTTTGACCATCATCATTTCATTTGGAAGATGCTCTTTGATCCTTGCAATTTGCATTAAAAATAAAATGATAATGGTCATGTCTTGATTAACCATGACAATTATCTAGCTAATTATCAATTTATAATAATTCACACATATATGTGAGAATGGTTTATTTTTCTCTCATTCTATCATTTTACTTTCTCTCTCTTGTTCTTCCTCTCCCTCAAGCTCTCCCTCTCATGTGTTGAGAAACACTTGAGCTTGAGAAAAACCTCTTCTTGATAATTTCTACTCTCATCTAGGGTTCTAGAATTAGCACTTCTTACACCCCAGTTACTTCTAGCTTGGAGTTGAAGCCAAAGGTTGAAGCTTTCGGGTGGATCTTTCTTCGACGTGAGAAGACGACAAAGATGACCTCTTTCTACTACTCCAAGGAGCAAGGAGAGAAGGGCATAAAGCCCTAGGTATAACCATTCTACCCTTAGCTAGTTTCTAGTTAGCTTTAGCTTGTTTTTGTTTAGCAAAGATCCTTCTTTGTCTAGTCCATGTTGCCTAAAGTTGATAAAAATTTGATTTTTATTCCGTTTTCCGCCTCCCCATAAGCACCGGGGTGGGCAACGTGGACTTACAGTGGTATCAGAGCCTAACTAAACATAAACTAGCTAGGTAGTGAAAGTGTATGGAAGTTTGATCGGAAAAATCGGAAAACCAAAATATCAAAACCCTAACTTTCTGTTAAATTTTTTCTTGCTCAAAATAAAATTTATCATACTCCAAAAATCGTCTCAGGGTTCTGTGAAGAAAGCCACCAAACCCGGTCCAGTGAATCGACCAAAGCGCCGCGGTTCCGCGGCAATAGCAAGCTATTGCCGCGCAACCGCGGCCGAGTTGACTCGGTTTTGGGTCGAGTTTGGTGCAGTGTCTTTCTGGCTTGGTTTTGGGATTTTTAAGATGGTTTATATGTGCCCAGATTTTCCAGAATAGAACTTTGTTTTTGGGGGCCTATAAATCCGTATTTTTTATCGAACTTCAATACACTTTGACTAAAGGGTTATATCTGTGATGTTTATATGTATTGAACGTCGGCTAATCGCTATATGTCGATTAGTGGGGGTTATACATATCTGTGATCTGTGTTTGATGATGGTATGTGTATATGAATGCGTTGGATTGTCGCGGGTGAATAGCCGGGATGGATGTGAGATGAGTGTTTCTTTTTCTTTCATTCATTGTAACATGTAAATTGATGTAATATTATTTGTATGGCCGCGCAACCGGGTCGGGGTTGTAGCCGTCATTGTATAATTCTTTTTACTGATTTTGCTCCTAGAATAGACCCATGGAGGGGGTGCACAAACTACCGGGTATCTCGAAGTGCCGAGTGGCCTACTCACGGTGGTGAGGGAGGTTGCTTCGCTTCGGGTACTTGGCGGGTAGTTTGCCGCACCCGTAGGGGTCTTGGGTGGGGTATTGGCTATTCACCGCGACCGTGTAATCCGCTTTTCGTTGCAGGCTCGAACGGATTGCGGATTCCTAGTATATCCAAGGTATTCATCTGTGATCTGTAATGTCTATCATTGCTATATATTTATATATGATAACTATTTAGGCGTTGCTTATGTTTTACAGCCGCGCTAGCCCAGCCCCCGCTCTGTCGTTAGTTAAGTAACCTAACGGGTGATGACGGGGCCCCGTGGCGAATGCGAATGGCATAAGCGTACGTCATATTTTGGTTGTTTTCTGCAATGGTAGGATTAAATGATTGGACGCATTAAAGGAACTAATGCAAGAAAATAAACCAAGTAAAAGTCGATTGGAACACTTTGAAAACCACTCGGTTCTTTTCAAAACTAAACTTTTAAACGCGGAGCTTGAACCACTCTTTTTTAAAAGCTATCTCGTTCCATCGATTATATCAAGTTCACTGCGTTCACGGTTTCGCCAAAACCATTCGTAGCCCTCCGTCATTCCACATGAATGGTCAAAAAGTATTCAAGCTATGTATTTTGGCCAAAGTCAAGGCATAGTGATTGGTAGCTATTGGGTATTCATGTGCAGCATAGATAGTTGCGTTGGTTTGGGACAGCCGTGCTGCCATTTTGGCCAAAGTCAAGGGTAGGTACGGGTGGGTCCAAATTAACCAGGAGAATGACGGGTAGAACTTGACATGTGACTTATGATATTTTGGCCAAAGTCAAGGTCATAAGAGCATGGGGCAAAAATCCACATCGGGAGTTTCATAAGTACTGAAACTTGCTAGCGCTGCATACCATTTGGAGTGTGATAATTCTGGTAGGATTCCTTCGGTTTTATCACGCGATGATATTTGAATCCCGATCCTACTGTGAGTATATGCTACTCTTCGGGAAAACTCTCACTTAACGATCAATGCTATAAACTTAGTAGGTGTCTAGAAAGGTGTTAGCGGGGCTACGCCCACAGGGAAAAGAGGTTACTTAATTAAGGAGCTTCACGAAAGCGTTGGAAAACCTCCCTCGAAGTACCGACACTGGCCTGGCTGAACGGTTAAGCAAGTATTGTACGGTGAGATTGATCCCGACTAATCCTTTCTTTACGGTTTGAGAAGGGATTCGAGAGACAGTGGGAGCCATCCTGTTTAGACAAACTAAAAACCACTCTAAACTTGCAAGAGCATCATGCTAAAGTGTTTCTTTTCTCTCTCCTAATTGCAGCGACCATTCAACATGACCGGACTTAAGTTATTACTAGATAAAAACATATTGACAGGGCCAAACTACAAAGATTGGCTCAGGAATGTCAAGATGGCAATCACTTACGACAAGCTGGGGTATCTCCTTACCACCAAAGCTCCCCCTTTCCCAGGTCCCAAAACCAGTGTCGTAGATAGGGAAATCTATAAGACCTGGGAAATAGATTGCGCGAAGGCCAAATGCCTCGTACTTGCCTCGATGGACAATGAACATCAGAGGAGGCACGAGAATATGGACCTAGAGTCCATATTTCTTCATACAAAAGAACTGTATGGAGAGCAGTCTCGTATCGCCAGATACGAAGTGTCGAAGAAGTTGTTTTCGGCAAGGTTGGCCGTCGGATCATCGGTAGCGGAACACGTGCTTAAGATGATTGGCTACATAGAGGAGCTCGCAGAACTTGGGACCACGTTGGAGAATGAGCTCTATACGGACTTGATTCTCCAGTCCCTTCCTTCCACTTACGCCCAGTTCATCCTGAACTTCAACTTACAGGAAAAAGAAGTTGAACTTTCAGAGCTCCTCAACATGCTGAGGAGTGCAGAGGGCACCCTACAGAAAAGTAGGGAGACAACCACTTTGTTTGTAGGAGGATCTTCCTCTTCTAGATCCAGGGCGAAAGCCAAGGGTAAGAAGAAGAAAGCCCCGGCCAAACCAAGAGGCGGTGTCAGTAAAGTGGATACGAAGGGAAAAGGAAAAGCAACAAGGGTAGCGGGTAAGCAGGTGGGGAAGGAAGAATGCTTCTACTGTCACAAAAGTGGTCACTGGAAACAGGATTGCAAGGCTTGGAAGACCAGAACACAGGATTTGAAGCGAGTTGCGGCTTCAGCTTCAGGTGTGTATGTTATTGAAAACTGTCTATCAATAAACTCTACATCCTGGGTATTGGATACCGGATTAGGATCTCATATCTGTAATTCTTTGTAGGCGTTGAGAAAGCGTAGAGTTTTGAAGGCAGGTGACATGACCCTCAGAGTTGCAAACGGTGCTAGCATGGATGCTGAGGCCGTGGGGGACTATCACCTGGGACTGTCGGATGGACACTTTATGGTTTTGCGTAGTTGTTATTATGTACCAAATGCAACCTGTAATATCATTTCTGTATCTTTATTATCTAAAGAAGGTTATGAATTTGCATTTGTAAGTAATGTAGTGAACATTCACCTTAATCAAGTTTTGATTGGGTCAGGTACATTGAACAACGGTATATACGTTTTAAACCAACCACAGATTTTCAATGTCCAGAATACACACAAAAGAAAGTCTCCAGAAATCAATAAAACTTTCTTATGGTATTGTAGACTGGGTCACATCAATGAGAGAAGGTTGACTAAGTTACATGCAGAAGGATATTTGGATCCGTTCGAATATCAATCGTATGCAACTTGTCAATCCTGTCTCAAAGGAAAGATGACAAAGACTCCATTCACTGGACACGGAGTAAGAGCGAGCGAGCTCTTGGGACTCGTACACAGTGACGTGTGCGGTCCAATGTCTACACATGCACGAAGCGGTTATTCTTACTTCATTACTTTTACGGATGATTTTTCAAGGTACGGTTATGTCTTCTTAATGAAACATAAATCCGAGGCTTTTGAAAAATTCCAGGAATATAAGAATGAAGTAGAAAAACAAACAGGCAAAAGTATCAAGGCACTGAGATCTGATCGAGGTGGTGAATACTTGAGTGCCGAGTTCCTGGGTTACTTAAAAGAGAATAGAATTCTCTCTCAGCTTACTCCTCCATACACTCCGCAACATAACGGTGTATCGGAGAGACGGAACCGAACCCTATTGGATATGGTACGGTCCATGATGAGTAACGCTGAGTTACCGCGATCGTTCTGGGGATATGCACTAGAATCAGCTGCATACCTTTTGAACCGAGTTCCAACTAAGACTGTGCCTACTATACCATATCAGATGTGGTGTGGGAAGAGACCCTATCTTAATCACATTAAGACATGGGGATGTCCAGCTTCTGTAAAAAAGCAGCATGCGGACAAGCTCGAGGCACGCTCAGTACAGTGCAAGTTTGTGGGATATCCAAAGAACTCCAAGGGATATTTCTTCTATTGCGAAGAGGAACAAAAGGTTTTTGTTTCTCGCCATGCCCACTTTCTAGAACACCAGTTCATAGAAAAAGAATTAAGTGGGAGCGCAATAGAACTGGAAGAAATTCCAGAACCACGAGCTATTACTGAAAGCTTAGTAGAACCAGAGGGTTCGAAAGATCAGGACATTCCCACGCCACTCCGCAGGAGTAGTAGGCAATCTCATCCGCCCGAGAGATACTACGGTTTTCTCATTGATGGGGATAGAGAGGATTGCATCATAGACTGTGATGAGCCTACTAGCTTCCAGCAAGCCATTCAGAGCGTCGACTGGGTAAAATGGCTGGATGCAATGCGGACCGAAATGGAGTCCATGTACACCAACAAAGTATGGACGTTGGACATTGCTCCAGATGGGGTAAAACCCGTAGGATGCAAGTGGATCTTCAAAAGGAAGATTTGTGTAGATGGACAGGTTGAGACCTATAAAGCTAGACTGGTAGCAAATGGTTTTCGTCAGCGACCTGGTTTGGACTATGACGAAACCTTTTCTCCAGTAGCTATGCTGAAATCCATTCGGATCCTTCTTACCATTGCTGCCTTCCACGATGATGAGATTTGGCAGATGGACGTAAAGACAGCTTTTCTAAATGGACATTTAGAGGAGTGTGTCTATATGGAACAGCCAGAGGGTTTCATTCAGAGTGGGAGCAGCGGAAAGGTGTGCAAGTTGCTTAAGTCCATTTATGGACTAAAGCAGGCATCGCGGAGTTGGAACATCTGTTTTGATGAGACGGTCAAGGAATTTGGCTTTATCAAAAATCCAGATGAACCGTGCATCTATTGTAGATTTGTAGCGAGAACTGTAGTATTCCTCGTTTTATACGTGGATGACATTCTCTTAATAGGAAATGACATTCCTATGCTACAATCTGTCAAGGGGTTCTTGTCACACAGGTTCTCCATGAAAGACCTGGGTGATGCCTCATACATTCTGGGTATCCGGATCTACCGTGACAGATCCAAGAGGATATTAGGACTTTCACAATCCAGGTACATCGACACCATACTGAAGAGATTCAGTATGGAAGATTCCAAGCGCGGTAATCTACCGGCTTGTCACGGGATCACCCTCTCCAAAAAGATGTCTCCCAAGACTGATTTGGAGAGGGATCGCATGTCTATTATACCCTATGCTTCTGCGGTAGGCTCTATAATGTATGCGATGTTGTGTACCAGACCAGATGTGGCTTATGCACTGAGTGTGGTAAGCAGGTATCAGTCAAACCCTGGGGAGAAACATTGGATAGCGGTAAAGAACATTCTCAAGTACCCGAGAAGGACTAAAGAGATGTTCTTGGTGTATGGCAGAAAAGACCTCCAGATTGAGGCCTTTGCTGACTCTAGCTTCCAGAGTGACAGGGATGATTCCAAGTCCATGTCGGGTTTTGTCTTTACCCTCAATGGAGGGGCGGTGTGTTGGAAGAGCTCCAAACAAGAAACCGTTGCTGACTCGACTATGGAAGCGGAATACATCGCTGCATCTGATGCCGCAAAAGAAGCTGTCTGGATGAGAAAGTTCTTGAAAGAACTTCAGGTGGTTCCGTCCATTGTTGACCCAATACCTCTGTATTGCGACAACGACGGGGCTATAGCTTTAGCGAAGGAACCCAGGTCCCATCAGAAATCCAGACACATCTTAAGGCGGTATCACCTGATCAGGGAGATCGTGGATCGCCAGGAGATCGAGGTTCGGAGGGTTGCTTCAGAAGATAACACAGCAGATCCATTCACCAAGGCCTTGCCCCAGACTCAGTTCGAGCGGCTGATCGAGATGATAGGTCTTCGATATGCCAGTACATGGCCTTAGTGCAAGTGGGAGATTGTTAGTGTATATGCCCTAGAGGCCATTACTGTATCATACTAGTTTGTATATCACTTGATGGAAGCTTAGGATATTCACAGTTGTATATACAATCTTGCTCGAAATGGTAGTATACTACTTGGTTTGTCTCTGCTTTAATATGTGCATGTGTTTCTTTTAGCATATCGCTGATATACATATTAGTAGAGCCCTTAGGATCTTTGCTTGATTACCAGCGTTGTGATGGCGCTCACACTCGTGGGGGCTGGGTAATCCATAAGCACATCCTTATACAGGTCCCTAGTCGTTGGACTATCGAGACAGGGCATCGATACTCCGGAGTAGACTAGCGTATGCGCTTCTCATCCCAGCGTGGGAGACGGTCTGTCCCACAGCCGTCAGTACGTCGTACTTGAGATAGTATGCGGGTGCTCGTTAGGTTACGAGTACACTGGACAGGACTCGTCGGGAACTGTTGGTTGGTATTATACCTATCGTCAGTTATCAGTTCCCAGGTGACATGAGTACAGCTTAGTCCGCTGACTTGACACTGTCACTTCGCCTCGAGTGTGTTTCCACTGCACTTTGATTACTACCCTACCACGGCTTAAAGGGGTCGTGCAAACAGGTAGTTTTTGGGTGCAGTCCCAAAGCACTTGGAGGCAGTGACGGTTAGACAGGATTCGTCTCTCCGGGTATTGGGGGTTGACATCGCGCTGTGTCCAGGAGAGCCATTACATGAGTAGTCCCTGGCCAGGGCAAGCGAGATATACTGGTAAGTTTCCAGTGTTATCTCAGGGTGTTCTGGGCTACACTCCGACATGACTTGTACCGCTATTAGGGGACTGACGTTCACCGCCCCCTAGGCCCGCCATGCGATGTATCAGACGAACAGACCGGACTGTACGGAGGCTGTCATATACAGGCTCAGTAGGAGTTCAGATGGGGTTACCTCGTCAGTCTTCTTATCGACATCTACCTGGGGACCGTTACGTACAGCTAGTGCCGCTTGCGGTCTATGGTTAAACCCACTGCCAGCGTAGTGTCGAGTCTTTAGAGTCCCACACAGAGAGCTATTCGCCTTTAGGCAAAATGAGTAGAGGTCGCATGGTTTTGCGACAGGGTTCGTTCACATCCGCGCACTCGTGCACGTTTGCTATCCGGACAGCTTATACTAGCGGGCTTTGGTTTAAGCCGGATCCTAGTATATGATTTGGGATTGGTTTTATCTCATTGTATTCGTGTTCCTCGGATCACGAATACGGGTGCGTATGCACAGTTGCTTGAGACAGAGGGAGAGGACTTTGATTAGGGTTAATGACCATTGTTATTTTATTAACCCTAATGCTTATGTGTGTATTATGGTTAATTGATATTAGTTTAATATAATTGTGCATGGTTATGGTTGTTGACCATTTGACATTCTTGACTTGTTGACCTAGGTTGACACTTTGACCATCATCATTTCATTTGGAAGATACTCTTTGATCCTTGCAATTTGCATTAAAAATGAAATGATAATGGTCATGTCTTGATTAACCATGACAATTATCTAGCTAATTATCAATTTATAATAATTCACACATATATGTGAGAATGGTTTATTTTTCTCTCATTCTCTCATTTTACTTTCTCTCTCTTGTTCTTCCTCTCCCTCAAGCTCTCCCCTCTCATGTGTTGAGAAACACTTGAGCTTGAGAAAAACCTCTTCTTGATAATTTCTACTCTCATCTAGGGTTCTAGAATTAGCACTTCTTACACCCTAGTTACTTCTAGCTTGGAGTTGAAGCCAAAGGTTGAAGCTTTCGGGTGGATCTTTCTTCGACGTGAGAAGACGACAAAGATGACCTCTTTCTACTACTCCAAGGAGCAAGGAGAGAAGGGCATAAAGCCCTAGGTATAACCATTCTACCCTTAGCTAGTTTCTAGTTAGCTTTAGCTTGTTTTTGTTTAGCAAAGATCCTTCTTTGTCTAGTCCATGTTGCTTAAAGTTGATAAAAATTTGATTTTTATTCCGTTTTCCGCCTCCCCGTAAGTACCGGGGTGGGCAACATGGACTGAAATATACAAGGTGGTACAAAATGATAACACAACCCACCTACGAGCAAAAGCCTCGAGTCCAGGCAAAAGAGGCAAAAGAAGCTAGTGCGCCCGCCGCTCCTGTGTTGACGGAGCGGACCTGCAAAAATGCTGTGGCACAACGGGGGTGAGTTGCCAACTCGTGAGTAATAAATAACATCTATAGAGGCTATCGCAAACATGCACGCAAGTATACTAGCATCTACAATATAGATAAGGCAGGATATACTAGCAGGTATGTATGCAACATGAATGTGCTAGCAGGTATGTATACAACATGAATCAACTCGTGATCTGAATAGGTAGGTATAAGAATCATTATTTTCTTTTTGGAATCTCTTTTGAAATATCAGCAAAACATCACTAGAATCATCAAGAATCCGTGTCCAGCATCTACACCTCAAAACTGTCTCAAATCTCATGTATCCATATCACAGTATCTCTGGCCTCAGCCGTCCGGCTGACCCATCTCAAATATCCATATCTCAACATCTCGTGGCCACGGTCAGTATCCTCTGGATATCCGCCGTGCCAAAAAGTCACCGGTAGGCAGTGCTCCCCTGCCAGGCTCAACGCCATCATCTGCGACCTTCTCGTCCTGGGGTACCTTACCGGGCCCACCATGTACCCGAGACGGTTCATCCAGCTCCTCGAAACGGGTTTCGAAAACCACAGCAAATTCATGGTGGACGACACTTACATCACTAGAAAACCGCAACTTCGCATATTTTAAAAGAGGTAATAAGTTTAGAAATTCTTGCGGCTTTCCCCCGAAATCCAGAAATATCATAAATCTCAAGAAATCATCATAAGTGCATATGTCAATGACAATGAATGCATATGGTATCAATATTCAAGTTGCAATGTATGATTAATAGACTAGGTATGAACAAATGATGTAATGAGGTACATGCACATGAATAGCAATCCAACAATTTCATCTTAAGGATTTAAATGCAATAGCACAGGTTTAAGCATCAATTATAGTGACAATGTTTCAGATTATAAGTTATCCAGTATTGTGGCATGGCAATTGCTAAGGCGTGTGTGTACACATGAATAGTGCTCGTGCTGCATATAAAAACCCTGGTAATGGTGCAGGTGTCCTATGGAATGAGTTCGCATATGTATGTCAATATAGAGCATGAATGTAGCAAGATATTACGCAAGCATTAACTCATAATTGCTAATATCACTAGGAATCTTTAACTTTCTTAAACTATCGGGTGACTTGCGCCATCCAAACGATTGTCCCTCATAGATGTTACATCTACTCATCCGTGATCTCGCGCTAGGTGTGTCCGACCACCTGCTTTCCTTTCTCTGCGGCGCTCGAAGTCCCCGCCTGCGAACCTAGAATTTACATAAAGCAACACATAAGCTAAAATCCTGCAAAAACGCGATATTAAAACCAAACGAGAAACTCGTGTCGCGAACTAAACGCGCGCGTATACGTAACGTGTATGCATACGCCAAAACCAACGCGACACACTGTAGCACACAGCGATATGCTGCGACACACAGCAAACCAACTCGACACGCATCGTACGTGTCGCGCAAGTCCCGCTATGCTAAAAATAGGTAAACGGTCCCAGATTTTATCTGGAGCAAAAACAAGAAAAATAAACAAGACCCAACCCTTCACCACACCTACAGATAACTACCTACAAAAATCTAACAAATTCCCACACATATGGGCCGGCCACCATAGGGTCGATATCGGCCAAAATCTGGTGAAAGGGGTCCAGGTTTCTACACTATATTCCTAACACAATGTATAGCCTGATGTATATGTTTTCTTACTAAAAATTACACCCTAGATACAACAGATTCTACATATCTTAAACTTTTATTTTAAAAACGTTTTAAAGCACTAAGTTTGCAACAATAGGGTGTTTTGTGAAATTAGGTGAATTTACAAGAATCTAGTGATACCAAAAGCAAATATTAGAGCTAATCTAACCTTAAAAACCCTGATTTATCCCATTCTCCAACTAAACCATCAATCTCGCCAAAAGTCCACAAAACACTACAACCATCCAAACTCTCCCAAATTTCACCAACAGCAAAAACCCAAAACCCAAACAATACCAAACACTGGATAACACTCACAGACACCACTACCCAAAGCACAACCACCCATCTCCTCATGGGGGCCGGCGACGCCGGAATATCAAGAAATGTCGCCGGATTTTTAAGAGGAAAACCGGCACAAAACCCTACACACTACTCTAATAAGCCTGCACATTATTCTGTAGGTGTTTCCAAACCATAAAAAAGATCACAGTATAGCAGATCTCGGATATCCTATAGATTTGCTTCTAAACCGTATTTTAAATTTTCAAGTTTTGGACTTTAAGGTGATTTAGCTAAATCTAGTGTTACAACTAGGTTAACATAGCACTAATAACACCTACCTAAGTTAATTAAGCCATAAAAACTCTAACTTGGCCAAATCTCACTAAAATCACTAAAACTAGCACTAAACTACATAATAAACACTAACTTAAGCTTAAATAACCACATCCTAGCAAGAAAGAAGTTAAGTTAAGATATTATACCTCTAGGGATCCTAGGATGTAGGAGGAGAGGAGAAGAAGAAGGAGAAGAAGGTGTTGCTGCTGCTGAAGTGCTGCTGCTATGCTGCTGCTGCTGCTTCAAGTGCTGTTGCTGTTGTTGCTGTTCTTGGCTGCTGCTGCTGCTGTTGCTGTTGTTTTTGCCAAAGCTGCTGCTGCTGCCAAAGCTGCTGCTGTTGTGGCTGTTGTGTGAGAGTGAGAGGGAGAGATGTGAGTGAGAAAGAGTGTTAGAGAAATACAAGGGTTATGAAACTAAATGGAAGTTAACCCCTCTCACTCTCTCTCCACATTAAATGCCAAGCATGGCACAAGCCATCATGGCCTCCCTTTCTCACCCTAAACTAGTCAACCCCTACACTAATTCAAATTTTAAAACTAAAATTCTTAATTAAAACAAATTAACTTGGCAAATGGGTTAGTCCACCATGCTTATCTAAACATGGTTAAACCCTAAACTTAACCCTCGTTAACATGAATAAGTGTGTGTAGTCCAGATAAAATTCTAATAAAATTTTCATAAAACCAGATAAATTATTTGAAAACCGTTTTGGTAAAATTTTTACCAAAAACCCCACATTAACACACAATTAGCACTAAACACAATCTAAGGTGTTACTACTACAGAAAGGTAGAGAACTGAGAACGAGTGATAAATTTCATGAGATAGAAACGATGCAAGTGTTGCAGCCAAGTCTGTTGGTAGTTATCATCCTGTATTACCAGAATACATTGATTCTGAACGAATGTTATTAGATACCGAACCTGATATACAACATCATATCAGTCTCTTTATTAGTAAAGAAGGATATAATTTTGTATTGTTAGATAATGTTTTGAACATTTCCTATATCAAGAGTTGATCAGTTCAGGCACGTTATCTAAAAGCATAGACGTTCTAAATCAAACCAAAGTTCTTAACGTACAGAACACACACAAGAGGAAGAGTTCAGAAATGAACGAATCCTTCTTAAGGTATTGTAGACTAGGTCATATCTATGTGACCCGACTAGCTGAAGTTACATTTAGATGCATATTTAAATTAGTTTGAATTTACATCTTGTAAAACTTGCCAGTCATGTCACAAAGATAAAATGACCACAGCTCTGTTTATTGGAAACAGAGAAAGAGTTAGTGAACTCTTGGGATTGATACATGATGATGTATGTAAGGTCCCCTGTCTACACATGCCAAGACCGGTTCTTTATACTTCATTACATTCACTGTTTATCTTTTAAGATTCAGACATATGTTCCTGTTGAAACACAGGTCTGAAGCTTTTGAGATATTCACAGAATATAAGTTAGAAGTAGAGAACCAAAAACATGTATAAGTATTATGTCCTTTGATGAGATCAAGGAGGAGAATACTTGAGCACGGAATTCCTGGACTATTCTAAAGGAGAATGAGATTCTCTTTCAACATCACTCCTCCGTATACACCACAGCACGTCGGTGTATCGGGGCGGAGCAACCACACCCTATTAGATATGGTGCGCCTTATGATGAGTACTACCGAGTTTCCTATTTCCTTTTGGGTGTTATGCACTTGAGAAGCTGCATACCTATTGAATAGGGTTCCAACCAAATCAGATGTCTACCACTCCATATGTGATATGGTATGGGAAGAGCCCATCTCTTAAAGATGTTAAGATTTGGGGTTGTCCGGCCTATGTCTAAAAGCAAAATCCGGACAAGCTCGAGGCAAAATCAGTTCTGTGGAAGTTTGTTGAATATCCCAAGCATTCGCAAGGGAATATCTTCTACCAAACCGAGGAACAAAAGATGTTTTGTTTCTCAGCATGCCACCTTTGTGAAAGGGAATTTCTTGTGAAGAAATTATTGGTCATGAGGTAGAACTGGAAAGAGTTCCAGCTGTACAAACTGCAGCTGATGATTTGGTAGAACCAAAGGATTCAATAGTTTCCAATGAACCTCAGCCTCTCCGCCGATCTAGTAGGGTTCCTCACCCACCTGAGAGATACTTCGGTTTTCTCTATGACAGTGGGAGCGAGGATTGCATCATGAGATGATGACCTAACTTGTTTCGAGCAGGCCATCTGGAGTGGGACTCTGTAAGAATGGCTGGATGCTTAGCGATCTGAGATGGAATCCTTATACACCAACAAAGTATGGACTTTGGTTGCTTTATTTGAAGGGTTAAATCCTCATCAGGAGCAAGTATATCTTGAGAAGATTACTTGGTGTACATGGAAAAGTTGAGACTTTCAAAGCTATACTTAAGTCCATCCAGGTCCTACTTGCCACTGCTACATACCATGACTACGATATCTGGTGGTTGGGTGTCATGACTGCTTTTCTAAATGATGTTTTAGAAGAGAGCGTCTATAAGTATACAGCCAGAGGGCTTCATAGACAGTGGGAGCAGCGGAAACGTGTGCAAGTTATTTTATGAGATAAATCAAGCATCGCGTAGTTGGAACATCTATTTTGATGTGATAGTCAAAGAGTTTGACTTCATCAAAATGGTAGATGAACCTTGTATATACAAAAAGGCAGTAGGGAGTATGGTGGTGATCCTCGTAGAGTACGTGGATGACATACTCTTGATAGGGAAGGGGTTTCCTATACTACGCTCGGTCAATCTCCGCTTATCACAAGGATTCTCCATATAGGATCAATGTGATACCTCCTAAATCCTAGGTATTTATATCTATGAGATAGATCTAAATGGATGTTAGGATACTCACTAGTTGTAGTGAGATGGTATCAATCGATCCTGGGGAGAATCACTGGAAAGAATCCAGAGTGATAAGGACGACTGAATGTCAGTCGCAGGTATTGTCTTTACCCTCAGTAGAGGGACGGTATGTTGGAAGAGTTCCAAGCTAGATACCGTGACTTACTAGACGATTAAAGGCAAGATACATCGTTACCAAGGATGCTACCAAAGAGGCAGTCTGGATATATATAAGTTCATGAGATGAACTTCGTTCCAACCATTGTGTGACAATGGAGTTATGGCTTATGCTAAGGAACCCCCATCCCATCAGAGATCCAGATATAATTCTTAGGCAGTATCACCTGATCATGGAGATGGTTGATCTCCAAGGAGATCAAGATTAGCAGAGTAGACACACAGGACAACAACGCGGATTCACTCACAAAGGCCTTTTTCCCAGTAGAGACTTTTATGGGATGGTTGAGTATGAGATACTTCAACCACAGCTAATTGTTGGGTATGCCATACCACAACAGATGGCCCTAGTGCAAGTGGGAAATTGTTAGTTATATGTATGCCCTAAAGGTCATTACTGTACATACGATGTATATTGTAGAGGATGCTTGGACATATATAGGGAGGACTTTCTTGCTTGACATGATAGTACGCTATCTGGTTGCTCTTTATCTTAACATGTACTCTGATTGTCTCTATGTTACATGTTGATAAAGCCCTTAGGATATGTACTCGACTACTGGGACTATGATGAGATCATACTAGTGGGGCCACGGTAGTCGACGAGTACATCCTATAACTGTTCCTAGTCGAGGGTGTATCGAGACAGGGCATCGATACACCAGAGTAGACTAGCGTATACGTATCTTGACCTATATGATGGGCGATGGATGATCCCATATCCATCGGTGTTTGACATCAAGGATGGTGTATGGGTGCTCAGTAGAGACTGGGTACACTGGACGGACTCATCGAGAACTCCCAGATAGTATAATACCTCACGTCAGATGGCAGTTCTCTGGTGACACTGGTACAAGTTAGTCTGTAGACCCGAGATCGTCATAGAGTCTTGTGTAATTCCCACTGTGCTTTGATTTCCATCATACCACGTCTAAGAGGGCGTGCAAAAAGGTGGCTTTTGGGTACAGTCCTGAATCACATGGAGGCCATGAGCGATAGGAGGGGATTCGTCTTTCCCGGTACAGGGAGTTGATGTCACACTGTGTTCGATTGGCTATAACTGAAAATCCCTGGCCAGGGTATCTGAGATTTACTGGTAAGTGTTATCAGTAGTTTCTCGAACTGTTATAGACCTCATATCGACACGACTTATCAAGCTACTGGGGTCTGACGTTTACCATCCCTTGGTGAGATATGCGACATATCAGACGAAGAGGCCGGATTGTACGGGAGTGTTACTGATTGGATTCACGGGAGAAAGTACATGCTTGCTTGTTGATCTTTTGATCGCTCAATACCTGGATGGCTGTTACGTTTAGCTGACCGCTTGCAGCTTGTGGGTGTTTGATATGATCATCACCTACTGCCGGCGTATTGACTATTCTTTAGAGTCCTACACAAAGGTTTCTTGACTCAGGCAAAACGGAGTAGGGGCACATATATGATATGTGCGGGATCGAGAACTATACATGTATGTGATACCGTATTAGATTCTCGCGATATGAGATATCGGCCGTGTATATGAGATATAGCCGAATCATCTGATCAAGTGTTGATTGGATGAACTGATACAGATTATATTAGTCGGTTATTTGTGAAATAGCCGGATTATCGGATCAATTGTTGATTCGATAATTTAATGTATAATTATATATTTGATATATTAAATTACATTAACTGATATAAGCTCACTAAAAGATTCTTTTTCTCACTCGGGTAATACATTGATATATATGCGATATATGTTAATTGTATTATTTTATTTTGTTACAATAAATATTGTATATGTGATATATAATATTGTAACAAGTTATGATTACTAATGCAACATGATTAGTAGAGATTAAACATGGTTAGGGTTTGATTTGGGTTAATCTTTTCTAGAAGGTTCTAGAAGCTTTTATTTTGTTTCTTGCAAAGATATTTCATTTAGATATTTTGCAAGATATTTCCAAACCCAACCCACACCCTTTAACCCTAGTTAAGTCTCTACAATGGTTAGCCTTTCATATTTAACCATGGTTGCATTTGTAATTATAACAACAATTCATTATTCATCACAAAAGGATTATTATTCATTCTTCTTCTTGTTCCTCCTTGCAAAGCTTTCTAGCTTTGGTTTTTGTGATGGATTAGTGTGAGATTATGATAATAAATGAGAGCTAAAATCCTACTTCATCATCCTAATCTATCCTAGCCATTTAGATTAGGGTATTCACTTCATTAGTGAGTGAGAGCTTGTGTTAAAGAAACTTCAAGGTAGATCATCTTTGTTATCGAAGATCGGAAGCAAGCTTGCATCTTTCTCTTCGTGGAGCCTCTTTAGAGTCCGGATACTCGATGATCGTAGTGAAGGGACCTCAACATGGAGCTTTAGAAGTGAAGGACCAGATTACAAAGGTTGTAATCCCAAACTCTTAGTGTTAAAGTGTTTAACATGCTTTGTTTCGCCTAATCTCCAGTTTAAAGATCTTGGTTAGGGTTGTTCGACACGTTTAAATTTTAAATCGGGCATGGTTGAGGCCTTATAGACCCTTGTGAGAGTGCCTAGTAACCCTGCAGGGGCACCGTGGCGAATGTGGATGATATAAGCATATGTTCATTTTCGTTTCATTTTTTCTGTAATGTTTAGGAAACATTAATTGATGGGACTTCATTAATGTGATTAATGAAAAGAAAGAAAACAAAAGATGTTGTAGAATCAAATTTTCAAAAAGGGTAGCTCTAGTTCTTTCTTTGCATAGTGGTATTCCTTGATGAATATTCAGCACCTCATTCGATGAGAAAAGAACCGAGATCCCTTCACCGGGAGTGACCTCTTTAGCGAAACTAGCAAATGCTACAACCCACTCGGTTTTGTCTTTTGACTGCTTCTCTAGTTCTTGCTTTGCAAAGTGGTATTGCTGAATATCCTGCACCTCACTCGATGAGGAAAGAGCCAAGATCCCTTCACCGGAAGTGACCTCTTTAGCGAAACTAGTAAAAGCCTAAAAAACACTCCTTTTCAAAATCACTTGATTCTATAACGATATCAAGTTAAAACCTGCATAGCCCTCCGTCATTTCAGATAAGTACTATTTAGTATTCGTGTTGCGTTTGTTGACCTTGTTAAGGCGTAGTGTGAGGTAGATGATTAGTACTTATCTGCAGCATGTGATGGGATTGGATTAGGATAGTCGTACGGCTTTGTTGACCTTGTTAAGGGTGGTACGGGTGGGTTTAATTCAATCAAGAAATGACGGGTTGAACTTTGCTAGCGCTTATGATTTGTTGACCTTGTTAAACTCATAAGTGCCTAGGGGTAAAAATATTATCGGGAATTTCAAGTGTTGAAATTTGCAATGGGATTGCATACCTTCTATGAGATATTTGGATCCCGATACTCACTGCGAGTAAGAGTTGCTCCTGAGAAAGTTTTACACATCACAATTAGCCGATCAAGTAGGTGTCTAGAAAGGTGTTAACGGGGTTATGCCCCTGGGAAAACGAGGTTTATTTTAATTAGGTCCGTGCGAAAGCACGGGGAACATCCCTCAAAGTACCGACACTGGCCTGGCTGAAAGATTGGCGAACTTGTAGGGTGTAATTAATCTCTGCTAGTCTTACCTTTTAGGGTTTTAAGGAAGATTTGATAAAACCAGTGGGAGCTATCCTGATTAGATAAGATAATGACTTATCTAATCTTTCAAGAGCATACGCTAAGTGTTTTCTTCTCTATCTCTCTCCAGGTAGCGACCATATCAGGCCTTAATCAAGATAATAATATGAATGTATTGACCGAACCCACTTTTTATACCGAGCAAGGGAACATTGGTTCCACTCCCACTTATAATTGTTATAAGTCCGAGCAGGAAATAGGGGAATATCAGGATTCCCATGCCACCCAAACGAAGAATAAGCATGTTGATGCATCTTCTTCGGGTGTGTTAGTTACCAAGAACTGTTTCTCAGTACACTCTACGTCCTGAGTATTAGATACCAGATCAGGATCCCACATATGTAATATGTTACATAGGCTAAAGAAAGGTAGAGAACTGGGAAAAGGTGATCATTCTCTTAAAGTAGGGAATGGTGAAATGTTGTAGCCAAAGCAGTTGGTGAATATCACCTTGTATTACCAAATAGGAATACATTGATCTTGAATGACTATTATTACGTACCCTCTATGATATGCAATTTAATATCAATTTCTTTATTAGATAAAGAAGGATATAATTTTGTAGCAGAGAATAATGTTATGAACATTTACCTAAATCAAGTATTGATTGGGTTTGGTACGTTATGTAACGGTTTATATGTTCTAAATCAAAACTCAGTTCTTAACGTACACAACACACACAAGAGGAAGAGTTCAGAAATGAACGAATCCTTCTTGTGGCATTGTAAACTAGGTCATATCAATGCGACACGACTAGCTAAGTTATATAAGGATGAATATTTGAATCCATTCGAATTTTCATCTTATGAAACTTGCCAGTCATGTCTCAAAGGTAAGATGACCAAAACTCTGTTTACTGGACACGGAGAAAGAGCTTCTTAACTCTTGGGACTGATACATAGTGATGTATGCGGTCCCATGTCTACACATGCCAGGGATGGTTCCTAGTACTTCATTATATTCACCGACGATCTCTCAAGATTCGGTCATGTGTTCCAATTGAAACACAAGTCTAAAGCTTTTGAGAAATTCAAAGAATATAAGCATGAAGTTGGGAACCAGACGGGTAAAATTATTAAAATCCTACGATCTGATCAAGGAGGAGAATACTTGAGCACGGAATTCCGTGATTATCTAAAAGAGAATGGGATTCTCTCTCAGCTTACTCCTCCGTATACTGTTGGATATAGTACCCTCAAAGTCAATTATTGGATCGCAGATACGTGATTGCAATGATTGAGGGAGGACCTATACCGATAGGACAGTCTTGCTCGAGATGATATTATGCTATCTGGTTTGTCTTTATCATAATGTACATGCTTTAGTTCACTATTGCATGTTGATAGAGCCCATATGATTCTTGCTTGACAGCCAGCAGTATGATGGCAATCATATACGTGGGAGCTGGGGTCTATAAGCATATCCTTAATGTGTCCCTAGTTGTGGAAGTTTCGAGAAAGGGCATCGATACTCCAGAGTAGACTAGTGTATACAGTCGAAACCCTGACGAGGGGTAGTGGCCGGTCTCACAAGCCATTGGTGTCAGTTGGTTCACCTAAGATGTATACAGGTGCTAATTGGGTTATGAGTACACCGGACAGGACTCGCCGGGAACATGCTAGTTGGTATTATACATATCGTCAGATAGCAGTTCCTAGGTGACATGTGTATAGGTTAGTCTGTCGACCTGAGATCGTCATTTGTCTCGTGTGAGTTCCCACTGTGCTTTGATTACTACCCTACCACGGCTCAAAGGAGTCATGCAAACAGGTTTTAGTTGGGTACAGTCCTGAGCCACACGGAGGCAGTGAGCGGATCGTCAGGGATTCGTCTCTCCCGGTATTGGGGGTGAGATCGCGCTGTGTTTAGGAGAGCCATTATACGAAATCCCTGGCCAGAGTAATCGAGATTTACTGGTAGTATTCTAGTAGTATCTCAGGGTGTTCTGGGCTACTCTCCGACATGACTTATACAGCTATTGGGGGTCTGACGTTTACCAGCCCCTTAGGCCCGATATGCGATTCTCATAGACGAACGTACCGGACTGTACGGATATTGTCACTGTCAGGCTCAGTAGGGTTTCTGAATGAGTTCGCTCGTCAGCTTCCCTTCCGATCAATACATAGGCAATCGTTACATACAGCCAGTACCTCTGACGTGCTAGTGGTTATACCCAGCGCCAATGTATTGATGAGTCATTAGAGTCTCCCACAGAAAGTTTTCCAAGTTCGGGCGAAACGTTGTTGAGGCCGTATGGTTTTATGGCAGGGTTCGATCATATTCGTGCACTTATGCACGGATTATGATCGGACGGATAATACTAGCGGGCTTTGTTTAAGCCGGATCCTAGTATTATATTGTAGGAATATTTTTGTCTCATTACATTTGTATTCGGTCGGAATACAAATGCGGGTATGTATTTACAGTTGAGGTGTAATCCCGTAGTTCGTTACGTGATTATTTTGGGAGTTGTCAATTTTCTTTTTTTCCATCTTAAACATCATCCACTTTGTTTAATTAATGTGAGCAAGCTTACCTTGACCTTTTTTTTCCCATGCTTGCACTGTGGGGGGAGGAGGGGCTGCGTGCACTGTAGGGGAGGGGCTGCCCATTTATGAGGCATGGTCTTGTGATTGTTTT
Organism: Agapanthus africanus; assembly: GCA_030015575.1. Taxonomy (NCBI): domain Eukaryota; kingdom Viridiplantae; phylum Streptophyta; class Magnoliopsida; order Asparagales; family Amaryllidaceae; genus Agapanthus; species Agapanthus africanus. The sequence goes on along the minus strand of JASDDO010000018.1, from coordinate 40,450,010 downwards.
TTTTTTATGGCTGATTTTGTGGTGGGGGTTCTCTGCAATTTCGCCAGCTTGATTTGGCAGGGGGTTATTTGTGGTGAGGCAAGGGGCATTCATTTTGGTAGAGGGTGGGTCTTTCTTGCAAGACATATATTCATTCTTGCTTCATTATTTTACCCACAACCCCACTTCAACTTGATTCCACAGAGAGAAATTTCCTTCACTGGCCGAGCCCTCCATTTTGTGCGCAAGTTTCATTTTTTCTTGCAAGAAAATTCCTATGCTCACATATTCATCTCCTTGGCAACTCCAATTTACCTCTACCCAATCGCTTGGGTAACATGAGCCAAAATATTCTATATACTATCTCTATTTCATTCTTGGATATGTCGGCTAGCAAATTTCATGTCCGAGTTGCCTCTGTTCGAGGCGGGAGCCCGTATAAAGATTCATAGATGTGGTGCCGCTTCGACGAACGTGATCGGGGAGCGGACTTCGTCGGCGCAGCAGCAGGAGTTTGGTGCAGAGATTAAAGACCGAAGGACACGGATCGATCGGTAAAATTTCCAAACTCTTTTACAGATTGCTAGTTTATGGTTAATGGAACGATCCGGGTATTTGGGTTGCGGTAGCGCCGGTTTTGTAAAAAGTTTTTTGTTCCGCATTTGGCCTCGTTTAGACGGCCGGGGCACCGCCGCATCCGAACATGGTATCAGAGCCAAACTATTAACCTTTACTAGCTTGTTCTAACGTGTTTAAAATATCGATCGAACAAAATTTCCGAAACCGCATTTTAAATGATAAAGTTTCTGTCGAATTTTTAAACTGGTCGAAAAATTATTTTGAGTGTTTTAGAAAATCAGACAGGCTTTTTGAAGACACTGGAAGAAATTTGGTAGCACGAACTTACCACTAGACCGCGGAACCGCGCCCAAACGCTCATGTTTGCCGCGGTTGCGCTGTGCTTTGGTGGGTTCGCTGCAACAATTTTCTTCCTGGGGACTTCAACTTGGAAATGTGGTTTCTGGATTATTTAGTTTTGACCCAGATTATTTTGAGTGCTGGATTTGTACTTGGAGCCCACTTCGGGAAATTTTTGTCGATCAAAAATTTAAACAAGTTAGTTCATCATGCATTACAATTCTATCTATGACCGTGAATGTCATTCGATCGGTAAATCTTGTCTAATTGCTATAGCTCTTTTAGACGGGATTTGCGAATGTGACATTCATATTGATGTTCTGTGTTGTGCTATGATGTTGCGGATTTGTCATGGTGGATAGCTCATGTGCAATGGTAGTGTAGTTTGGATTTATTTGTACATTTGATATTGCGGGGCGAGCATCCGACATGTGGACTGCCGTCACTGGCTGTTTGTATATTATTCTTTTGGGGCACGACCGGGTTGAGGTCGATGTCACCCTTGTATATATTTTTTTTCTTTTCTGTACTAGGATTACTCCGTGGTGGGGTGCACGGATAGCCGGGTTCTAGAGGGCAACGGGCCTGCATCTCATGGCGTTGAGACGGAGGGGGCTTCACTCTAGAATTGGCGGGTTATTCGCCGCACTCGTAGGGGGTATAGGTTGACCCAAGGAGGGGTGCTCAAGTTACCGGATCCGTGAAGTGCTGGGTGGTCCATTCACGTTGCTGAAGGGGGATGCCTCGCTTCAGGTTTTGGCGGGTAACTTGCCGCGCTCGTAGGGGTCTAGGTTTTCATTGCACAGGCTATCCACACGACCAGGGGAACGTCGAGTTTCATTTGCGGCTCTATGAAACCCAGGGATCCCAGATTATCTATATTGTTCTGTGATACTTATTACTTTTCTGTGATGTTGCATTTATCATGCCTGGAGCAATTATTATATATTGATATATATACTAGTAGATATTGTATATGTTTTGCACCCGCGCTAGTCCAATCCCCGCTCTGTCGTTAGTTAAGTAACCTAACCGGTGATGACGGGACCCAGTGGCGAATGCGGATGGCATATAAGTACATTTTATTTTCATTCTTTTCTGGTGTGAATAATTGATGGGACTGCATTGATTCTAATCAATGCAAGGAAAAAAAGCCTATATTTGATGTTGTTGGAACCAATTTTTCAAAAGCTGTTATTGCAAGGGCATTCTCTTTTGTTTTGCACAGTGGTATTCAGTTTGGAATATTCAGCACCTCATTCGACGAGGCAAGGGCCGAGATCCCTTCACCGGGAGTGACCCCTTGGAAAGAGGTTTGCGTCAGGGTAATAACTTCACTATAGTCGATTATTTTTTGCTTTGCATCGTGGTATTCAGTTTGGAATATCCTGCACCTCATTCGACGGGGAAAGAGCCGAGATCCCTTCACCAGGAGTGACCTCTTTAGCAAAGGTTTTCGTAACTACATATTTATAAAAAACCACGTCGATTCTTTCAACGATATCAAGTTCATTACGTTAAAGGTTTTTCGCCAAAAACCAGCCGTAGCCCTCCGTCATTTCAGACGGGTATTGCTTAGTATTCGTGCTACGTATGTTGACCTAGTCAAGGCGTAGTGTTCGGTAGCTCTACAGTACTTTTCTGATGCATGGATATGCGATTGGTTAGGACAGTCGTACGGTCATGTTGACCTAGTCAAGGACTCGTACGGGTGGGTCTAATTAATCCAGGATAATGACGGGTTGAACTTGATTTGCGACTTATGATATGTTGACCTAGTCAAGGTCATAAGCCGCTTGGGGTAAAAATCATATCGGGAGTTTCAAACATACAGGAAACTTGCCAGGCATGCGCATACCTTCTGGAGTGTGATAACTTGAGTGGCTTCCATCAAGTTATCATGCGATGATAGTTGGATCCCGATTCCTACCGATGAGTCGGTTTACTCTTCGGGTGATCCCGACTAATTCTTCTTTCAGGTTTGGAGGAGAATTTGAGGATACAGTGGGAGGTTTCCTGATTAGATAAAATGATTAACCATTCTGATCTAGGTTAGAGTGCACGCAGAGTGTTTCTTTTATCTCTCTCTTTAACTGCGACCATGACCCGACCCTAGACAATAACTCAGTAACCATGTTAACCGAACTTTCTTATAACTCTGGCTTTTCGATTGTCTGAGTTGCATACATCACTGCCACTCCTTCTTTTACCCTTTGAGTTTCTCCAGAACACCCCGTATTATTATGAACATCCACTTCCATTGGATAAATCCATCGTATGGTTATATACGAACTCGGAGGAACTTCTTCGAGGATGGATTCTGGTTCTGGAGAGATTGAATAGGATTATTCAGTTGTCTTTTCCTTTTACCTTCTCTGAGGATGTGAGGGCTCCTAGGATTAGGAGAGTACACCTATTATACTTATTGGATAGTCTTCTTCCAAATCATAGGTTGGTGTCGAACGGTAGGGAAGGAAAAAAACCATTAAGCCTAACGATGGTGTACAGATGGTAACGACTAAAGACAAATAAAGGGAATTGGAGAGATGGCAGGGAAATATACAGTTACAGTCATGAATCTGGATAATGGAAGAGGTATTACTAGGAATACCCGGATACCCCTTCGAAACATATTCATGTTTCAGTTTCACTATGCGTTGCTAATTGAAAACTGATTTCCCAATTAGACCCTTACTCCAGGGTATGTATTTACCAGGTATGATTCTCACATCTGTATGGTTTTACAGATGATGAGTGGGAGTTAGTTATTGGGAATTAGGTGATCATCCTCATTATATCGGAATTCGTTGTAATTGGTGATATTTGAGGAAATCGCCTGGGCACAGTTTTCAACCTACGACGCACAGGGTTTGAGTTATTGAACTCAGGGGACTTATACAAAGTATTGTATATTGTCCAATGTCTATTAGTACAAAGGGGTTGGTCCTCGTACTGTATTCTATTTACTTGTGACTTCTCAAGTTTTAGACAAGTGTTTCGTAGAAATACAAGGTCCAAGTTTGAGAAGTTATAGGTACAGGAATAAAGTAGAGAACCATGTGTTGCAAGTATCAGGATTCTTCAAGGTGATCGAAAATGTAGATACTTGTGGTTGGTATTCAGTTGATAGTAATGGTTTTTGAGAAACTTGTTTCTCTTTCACGTTACTCATAATTGGATGCATTCCTAAGTTGAGTAATGCTGATTGGCCTCTCTCCATTTTGTTGATATGCACTGGAGACAGATGCATGATTTGAATATGGTTCCAATTAAATCAGTGCCTCTATTTCTATATTGTATATAGAATGGTTCATATCTTAATGTTGTTAAGGTACGGGAAGTTGTCCGGCTTATGCTTAAAACCAGACTCTGGATAACTTAAGGCACGTTTCTGTAATGGCTATTTGTGGGTTAACCCGGGCTATGACGAGGGTTAATTTTCTACCATCTGGAAGATCAATAGAGATATTGTTCTTGACTCGCCACAGTTTTAGTAAAATGGATTTTTTCATAAAACAGTAGTGGGAGTATGGTAGAACTGGAAGAGATTCCAGAACCGCAAACGGTTACGGAAAATTTAATAGGACCTAAAGATTCAATCAGGATTGACATTCTATTAGCCACTCCGCAGATATAGTGGGTAACCTCAGGCACCCAAGAGGTATTCTGGTAGCCTCAAGGACGGTGACAGGGAGGTTCTTGTTTACCTAGACTTTCCATTACCGTTGTTCCAGACTATGAGACCCGGCAGGAGGATGAGTATAGCGTCGTTCTAGTTTTAGAAGCACACGTGTATATGACTCTGCCAGAGGGTTGTCGTAGTCAGTGGGAGCAGCGGAAGCGTAGTAGACAAGTAGCTTATGTCTATTTATAGATTAAAGCATATATAGCGGAAATAGATCATCTATTTCTGATGTGACAGTCATGGGCTTTGACTTCATCAGAATAGGGGATGGATCTGTTAAGAAGGTAGTAGGGTGTCATGTCCTCGTATTTGGATGACATACACAGAGTAGGAAGTAAAATTCCTATACTACGATCGGTTATACTTTGGTTGTCACACAGTGGTTTCTCCACATAGGATATGGATATTATATCAGGCATTCTAGTTACTAAATCTATGATTTTAGATCTAGATTTAGGTAGTTTCCCAATCTGGGTACCTTGACAGTTCCAAAGGTATTTTAGAATGAACGACTCCTGGCATGGTGGTATACCTGCAGGTGATGGAGTCACCCTCTCCAAAGGTGTCTTACAGACTAAAGGGGAGAGGGATGTGCATGATTGACATATCACTTGCTTATGCAATTGAGTCAATCATGAGATGTCAAGTACCACACCAGATATTGTTTTTGCACTAGATGCAATAAGTTGATATTAATCCAACCCTGGAGAAATGTTCGGAAGTAGTTTTAGAACATAAATGGTTGTTCTAGGGATTTGATAACGACAGCCTCATTCGGGAGACAGTTATCATTCCAGGCTTCCAATGTGACCAGGATGACAGAGTGACTGTCAGAGTTATAGTTTTCTCTATGACGAGAGACAGTAGTTTGGACAGGTGGTCCAAGCGGATACTGAGGGAGGCATGGTGCAGGATACTGATTAAATTCAGTTGACGATACAGTTTGAGAAGTTTGCTGGATTTGGAGTTCATTTATGAACTGGGTCCTATCAAATATCCAGACATATTCTAAGACATGTATTGCTCATTTCGTGAGATGGCTTTCTCCGCGAACTTGAGATAAAGAGAGATACAGAAAGAAACATCAGGGCAGATCCACTCACTGAGGCTATTTCTCGAACACAATAGTTTTACAAACGAGTTTTGTGAAACTGATTAGTAGATGAGTTGGATGTTCGGTATCACACGAGCTGTGAGTATGCGACATCGCAATAATTAGCCTTAAGTGCAAGTGGGAGATTGTTGGATATAGTGCCCTCAAAGTCAATTATTGGATCGCAGATACATGATTGCAATGATTGAGGGAGGACCTATAACGATAGGACGGTCTTGCTCGAGATGATAGTATGCTATCTGGTTTGTCTTTATCATAATGTACATGCTTTAGTTCACTATTGCATATTGATAAAGCCCATAGGATTCTTGCTTGACAGCCAGCAGTAAGATGGCGATCATATACATGGGAGCTGGAGTCTATAAGCATATCCTTAATGTGTCCCTAGTCGTGGAAGTTTCGAGACAGGGCATCGATACTCCAGAGTAGACTAGTGTATACAGTCGAGACCCCGACCTGGGACGGTGGCCGGTCTCACAAGCCATTGGTGTCAGTTGGTTCACCTAAGATGCATATAGGTGCTCATTGGGTTATGAGTACACAGGACATGACTCGCTGGGAACATGCTAGTTGGTATTATACATATCGTCAGATAGCAGTTCCTAGGTGACATGTGTATAGGTTAGTCTGTCGACCTGAGATCGTCATTTGTCTCGTGTGAGTTCTCACTGTGCTTTGATTACTACCCTACCATGGCTCAAAGGAGTCGTGCAAACAAGTTTTAGTTGGGTACAGTCCTGAGCCACATAGAGGCAGTGAGCGGATCGTCAGGGATTCGTCTCTCCTGGTATTGGGGGTGAGATCGCGCTGTATTTAGGAGAGCCATTAAACGAAATCTCTGGCTAGGGTAATCGAGATTTACTGGTAGGTATTCCAGTAGTATCTCAGGGTGTTCTGGGCTACTCTCCGACACGACTTATACAGCTATTGGGGGTCTGACGTTTACCAGCCCCCTAGGCCCGATATGCGATTCTCTTAGACGAACAGGCCGGACTGTACGGATATTGTCACTGTCAGGCTCAGTAGGGTTTCTGGATGAGTTCGCTCGTCAGCTTTCCTTCCGATCAATACATAGGCAACCGTTACGTACAGCTAGTACCTCTGACGTGCTAGTGGTTATACCCAGTGCCAGTGTATTGATAAGTCATTAGAGTCCCCCACAGAAAGTTTCCCAAGTTCAGGCGAAACGTTGTAGAGGCCGTATGGTTTTATGGCAGGGTTCGATCATATTCGTGCACTTGTGCACGGATCATGATCAGACAGATAATACTAGCGGGCTTTGGTTTAAGCCGGATCCTAGTATTATATTGTAGGAATATTTTTGTCTCATTGCATTTGTATTCGGTCGGAATACAAATGCGGGTATGTATTTACAGTTGAGGTGTAATCTAGTAGTTCGTTACATTATTATTTTGGGAGTTGCCAATTTTCTTTTTTTCCGTCTTAAACATCATCCACTATGTTTAATTAATGTGAGCAAGCTTACTTTGACCTTTTTTTCCCATGCTTGCACTGTGGGGAGGGGGGTTGCGTGCACTGTTGGGGAGGGGCTGCCCATTTATGAGGCATGGTCTTGTGATTGTTTCTTTTTTTGATGGCTGATTTTGTGGTGGGGGGGTTCTCTGCAATTTCGCCAGCCTGATTTGGCAGGGGGTTATTTGCGGTGAGGGAAGGGGCATTCATTTTGGTAGAGGGTGGGTCTTTCTTGCAAGACTTATATTCATTCTTGCTTCATTATTTTACCCACAACCCCACTTCAACTTGATTCCACAGAGAGAAATTTCCTTCACTGGCCGAGCCCTCCATCTTGTGTGCAAGTTTCATTTTTTCTTGCAAGAAAATTCTTATGCTCACATATTCATCTCCTTAGCAACTCCAATTTACCTCCACCCAATCGCTTGGGTAACATGAGAAAAAATATTCTATACTATCTCTATTTCATTCTTGGATATGTCGGCTAGCAAACTTCATGTCCGAATTGCCTCGGTTCGAGGCAGGAGCCTGTATAAAGATTCATAGACGTGGTGCCACTTCGACGGACGTGATCGGGGAGCGGACTTTGTCGGCGTAGCAGCGGGAGTTTGGTACGGAGATTAAAGACCGAAGGACACAGATCGATCGGTAAAATTTCCAAACTCTTTTACAGATTGCTAGTTTACGGTTAATGGAACGATCCGGGTATTTGGGTTGCGGTAGCGCCGGTTTTGTAAAAAGTTTTTTGTTCTGCATTTGGCCTCGTTTAGACGGCCGGGGTACGCCACAGCACAACGGTGTATCGGAGCAGAGGAATCACACCCTGTTAGATATGATGCGCTCTATGATGAGTACTGCTGAGTTGCCTATTTCTTTTTGGGGCTATGTGCTTGAGACAGCAGCATACCTATTGAATCAAGTTCCATCAAAATCTATGCCTAAAACACCATATGAGATATGGAGTGGAAAGAGACCACATCTTAAACGAGTTAAGATATGGGGTTGTCTGGCCTATGCCAAAAGGAAAAATCCCGACAATCTCAAGGCAAGGTCGGTTCTATGTAAGTTTGTAGGATATTCGAAGAATTCTTATGGATATATCTTCTACCACTCTGAGGAACAAAGGTGTTTGTTTCTCAATATGCCACCTTTTTGGAAAAAGGAATTTCTTGTAAAAGAAATTAGTGGTAATGAGGTAGAACTGGAAGAATTTCCAAGAGTACAAACCACAACTAATGATTTGGTGGAACCAGAGAATCCAATCGTACCCAACGAACCCCAGCCACTCCGCAGATCTAGTAGGGTTCCTCATCCACCTGAGAGATACTACGGTTTTCTCATAGATGGTGGGAGTGAGGATTGCATCATGGAAGATGATGACCCGACTAGTTTCAAGCAGGCCATCATGAGTAGGGACTCTATGAAATGGCTGGATGCTATGAGATCCGAGATGGAATCTATGTACACCAACCAAGTATGGACTTTGGAAGTTGCTCCTGAAGAGGTAAAATCTATTGGGAGCAAGTGGATCTTCAAAAAGAAGATAGGTGTAGATGGAAAAGTTGAGACTTTCAAAGCTAGAATTGTAGCAAAAGGTTTTCGTCAACGACCTGGCGTCGACTATGATGAAACCTTCTCTCCTGTCGCTATGCTTATGTTCATCAGGATCCTACTTGCCATTGCTGCATACCATGACTACGAAATCTGGCAGATGGATGTCAAGACCGCTTTTCTAAATGGTGATTTAGAAGAGAGCGTGTACATGACACAGCCAGAGGGCTTCGTAGACAGTGGGAGTAGTGGAAAAGTGTGCAAGCTGCTTAAATCCAACTACGGATTAAAGCAGGCATCGCGGAGTTAGATCATCTGTTTTGATGAAGCTATCAAAGAGTTTGACTTCATCAAAAATGTAGATGAACCTTGTATATATAAGAAAGTAGTAGAGAGTAAGGCGGTCTTCCTCGTATTGTACGTGGATGACATACTCTTGATAGGAAACGATGTTCCTATGCTACACTCGGTCAAGCTCTTCTTATCACTCAAGTTCTCCATGAAAGATCTTGGTGATGCCTCCTATATTCTGGGGATAAAGATCTATAGAGATAGATATAAACGGATGTTTGGATTATCCTAATCCAGGTACATAGACACCATACTAAAGAGATTTAGTATGGAAGATTCTAAGTGAGGTAATGTACCCGCTTGTTCAGGAATCACTCTCTCCAAAGAGATGTCTCCCAAGACTGATTTGGAGAGGGCTCGTATGCAAGGAAAACCCTTTCCTTCGGCAGTGGGCTCTATCATTTATGCGATGTTATGTACCAGACCGGATGTAACTTACTCAATAGGTGTAGTGAGCAGGTATCAATCAGATCTAGGGGAGAAACACTGGACAGCTATGAGGAACATTCTTAAGTACTTGAGAAGGACTAAAGAAATGTTCTTGGTGTATGGTAACAGAGAACTCCAGGTGGATTCCTTTACTAATTCGAGCTTCCAGAGTGATAATGACGACAATAAGTCGGTCTTGGGTTTTGTCTTTACCCTCAATGGAGGGACGGTGTGTTGGAAGAGTTCCATGTAAGACACCATAGCAGACTCGACGATGGAGGCTGAATACATCGCTGCCAAAGAAGCTATCTGGATGAAGAAGTTCATTGCTGAGCTTAGTGTGGTTCCATCCATTGAGCATCCAATACCTGTATATTGTGATAACAATGGAACTATGGCTTTGGCCAAGGAATCCAGGTCCCATCAGAGATCTAGACATATTCTGAGGCGGTATCACCTGATCAGGAAGATAGTAGATCACTGGGAGATCGAGGTCAGGAGAGTTGACACGAAGGAAAATGTAGCGGATCCACTCATAAAAGCCCTCCCCCAGATACAATTTGAGAGACTTTTTGGGATGTTGGGTATGAGATACTACAACACATGGCCTTAGTACAAGTGGGAGATTGTTAGTTATATGTATGTCCTAGAGGCCATTATTGTACATGTGATGTATATTATAGTGGATGCTTGGACATATATATATATACATGTGATATATATTATAGTGGATGCTTGGACATATATATATATATATATATATATATATATAGGACTTTCTTGCTCGACATGATAGTATGTTATCTGGTTACTCTTTATCTTAACATGTTGACTGGTATTCTTTACTGTCTTGCTCTCATATGTTGATAAAGCCCTTAGGATATATACTTGACTACCAGGATTATGATGAGATCATACTAGTGGGGCCAGGGTGGTCCACAAGTACATCCTTTAATCAGTTCCTAGTCGTGGGAATATCGAGATTAGGGCATCGATATTCCAGTGCATACTAGTGTGTACATTTCTTGTCCCTTAGAGGGCGATGGTTGATTCCATAACCATTAGTGTGTGACATCAATGATTGTACACAGGTGCTCATTGGAGAATGGGTATACCGAATAGGACTTGCCGAGGACTCCTATGTGGTAGTATACCTATCGTCGAATAGCAGTCCTCTGGTGACACTGGTACATGTTAGTTTGTAGACCCGAGATCGTCATAGAGTCTTGTGTGGCTCCCATTGTGCTTTGATTTCCTCCCTACCACGGCTCAAAAGAGTCATGCAAATAGGTGGATTTTGGATACAATCCCGAGTCACATGGAGGCAATGAGCGATAGGAGGGGTTTCGTCTCTCCCGGTATTAGGGGTTGATGTTGAGCTATGCTCGATTGGCTATAACTGGAAGTCCCTGTCCAGGGCTGCTGCTGAGATTTACTGATAAGAGTTATCAGTAGTTTCTCGAACCGTTATAGGCCAGACATCGGCATGACTTATCACGTTACTGGGGAATGACGTTTTCCACCCCTAGACATGATATGCGACATATCAGAAGAAGAGACCGGACTGTACAGTAATGTTACTGATAGGCTTCATAGAGAGTATGGACGAGCTTGCTTGTTGATCTTCATATCGCTCAATACCCGGATAGTCGTTACGCCCGGCTAGTACCGCTGATGGCTTGTAGGTCACTGATGTGATCATCACCTACTGCTGCGTATTGATGGGTCTTTAGAGTCCCACACAGAAGTTTCCTGGTTCAAGCGAAACGAAATAGGACACATATACGATATGTGTGTGGGCCTGATTAAATACGTGTATGTGATACCGTATTGTAATCTTGCAGTTATCTGTTATCGGTTCAGTTATATGTGATATAACCAGATTGTCGAATCAAGTGTTGATTTGATAATGTGATATACAGATAAATGATATTAGTCGGTCATATGTGATATAACCGGATTATTAAATCAATTGTTGATTTAATAATGTGATATATATTATATGTGATATAATTATATCTTAACTAATATCATTAGCTCACTAATTATTCTTCATTATATATATATTAATATATATGATATATACATATTAATATATATGATATATATATATATATATATAATAATGAAGCATGGCTTGATTTTCTACTTTTGAGAAAAATAGAAAAGAGGTGGAAAATGAGAGCATGGTTGCAAGCATGGGGTTTATTCATAGTTTATTCATCTTGACTCACTATTCAAGCATGGTTGCAATTTTATATTGCGAAATTCCATGCTTGAATGAGTGGGGGTCAAGAGTTTCCATTCATTCTAGTCTCATTCTCAACACTTAGCCATTTTCTTGAGTTGCTCCCATGGTTGCTCTCTAGCTTCTTCTTCTTCTTCCTCAATTGCTATAGTTCAAGTTTCAATCCTCACATGTGATGTGAACCCTGAAGCTTGAACACAAACTTGTGAGCTTTTAACATCCCATACTTCACCATACTACACAAAACTAGCAATTTGGTGTGGTGTGTTTCCTATACTAAATAAGTTTAGTGTAGAGTTAGCTTAAGCTAGAGGAACTTCGGGTGGATCGTCTTTGGCATGAAGATCATGAAGGAGGTTCGTTCAACTCGAAAAGGAGCCTAGTAGAGTCGCGTGGACTTCAACCCGGAGCTTTAGAAGAGAAGGACTCGAACTACAAAGGTTGTATGCTCTTTTCTTCTCTTGGTTTAATCACATCACAAAGGCAAACCCTAAAATTCTAGTAATGATCTTGTTAGTCTAACTTAGCACTTAATAAAAATTAAAATGTGGCATGCTTGATGTCTTTAGAACCTCATGGTGGTGTTAAGGTAGGCTTTCCTGGTATTAGAGCCAAGCTAGAATATTAGGGTAACTTGTAGCGACGTTAGAAATCCGCCGTTTTTGTCGTGCAAAAACTGCCGATAAAAAAAGTTTTCAAAATTGATATTTCGAGTTGTTTGCACACCCCGCGGGCTCACGGTTTGAACTGAGAAGCTGCAGGGTGGAGCGTGCGCATCCCGGGGACACCCCGGGGGGACTGAACGGCTGGGACCACTCCCCAAGATCACCACAAGATGGTCTTGGCGGTGGGGACCCGAAACTACCCTACCTTAGGCTGTTTCGGGTCTGGCAGTTATATGTTTTCGGTTCAGTTATATGTGATATAACCAGATTGTCAAATCAAGTGTTGATTTGATAATGTGATATACAGATAAATGATATTAGTCGGTCATATGTGATATAACCGGATTATTAAATCAAATGTTGATTTAATAATGTGATATATATTATATGTGATATAATTATATCATAACTAATATCATTAGCTCACTAATTATTCTTCATTATATATATATATATATATATATTTATAATAATGAAGCATGGCTTGATTTTCTATTTTTGAGAAAAATAGAAAAGAGGTGGAAAATGAGAGCATGGTTGCAAGCATGGGGTTTATTCATAGTTTATTCATCTTGACTCACTATTCAAGCATGGTTGCAATTTTATATTAAAAAATTCCATGCTTGAATGAGTGGGGGTCAAGAGTTGCCATTCATTCTAGTCTCATTCTCAACACTTAGCCATTTTCTTGAGTTGCTCCCATGGTTGCTCTCTATCTTCTTCTTCTTCCTCAATTGCTATAGTTCAAACTTCAACCCTCACATGTCATGTGAACCATGAAACTTGAACACAAACTTGTGAGCTTTTAACATTCCCTACTTCACCATCCTACATCAAACTAGCAATTTGGTGTGGTGTGTTTTCTACACTAAAGAAGTTTAGTGTAGAGTTAGCTTAAGCTAAAGGAACTTCGGGTGGATCGTCTTTGGCGCGAAGATCACGAAGAAAGTTCGTTCAACTTGAAGAGGTGCCTAGTAGAGTTGCGTGGACTTCAACCCGGAGCTTTAGAAGGGAAGGATCCAAACTATAAAGGTTGTTTGCTCTTTTCTTCTCTTGGTTTAATCACATCACAAAGGCAAACCGTAAAATTCTAGTAATGATCTTGTTAGTCTAACTTAGCACCTAATAAAAATTAAAATGTGGCATGCTTGATGCCTCTAGAATCTCATGGTGGTGTTAAGGTAGACTTTCAATTAGCGGCAACCCTGACACTTGTATTCATGAGCGAAAACATCGACAGATGGAGGATGCTGCCTAGGACGTCTTGCATGACCTTCTCTTTGATTTCTAGAATCTATGCACCGACGCTAGCATCTTGCCGCTATGAACTTTGAACGGTGCAACAGTCTTCGTTTTTATTTGTTTTTTCGTTATTTTTAGTATTAGCCTGTAATCCTTCTTATGACGTATCAATGAAAAGCTTCTTTTCTTTTACCTTCGCACTTCTTTTCATTTTCATGCTGAAATTTACTTTTGTTGCAAGAGCCCTTCATTAGCATATGTGCACGTATCTTGCGCACTTACATAGGTGTGCATGCCAATGGAATCAATTTCATGATGTGCGCATGTATATAGGTGCGCAAGTTGATTGAATCAACTTCTTGATATGTGCATGTATATAGGTACGCAAGTCAATTGATTTGATATGTGCATGTATATAGGTACGCAAGTCAATTGATCCAGTTTTGTCAGGTGCGTATGTATATAGGTGTGCAAGTCGATTAAATCAACTTCTTGATGTGCGTATGTATATAGGTGCGCAAGTCAATTGATCCAATTTTTTCAGGTGCGCACTTGACCAGGTGCGAACAAATGCCCCCCATCGATCGCACACACATGTCCTCCATGTGGGTGCAATTGATGTTGAATTTTAAACCATCAGATTTGCCTTATGATCCGTTGAAGGTGAACCGACTTTTTGAGCTCCTATAAAAGGGGCGCGCCCCCTTCTCTGAAGCGCATCACTTCACTTTTACTTGCGCGCTTTAAGAATTGCTGTAACACCCTAGTACATTTTACTATATATCTTGGGTATTTCAAATCTTGCGGTAAAATTCTTTACTATTGTTGCTATTGGGTTCCGAATGATGCAATTAATAGATGTGGTTATTATCCGACCCGACCCGCATGTTTGAAACCCAACATGGTTCGAGATTATATTAAATATTTGCTAGTACAGTGTATCCATGTGAATCGAGTATTAAATATATAATATATTTTTTAAGCTCTACATATTTCTTTATAATACAATATAAAAACAAAATAATATTCTTTTCCTATCTAAGCTTGCATGGCAAATTACCCCATATCAGGTGGTTGCGCCGATATATCATATTCATATCCTAAGAGTTAGACAGACAAATAATTGGATCGCTACGTATATTTACGTAGATTTTATTATGGGTATATGTATTTAATTACAGACATTTGCATTATGGTTAAAATTCTTACGTATGCTCTTTATATTTAAAAACTATATTTTTGAAGGGAGACAGGTAATATTCGGAGTAATTTTGTATTATCTGTAAATTACCACAATATATATATTATATATTATTATAATTAAAATATATATAACGGTTTAATATATATAAATATATAATATATATTTAATTTTATTAAAAACTCTCCGTCTCTCTATCTCTATCTCTCTCTCTTCGTCCCCACCTCTCTCTTTCTCTCCATATAATATATATATATATAATATTAATAATATAATATTTTATAAACTCTCTCTCTCTCTCTTCCCTTGTCTTCTCCCTCTCGCATTCGCTCACCCCAAACCCTAACCGCGCCTAATCCCCTCTCGTCGCCATCCCCCTCTCGTCACCGTCACCTCTTTCTCGTCAGCACCTCCATCTCCTTTCCCGAGACCTCGACTGAACCTTAACCCCGACACCAAGAACCCATCTCCACCACCTCGTCGACCTCCCCGATTGAAATCGACTACCACCTCCATCGCTTTCCTCATCTTATTAGCAACCCCAGAGCACCCACACCACACCGCACCTTCATCTTCTTCTCTTTCTCAATCCTCGATCACCTTCAACCCTCACCGGCCTACGACACCTCACCGTAAACCTCAATCGCCGTCACCTTGTCGCTGACCTACTCCCTCTTCTATCCTCGCTACTCTAACAAAGAGAACCCCAGAACCCAGCAACCCCATTTCTTTCTTCTTCTTCTCTCTTTTATCGATCTCCGATCGGTTCTCGCGATAGTTGCGCACGTCGCCGACATTCCAGTTGACCCAGTCATCGTCTAATCCAGTTACCACATCACGCAATTGCTCTGTCAGGTCAAGTCCTACGTACGTGAGTTTTGCATCATGACGTTATTCGGCGTTCAAAACATGATATCCAGATACTCGTCGTGAGATTTCGATCAGGCAAATTCTAAACTTGCAACACGCTATTTTGTTTATATCAATATTTATATGAGTGATTGTAGTACATGTGTTTTACTATTTAGGAAATATTACTGATTTACAGTTTTATATTATCAGTCTGTATCCGTACCAATAATGGGTTATCTAGTTGCATGCCGGATCATCACAATATTATCATACTACTATATCAGTTCGGGTAATCTTTATCTAGATTGCCATATACCTGGTAACAGACGTAAGACGCATATGCATCCTGGCATTAGTTATGTTTACCGTGTTTAGATATTGGTTACAATTTTACATTTGGTATCTATTTTTGTTAATATACATTGCATGACATGTTCACGACACATTACCAGACCTGTTACTTAGATTATTACTAATGCCGGCAATCCTGACTTGTTATCCTGACGGACGTGACTTGTTGTCTAGATAGACAAGACCTGTACCTGCTTGATTCTGTGTTGGCATTAGATTTATATCATCAATACCCGACTTGAACACAAAACCTGGGAGTAAGGGAAAATCAATAATGAAACCTGACTTGTAACTCAACGGTTTGATACTTTCCAGATACTAATCAGTTGATACGGGCTTTGGCCATCCCCGGAATGATGCTGCTAACATCATTCGTCTGTACATGATACCTGTTTTACTGCTTAGCGGTACGTCTCGGATTCAGCCCTGAGAGTCTTGACCGTGGTCCCGAGAACGCACGGGATACTATTGAGTTACATCGATGATTCCATTTAATTGATTTCAAAGACTTGTAGAATAGATAACCTAAAATCACAGACTTTAGGATACACATCATATACATATAGCTCACTGTTTTACACCTGTGTTTATTATTTACACCCATGTTTAATCATAGCATCCTATCCTGATTATTACTTTTATTTTGATATTTATGATGCATTGACGTCTAGGTTTTGCATGGCCCAGTCCCTCTGACTTTGTCACAGGAAGATCATGAGTATTTTAGCAAGCAAGCCGAGCAATGAGGAGCTAGATGTTTAGTTTTAAAGATGCTTGGTTTATTTTAATTCTATAGTTTTATTTTATCGATGTGATCCCATAATGGACGTGATTCAGAGATTATTTTATTGGATCTTGATTCATTTCCGCTATATGCATTTCTTGACATGTATTTATTATGGCAGATGGACATGTGTTAGTTAGATTTTATTTACTGTTCTTGATATCTGCTTGACAGCCATAATGTGACTATGAAGGGATTATTCCTAGCCATAGGTAGTATGGTTGGCTCTGTCACGTGCCGTATTTACATATTTTGAGAAGAGGGACGTGACAATTGCTCCTTCTTTTGCGCACTTGTTTCTATAGTGCTTACGCACTTGTTCGAAACTTTTTCTTCATTTAACTTCAAACGTTAAGTGCGTTGCGCACTTCTATTTTTTACCCACTTACCTAGTGCGCACTTATGAGTTGCGCACTTGTCTAGTACGCACTTATGACTTGCTGTCACGACCCGAAAGTACATAACATGACCGACACTTAAATTACGAAATGTCTAAAGACGTAATGTAATCTAAGTAAGCCGAAGCCCAGAAATCTAAACCATTTAAAAGAAGAAGTGTAGGAAAACAAGTTTAAAAGCAACCTCAAATTTTCTCAAAAATTTCGGCAGAGTCTCCTTTGTAAAAACTGGCCCCAAACGGGTACAAGCAAGAATAATATATACAAACAATAAAAAGGCATCTCCAAGAGGGAGCTAGCTCTACGCCAAAAGTCGGAAACAACCACACAATGCACTAAAATATACAACGCCGAAGGACGAGGCTCAAAACTCAAAAGAAAACCAAATCCACCAAAACCATTATAATACAAGCGCGACTCTAAGGTCGAAATGAAAACAACTGATCTTCCAAATCTATCAAGAAATACAAGTCTGGTTGATGGAGCTTACTAGATACAAATGAAATAATAAAAGTACAACGGCGGTCCTGATACAAGTGAACCAACCTACCAAGCAAATCACCTGGAATGAAATGATGTGCCAGCAAGCTGCCAAGGAAACCCGTACATCGAAACCTGTAAGAAAAAATTTGGAACAACAGGGGTGAGTTGTCGACGCGTGAGTTGAAGACATCTGCGAGTAGAAATTGCATGTACGATGATCTCCTAGGTCATAATAATATATTTAATATAACACTAGTCATCTAGTGGTGGCAGGGTAATAATCTATGCGTAAGTGCAATGCTCAGTGCTCGTGTCAGTGCCTCAAGTAGTAACATGTCATGTGTATGAGTATGCATGCACCATGAATATAAAACAATCAACCATGAAATCTGGATATATCTCTATAAGAAATCTTTAACTTTTATCATAGTAAAATTTGTATGGTAATCATCAATGAAATCCATGGAAAACCGTGTCAAGCATCGACACAAAACATGTAAATCTCAAAGTCTCAATACCTCATAGTCTAAATATCTCATAATCTCAATATCTCATAGTATCAATATCTAGGGCTTCGTCAGTCCGGATCGGCTCATATCATCAAATCTCACGACAACGGTTGGTATCCTCCGGATATCCGCCGCGCCAGACATCACCGGTAGGTAGTCTTCCCCTGCCAGGCTCATCGTCTACAACTCGATCTTCTTGCCCCGGGGTACCATACCGGGCCCACCATGTACCCGAGACGGTTCATCCACTCCTCGAATCGGGTCTCAAAATCCAACAGAAAACATGAAATCTCATGGTGGACGACACATACATCACGAGAAAACCGCAACTTGTATTTTAAAAATGATGATACTAAGCTTTTATTAAATTCTTACGGTTTCCCCCCCAAAATCCAGAAATCTCATAGAAATCCAAAATCCCAAAGTCATGAGTAAGTAAATATTGAGCATCGGCATAAGCCTCAGAATACTGCATGATAATATGAATATGTGAATGCATGAAGTGTCTAAGTAATAAATGCAATGCCTAAACTAGCACAAGAGGGTAATCACACAATATTATACTGGACTAGCATTTAGCTGATTATATCAATAAAAAATAATATGTTCTAAAGTGTACGTGAAATGGCAATTACCGATGATGATGTGTGTGAGCCGGCAAATAAGTGTACGTGGAACATGCGCATCATCGGTAATGGTGCCGGTGTCCTAACAGGCAGAGTTTCATATTAGCTAAAGAAACATGTATATAAATATACAATGCGATGAATACAACATGAATATAACGGTGAATGTGTAGTAAACGCACAACTAGAGAATACATACTAATTACGAGCCATACAGTTGTTGTATGAAAAGGCATGATTCGTTAGTTTTGAAAATAAGTATGACTCGAGCCTAAACTAATATCTACCTAACCAGCTAAGGGACTAACTAAAGAAACTAGTCGAAAGGTAAGAAGAATCCTCCTAAAGTCTGAGTCGACATTTTTAGTAGTCGGCGATCCAGCCTCAATAACGTCACGTACATTGTACGACTTTCTCGAGTCAAGAGTGTGGATCAATCATCATATCTATGCTTTGTACAGTAAAATCTATCGTACGGCATACCAAAATCGGGGTACGGGTCAACTATCACATATATACATCATCATTCGTATAGTATCATCATCTAACAATATCATGATCAAGGGTACTTTACTATAATCGCATACATCCCAATATCATCAAACATATATCATCGTCTGTGTAAATATACATCGTCAAATGATCCACTAAAATATCATGTCATATATCATATCGTGATTATGTCACATATTACAATCTGGGTTCTATTCTAGAGTCTCGTATATTTTAATGCCATCAACACATATTATCGTTTATATAAATATATTTTATATAATCTCATTACCTAACGACCCGCTACTATCATAACACATCTCATGACATAACTCGATCATATATCCAATAAATCACGGCACCAAGCCTAGTCATATCGACTCATCCCCATGTATCATATAACCTCCTCATATTACATGTATATGTTGTATATATATATATATATACCCAGACACATTCCTATATATATAGACACACACACACATATACATGTTCAGTTGATAAAACTGCACATTTAATATGACATTTTTTCTACTATTTCTATATAATAAAAGGTATTTATTATAATATATAATACATATGAGGGTTTATCTGTAAAAATACTATTTTCATGTGTTTATATATTATAAGTAACATTTGGTAGGAAAAAGTAAGCATATAATATCCATGTAACATTTGGCCCATTTAAATATGCTTACCTTATTAAATACCTTTGACCAATTCTTAATGGTTAAGTTAATATCTCAATAAAACAAACTCTACTAATATTATTTGTTGAGTTATTATGCAGAATTTTCAGGGCTGAAATCAAGGAAATCAAAGTTGGCAAAACAAACCTGCCTAATTAAGAAAGTAAACTAAAGAAATCAATTCTGGCAGTGACGTAGAAAAGATTTTCAGTTTCCAGAGATTCAAAAGATCACCACGTGTCATCAAGATAAAGCTCCAGAAAAACAAATCCCTATAAGGCCGCGGAACCGCGGCCAAACCCACCTATTGGCCGCGTTCCGCCGCGTATTGGATGAGTTGGGAGTTGGGATTTTGCTGTTGGGATCTTAACAACTAGTTTCCAAATTAGGAAACTAGGGTTCTGGCTCTGGGACTATAAATAAGGACCGAGAGCCTCTTGGAAAAAGCATCAAGCTGAAGTGATCACGAAGTCCACGACAGGCTCATGCATCCAGGCTGATCATCTACGATTCATCTACCTCCTTAGAAGAGATCGAGAAGCAAACTAGCATTTTTGTAATCATTTTCTAAGGAAACAAAGTGTAAATGAATTTTGTTGATTAATAAAGATAGTTGTTTTCTTATTCTATCTCTTTGTAGTTTTAATATGATTTCTCTCTCCATCTCTTCTTCTCCAAACATGCGCGAGTAATTCTTCGCTTGTTAGGGTTCATGGGATTAGGGTAGGTTAGTGGATGATGAAGATCCTTAAACTCTTTTTATGTCCTATAAAGTTTATAAACTTTATCAAAAGAATAGTTAACATCCTAATTGGGCGGGCTAGTAATTCATTGCTAGTCTCGACCGCGATTAGAGATTAGATTAACAATTGTTTTGGTAAAGGCTAGAAATGAACGGAGATCCATGTCGAGATAGGGGTTAAGAGTAGGAACCCTTTTCCCTCCAGAAACCCTAATCTACATGCATCACTGTCGATCTAGTTTTAAATCTATTAAAGGATAAAAAGAGTAATTTTTAATTAATCATCCATGACTACTAAATCTTAATGAATCGTATAAGCCCCCTTTTACTATAAAACCTACATCCGTAGTTAATCTAGATCTATATCCTGCATCCGTGTTTGACGTAGATCTAGAACCTACAACCAATCTCTATTCTTCCTCATTTCTTTCTCAACACGTCTAAAGTAAGAATAAAATATTCAACGTTTCCCACAGGACGACCCGTACTCATCTCGTTCTAGCTACATGCGACACCGTTATTGATTGCGGTTACTACAAAAACTTCTTTAAAATAAAGATCAATCAATACACCAAGTCAAGTTTAGGTGTGTGCGTGTGTGTGTGTCTACATGAAACCTACGAATTCCTTCTAAGGCAGTCATCCTCTGGTTAAGTCTTTCTAAATCAGTCTAGTCCAATCTAAAGTCTTCAATAGGACCCTACTCGCCAAAAATCTAAGGTCATGTCCGACTTCCTAATAACAGTATGTAATATCCTTATTCTACGTTTGCAGGGGTGCTATACGCCATCCACCCGACTTCCCCCGTAGATATACATCTACTCACCTGGTCCTTGTCTGTCAAAGTCGATGCCGCCATCCTCTTCTTCATCGTCCGAAGTCCACGTGAGGGGCACCTATACGCAAACATAAATAATATCATAAACCGAAATCGTGGATAAAACCCAAAACGGTGCATGAAACGCGCATAGGTTAAAACCTATGACCCGCTCATGCAAAAGAACCAAATATCTCTCGATATCAGCGTACAAACGCCGATTGATCGAGATAAAATAGAAACGTACAAATCATAGTTCCAAAACTCACTAATTATAATATAAATAGGGTTTAAATCATCAAAACCTTAAAATTAATCAAATCGTTTTATTTCGTAAAAACCTAGAAAGCACTAACTTTTCATTTTAATTCGAAACTTGATGTTTTAACAAAACTAATGACCATAATATTCACTAAATATAATAACTAAGTCATACAAATCATTACTATATTTTTATCACACTAATTTGTATAAATCCAAAAATTCTAGTTTGCAAATTTATCCAATTTTAACACCTTTGAAGCAAAATTTCACAAATCATCAACTAAACTAAGTTTTGCATGATCTAAGTTGCTAAACAACAAACTAAAATGGTAATAATGTCATGAAAACCATAATTAGATTTTAATCTCGATTATTTAATCTATTTCTAAAACCTAGTTTGCAAAATAGCATGATTATCACAATTTTAACTAACAAATTAGCAACTAGTAACTAGATTAGGTTTTGCATTCCACTAATATATTAACCCACTCATTAAAACCATGAGTAATTAATAAAAATCCTCACTAGAATTTTATCTCACCTATATATATCTTTTACAAAACCCTAGTTAGCAAAATTAAGCAATTTGGACAAATTAATTGTAACAATTTACAATTTAGCTTCTATATTAGGTTTAGTATTATCTAACATGTTAAACTACACATTGCATACTTAATAATGAAGTTAAAAACCTAACTTGATTTAAAAAGCCTTTCTTGAATTTTCAAGTTAGCAATTAGAACCCTAATTAAATACCGAAATTCATTAAATTGAAATAATTAAATATCAAGTGACAATTGGTTTAAGATTATATCTCAAAAACATGAGATCAAACATGCAAATTGATCTCCAAAATGCTAACTTTGCTCCAAGATCCATGCTAGATAGGCCAAAGAATAATGGGTAGAGATTGGATTTGGATTTTGAGGTTTTATTTTAGATTTTTCATGGATTTTTGGAAGTGTTTTGAGTTGGAATGAAGTGGGGAATTTTTGGGGCAGCATGGGGAGGAGGCTCAGCCAGGTATTTTTAAGAGTGGGGAGAGAGAGAAATGGGTGGATGAGTGTGTAGAAATTTCCATATTAAACACATCTTTTAAGTCTTTTCAATAATTTCTTTATTTTCCTTTTTCTAATAACTCATTCTATGATTTTCTAGAACCCTCATGACAACTCCAATTCATATCAAAGTAACATGTTACATTTTATTTGTGTGTCATAGTGCACCATTTTGTAATTAACCCATTTCTAATTTGTAATTTACACTAATTTAATGTATAATTAAAAATTTATTTAAATATTGAAAATTAATTAATTACGGAAAATATTTTAGTAGACTAATAATTTATAAGTGACCAAATAAATACCAAATACTAGTAATTACATAGTTAAAATAGTCGTATTTAAATCTATATTGAAAAATAATTATAGTTGGGTTTTACGGAAAATACGGTTTATTTTACTGATTATCAGAAAATTCACCTAAAGGATATTATTTATTTATTTATTTATTTTTGAAACGTTACAATCTACCCCCTTGAAGAAATTCGATCCCCGAATTTAAATTAACCCCCCCCCCCCAAATACTAAAACATTTAGCAAAACACTCAAATCGTCGGGGCTCCAAAATCATCAATACATAACTAAAAATCAAATCTATCAAGCATAACGCAATCATCGGAGTTATGATGAAAATACAATGTCAAAGTCCAATACGAAAACCAATATGATATACATCAAAACTATAACTTGTATATTGTACGCATCGTTGTAAAATCATTTAATCATCGGAAAAAAATACATGCAAAAACACCTAGGTACTGGTCTAAGAACAGTCCTGCTCGATTATTAAACCAATTAGTAAATATCATAAATGAATGGTTACCCTAGTGCCCCGGCCAACTTCTGTCGCCAAATGCGGAACAAAAATTTTTTAACAAACAAAAACTTGACACTAGTTTAACTCTAAAACCGGATCTTTCCATAAAACTAACTAGCTACACTAGGAGAGCTATCTACTATGAAAGAAGATATACCAAGAGGCTCAAGTCCTTCGATCTTCTCTCCTCGTCATGTGCTCCAAGTGGTCTCCTTGAACTTGCTTGATCTCCAACTCTGGCTCCATCGGTCCTCCGGGATCGAGCTTGTTCTCCGGCCTTGCTTTGTCGTAGATGATCCACCCGGGGAGTATGATCCATAGCTCTAGCTCCTAACTAAATAGCTATAAGGAGCAACTAGAGAACTTGGGTTGCTAAACCAAGTAGTTTAGGATGTAGTGGAGGGTGTCTAAGTGTTTGCTATCTCTTTTCTAACCTCTTCACTTGTTTCTCAACACATGAGAATGTTAGTGAAGAGGAAGAAGATGAAGATGGAAGAAAGCAAGAGGAGGGAGGAACTCAAGAGAAAATGAGAGCTCAAAGGAAAATGAAGCATGAAGTGAGAGAAAATCACACACCTTGGTTTTTTGTGTGAATTCTTTCAATAAACAATTAACAACCATGCTTCAATAGTAACTCCAAATGAATTATAAATTCATTTGTGAATTATTAAAGCATGGTCATCACCATTCCTCCCATACCTTTTACTTTACACCTCATTTCCAATTATCAAATAAAAGGAAAATACATAATGAGGTGGCCACATTCTAGAAGGAAATCTGTAGCAAATACGGATTTCAGTTTACTGTACATATATACCGGCAATCAGATAAAAATCCGAACGCCCAAAAGAGATAGAATAACACGAAGAACGTAATACTAGAATATATATATCGAAATACATATACGTAAATTATTAAATCAATACCTGATTTAATAATCCGGCTCAAACCCGAGCCGGCTAGTATTACAAACTGTCCGATCGAATATCCGAGTACTAAGTACATTAATCGATCGAACCCTCCACGTATCCAATACGGCTACTACATCGTTTTGCCTCGATCAGGGAAACCCTATGTGTGGGACTCCAAAGACTCGACAGTACTCTGGCAGTGGGTTTAACCACAAGCACGCCATCGGCACTAGTTGTACGTAACGGCTGCCCAAATACCTGTCGAAAAGGAAGGCCGACGAGCAAGCTCGTCCGAACTCCTACTGAGCCTATCCGTGACAATATCCATACAGTCCGGTCTCTTCGTCAAAGAGTATCGCATACCGGGTCTAGGGGGTAGTGAACGTCAGACCCTAACAACCTGATAAGTCGTGCCGATGTGGTTCAGGACCAATCCGGGAAAACTACTGATCAACCTATCAGTAAATCCCAAGTGCCTTGGACAAGGTCTTATGGTCCTGACCAATCGAATCACAGTGCGATAACGACTCCCAATACCGGGAGAGACGAATCCCCGACAATCGCTCACTGCCTCCATATGGCTCGGGATTGAACCCAACCAAAACCTGTTTGCACGACTCAGTATAGCCGTGGTAGGGTAGTGATCAAAGTTCAGTGGGAACTCACACGAGACAAATGCCGATCTTGGGTCTAAAAACTAACCTGTACACATGTCACCTGAGAACTTCCATCTGACGATAGGTATAGTACCACATGGAAGTTCTCGACGAGTCCGTCCAGTGTACTCACACCCAGTGAGCACCTGTATATGATCTTAGGTGCATTAGACCAATGGTTGTGGGACCAACCATCCCCAACGGGGGTAGAAACGTACACACCAGTCTACTCTGGAGTATCAGTGCCCAGTCTCGATACTCACGCGACTAGGGACCATTTAAGGATGTGCTTATGGACTACCCTACTCCCACAAATATGATCGCCATCACAACGCAGGTAGTCAAGCAAGATCCTAGGGGCTTTATAAACATGTAACAGCAATATGTAATAACGAGTATGACATATGCCATGTTAAGATAAAGACAAACCACAATAGTATATTACCGTATCGAGTCTTTATCAATATGTGCAAATCAGATATAACAACAATATAAATAAATACACATATCCCGATAAAGACAAGTCAAGTAATATACTATAAAACTGAGCAAGATTGTTCTGTACATACATATTCCTAGTATCCATATACAATACTGGCCTCTAGGGCATATACATCCAACAATAAAAACGTACTGCTCAAAATGAAATCAATCTCAAATACAGTATACAAGGTACCACGTGCGTCCAGTGCGCACGGAAATCGAAATCAATACAGATGCCACGAATACGCACGGAAATAAAACTGAGTGCAACGGGTGTGCACCAAAAACATCTGTCAAGTGCAACGGGCATGCACGACAATAATATCAGGTGCATCTAATCTGTACAAAACCCCGATTTAGTGCATCTGGTGTGCACAAAATCGCATCAAGTGCACCAAGTGTGCGCAAAAATCTCAATCAAGTGCACATGGTACATGAAAACATATACCGAATATCAAAATCGAAATCACCGTACGAAAAGTGCATGAAAACTATGCCAAAGCATACGTCAAAATCATGTGCAACCCATATGCACGAAATCAAATCAATATCTCAAAATGTATAAAACCAAATCGAGTGCACTAGGTATGCACAAAACAACATCAATACAACTGATATATGAAACACGAATAGAATGTAATGAATGTACACATAGGAAATACCAATCATAGAACAAAATCCTCAAAATACCAAAATCCAAACAACGGAAATATGAAATTCAAATCACCAAATCGCAATCGTAAACACTATCATCAATGTGCGCCTTTTCTAATGTCGACTAATTCGGACTCGTCTCCTCATAGCTGTGCTGACTGCGCTACAAATAGCTATGCTCATATCTAGAGTCTCCCACGTAATCTATCCCCTCACCTGATATCTGGACTACATTAAGCTTTTCGATCGATTCATCAAAAGCCCATAATTCCTCAAGAGCTCAACACTCAAGTACAGTTTAAAAATATCCAGTACATGCCCCAGCATCTGCGGACCAGCCGTAGAAGAGCAAACCCAAGCCTCACTAATGGCACCGTGGAACTGCCGTAAACCCTAAGGTTTAAAGGTGTTCTCATGGTTATTATGTCGAATTAGGGTTTTATTCTTCTAGAGGGTCCATAGAATTACCTGCATGTTCTTCCGAATACCTTAAACTTGGGAAAATGGGGTTCTGATATTCGTTCGAACCTTTTAACTTCATCTGGACGACATGTGAATACCCTTCGTCCGCACGCTAAACAATGCTTCTGTTAGTTATATGTATGCCCTAGAGGCCATTACTGTACATACGATGTATATTGTAGTGGATGCTTGGACATATATAGGGAGGACTTTCTTGCTCGACATGATAGTACGCTATCTGGTTACTCTTTATCTTAACATGTACTCTGATTGTCGCTATGTTACATGTTGATAAAGTCCTTAGGATATGTACTCGACTACTGGGACTATGATGAGATCATACTAGTGGGGCCACGGTAGTCGACGAGTACATCCTATAACTGTTCCTAGTCGAGGGTGTATCGAGACAGGGTATCGATACACTAGAGTAGACTAGCGTATGCGCATCTTGACCCATATGATGGGCGATGGATGATCCCATATCCATCGGTGTTTGACATCAAGGATGGTGTACGGGTGCTCAGTGGAGACTGGGTATACTGGACGGACTTACCGAGAACTCCCAGATGGTATTATACACCACGTCAGATGGCAGTTCTCTGGTGACACTGGTACAGGTTAGTCTAAAGACCCGAGATCGTCATAGAGTCTTGTGTGATTCCCACTGTGCTTTGATTTCCATCATATCATGTCCAAGAGGGCGTGCAAAAAGGTGGCTTTTGGGTACAGTCCCGAATCACATGGAGGCAATGAGCGATAGGCGGTTTCGTCTCTCCCGGTATCGGGAGTTGATGTTGCGCTGTGTTCAATTGGCTATAACTGGAAATCCCTGGCCAGGGTTGCTGAGATCTACTGGTAAGTGTTATAAGTAGTTTCTCGAACTGTTATAGACCTCATATCGACACGACTTATCAAGCTACTGGGGTCTGACGTTTACCACCCATAGACGAGATATGCGACATATCAGACGAAGAGACCGGACTGTACGGGAGTGTTACTGATTGGATTCACGGGAGAAAGTACAGGCTTGCTTGTTGATCTTCTGATCGCTCAATACCTGGGTGGCTGTTATGTTTAGCTGACCGCTTGCAGCTTATGGTTGTTTGATATGATCATCACCTACTGCCGGCGTATTGACGATTCTTTAGAGTCCTACACAGAGGTTTCTTGACTTAGGCAAAACGGAGTAGGAGCACATATATGATATGTGCGGGACCGAGAACAATACGTGTATGTGATACCGTATTAGCTTCTCGGGATATGAGATATCGGCCGGGTATATGTGATATAGCCGGGTCATCGAATCAAGTGTTGATTCGATGAACTGATACAAATTATATTAGTCGGTTATTTGTGAAATAGCCGGATTATCGGATCAAGTGTTGATTCGATAATTTAATGTATAATTGTATATTTGATATATTAAATTGCATTAACTGATATAAGCTCACTAAAAGATTCTTTTTCTCACTCGGGTAATACATTGATATATATATGCGATATATGTTAATTGTATTATTTTATTTTGTTAAAATAAATATTGTATATGTGATATATAATATTGTAACATGTTAGGGTTATTAATGCAACATGTTTAGTGGAGATTAAACATGGTAAGGGTTTGATTTGGGTTAATCTTTTCTAGAACCTTCTAGAAGGTTTTGTTTTGTTTTGTGCAAAGATATTTGTTTTGATATTTTGCAAGATATTTGTTTTAACCCAACCCAATCTTTTAACCTTAGTTAAATCTCTACAAGGGTTACATATACCATGGTTGCATTTCTAACCTCACACTTGAGTTTCATTATTCATCACAAAAGGATTAGATCTTCTTCTTCCTTCTTCTTTCATGGAAAAGCTTATTAGCTTTTTCATTAGTGATGATTTTGAGTGAGATTAAGAAAACAAAAGAGTGCTAAATTCCTACTTCATCATCCTAATCTATTTTTGCCAATTAGATTAGGGTGTTCACTTCATTTAGTGAGTGAGAGCTTGTGTTATAGAAACTTCAAGATAGATCATCTTAGTTATCGAAGATCGGAAGCAATAGAAACTTCAAGATAGATCATCTTAGTTATCGAAGATCGGAAGCAAGCTTGCATCTTTCTCTTCGTGGAGCCTCTCTACAGTCCGGAAACTCGATGATCGCAGCGAAGGGACCTCAACACGGAGCTTTAGAAGTGAAGGACCGGACTACAAAGGTTGTAATCCTAAACTCTTAGATGTTAAAGTGTTTAACATGCTTTGAGTTTAAAGATCTTGGTTAGGGTTGTTCGGCACGTCTAAATTTTAAATCGGGTATGGTTGATGCCTTATAGATCCTTGTGAGAGTGCCTAGCAACCATGCAGTGGTATCAGAGCCAAGCTAGAACTTTAGGCGAAGTCTAGACGAAGTTTAAAGTCCGATCGAACCCCGAAACCCTGATACAAACCCCTTCTCTGGAAATTTTTAAAAATGTTGATTTTTTCATATTAAAAATACTCAGAAAATAGCGCAGGTAAATCTAAGAATTACTGTGAAGTACGGTCCATCAACTCGATCACGTGTTCGCGGAACCGCGGCCAAACCAAGCGTTTGGCGGCGGTTCCGCGGCCAAAATTTAGAGTTGGTCCCTGATACTTCAGGTATTAATTCTTGGGTCCTTTTTCATAGTTCTGGGGATTTTTAATTCTTCTCAAGTGTTGAGTTTTCTGGGTTGTATTGGGAACTCGTTGATTCGATCGGAAAGTTTAACTTCGTTTAAGTTTTTTTCTGGATAATTTAGAACCTGTTAAAAAGTTCGAACGGATATCAATAACTCACTTTTTCCTCCGTCGGAAAATTTTCAAAAGTTGGATTTTTCTTGAGTTTGAAACTTCCGGAAAATCATGCAAGTAACGCGGTGGACCCTCTAGAAGAACACAAACCTTAACTCGATTATGTGACCGTCTGAACCGCCTCTGAACCTTAGGGTTTAGGGCAGTACGGCGTTGCCACATGTGAGACGTTGGCTTGATCCTTCTACGGCTGGACCATCGGTACTGTGGCATGTGATGGATATTTTTTGAACTCCGCTCAAGTGTTGAGCTATTTGGGAAATCTTGGGTGTTTGTTTATTCGATCGGAAAGTTTAACATTGTCTATTTATCTGGAATGTGATACAATATTTGGAATCCACAAAAAGTTATGAGATAACTAATTTGAATGTTATAAATCTAGCAGTTCAGTCTCAGATGATCGGTTGCCACGGAATTTTGATGTGATCAAAAGTCCGTCGCAATCACGTAGCGTACGCGGATACTTGACGGGTAAACTTAATAGATAGCCACGCCCCATAGCCCCGACCAAGTGACTGTAGGAGAACCCCGTCGCCAAAAGCATCCGTTCGGGTGCTCGCGGCAGCGGTGTTCTGCCTTAGTGCACTTCGTCGACGGCATCCGGGGTGCGGCCGTCTACTAAAGTTTGCGACGAGCATTCGATCAGGATGTCGGGAATCTTGTTGAATTTCTTGACTTGATATTGAAAAGTGTTTTCGATAATGAGACTAAAATGCGGGGTTTATAATTGTTAGGCATGTGATGTCTAAGGAATTCATTTGGTTAGGCATGCGATATCTAAGGAGGATGCGGATTCCAACTGTTGTACTTTTACACTTTCTTTTCTGCGACCGTAAGTGTAGTATGTAGTTGTATCGCCGATTTTCGTTGCTATACATCAATGACAATCGGTGTATGCATACTTACTTACGTTGATGATATGAGATATTATGTGTTGCTGTGATATGTTATATTGGATCGTCGCGTTCTGAATAGCCGGGGGTTTTATGTGAGATGAGAGTTTTTCTTTATCATTCATGTAAAATTCATTGTATGTAATATTCTTTTATTGGGGCACTTCCGGGCTGAGGATGATGTCACCATTGTATATTATTTACTTTTCCGCATTAGGTAGACCCAAGGCGAGGAGCACAAGTAACCGGTTCTAGGGTCCAGTAGGAGACCATCTCGAGGAGTCGAGACCAGGTCTCCTAACCCTAGAATTGGCAGTGTTGCTTTCCGCTCTCGTAGGGGTCTAGGGATGTGGGTTTGGCTATTCATCGCAACGGTGGAATCCGTGTTTTATATAGGCTCGTATTAAAAACACGGACCTCCTAGTATATCCAATATTTCATATATGTTCTTCTGCTGCAATGTTCTGTGATGAGATCATATTACTGCTTAAGACGAATGTTTATATTATATGTATTAGATATATGTTATATTACAGATTTTTTTTCAAATGATATGCTTATGAAGCATAATAAAATGGGACTTTATTAATGAGATTAATGAAACTAAAAGAAACCTAAAGATGTTGTAGAAACTTGTTTAAAAACTGGTAGCTCTAGTTCTTGCTTTGCATAGTGGTGTTTCTTGTAGAACATCCAGCACCTTATTCGATAAGGAAAGAGCCGAGATCCCTTCACCGGGAGTGACCTCTTTAGCGAAACTAGAAGTTGCTACAAACTCGGTTTTTATTTTGATTGTCTCCATAGTTTTTGCATTGCATAGTGGTATTTATGAAATATCCTGCACCTTATTCGATACGGAAAGAGCCGACGATCCCTTCACCGGGAGTGACCTCTTTAGCAAAACTAGAAAAGACCTCAAAAACATTCCATCTCAAAATCACTCGATTCTACAACGATATCAAGTTCATTATGCAAAGGGTTTTCTTAAAAACCTGTCGTAGCCCTCCGTCATTTCAGATAAGTAATACTTAGTATTCGTGCTGCGTTTGTTGACCTCTGTCAAGGCGTAGCGTGCGGTAGCTGATTAGTGCTTATCTGTATAAACATATGATGTGATTGATTTAGGGTAGTCATGCGACCTTGTTGACCTCTGTCAAGGGTCTTACGGGTGGCTTTACTTCAATCAGGAAATGACGGGTTGAACTTGACTAGCAGCCTATGGTTTGTTGACCTCTATCAAGGTCATGGGACGCTTGGGGCAAAATATTATTGGGAATTTCAAGAGTTGAAATTTGCAATGAGATTGCATACCTTCTATGAGATAGTTGGATCCCGATACCCGCTGCGAGCAAGAGTTACTCCTGGGAGAGTTTTACACATTACAATTAGCCGATCAAGTAGGTGTCTAGAAAGGTGTCAACGGGGTTATGCCTCTGGGAAAATGAGGTTTATTTTAATTAGGTCCGTACGAAAGCACGGGGAACCTCCCTCAAAGTACCGGCACTGGCCTGGCTGAAAGATTGGCGAACTTGTAGGGTGTAATTAATCTCGGCTAGTCTTTCCTTTTAAGGTTTGAAGGAAGATTTGACTAAAAAAGTGGGAGACATCTTGATTAGATAAATTGATAACCAATCTAATCTTGTAAAAACGCACGCTGAGTGTTTTCTTCTCTCTCTCTCCTGGTTACGACTATGTCACGTCTTAATCAAGATAATAATACGGATGTATTGACCGAACCTGCTTGTTATACTGCGCTGGGGAACGTTGGTCCCGCTCCAACTTATAATTGTTATAAGACCGAGCAGGAAATAGGGGATTACCAGAATTCCCGTGCTGCCCAAACGAAGAAAGTGCATGCTGATGCATCTTCTTCGGGTGTGTTCATTACAGAGAACTATTTCTCAATATCCTTTATGTCCTGGGTATTTGATACCGGATCAGGATCCCACATATGTAATTTGTTACATGGGCTACAGATAGGTAGAGAACTGAGAACGGGTGATAAGTTTCATGAGATAGAAACGGTGCAAGTGTTGCAGCCCAAGTCTGTTGGGAGTTATCACCCTGTATTAGCCTATACATTGATTCTGAGCGAATGTTATTAGATACCGAACCTGATATACAACATCATATCAGTCTCTTTATTAGTAAAGAAGGATATAATTTTGTATTGTTGGATAATGTTTTGAACATTTCCTATATCAAGAGTTGATCGGATCAGGCACGTTGTCTAAAAACATAAACGTTCTAAATCAAACTACAGTTCTTAGTATACAGAACACATACAAGAGGAAGTGTTCAGAAATGAACGAATCCTTCTTGAGGCATTGTAGACTAGGTCATATCAATGCGACCCGACTAGCTAAGTTACATTTAGATGCATATTTAAATTAGTTTGAATTTACATCTTGTGAAACTTGCCGGTCATGTCACAAAGATAAGATGACCACAGCTCTGTTTATTGAAAACAGAGAAAGAGTTAGTGAACTCTTGGGATTGATACATGTTGATGTATGAGGTCCCCTGTCTACACATGCCAGGACCGGTTCTTTGTACTTCATTACATTCACTGATTATCTCTCAAGATTCGGACATATGTTCATGTTGAAACACAAGTCTGAACCTTTTGAGAAATTCAATGAATATGAGTTAGAAGTAGAGAACCAAAAACAGGTATAAGTATTATGTCCTTTGATGAGATCAAGGAGGAGAATACTTGAGCACGAAAATCCTGGAATATTCTAAAGGAGAATGAGATTCTCTCTCAGCATTACTCCTCCGTATACACCAGAGCATGATGGTATATCGGGACGGAGCAATAGCACCCTATGTGATATGGTGTGCTCTATGATGAGTACTACTGAGTTTCCTATTTTCCTTTTGGGAGTTATGCACTTGAGAAGCTGCATACCTATTGAATAGGGTTCAAATCAAATCAGTTGCCTACCACTTCATATGTGATATGGAAAGGGAAGAGCCTATCTTAAGTTTGTTAAGATTTGAGGTTGTCCGACCTATGTCTAAAAGCAAAATCCGGACAAGCTCGAGGCAAAGTCAGTTACGTGGAAGTTTGTTGGACATCCCAAGCATTCGCAAGGGAATATCTTCTACCAAACCGAGGAACAAAAGCTGTTTTGTTTCTCAGCATGCCACCTTTGTGAAAGGGAATTTCTTATGAAGAAATTAGCGGTCATGAGGTAGAACTGGAAAGAGTTCCAGCTATACAAACTGCAGCTGATGATTTGGTAGAACCAAAGGATTCAATAGTTTCCAACGAACCTCAGCCTCTCCGCCTATCTAGTAGGGTTCCTCACCCACCTGAGAGATACTTCGGTTTTCTCTATGACAGTGGGAGGGAGGATTGCATCATGAGATGATGACCCAACTAGTTTTCGAGTTGGCCATTAGGAGTGACACTCTGTAAGAATGGCTGGATCCTTAGCGATCTGAGATGGAATCCTTATACACCAACAAAGTATAGACTTTGGTTGCTTTATCTGAAGGGTTAAATCCTCATCAGGAGCAAGTATATCTTGAGAAGATTACTTGGTGTATATGGAAAAGTTGAGACTTTCAAAGCTATGCTTAAGTCCATCCAGATCCTACTTGTCACGGCTACATACCATGACTATGATATCTGGCGGTTGGGTGTCATGACTGCTTTTCTAAATGTTGATTTGGAAGAGAGCGTCTATAAGTACACAGCTAGAGGGCTTCGTAGATAGTGGGAGCAGCGGAAACGTGTGCAAGATGTTTTATGTGATAAAGCAGGCATCGCGGAGTTGGAACGTCTGTTTTGATGTGGTAGTCAAAGAGTTTGACTTCATCAAAATGGTAGATGAACCTTGTATATACAAAAAGGTAGTAGGGAGTATGGTGGTGATCCTTGTATAGCACGTGGATGACATACTCTTGATAGGGAAGGAGTTTCCTATGCTATGCTCGGTCAATCTCCGCTTATCACAAGCATTCTCCAGATAGGATCAAAGCGATACCTCCTAAATCCTGGGTTTTGGATCTATGAGATAGATTTAATTGGATGTTAGGATTCTCACTAGTTGTAGTGAGATGGTATCAATCGATCCTAGGGAGAATCACTGGAAAGGTTCCAGGGTGATAAGAATGACTGAATGTCAGTCGCAGGCATTGTCTTTACCCTCAGTGGAGGGACGGTATGTTGGAAGAGTTCCTAGCTAGATACCGTGACATACTAGATGATTAAAGGCTAGATACATTGTTACCAAGGATGCTACCAAAGAGGCAGTCTGGATATATATAAGTTCATGAGATGAACTACGTTCCTACCATTGTGTGACAATGGAGTTGTGGCTTATGCCTGGGAACCCCCGTCCCATCAGAAATCCAGATATAATTCTTAGGAAGTATCACCTGATCATGGAGATGGTTGATTTCCAGGGAGATCGAGGTTAGGAGAGTAGACACGGAGGACAACAGCGCGGATCCACTCACAAAGGCCTATTTCCCAGTAGAGACTTTTTATGGGATGGTTGAGTATGAGATACTTCAACCACAGCTGATTGTTGGGTTTGCGATACCACAACAGATGGCCCTAGTGTAAGTGGGAGATTGTTAGTTATATGTATGCCCAAGAGGCCATTATTGTACATACGATGTATATTGTAGTGGATGCTTGGACATATATAGGGAGGATTTTCTTGCTCGACATGATAGTACGCTATCTGGTTACTCTTTATCTTAACATGTACTCTGATTGTCTCTATATTACATGTTGATAAAGCCCTTAGGATATGTACTCGACTACTGGGACTATGATGAGATCATACTAGTGGGACCACGGTAGTCGACGAGTACATCCTATAACTGTTCCTAGTCGAGGATGTATCGAGACAGGGTATCGATACACCAGAGTAGACTAGCGTATGCGCATCTTGATCTATATGATGGGCGATGGATGATCCCATATCCATCGGTGTTTGACATCAAGGATGGTGTACGGGTGCTCAGTGGAGACCGGGTACACTGGACGGATTCGCCGAGAACTCCCAGATGGTATTATACCTCACGTCAGATGGCAGTTCTCTGGTGACACTGGTACAGGTTAGTCTGTAGACCCGAGATCGTCATAGAGTCTTGTGTGATTCCCATTGTGCTTTGATTTCCATCATACCACGTCCAAGAGAGCGTGCAAAAAGGTGGCTTTTGGGTACAGTCCCGAATCACATGGAGGTAATAAACGATAGGAGGGGTTTCGTCTCTCCCGGTATAGGGAGTTGATGTTGCGCTGTGTTCGATTGGTTATAACTGGAAATCCCTGGCCAGGGTTGCTGAGATTTACTGGTAAGTGTTATCAGTAGTTTCTCGAACTGTTATAGACCTCATATCGATACGACTTATCAAGCTACTGAGGTCTGACGTTTACCACCCCTAGGCGAGATATGCGACATATCAGACGAAGAGACCGGACTGTACGAGAGTGTTACTGGTTGGATTCATGGGAGAAAGTACAGGCTTGCTTGTTGATCTTTTGATTGCTCAATACCTGGGTGGCTGTTACGTTTAGCTGACCGCTTGCAGCTTGTGGGTGTTTGATATGATCATCACTTACTGCCGGCGTATTAGCGATTCTTTAGAGTCCTACACAGAGGTTTCCTGGCTCAGGCAAAACGGAGTAGGAGCACATATATGATATGTGCGGGACCGAGAACAATACGTGTATGTGATACCGTATTAGATTCTCACGATATGAGATATCGGCCGGGTATATGTGATATAGCCGGGTCATCGGATCAAGTGTTGATTCGATGAACTGATACAGATTATATTAGTCGGTTATTTATGAAATAGCCGGATTATCGGATCAAGTGTTGATTCGATAATTTAATGTATAATTATATATTTGATATATTAAATTACATTAACTAATATAAGCTCACTTAAAGATTCTTTTTCTCACTCGGGTAATACATTGATATATATGTGATATATGTTAATTGTATTATTTTATTTTGTTACAATAAATATTGTATATGTGATATATAATATTGTAACATGTTGTGGTTATAAATGCAACATGATTTGTGGAGTTTAAATATGGTTAGGGTTTGGATTAGGGTTAA
Source organism: Agapanthus africanus (assembly GCA_030015575.1). Taxonomy (NCBI): domain Eukaryota; kingdom Viridiplantae; phylum Streptophyta; class Magnoliopsida; order Asparagales; family Amaryllidaceae; genus Agapanthus; species Agapanthus africanus. The sequence goes on along the minus strand of JASDDO010000018.1, from coordinate 40,413,295 downwards.
GCTTTCATGAAGCTTTCAAGAAGCTTCTTGAAGCTTTGACTTTGACCTTGATATTTTGTGATATTTTGCAAAGATATTTCTTTAACCCAACCCAACCCTTTAACCATAGTTAAATCTCTACAAGGGTTAAGTTTTCTTTCTTAACCCATGGTTGCAATTCTAACCACACACTTGATTCATTATTCATCACAAAAGGATTTGATCATCTTCTTCTTCTTTCTTGCTTGATGAAAAGCTTCACCAGTTTTTTCATATGTGATGATTTTGAGTGAGATAAAGAAAACAAATGAGAGATATATTCCTACTTTATCATCCTAATCATTCTAGCCACTTAGATTAGGGTGTTTGCTTTGCTAATACTTGATTAGTGAAGCAAAAGCTTGGGTTTGAGTTTCTTCAAGGCAGATTATCTTTGTTATTGAAGATCGGAAGCAAGCTTGCATCTTTCTCTTCATGGAGCCTCTCTAGAGTCCGGGTGCTCGATGATCGCAGCGAAGGGACCTCAACACGGAGCTTTAGAAGTGAAGGAACGCACTACAAAGGTTGTAATCCCTAACTCTTAGAAGTAAAGTTGTTTACTTGTTCTTTGTTTCGCCTAATCTCTAGTCTAAGATCTTGGTTAGGGTTGTTCGGCACGTCTAAATTTTAAATCGGGCATGGTTGATGCCTTATAGACCCTTGTGACAGTGCCTAGTAACCCTACAGTGGTATCAGAGCCAAGCTAGAGCTTTAGGCGACGTCTAGACGAAGTTTAAAGTCTGATCGAACCCCGAAACATCGCAAAATACCCCCTCTCTGGAAGTTTTTTAAAATGTTGATTTTTTCTGTATTAAAAATACTCAGAAAATTAAGCAGGGAATTCTAAGGATTACTGTGAAAAACGAGCCACTAATCCCATTAAAGCGCCGCGGAACCGCGGCAATACCATACCTTGCGAGGCGGTTCCACGGCCATACAGTGGAATTAGGGTTTGATTTTTGCACAGTAACATCCGTAGGTACTTTTTAATGTTTCTGGGAATTTTTAATATTACCCAAGTGTTGAGTTTTCTGGAGATCTTTTGTATTCGTTGATTCGATCGGAAAGTTTAACTTTGTTTAAATTTTTTCCGGGTAATTTAGAACGTGTTAAAAAGTTCGAACGGATATCAATAACTCACTTTTTCCCGACACGGAAAACTTTCAAGTGTTGGATTTTTTCTCGAGTTTGAAACTTCCAGAAAATCATGCAAGCGTATCTGTGGACCCTCTAGAAGAACGTAACCTTAACTCGATTATGTGACCGTCAAAACTGCCACTTGAACCCTAAGGTTTGTGGTAGTTTAGCGTTGCCACATGTGAGGCGTTAGTTTGACCCTTCTAAGGCTGGTTCATTGGGATTGTGACATGTTCTAGAATTTTTTGAATTCCGCTCAAGTGTTGAGCTATTTGGGAAATCTTGGGTGTTTGTTTATTCGATCGGAAAGTTTAACATTGTCTATTTATCTGGAATGTGATACAATATCTGGAATCCACAAATAGTTATGAGATAACTAATTTGAATGTTATAAATCTAGCAGTTTAGTCTCATTTGATCGGTTTCCACGGGATTTTGATGTGATCAAAAGTCCGTCGCAATCACGTAGCGTACGCGGATACTCGCCGGGTAAACTTAATAGATAGCCACGCCCCATAGCCCCGACAAAGTGACTGTAGGAGAACCCCATCGCCAAAAGCATCCGTTCGGGTGCTCGCGGCAGCGGTGTTCCGCCTTAGTGCACTTCGTCGACGGCATCCGGGGGTGCGGCCGTCTACTAAAGTTTACGACGAGCATTTGATCAGGATGTCGGAAATCTTGTTGAATTGCCCGACTTGATATTGAAAAGAGTTTTCGATATTAAGACTAAAATGCGGGGTTTATAATTGTTAGGCATGCGATGTCTAAGGAATTCATTTGGTTAGGCATGAGATGTCTAAGGTGGTTGCGGATTCCAACTGTTGTAGTTTTACACTTTCTTTTCTGTGACCGTAAGTGTAATATATGGTGTATCGCCGGTTTCGTTACTATACATCAACGACAATTGGGATACGCATATTTACTTACGTTGATGATAAGAGATATTATGTGTTGTTGTGATATGTTATATTGGATCGTCGCGTTTTGAATAGCCGGGGGTTTTATTTGAGATGAGAGTTTTTCCTTTTCAATCATGTAAAATTCATTGTATGTAATATTCTTTTATTGGGGCACTTCCGGGATGAGGATGATGTCACCATTGTATATTATTTTTTTTCCGCATTAGGTAGACCCAAGGCGGGGAGCACAAGTAACCAGGTTCTAGGGTCCAGTGGGAGACCATGTCGAGGAGTTGAGACCGGGTCTCCTAACTTTAGAATTGGCAGTGTTGCTTGCCGCTCTCGTAGGGGTCTAGGGATGTCGGTTTGGCTATTCATTGCGACCGTGGAATCCGTGTTTTATGCAGGCTCGATATAAAACACGGACGTCTTAGCATATCCAATATTTCATATGTTAATCTTCTGCTGCAATGTTCTGTGAAGAGATCATATTACTGTCTGAGACGAATGTTCATATTATATATATGAGATATATGTTATATTGCTGATTTCATTTCAAATGTGATGCTTGTGAAGCATAATAAAATGGGACTTCATTAATGAGATTAATGAAACTAAAAGAAACCTAAAGATATTGTAGAAACTTGTCTCAAAAACTGGTAGCTCTAGTTCTTGCTTTGCATAGCGGTGTTCCTTGTAGAACATCCAGCACCTTATTTGATAAGAAAAGAGCCGAGATCCCTTCACCGGGAGTGACCTCTTTAGCGAAACTAGCAGATACTACAAACTCGGTTTGTCTTTTGATTATTTTTATAGTTTTTGCTTTGCATAGTGATATTTATGAAATATCCTGCACCTTATTCGATGAGGAAAGAGCCGACAATCCCTTCACCGGGAGTGAACTCTTTAGCGAAACTAGCAAAGGCCTCAAAAACATTCCATTTAAAATCACTCGATTTTACAACGATATCAAGTTCATTACGCAAAGGGTTTTATTAAAAACCTGTCGTAGCCCTCTGTCATTTTAGGAAGTAGAGTACTTAGTATTCGTGCTGCGTATGTCGACTATAGTTGAGGCGTAGTGTACGGTAGCTAAGTGATGTCTTCCTACACAGCATATAATGCGATTAATTAGGACAGTCATGTGATTATGTCAACCATAGTTGAGGGTCATGTGGATGGGTTTAATTAATCATGAAATGACTGGAAGAACTTGACTAGTGTTTATGATATGTTGACCATAGTTAAGGTCATAAGTACTAGGGGTAAAATATTATTGGGAATTTCAAGAGTTGAAATTTGCAATGAGATTGCATACCTTCTATGAGATAGTTGGATCCTGATACCCGCTGCGAGTAAGAGTTACTCCTGGGAAAGTTTTACACATTACAATTAGCTGATCAAGTAGGTGTCTAGAAAGGTGTCAACGGGGTTATGCCTCTGGGAAAACGAGGTTTACTTTAATTAGGTTCGTGCGAAAGCACGGGGAACCTTCCTCAAAGTACCGGCACTGGCCTGGCTGAAAGATTGGCGAACTTGTAGAGTGTAATTAATCCCGGTTAGTCTTTCCTTTTAGGGTTTGAAGGAAGATTTGACTAAAACAGTGGGAGACATCCTGATTAGATATATTAATAACCAATCTAATATTGCAAGAGCATACGCTGACTGTTTTCTTCTATCTCTCTCCAGGTAGCGACCATGTTACGCCTTAATCAAGATAATAATACGGATGTATTGACCGAACCCGCTTGTTATACTGCGCTAGGGAACGTTGGTCCCACTCCAACTTATAATTGTTATAAGACAGAGCAGGAAATAGGGGATTACCAGAATTCCCGTGCCGCCCAAACGAAGAAAGTGCATGCTGATACATCTTCTTCGAGTGTGTTCGTTATCGAGAACTGTTTCTCTGTATCCTTTACGTCCTGGGTATAAGATATCGGATCAGGATCCCACAAATGTAATTTGTTACATGGGCTAAGAAAGGTAGAGAACTGAGAACGGGTGATAAGTTTCAAGAGTTGGAAATGATGCAAGTGTTGCAGCCAAGTCTGTTGGCAGCTATCACCCTGTATTATCAGAATACATTGATTCTAAACGAATGTTATGAGATACCGAACCTGATATACAACATCATATCAGTCTCTTTATTAGTAAAGAAGGATATAATTTTGTATTGTTGGATAATGTTTTGAATATTTCCTATATCAAGAGTTGATCGGTTCAGGCACGTTATCTAAAAGCATAGACGTTCTAAATCAAACCACAGTTCTTAACGTACAGAACACACACAAGAGGAATAGTTCAGAAATGAACGAATCCTTCTTAAGGCATTGTAGACTAGGTCATATCAATGCCTCCCGACTAGCTGAAGTTACATAAAGATGCATATTTAAATTTGTTTGAATTTACATCTTGTGAAACTTGCCGCTCATGTCATAAAGATAAGATGACCACAGCTCTGTTTATTGAAAACAGAGAAAGAGTTAGTGAACTCTTGGGATTGATACATGCTGATGTATGAAGGTCCCCTGTCTATATATTCCAGGACCGGTTCTTTGTACTTCATTACATTCACTGATGATCTCTCAAGATTCAGACATATGTTCCTGTAGAAACACAAGTCCGAAACATTTGAGATAATCACAGAATATAAGTTAGAAGTAGAGAACCAAAAAATGGGTATAAGTATTATGTCCTTTGATGAGATCAAGGAGGAGAATACTTGAGCACGGAATTCCTGGACTATTCTAAAGGAGAATGAGATTCTCTCTCAGTATTACTCCTCCGAATACACCACAACACGTCGGTGTATCGGGATGGAGCAATCGCACCTTATGTGATATGGTGTGCTCTATGATGAGTACTACTGAGTTGCTTATTTTCTTTTGGGGTTATGCACTTGAGAAGTTGCATACCTATTGAATAGGGTTCCAACCAAATCAGATGCCTACCACTCCATATGTGATATGGTATGGGAAGAGCCCATCTCTTAAAGATGTTAAGATTTGGGGTTGTCCGGCCTATGTCAAAAGCAAAATCTGGACAAGCTCGAGGCAAGGTCAATTCTGTGAGAGTTTGTTGGATATCCCAAGCATTCGCAAGGGAATATCTTCTACCAAACCGGGGAACAAAAGGTGTTTTTGTTTCTCAGCATGCCACCTTTGTGAAAGGGAATTTCTTGTAAAGAAATTAGTGGTCATGAGGTAGAGCTGGAAAGAGTTCCAGCTATACAAACTGCAGCTGATGATTTGGTAGAACCAAAGGATTCAATAGTTTCCAACGAACCTCAGCCTCTCCGCCGATCTAGTAGGGTTCCCCATCCACCTGAGAGATACTTCGGTTTCTCTATGACAGTGGGAGAGAGGATTGCATCATGAGATGATGACCTAACTAGTTTTGAGCAGGCCATCAGGAGTGGGGACTCTTTGAGAATGGCTGGATGCTTAGCGATCTGAGATGGAATCCTTATACACCAACAAAGTATGGACTTTGGTTGCTTTATCTGAAGGGTTAAATCCTCATCAGGAGCAAGTATATCTTGAGAAGATTATTTGGTGTACATAGAAAAGTTGAGACTTTCAAAGCTATGCTTAAGTCCATCCAGATCCTACTTGCCACGGCTACATACCATGACTATGATATCTGGCGGTTGGGTGTCATGACTGCTTTTCTAAATGACGATTTAGAAGAGAGCGTCTATAAGTACACAGCCAGAGGGCTTCGTAGACAGTAGGAGCAGAGGAAACGTGTGCAAGTTGTTTTATGCGATAAATCAGGCATCGCTGAGTTGGAACGTCTGTTTTGATGGTAGTCAAAGAGTTTGACTTCATCAAAATGGTAGATGAACCTTGTATAAACAAAAAGGTAGTAGGGAGTATGGTGGTGATCCTCGTATAGTACGTGGATAACATACTCTTGATAGGGAAGGAGTTTCCTATGCTACGCTCGGTCAATCTTCTCTTATCACAAAGATTCTCTATAGGATCAAGGTGATACCTCCTAAATCCTGGGTTATGGATCTATGAGATAGATATAATTGGATGTTAGGATTCTCACTAGTTGTATTGAGATGGTATCAATCAATCCTGGGGAGAATCACTGGAAAGGTTCCAGGGTGATAAGGACGTTTGAATGTTAGTTGCAGGCATTGTCTTTACCCTCAGTGGAGGGACGGTATGCTGGAAGAGTTCCAAACTAGATACCGTGACTTACTAGACGATTAAAGGCAAGATACATCGTTACCAAGGATGCTACCAAAGAGGCAGTCTGGATATATTTTAGTTCATGAGATGAACTTCGTTCCTGCCATTGTGTGACAATGGAGTTGTGGCTTATGCCAAGGAACCCCCGTCCAATCAGAGATCCAGACATATTCTTAGGCAGTATCGCCTGATCATGGAGATGGTTGATCTCCAGGGAGATCGAGATTAGGAGAGTAGACACGAGGGCAACAGCGCAGATCCACTCACAAAGGCCTATTTCCCAGTAGAGACTTTTATGGGATGGTTGAGTATGAGATATTTCAACCACAGCTGATTGTTGGGTATACGATACTACAACAGATGGCCCTAGTGCAAGTGGGAGATTGTTAGTTATATGTATGCCCTAGAGGCCATTACTGTACATACGTTGTATATTGTAGTGGATGCTTGGACATATATAGGGAGGACTTTCTTGCTCGACATGATAGTATGCTATCTGGTTACTCTTTATCTTAACATGTACTCTGATTGTCTCTATGTTACATGTTGATAAAGCCCTTAGGATGAGTACTTGACTACCAGGACTATGATGCAGATCATACTAGTGGAGACAGTATAGTCCCCAAGTACATCCTTCAAATGTTCCTAGTCATGGGAGTACCGAGACAGGGCATCGATACTCCTGAGTAGACTAGCGTATGCGCTTCTTGACCCATATGATGGGTGATGGATGATCCCATATCCATTGGTGTTTACATCAGAGAAGGTATACGGGTGCTCAGTGGAGACTGGGTACACTGGACGGACTCACCGAGAACTCCCAGATGGTATTATACCTCACGTCAGATGGCAGTTCTCTGGTGACACTGGTACAGATTATTTTGTAGAACCGAGATTGTCATAGAGTCTTGTGTGATTTCCACTGTGCTTTGATTTCGACCTTACCACGTCTATGGGGGCGTGCAAAACGGTGGCTTTTGGGTACAGTCCCGAATCACATGGAGGCAATGAACGATAGGAGGGGTTTCGTCTCTCCCGGTATAGGGAGTTGATGTTGCGCTGTGTTCGATTGGCTATAACTGGAAATCCCTGGCCAGGGTTGCTGAGATTTACTGGTAAGTGTTATCAGTAGTTTCTCGAACTGTTATAGATCTCATACCGACACGACTTATCAAGTTACTGGGATCTGACGTTTACCAGCCCTAGGCGAGATATGCGACATATCAGACGAAGAGACCGGACTGTACGGGAGTGTTACTGGTTGGATTCACGGGAGAAAGTACAGGCTTGCTTATTGATCTTCTGATTGCTCAATACCTGCGTGGCTGTTACGTTTAGCTGACCGCTTGCAGCTTGTGGGTGTTTGACATGATCATCACTTACTGCCGGCGTATTGACGATTCTTTAGAGTCCTACACAGAGGTTTCCTGGCTCAGGCAAAACGGAGTAGGAGCACATATATGATATGTGTGGGACCGAGAACAATACGTGTACGTGATACCGTATTAGATTCTCGCGATATGAGATATCGGCCGGGTATATGTGATATAGCCGGGTCATCGGATCAAGTGTTGATTCGATGAACTGATACAGATTATATTAGTCGATTATTTGTGAAATAGCCGGATTATCGAATCAAGTGTTGATTCGATAATTTAATGTATAATTATATATTTGATATATTAAATTATATTAATTAATATAAGCTCACTTAAAGATTCTTTTTCTCACTCGGGTAATACATTGATATATATGTGATATATGTTAATTGTATTATTTTATTTTGTTACAATAAATATTGTATATGTGATATATAATATTGTAACATGTTGTGGTTATAAATGCAACATGATTAGTGGAGTTTAAATATGGTTAGGATTTGGATTAGGGTTAAACTTTCATGAAACTTTCAAGAAGCTTCTTGAAGCTTTGATTTTGACCTTGATATTTTGTGATATTTTGCAAAAATATTTCTTTAACCCAATCCAACCCTTTAACTATAGTTAAATCTCTACAAGGGTTAAGTTTTCTTTCTTAACCCATGGTTGCAATTCTAACCACACACTTGATTTATTATTCATCACAAAAGGATTTGATCATCTTCTTCTTCTTTCTTGCTTGATGAAAAGCTTCACTAACTTTTTCATATGTGATGATTTTGAGTGAGATAAAAAGAACAAATGAGAGCTAAATTCCTACTTCATCATCCTAATCTATTCTAGCCACTTAGATTAGGGTGTTTGCTTTGCTAATACTTGATTAGTGAAGCAAAAGCTTGTGTTTGAGTTTCTTCAAGGTAGATCATCTTTGTTATTGAAGATCGGAAGCAAGCTTGCATCTTTCTCTTCATGGAGCCTCTCTAGAGTCCGGGTACTCGATGATCGCAGCGAAGGGACCTCAACACGAAGCTTTAGAAGTGAAGGAACGGACTACAAAGGTTGTAATCCCTAACTCTTAGAAGTAAAGTTGTTTACTTGTTCTATCTTTCGCCTAATCTCTAGTCTAAGATCTTGGTTAGGGTTGTTCGGCACGTCTAAATTTTAAATCGGGAATGGTTGATGCCTTATAGACCTTTGTGACAGTGCCTAGTAACCCTACAGGTGCTATACGTCATCCACCCGATTTCCTCCATAGATATACATCTACTCATCTGGTCCTTGTCTACCGAAGTCGATGTCGCCATCCTCTTCTTCATCGTCCGAAGTCCACGTGAGGGGTACCTATACGCAAACATATATAATATCGTAAACCGAAATCGCAGATAAAACTCAAAACGGCGCATGAAACGCGCATAGGTTAAAATCTATGACCCGTTCATGCAAAAGAACCAAATATCCCTCGATATCGGCGTGCAAACTCCGATTGATCGAGATAAAACACAAACATACAAATCGTAGTTCCAAAACTCACTAATTATAATATAAATAGGGTTTAAATCATCAAAACCTTAAAATTAATCCTATTGTTTTATTTCATAAAAACCTAGAAAGCACTAAGTTTTCGTTTTAATTCGAAACTTGATATTTTAACAAAACTAATGGCCATAATATTCACTAAATATCATAACTAAGTTTAACATTTTAAAATAAATAAATAAATAAATAAATAAAATTATTTAAGTGAATTTTCTAATTTTCGGTAAAGTAAAACGTATTTTTCGTAAAATTAAACCTTAATTATTTTTCATTATAAATTGAAAAATACCTATTTTAAATATGTAATTACTAGTAAATGATGTTTATTTGGTCACTTATAACTTTTTAGTTCAGTTAAATATTTTTCCTAAATTAATTATTTTAAATATTAACATAAGCTTTATTTATATACTAAATTGGTGTAAATTACAAATTTGAATGGGTTTAATTAGCAAAAGTGAACCATTACATATTGGAATCAAGTGTGTTTCATGCAAAATTTATTTTCAAAATTTTCCATGGTTCTAGACCATTCTAGGTTAAATGGAGTTAGGAAAATAAAGAATTTTTATTAAATTCATGAAAAGACTTAATTGTGTGATATTTTTGTGAAACCTTCTACACTTTTCTTCATCGTTTCTCACTCTCCTCTCTTTTCCTCACCTCATGGCCAGCCTCACCTCCATGGGCAGCCCCAAAATTTTCCCCCCATCATTTTTGCATTAAAAATCATCAAAATTCATCAAAAATTCCAAAAATAAACCTCAAAAATCAACATTCAACCTCTACCATTTTCCTTTGACCTATTTAGCATGGATCTAGGAGATAGAAACCATTATTTTGGAGGCATATTTTCATGTTTGGATTTCATGATGTGGAGGTATAAATTTTATTCTTATGGTTAATTGTTATTAAATGTTTAATCTAGCATATTTAGATTTTCCTAATTAATTCTATTTGCAAGTTTAAAATTTAAGTTAGGGTTTATAAAATCAAGTAAGGGTTTTACTAATTAAGTGGGGTTGTAATAACTAGTTTAACATTTTTTTGGAATGGAAAATCTTGCATGGTTGTTGAATTATAATTTGATCATTCCAATTTGTTTAAATTAAGTATTTTTGCTAACTAGGTTTCTATAAAACATAAATATTGGTGATATAAAATTCTAATTAAGGTTGTTATCATTAGATTGTAGTTTTAATGAGAATATTAACATGTTAAAGGAATGAAAAACTTAATTTGGTTACTAGTTTCTATTGATAATTGAAAAATAGTGATAAAAATGCTATTTTTGCTAACTAGATTTTAGAAACTCTTAAATAAATGAGATTTAAAATATAATTTATGGTTTCATTATATTATTATCATCATGAATTATATTTTAATAAGTTAATTCATGCAAAATCAAGTTTAGTTGTGATATTGTGAAATTTTGCTTAAAAGTATCGAAATTGGGCAAGTTTGCAAACTAGAATTTCCAAACTAATACAAATTAGGGTGTTAAAAATATGGTAATGGTTTCTATAATCTAGTTATGTTGTTTAATGAATATTATGACCATTAGTTTTTTTTAAACATCAAGTTTTGAAGTAAAACGGTAAATTGACATTTTCAAGGTTTTGCGGAATTGGACGATTTGATCGATTTTAGGGTTTCGATGAATTAAATCGTGTTTTATATTATAAGTAATGAGTTTTAAAACTAAGAGTTGTTTGTTGGTGTTTTATCTCGATCAATCGGCATTTGTACGCCGATATTGAGCGATATTTGGTTCTTTTGCATGAGCGGGTCATAGGTTTTAACCTATGCGCGTTTCGTGCGTCGTTTTGGTTTTGTCCGTGATTCAGTTTACGATATTATATGTGTTTGCATATAGGTACCCTCACGTGGACTTCGGACGAGGAAGAAGAGGAGGGCAACATCGTTTTCGGCAGACAAGGACCAGATGAGTAGATGTCTATCTACGGGGGAAGTCGGGTGGATGGCGTTTAGCACCCCCGCAACCGTAGAATAGGAATAGTACTTATTGTCATTAGGAAGTCAGGCGTGACCTTAGAATCTTGGTGAGTAGGACCTTAGTAATGACCTTAGGTTGGACTAGACTGATTTAGAAAGACCTTACCAGAGGATGAATATCTTGGAGGAGATTCATAGGTTTCAGGTAAATACACACACACGCACAGACAGAAGCTCGACGTGGTGTATACGTGTATGTGTATATATATAGGACTAGGTGTAGGTATATATATACACAACATGTATATATGATACAAGGATGTGATATGATACACGGGGTTGAAACAGTATAACTGGGATTGATGCCGTGATTCTTGGCTATACAGTCATATTATAATGTTAGCGGATCATTAGAAAATGAGATAATGAATAGGTATACATAAATAATAATAGGTGGTGATGATATTGAGGTATATGAGACTCTAAAAATAGAACCCGGACTGTAACCCGTGACTTGATTACGATATGAGATATGTGTAACTTGATTACGATATGATATATATATGTGACTTAATCATGACTTGGTATATGTGACTTAATCACGACTTGATATATGTGACTTGATCAAGATATAATATACGTGACATGATATTTCTGAAGACCAATTGGCAATGTATATTTACACAGACATGGTATATGATTGATGATATTGGGATGTATGCAATTACAGTACAGTACCTTGATCATGACATTATTTGACGATGATATTAAATGAATGATGATGTATGTAGGTGATACTTGACCCGTACCCCGATATTGGGATGCCGTACGATGGATTTTACCGTACGAGGCATAGATGTGATGATTAATCCGCACTCTTGATTTGAGGAAGCCGTACTACGTACGTGACGCTATTGAGACTGGATCGCCAACTATTAGAGATATGGACTCAGATCTTAGGTGGACTCTTATTTCTTATCGACTAGTTTCTTAGGCTTAGTTCCTTAGGAGGTTAGATGGACACTAGTTTAGGCTCGAGTCATATAGTTGTAGTTATACTTGTATATCAAATGAGTGGTTAATACACATCCGTCTTTACTTTCAGACCGTACTCATCATGGTGCATGTTCATACATATGTTTCTATGATCCATATAAAACTCTGCCTGTTAGGACACCAGCACCATTACCGATGATGTGCATATTCCACGCACACTTATTTGCCGGCTCACACACATCATCATCGGTAATTGCTATGTCACGTACACTTTAGGACATATTATCTTTTATTGATAGAATCAGATAACAGCTAGATCGATATAATATTGTGATTACTCTCTGGTGTTAGTCTAGACATGGTATTTATTATCTAGACATTTCATGCATTCACATTTCCATGTTATCATGCAGTATTGTGGGGCTTATGCCGACATTTATCATTGACTTACTCATGATTTTAAGATTTTGGATTTCTATGAGATTTCTGGATTTTGGGGGAAAACCGCAATAATATATATATAAAAACTTCTCTCTCTCCTCCTCTCTTTTTAAAATATAAGTTGCGGTTTTCTCGTGATGTATGTGTCGTCCACCAAGAGATTTCATGTTTTCTGTTGGATTTCGAGACTCGATTCGAGGAGTGGATGAACCGTCTCGGGTACATGGTGGGCCCGGTATGGTACCCCGGGGCAAGAAGATCGAGTTGTAGACGATGAGCCTGGCAGGGGAGGACTACCTACCGGTGATGTCTGGCGCGGCGGATATCCGGAGGATACCGACCGTTGTCGTAAGATTTGATGATATGGGCCGATCCGGACTGACGGAGCCCGAGATATTGAGACTATGGGATATTGAGATTTATGAGGTATTGAGACTTGAGATTTACATGTTTTGTGTTGATGCTTGACACGGATTTCTATGGATTTCATCGTCGATATTTCAGATTTCTATACAAATTTTACCATGATAAAAGCTAAAGATTTCTTATACAGATATATCCAGATTTCAGGATTGGTTATTTTACATTCATGGCGCATGCATACTCATTCACATGACATATTACTCTTTGAGATACTGACACGAGCACGGAGTATTTGCACTTACACGTAGTTTATTACCCTGCACTACTAGATGACTAGTGAGATATTAGTATATTATTATGACCTAGGATAGCGTCGTGCATTCGATTTCTTTTCGTGGATATTTTCTACTCACGAGTTGGCAACTCACCCCCGTTGTGCCAAATTTTATTACAGGTTCGATGTACAGGTTTCCCTGGCAGCTTGCTGGCACATCATTTTCTTCAGGGTGATTTGCACAGTAGGTTGGTTCACTTGTATCTGGACCACCGTTGTACTTTTTATTATTTCATTTGTATCTAGTAAGCTCCATCAACCAAACTTGTATTACTTGATAAGTTGTATGGATCAGTTATTTATTTCGACCTTAGAGTCGTGCATGTTTTATTGTGGTTTGGTGGATTTGTTTTCTTTTTGAGTTTTGAGCCTCGCCCTTTGGCGTTGTATATTATTATGCTTGGTGTGGTTGTTTCCGCCTGTTGGAGTAGAGCTAGCTCCCACTTGGGGATGCCATTTTATCGTTTGTATATATTTTACTTGTTTGTACCCGTTTGGGGCCAGTTTTTACAAAGGTGACTCTGCCGAAATTTTTGAGAAAATTGGACGTTGATGTTAAACTTGTTTTCTACATGTTTTCCTTTACTTCTTCTTTTATATGGTTTAGATTTCTGGGCTTCGGCTTACTTAGATTACGTGGCGCCTCTAGACGCTTCGTAATTTAAGTGCCGGTCACGTTCCGTACTTTCGGGTCGTGACAAAGTTGGTATCAGAGCGCTAGGTTTAACCTTTGTATATGTCTAGGGTGACCCTTGGTTGATGGAGTAGGAGACTTAGGTAGAGTGACGTACCGTGGGTATGATCCGCGGCATACTTACGATACGCTACTCTTCTTAAGTAGCCTTAGGATGTACATTTCTTTGCACCGCATTTCATTCGTTCTTTTGCTCTATCTTCGTCGATATCGGATTGTGGTTTCTGTTACTACAGGTGCACTGGCAGAGGGAGCTGCGGCTCGAATGCGATAACCGTTAGGGTATCGTTTATTCTTGAGGATTGAAGCATTGTTTAGCGTGCGGAAGAAGGGTATTCACATGCCGTCCAGACGAAGTTAAAGGATTCGAACGATTGTCAGAAACCTATTTTCCCAAGTTTAAGGTATTCGGAAGAACATGCAGGTATTTCTATGGACCCTCTAGAAGAATGAAACCCTAACTCGACATAATGACCATGAGAACGCCTTTGAACCTTAGGGTTTACGGCAGTTCCGCGGTGCCATTAGTGAGGCTTGGGTTTGCCCTTCTACGGATGGACCATCGATGCTGGGGTATGTACCGGATATTTTTAAACTGTACTTGAGTGTTGAGCTCTCGGGGAATTATGGGATTTTGATGAATCGATCGAAAAGTTTAATGTAGTCCGGATATCAGGTAAAGGGATAGATTACGTGGGAGACTCTAGATACGAGTATTGCCGTTGGTAGCGCAGTCAGCACAGCTACGAAGAGACGAGTTCGAAGCAGTCGACATCAGAGGAAAGAGGCGTACATTGACGATAGTGTTTACGATTGTGATTTGGTGATTTGAATTTCATATTTCTGTTGATTGGATTTTGGTATTTTGAGGATTTTGTTCTACGATTGGTATTTCTTATGTGTACATTCATTATATTCTATGCGTGTTTCGTATATCGGTTGTATTGATGTTGTTTTGTATCTACAAGTACACTCGATTTGGTTTTATACATTTTGAGATTTTGATTTGATTTCGTGCATATGGGTTACACATGATTTTGACATATGCTTCGACCTAGTTTTTGTGCATTTTCGTACTGTGATTTCGATTTTTGATATTCGGTATATGTTTTCGTGCACCATGTGCACCTGATTGAGATTCTTGTGCACACTTGGCGCACTTGATGCGATTTTGTGCACTTCAGATGCACTAAATCGGGGTTTTATGCAGACTAGATGCACCTGATATTAGAGTCATGCATGCCCGTTGCACTTGACAGATGTTTTTGGTGCACACCTGTTGCACTTAGTTTGTTTTTGTGTGTATTCGTGGCATCTGTATTTGGTTTCGATTTCAGTGCGTATCGGACGCACATGATATTTTTATAATGTGATTGGGATTGATTTCAGTTTGAGCAGTATGTTTTTATAATCATTACTATTGATTTGGCAACCAGACGGGACGTGTATGTTAAATAAAATAAATAAATATATATAGCTATTTTTTAAATAAACGTCCGCTACTTATGACGTGACACGTGCATCGCACGGCGATTTTCAAGGGTTTTTTTGCATGCTTCTTCATTAAGATGTTTAGACGATTTTACTACGATGCGCACTATATATAAGTTATAGTTTTGATGTATATTGGTTTTCGTATAGGGTTTTGATATTTTATTTTCGTCATAACTCCGATGATTGCGTTATGCTTGACGGAGTTGATTTTAGTTATGTATTGATGATTTCGGAGCCCCGACGATTTGAGTGTTTTGGCTAAATGTTTTAGTAATTGGGGGGAGTTTTAATTTAAAATTTGGGGACCGAATTTCTTAAAGGGAGGAAGATTTTAACGTTTTAAAATAAATAAATATATAAATAAAATTATTTAAGTCAATTTTCTAATTTTCGGTAAAGTAAAACGTATTTTTCGTAAAATTAAACCGTAATTATTTTTCATTATAAATTTAAAAATACCTATTTTAAATATGTAATTACTATTAAATGATGTTTATTTGGTCACTTATAAATTTTTAGTTCAATTAAATATTTTTCCTAAATTAATTATTTTAAATATTAACATAAGCTTTATTTATATACTAAATTGGTGTAAATTACAAATTTGAATGGGTTTAATTAGCAAAAGTGAACCATTACATATTGGAATCAAGTGTGTTTCATGCAAAATTTATTTTCAAAATTTTCCCTGGTTCTAGACCATTCTAGATTAAATGGAGTTAGGAAAATAAAGAATTTTTATTAAATTCATGAAAAGACTTAATTGTGTGATATTTTTGTGAAACCTTCTACACTTTTCTTCACCTTTTCTCACTCTCCTCTCTTTTCCTCACCTCATGGCCGGCCTCACCTCCATGGGCAGCCCCAAAATTTCCCCCCCCATCATTTTTGCATTAAAAATCATCAAAATTCATCAAAAATTCCAAAAATAAACCTCAAAAATCAACATTCAACCTCTACCATTTTCCTTTGACCTATTTAGCATGGATCTTGGAGATGGAAACCATTATTTTGGAGGCATATTTTCATGTTTGGATTTCATGATGTGGAGGTATAAATTTTATTCTTATGGTTAATTGTTATTAAATGTTTAATCTAGCATATTTAGATTTTCCTAATTAATTCTATTTGCAAGTTTAAAATTTAAGTTAGGGTTTATAAAATAAAGTTATGGTTTTAATAATTAAGTGGGGTTATAATAACTAGTTTAACTTTTTTTTGGAATGGAAAATCTTGTATGGTTGTTGAATTATAATTTGATCATTCCAATTTGTTTAAATTAAGTATTTTTGCTAATTAGGTTTCTATAAAACATAAATATTGGTGATATAAAATTCTAATTAAGGTTGTTATCATTATATTGTAGTTTTAATGAGAATATTAACATGTTAAAGGAATGAAAAACTTAATTTGGTTACTAGTTTCTATTGATAATTGAAAAATAGTGATAAAAATACTATTTTTGCTAACTAGATTTTAGAAACTCTTAAATAAATGAGATTTAAAATCTAATTTATGGTTTCATTATATTATCATCATCATGAATTGTAGTTTAACAAGTTAATTCATGCAAAATCAAGTTTAGTTGTGATATTGTGAAATTTTGCTTAAAAGTATCGAAATCGGGCAAGTTTGCAAACTAGAATTTCCAAACTAATACAAATTAGGGTGTTAAAAATATGGTAATAGTTTCTATAATCTAGTTATGTTATTTAATGAATAGTATGACCATTAGTTTCTTTTAAATATCAAGTTTTGAAGTAAAACGGTAAATTGACATTTTCAAGGTTTTGCGGAATTGGACGATTTAATTGATTTTAGGGTTTCGATGAATTAAATCGTGTTTTATATTATAAGTAATGAGTTTTAAAACTACGAGTTGTTTGTTGGTGTTTTATCTCGATCAATCGGTGTTTGTACGCCGATATCGAGCGATATTTGGTTCTTTTGCATGAGCGGTCTTAGGTTTTAACCTATGCGCGTTTCGTGCGTCGTTTTGGTTTTGTCCGTGATTCAGTTTACGATATTATATGTGTTTGCATATAGGTACCCCTAACGTGGACTTCGGACGAGGAAGAAGAGGAGGGCGACATCGTTTTCGGCAGACAAGGACCAGGTGGGTAGATGTATATCTACGGGGGAAGTCGGGTGGATGGCGTTTAGCACCCCCGCAAATGTAGAATAGGAATAGTACTTATTGTCATTAGGAAGTCAGGCGCGACCTTAGAATCTTGGTGAGTAGGACCCTAGCAATGACCTTAGGTTGGACTAGACTGATTTAGAAAGACCTTACCAGAGGATGAATATTTTGGAGGAGATTCATAGGTTTTAGGTAGATACACACACGTGCATAGACAGAAGCTCGACGTGGTGTATACGTGTATGTGTATATATATAGGACTAGGTGTAGGTATATATATACGCAACATGTATATGTGATACAAGGATGTGATATGATACACGGGGTTGAAACAATATAACTGGGCTTGATGCTGTAATTCTTGGCTATACAGTCGTATTATAATGTTAGCGGATCATTAGAAAATGAGATAATGAATAGGTATACATAAATAATAATAGGTGATGATGATATTGAGGTACATGAGACTCTAAAAATAGAATCTGGACTGTAACCCGTGACTTGATTACGATATGAGATATGTGTAACTTGATTACGATATGATATATATATATATATCTGTGTGTGTGTGTGTGTGTGTGTGTGTGTTTGTGACTTAATCACGACTTGGTATATGTGACTTAATCACGACTTGATATATGTGACTTGATCAAGATATGATATACGTGACATGATATTTCTGAAGACCAATTGGCAATGTATATTTACGCAGACATGGTATATGATTGATGTTTTGGGATGTATGCGATTACAGTACAGTACCTTGATCATGACATTATTTGACGATGATATTAAACGAATGATGATGTATGTAGGTGATACTTGACCCGTACCCCGATATTGGGATGCCGTACGATGGATTTTACCGTACGAGGCATAGATGTGATGATTGATCCACACTCTTGATTTGAGAAAGCCTTACTACGTACGTGACGCTATTGAGGCTGGATCGCCGACTATTAGAGATATGGACTCAGACCTTAGGTGGACTCTTATTTCATATCGACTAGTTTCTTAGGCTTAGTTCCTTAGGAGGTTAGATAGACACTAGTTTAGGCTCGAGTCATATAGTTGTAGTTATACTTGTATATCAAATGAGTGGTTAATACACATCCGTCATTACTTTCAGACCGTAATCATCATGGTGCATGTTCATACATATGTTTCTATGATCAGTATAAAACTCTGCCTGTTAGGACACCAGCACCATTACCGATGATGTGCATATTCCACGCACACTTATTTGCCGGCTCACACACATCATCATCGGTAATTGCTATGTCACGTACACTTTAGAACATATTATCTTTTATTGATAGAATCAGCTAACAGCTAGATCGATATAATATTATGATTACTCTCTGGTGTTAGTCTAGACATGGCATTTATTATCTAGACATTTCATGCATTCACATTTCCATGTTATCATGCAGTATTGTGAGGCTTATGCCAACATTTATCATTTACTTACTCATGATTTTGGGATTTTGGATTTCTATGAGATTTCTGGATTTTGGGGGAAAACCGCAATAATATATATATATAAAAACTTCTCTCTCTCCTCCTCTCTTTTTAAAATATAAGTTGCGGTTTTCTCGTGATGTATGTGTCGTCCACTATGAGATTTCATGTTTTCTGTTGGATTTCGAGACCCGATTCGAGGAGTGGATGAACCGTCTCAGGTACATGGTGGGCCCGGTATGGTACCCCGGGGCAAGAAGATCGAGTTGTAGACGATGAGCCTGGCAGGGGAGGACTACCTACCGGTGATGTCTGGCGCGGCGGATATCCGGAGGATACCGACCGTTGTCGTGAGATTTGATGATATGGGTCGATCCGGACTGACGGAGCCCGAGATATTAAGATTATGGGATATTGAGATTTATGAGGTATTGATACTTAAGATTTACATGTTTTGTGTCGATACTTGACACGGATTTCTGTGGATTTCATCGTTGATATTTCAGATTTCTATACAAATTTTACCATGATAAAAGCTAAAGATTTCTTATACAGATATATCCAGATTTCAGGATTGGTTATTTTACATTCATGGTGCATGCATACTCATTCACATGACATATTACTCTTTGAGGTATTGACACGAGCACAGAGTATTTGCACTTACACGTTGTTTATTACTCTGCACTACTAGATGACTAGTGAGATATTAGTATATTATTATGACCTAGGATAGCGTCGTGCATTCGATTTCTTTTCGCAGATATCTTCTACTCACGAGTTGGCAACTCACCCCCGTTGTGCCAAATTTTATTACAGGTTCGATATACAGATTTCCCTGGCAGCTTGCTGGCACATCATTTCCTTCAGGGCGATTTGCACGGTAGGTTGGTTCACTTGTATCTGGACCACCGTTGTACTTTTTATTATTTCATTTGTATCTAGTAAGTCTGTAGTGTGTTTCTCGTCACCCCATTGAGATGGGAATACGCGCGCGCTTGTCAGGCGCACTATAGATTCCCCCTGCCTAGGATAGGCCGGGGTTTAATGATTGTGGGGATCCGAATCTCCGGCAGCCGCGGACTAAGCTGCCGTTAATTACCCCTCTCCTTTGGAGCGAGGGAACTTCCGATTGACGGGTTAAGCTGGTCATGCGAACTCAATGTGCAGTGTGCGTGTGATGTGTTTTGAAAGGGGGTTTGGATATATCGGGAGCCACGCAGAGTTTTTACGGGGGTCCCGCTACCCGGATAGCGGACTGGGGTCAAGGGGGCTAGCAGCCCCCTTGCGGGGTGTGGGGCAGCGCCCCGTTAGAAATTTTTTTCTAACAGGGACAGTGTCGTGGAGTATGTGTATGTGTGTACATATGTATACATATGTATATATATATGTATATGTATATATATATATATATGTATATATATATATGTAGGGTTCCTAGGCACCCTAGTAAGGTCTCACAAGGCATCTACCATGCCCGTTTCAAAATTTTAACGTGCCGAGAAACCCTAAACTACGGATCGTTGGCTAGAAATCTAGGCGAAAAAGCTAACTAGTTAACACTTAACTACAAGATACGGAAATACAACCTTTGTAGATCCGTTTGTCCACCTCCATAGCTCCGTAACGAGGTCGTCTCCGCTATCCAAATCCGAAATCCGGGCTCTTGCGTCGGCTTCATCGGAGAAGAAGCGGGCTAGGTCATCGACGACGTGCCGAAGATGATCTACGTCGAGGCATCGCTAAATCAAGCTCCGACTTCACCAAGTCCAAAAACTTGTGAAGAGAACACACTCTACTACTTGGCAAGAGGTAGAGGATGAAGAAATAGGAAGTGGGTAGACTTTAGAATTGGATTTCTCACTCATTTCCATCAATCACCATTGATGAAGCTTGCTTTTTCTTCATGAAAGAAGATGAAGAAGAAGAAGAATTGTTATGATAAGTTATATCAAAAAAGAAAAGAAAATGAATTCTTATCATAAAATTAACCATGGTCAAGTGTACAGACTAAACTAGGGTTAGTGGGAATGGTTAGGGTTAAGGATGAGATAAGAATGGTTGACTTGAACAAAGCTTCATGAAGCTTCAACTAAAGAACAAAATTAGCCACCATTCTTTTCTCTTTTCTTTTATTCATTTATCAAAAATAAAAAGGATAATTAAATAAGATAAATGAATAACAAATAATAAACCCTAACCATTTCATTAACCAAGGTTTAATACTTTACACTTAACCAAAAAGGATGTATCATCAAACATGATACAAGCAAGTGCACAAAATCATATCACATATATAATGCGCACACCCGAGTGAGAAAATCCATTTAAAGTGAACCGATACTAGTTAATGCAAAGTAATATATCAAATATATAATTATGCATCAAATAATTAAATCAACACTTGATTCAATGATCCGGTCATGTCGCACACAACCGACTAGTATAGAATGTATCGGCTTATCGAATCAATCCTTGATTCGATAACTAGGTTATATCGCATACAACCATTCGACACATTCATCGCGAGAATGGAATACGGTATCACATACACGCATTATTCTCGGTCCCGCACATATCTCATATGCGCTCCTATTTCGTTTCGCTTGAGCCAGGAAACCTCTGTGTAGGACTCTAAAGACTCGTCAATACGCCGGCAGCAGATGATGATCATATCAAACACCCACAAGCCGCAAGCGGTCTGCTAAACGTAACGGCCACCCGGGTATTGAGCGATCTGAAGATCGACGAGCAAGCCCGCTCACACTCCAGTGAATCCGACCAGTAACACTACCGTACAGTCCGGTCTGATCGTCTGATATGTCGCATATCTCGCCTAGGGGTGGTAAACGTCAGACCCCAATAGCTCGATAAGTCGTGTCGATATGAGGTCTATAACTGTTTGAGAAACTACTGGTAACACTTACAAGTAAATCTCAGCAACCCTGGCCAGGGATTTCCTGTTATAGCCAATCGAACACAGCGCAAAATCAACCCCCTATACCGGGAGAGACGAATCCCCTCCTATCGCTCATTGCCTCCATGTGACTCGGGACTGTACCCAAAAACCACCGTTTTGCATGCCCTCTTGGACGTGGTAAGATGGAAATCAAAGAACAGTGGGAACCACACAAGACTCTATGACGATCTCGGGTCAACAGACTACTCTGTACCAGTGTCACCAGAGAACTGCCATCTGACGTGAGGTATAATACCATCTGGGAGTTCTCGGCGAGTCCGTCCAGTGTACCCAGTCTATACTGAGCACCCGTATATCATCTCTGATGTCAAACACCGATGGATATGGGATCATCCATCGCCCATCTGTATGGGTCGAGAAGGTACACGCTAGTCTACTCTGGTATATCGATGCCCCGTCTCGATACACCCTCGACTAGGGACTTTGAAGGATGTACTTATAGACTACCATGTCCCCATTAGTATGATCCGCATCATAGTCCAGGTAGTCAAGTACAGATCCTAAGGGCTTTACCAACATGTAATAGAGAGATAAACAGTATACACGTTAAGGTAAAGAGTAACCAGATAGCGTACTATCATGTCGAGCAAGAAAGTCCTCCCTATATATGTCCCAGCATCCACTACAATATACATCCAATGTAAAGTAATGGCCTCTAGGGCATACATATAACTAACAATCTCCCACTTGCACTAGGGCCATCTGTAGCAGTGGTTGTAGTATCTCATACTCAACCATCCCGTAAAAGTCTCTCTCTGGGAACAGGCCTTTGTGAGTGGATCCGCTGTGTTGTCCTCTGAGTCTACTCTCCTAACCTCGATCTCCCTGGAGATCAACCATCTCCATGATCAAGTGATACTGCCATAGAATATGTCTGGATCACTGATGGGACCGGCGTTCCTTGGCATAAGCCACAACTCCATTGTCACACAATAGGAGGAACAAAGTTCATCTCATGAACCAATATTCCCAGACTGCCTCTTTGGTAGCATCTTAAGTAGCGATGTATCCTGCCTTTATCGTCTAGTATGCCACGGTATCTAGCTTGGAACTCTTCCAACATACCGTCCCTTTACTGAGGGTAAAGACAATGCCTGCGACTGACGTTTAGTCGTCTTTATCACCCTGGATCCCTTCCAGTGATTCTCCCCAGGATCGATTGATACCATCTCACTACAACTAGTGAGAATCCTAACATCCATTTAGATCTATCTCATAGATCCAAAATCCAGGAGTTAGTAGGTATCATTATGATCCTATATGGAGAATCATTGTGATAAACGGAGATTGACCGAGCGTAGCATAGGAAACTCTTTCCCTATCAAGAGTATGTCATCCACGTACTCTACGAGGATCTTCACCATACTCCCTACTACCTTTTTGTATATACAAGGTTCATCTACCATTTTGATGATGTCAAACTCTTTGACCGCTTCATCAAAACAGATGTTCCAACTCCGCGATGCCTGCTTTATCCTATAAAGCATCTTGCACACGTTTCCGCTGCTCCCACTGTCTACGAGGCCCTCTGGCTGTGTACTTATAGACGCACTCTTCTAAATCATCATTTAGAAAAGCAGTCAAGACACCCAACCAGCAGAGATCGTAGTCATGGTATGCAGCCGTGGTAAGTAGGATCTGGATGGACTTAAGCATAGGTACTGGAAAAGGTTTCATCATTATCCACGCCTGGTCAATGACGAAAACCTTTAACTAGTCTAGCTTTGAAAGTCTCAACCTTTCCATCTATACCAAGTAATCTTCTCAAGATATACTTGCTCCTGATGGGGATTTAACCCTTCAGATATAGCAACTAAAGTCCATACTTTGTTGGTGTACATGGATTCCATCTCAGATCGCTAAGCATCCAGCCATTCTTACAGAGTCTCACTCCTGATGGCCAGCTCGAAACTAGTTGGGTCATCATCTCATGATGCAATCCTCGCTCCCACTGTCATAGAGAAACCGAAGTATCTCTCAGGTGGGTGAGGAACCCTACTAGATCGGCGGAGAGGCTGAGGTTCATTGGTTACTATTGAATCCTTTGGTTCTATCAAATCATCAGCTGTAGTTAGTATAGCTAGAACCTTTCCAGTTGTACATAACTGACCTTGCCTCGAGCTTGTCCGGATTATGCTTTTAGACAAAGCCCGGACAACCCCAAATCTTAACTAGCTTAAGACATGGGCTCTTCCCTTTCCATATCACATATGAAGTGGTAGGTAACTGATTTGATTCGAACCCTATTCAATAGGTATGCAGCTTCTCAAGTGCATAACTCCCAAAAGGAAAAAGGTAACTCAGCAGTACTCATCATAGAGCACACCACATCATATATGGTGCATCTGCTCCACCCCGATATACCATCGTGCTATGGTGTATTCGGAGGAGTAATGCTGAGAGAGAATCTCATTCTCCTTTAGAATAGTCCAGGAATTCCGTGCTCAAGTATTCTCCTCCTTGATCTCATCATAGGACATAATACTTATACCCGTATTTTGGTTCTCTACTTCTCGCTTATATTCTGTGAATATCTCAAAAGGTTCGGACTTGTGTTTCAACAGGAACATAGGTCTGAATCTTGAGAGATTATCAGAGAACGTAATGAAGTATAAAGAACCAGTCCTGGCAAGTGTAGACAGGGGACCTACATACATCAACATGTATCATCCCAAGAGTTCACTAACTCTTTCTCTGTTTCCAGTAAACAGAGCTATGGTCATCTTATCTCTGTGACATGACTGGCGAGTTTCACAAGATGTAAATTCAAACTGATTTAAATATGCATCTATATGTAACTTCAGCTAGTCGGGTCGCATTGATATGACCTAGTCTACAATACCTTAAGAAGGATCCGTTCATTTCTGAACTCTTCCTCTTGTGTGTGTTCCATATACTAAGAACTGTAGTTTGATTTAGAACATTAATGCTTTTAGATAACGTGCCTGAACCGATCAACTTTTGATATAGGAAATGTTCAAAACATTATCCAACAATACAAAATTATATCCTTTCTTTACTAATAAAGAGACTGATATGATTTTGTATATCAGGTTCGGTATCTAATAACATTCGTTCAGAATCAATGTATTGATAATACAGGGTGACAGTGACCAACAGACTTGGCTGCAACACTTGCCCCGTTTTCTGCCTCATGAAACTTATCACCCGTTCTCAGTTCTCTACCTTTCTGTAGCCCTATGTAACAGATTACATATCTGGGATCCTGATCTGGTATCACATACCCAGGACGTAAAGGATACTGAGAAACAGTTCTGTATAATGAACACACCCGAAGATGATGCATCGGCATGCACTCTCTTCGTTTGGGCGGTACGGGAATTCTGGTAATCCCCAATTTCTTGCTCTGTCTTATAACAATTATAAGGTGGAGCGGGACCAACGTTCCCCAGCTCAGTATAACAAGCGGGTTCGGTCAATATTCCGTATTATTATCTTGATTAAGGCGTGATATGGTCGCTACCAGGAGAGAGAGAGAAGAAAACACTCAGCGTGCGCTCTGTCAAGAATAGATTGGTTATTATTTTATCTAATCAGGATGGCTCCCACTGCTTTTTATCAAATTTTCCTTCAAACCCTAAAAGGAAAGACTAGCCGGGATTAATTACACACTACAAGTTCGCCAATCTTTCAGCCAGGCCAGTGTCGGTACTTTGAGGGAGGTCCCCCGTGCTTTCGCACGAACCTAATTAATGTAAACCTTGTTTTCCCAGAGGCGTAACCCCGTTGACACCTTTCTAGACACCTACTTGATCGGCTAATTGTAATGTATAAAACTCTCCCAGGAGTAACACTTACTCGCAGCGGGTATCGGGATCCAACTATCTCATAGAAGGTATGCAATCTCATTGCAAATTTCAACACTTGAAATTCCCGATATATTTTGCCCCTAGCACCCTATGACCTTGACGGAGGTCAACAAACCATAGGCTACTGGTCAAGTTCAACCCGTCATTTCTTGATCGAATTAAACCCACCCGCACGACCCTTGATGGAGGTCAACAAGGCCGCACGACTACCCTAACTCAATCTGCATCATATGCATAAGCAGATAAATACTGGTTAGCTACCGCACACTGCGCCTTGACGGAGGCCAACAAACGCAGCACGAATACTAAACATCACTTATCTGAAATGACGGAGGGCTACGTCAGGTTTTTCTGAAAACCTATTGCGTAATGAACTTGACATCGTTGTAGGATCGAATGAATTTTGAAATGGAGTGTTTTTGAGGCTTTTCTAGTTTTGCTAAAGGAGTCACTCCCGGTGAAGGGATCGTCGGTCCTTTCCTCGTCAAATGAGGTGCGGGATATATCATATATATCACTGTGCAAAGCAGAACTCTTAAAAGCAATCAAAAGACAAACCGAGTGTGTAGCATCTGCCAGTTATTGCTAAAGGAGTCACTCCCGGTGAAGGGATCTCGGTCCTTTCCTCGTCGAATGAGGTGCAGGATATATCACATATACCGCTGTGCAAAGCAAGAACTGTAGCTACCTGTTTTATTTTGAAATTCGATTCTACAACATCTTAGGTTTCTTTTATTTCATTAATCACATTAATGAAGTCCCATCATATAAGTACCTAAACATCACAGATAAATACGACGTACACTTATGCCATCCGCATTCGCCTCGATGTCCCCTCGTGCACCGTTAGGTTAGGTAACTAACGGCAGAGCGGGGCAGGGCTAGCGCGGGTGTAAAACATAAGTAACGTCTATATAATATATCATATATACTATATAGTGTATCTATCACAGAACATCACATGATCACATCACAGATATCGCAGCAGAAGAATCATATGAAATATTGGATATACTAGGACGTCCGTGTTTTCAATACGAGCCAGTATAAAACACGGATTCCACGGTCGTGATGAATAGCCAAACCCACTCCCCTAGACCCCTACGAGAGCGGCAAGCAACCCTACCAATTCTGGAGTTAGGAGACCCGGACTCGACTCCTCGAGTTGGTCTCCCACTGGACTCCAGAACCCGGTTACTTGTGCTCCCCTCCTTGGGTCTATCCTAGTGCGGAAAAGTAAATAATATACAACGGGTGACTACTTCCGCAACCTGGAAGCGCCCCAATAAAAGAATATTACATACAAGTTTTTACATGAATGAAAAATGAAAAACACTCATCTCACATAAAAACCCCCGGCTATTCAAACACGACGATCCAATATAACATATCCAGCAACATATAACATCACATGTCATCAACGTAAGTAAATATGTCCATCCCAATTGTCGTTGACATATAGCAACGAAACCGGCGATATCACATATTACACTTACGGTCACAGAAAAGAAAGTGTAAAACTACAACAGTTGGAATCCACAACCATCTCAGACATCGCATGCCTGACCAAATGAATTACTTGGACATCGCATGCCTAACAATTATAAACCCCGCATTTTAGTCTCATTATCGAAAACACTTTTCAATATCAAGTCGGGCAATTCAACCAGTTTCCCGACATTTTGATCGAATACTCGTCGCAAACTTCAGTAGGCGGCCGCACCCCCGATACCGTCGACGAAGTGCACCAAGGCGGAACACCGCTACCGCGAGTACCCGAACGGATACTTTCGGCGACGGGGTTCTCCTACAGTCACTTGGTCGGGGCTATGGAGTGAGGCTGTCTATTAAGTTTACCCGGCGAGTATCCGCGTACGCTACGTGATTGCGACGGACTTTTGATCACATCAAAATTCCGTGGCAACCGATCAAGTGAGACTAAAGTGCTACGTTTATAATATTCATTCAGTTATCACATAACTTTTGTGAATTCCAATTATTGTATCCCATTCCAGATAAACAGAAAATGTTAAACTTTCCGATCGAACAATCGAACACCCAAGTTTTCCCGATAAAGATTAACACATGAAATAAGTCTAACAACATTCCGTTCGTGCCTCAGTACCAACGGTCCAGCCGTAGAAGGGTCAAGCCAACGCCTCACATGTGGCACGCCGTACTGCCCCAAACCCGAAGGTTCAAAGGGCAGTTCAAGACGGTCACATAATCGAGTTAAGGTTTGTTGTCTTCTAGAGGGACCATCGCGTTACTTGCACTACTTAGAACGTCGTTAAACTACGGAAAAATCCAACACTTGGAAATTTCCCGACAGGGGAAAAATTGGGTATTTATATCCGGTCGAACTTTTTAACATATTCTAAAATATCCGGAAAGCCACATAGACGAAACATGATAATCCGATCGAATCTACTATTCCCAATGCAACCCCAGAACATTCAACTCTTGAATAAATTTTAAAAATTCCCAGAAAATCCAGCACAATTTATCAGGAGTTACTGTGCAAACAAAGTGGGCTGACGTCACCAAGGGGCCGCGGAACCGCCGCAGAAGGCATGCTTCTGCCGCGGTTCCGCCGCGGAATTTACTGTTCAGTGAAAAATTTTTGCATCGTAAATCATAAATTTCCCTGCTGAATTTTTTAGCAATTTTTAATTTGGAAAAATCAACTGTTTTCAAAAATGTACAGAGAGCAATATTGGTTCGGGGTTTCGGGTTCGTTCGGACTTCAAATTCCGTCGGGATTTCGCCTAAGGCTCTAGCTAGGCTCTGATACCACTGTAGGGTTCCTAGGCACCCTAGTAAGGTCTCACAAGGCATCTACCATGCCCGTTTCAAAATTTTAACGTGCCGAGAAACCCTAAACTACGGATCGTTGGCTAGAAATCTAGGCGAAAAAGCTAACTAGTTAACACTTAACTACAAGATACGGAAATACAACCTTTGTAGATCCGTTTGTCCACCTCCATAGCTCCGTAACGAGGTCGTCTCCGCTGTCCAAATCCGAAATCCGGGCTCTTGCGTCGGCTTCATCGGAGAAGAAGCGGGCTAGGTCATCGACGACGTGCCGAAGATGATCTACGTCGAGGCATCGCTAAATCAAGCTCCGACTTCACCAAGTCCAAAAACTTGTGAAGAGAACACACTCTACTACTTGGCAAGAGGTAGAGGATGAAGAAATAGGAAGTGGGTAGACTTTAGAATTGGATTTCTCACTCATTTCCATCAATCACCATTGATGGAGCTTGCTTTTTCTTCATGAAAGAAGATGAAGAAGAAGAAGAATTGTTATGATAAGTTATATCAAAAAAGAAAAGAAAGTGATTTCTTATCATAAAATTAACCATGGTCAAGTGTAGAGACTAAACTAGGGTTAGTGGGAATGGTTAGGTTTAAGGATGAGATAAGAATGGTTGACTTGAACAAAGCTTCATGAAGCTTCAACTAAAGAACAAAATTAGCCACCATTCTTTTCTCTTTTTTTTATTCATTTATCAAAAATAAAAAGGATAATTAAATAAGATAAATGAATAACAAATAATAAACCCTAACCATTTCATTAACCAAGGTTTAATACTTTACACTTAACCAAAAAGGATGTATCATCAAACATGATACAAGCAAGTGCACAAAATCATATCACATATATAATGCGCACACCCGAGTGAGAAAATCCATTTAAAGTGAACCGATACTAGTTAATGCAAAGTAATATATCAAATATATAATTATGCATCAAATAATTAAATCAACACTTGATTCAATGATCCGGTCATGTCGCACACAACCGACTAGTATAGAATGTATCGGCTTATCGAATCAATCCTTGATTCGATAACTAGGTTATATCGCATACAACCATTCGACACATTCATCGCGAGAATGGAATACGGTATCACATACACGCATTATTCTCGGTCCCGCACATATCTCATATGCGCTCCTATTTCGTTACGCTTGAGCCAGGAAACCTCTGTGTAGGACTCTAAAGACTCGTCAATACGCCGGCAGCAGATGATGATCATATCAAACACCCACAAGCCGCAAGCGGTCTGCTAAACGTAACGGCCACCCGGGTATTGAGCGATCTGAAGATCGACGAGCAAGCCCGCTCACACTCCAGTGAATCCGACCAGTAACACTACCGTACAGTCCGGTCTGATCGTCTGATATGTCGCATATCTCGCCTAGGGGTGGTAAACGTCAGACCCCAATAGCTCGATAAGTCGTGTCGATATGAGGTCTATAACTGTTCGAGAAACTACTGGTAACACTTACCAGTAAATCTCAGCAACCCTGGCCAGGGATTTCCTGTTATAGCCAATCGAACACAGCGCAACATCAACCCCCTATACCGGGAGAGACGAATCCCCTCCTATCGCTCATTGCCTCCATGTGACTCGGGACTGTACCCAAAAACCACCGTTTTGCACGCCCTCTTGGACGTGGTAAGATGGAAATCAAAGCACAGTGGGAACCACACAAGACTCTATGACGATCTCGGGTCAACAGACTACTCTGTACCAGTGTCACCAGAGAACTGCCATCTGACGTGAGGTATAATACCATCTGGGAGTTCTCGGCGAGTCCGTCCAGTGTACCCAGTCTATACTGAGCACCCGTATATCATCTCTGATGTCAAACACCGATGGATATGGGATCATCCATCGCCCATCTGTATGGGTCGAGAAGGTACACGCTAGTCTACTCTGGTATATCGATGCCCCGTCTCGATACACCCTCGACTAGGGACTTTGAAGGATGTACTTATAGACTACCATGTCCCCACTAGTATGATCCGCATCATAGTCCAGGTAGTCAAGTACAGATCCTAAGGGCTTTACCAACATGTAATAGAGAGATAAACAGTATACACGTTAAGGTAAAGAGTAACCAGATAGCGTACTATCATGTCGAGCAAGAAAGTCCTCCCTATATATGTCCCAGCATCCACTACAATATACATCCAATGTACAGTAATGGCCTCTAGGGCATACATATAACTAACAATATATGTATATATATGTATATATATATATATATGTATATATATGTATATATATAAGGAAAAAGGGAAGAAAAGGCATCCAAAGGATGCGTGGAGGCAGCACCTTGGGCGCTGTACGCCCAGGTGCTGTGCGCTCAAGTGCTAGAGTGCCACGTGTCGGCACGTGGGCGCTCTGCGCTTGAGCGCTGGGGCGCAAGCGCGCCATGTGTCGGCACGTGGGTGCTTTGCGCTTTAGCGCCTGACGCTCGAGCGCATGTGCGCTACGTGTCAGCACGGGGGCGACTTGCGCTGGAGCGCTGGGCGCTGGAGCGCAAGTGCGCCACCTGTCGGCACGGGGGCGACTCGCGCTTGAGCGCTCGCGCTTGAGCGCAAGCGCGCCACGTGTCGGCACCGGGGCGACTTACGCTCGAGCGCTCGCGCTTGGGCGTGCTAGCGCGCCACATGTCGGCACGCGGGCGCTCTGCGCTTGAGCGCCGGCAAGAAAAAGAGGCTTTTAGCCTAAAAAAATTTCTCGGAAGAGAAATCAGAGAGGAGTTGGACTCCTGAGTGTGTTTTTTTTTTGGGGGTTTAGTGAAAGGGGTTCTTCTTCTTCCTCCTCTGTTAGCTGGATCTTGAAGATCAAGAGATGTGAGATCTCAAAATCTCTTCTTTTTGGGATCTAAAGACATATCCAAGTTCCCCTTTGTGGGTTTGGTGGTGAAAAACTATTTTGTTTTTGAAAAGAAAGAGTAAAACTCTTGATTTAATTCAGAAGAAAGAAGAAGGTTTGAGACCTTCAGAAAAGGGAAAGTAATACAAACCCTAGGTTTCTGAGAGAATGAAAGTATTATCCTTTTTTTATTCATCAGGTTGCCTTTTATAGGCTTACATATTTGCATATAGCCCCTTGGGCTTCACAAAAATGGTATTTTGCCTATCCCATGGCTCATGTGCCATTTCATTTTTGCACATAAGCCATGGGCTTACAAAATATTGGCTTTATGCCCATTTTGCATACATTCATGTATAAAAAATTACATAAAAATTATTTATTACATGATTTTGTTGTTGGCATGGGAAGGCTGGCCGCGGGCTCGACTTGGGCATGGGCCCGCTTGACCTGGGCTTGGGCCCACCTAGCTTGGGGGTTGACCCTGACTTTGACTCGGTCAACCGGGGTGCAAATTTTTACCCCAACAAGCTCCATCAGCCAAACTTGTATTACTTGATAAGTTGTATGGACCAGTTATTTATTTCGACCTTAGAGTTGTGCATGTTTTATTGTGGTTTGGTGGATTTGTTTTCTTTTTGAGTTTTGAGCCTTGCCCTTTGGCGTTGTATATTATTGTGCTTGGTGTGGTTGTTTCCGCCTGTTGGTATAGAGCTAGCTCCCGCTTGGGGATGCCATTTTATCGTTTGTATATATTTTACTTGTTTGTACCCGTTTGGGGCCAGTTTTTACAAAGGAGACTCTGCCGAAATTTTTGAGAAAATTGGACGTTGCTTTTAAACTTGTTTTCTACATGTTTTCCTTTACTTCTTCTTTTATATGGTTTAGATTTCTGGGCTTCGGCTTACTTAGATTACGTGGTGCCTCTAGACGCTTCGTAATTTAAGTGCCGGTTATATTCCGTACTTTCGGGTCATGACACTAAGTCATACTAATCATTACTATATTTTTAGCATACTAATTTGTATAAATCCAAAAATTCTAGTTTGCAAATTTATCCAATTTTAACACCTTTAAAACAAAATTTCACAAATTATCAACTAAACTAAGTTTTGCATGATCTAAGTTGCTAAACAACAAATTAAAATGTTAATAATGTCAATAAAACCATAATCAGATTTTAATCTCGATTATTTAATCAATTTCTAAATCCTAGTTTGCAAAATAGCATGATTATCAGAATTTTAACTAACAAATTAGCAACTAGTAACTAGATTAGGTTTTGCATTCCACTTACATCTTAATCAACTCATTAATACCATGAGTAATTGATAAAAATTCTCACTAGAATTTTATCTCACCTATATATATATCTTTTACAAAAACCTAGTTAGCAAAATTAAGCAATTTGGACAAATTAATTGTAACAATTTACAATTTAGCTTCTATATTAGGTTTAGCATTACCTAACATGTTAAACTACACATTGCATATTTAATGATGAAGTAAAAACCCTAACTTGATTTAAAAAGCCTTTCTTGAATTTTCAAGTTAGCAATTAGAACCCTAATTAAATACTGAAATTCATTAAATTGAAGTAATTAAACATCAAGTGACAATTGGTTTAAGATTATACCTCAAAAACATGAGATCAAACATGCAACTTGATCTCCAAAATGCTAACTTTGCTCCAAGATGCATGCTAGATAGGCCAAAAAATAATAGGTAGAGATTGGATTTGGATTTTGAGGTTTTATTTTAGATTTTTGATGGATTTTTGGAAGTGTTTTGAGTTGGAATGAAGTGGGGAATTTTTGAGGCAGCATGGGGGGAGGCTCGGCCAGGTATTTTTGGAGCGGGGAGAGAGAGAAATGGGTGGATGAGTATGTAGAAATTTCCACATTAAACACATCTTTTAAGTCTTATCAATAATTTCTTTATTTTCCTTTTTCTAATAACTCATTCTATGATTTTCTAGAACCCTCGTGACAACTCCAATTCATATCAAAGTAACATGTTACATTTTGTTTTAGTGTGTCATAGTGCACCATTTTGTAATTAACCCATTTCTAATTTGTAATTTACACTAATTTAATGTATAATTAAAAGCTTATGTAAATATTGAAAATTAATTAATTACGGAAAATATTTTAGTAGACTAATAGTTTATATGTGACCAAATAAATACCAAATACTAGTAATTATATAGTTAAAATAGTCGTATTTAAATCTATATTGAAAAATAATTATAGTTGAGTTTTACGAAAAATACGGTTTATTTTACCGATTATCAGAAATTCACTTAAAGGATTTTATTTATTTGTTTGTTTTTGAAACGTTACACTTGCGCACTTGTCTTTAACTTGTCGACTGTGCATTTTGAACATGCAATTATGGACCATTTTGACCTAAGACTTAGCCTAGATACCTTAAAGTAACTCACATAGTTTTAGTTTAAGGATTTTAAAGAAACTTAATTATTTTAGTCTAAGTACTTTAAAGGAAGTTTAGAAGATTTTGCCTAAGAATTTCTGTGAAGTTTCTTAACTTTGTAGTTAAGACTCCTACCGTTCGGGATTCCCCACGACTGCTGTTTTAACGCTATCTTTTTTTTCTTTTGCCTTTTCAGGTAACATGGCATATTCGTCAGACTTTGGTTATGAGCGTCCAGAAAACTTGCTCCTTGATGAGCCGACAAACTCAGAGATCTTTCGAATGATACGAGCTTACGATGCTCCGCAACAGGGTCTGCATCTATAGGTTGGATGGTACAACTAAATAATCCAGGGCTGAGTCAATTTTCAATGCGAGGCGCCCTCCGATCCTTTGGGGGCTATCCAGTACACAGGCATCCACCACCTGCTTTCACGGTGGAGGTGAAAGACTGGACAGCTTATAATAGGTTACAACTGTCTTCAGAGGGAGTAACGACACCAACACCAATAGATCTTTTAAGCCGTCGAATGAACCATGATGAGGCGAGGCCATAGGGAATACCTTACAACGTGGGTAAGATCCTAAGGTATCTAACCGGCTACGTTGGATGGGCCAGGTTTATCCTGTCAATGGAGAGGACTTTGCTGCGCACTAGGATTTATGGAGCAGTTTATGCCTCCCTGTTTGAGTACCCTAAGACCGGAACCTAGTGGGTAAAGTCTTTCTCTGAGCAGTGGAATGTGAAAACCAGCACCTTTATGATGTCTGATAGGGAGGCATCCATCTCCTTATTGGAATTCCAACATATCTCCTGCTGCCAATCACGGGTGAACATTATGAGGAGCTAGTTCCCCATGATGAGTTTGTTTTTGATGCGGGTCGGCAGCTTAAGATTTGACGGGTGATAATGTGATAGCTTTCTTGCGACCGGGCCTTAGGAAAGTGCTAACTATTTTCGAGGAGATGCACAAGGCCTCTAAAGGAGAAGGGGTTACTTTTGAGGCTTTCATTGCTAGGTTTTTGCACCCACATGTCCTAAGGGCCGATATTGACAGGCACATGGACATGAGAAATCCTTTCAGTTTATGGATGCAGGAGAAGGATCCCGCGGCGGTGGAAGAATATTTTCGTTGTAACGATCTTGAAATTTTTGTACGAAAATTTTCAAGTTAATGTACAGAATGGAGTTTGCAAGCCTGAGTATACTTTAAATGTTGTTTTTATTTAAGAACAGCAAGAAACAACTTGTAGCTCACTGCTAAAGTCTTGCACTGCTGTGACATAGCCTATGTGTTCGAATCCCATCGGCCACATATATTTTTTAAATCCTATATTTAATATATTTTTAATTCTTTTTTCAATTCCAAAACCCTAATTTTACACTATAAATACAACTCCATAACCTAGCCCTTTTCATTCTGAAATCTATTGCCAAAATTCTCAAAAAAATTCTAAGTCTAAGAAGAGTATAAATGGAGTTAGCCCTAGGTCGAATTCCGATGAGGATTCAAGACATTTCTGGCTACCCCGCGACTGCACGAAGGCTAATACCCTCATCCTCTACCTCCCCTCTCTCCTTTAACTTGTAAGTCTCATATCTCTTCTTCTCTTTCTACTATAAAACTTCTCTATTTCAAAGCATGTCGTTAAGTGGAATTATACCGACATTTGTTTCTAAAACCATTGAAAACCATAATTCTTCTTAAGAATCACTTGTACTCATGTATATACCTTACTTGTAATCATTTAACTAATATTTAGAAACCAATTTCACTCTAAAACTCCAGGTTAAATAACTTTAATTAAGATTTTACGTTTAAATACCATGAAGTTTACATACGACATGTTTTTAATTATTTTTGCTTAGCATACCTTTAGAAAACCTCACGAGGTAATGACCTACCTCTCACATACACACATCTTGACATAGCACGATTCTCTTGAACAATATTTTTGTGCAAAATACGACTTTTCATCAAAATACCTTAAACTATTAAAAACCCGGATTTCTTTAAATTGTGTTACTTAATTCTTTGCGATTGTACCTCTACAACTAATTTCGGGGAACCCGATTTGGATGGTGCAGATTATCACACATACTCAGGACTAGTAGGGCGAGATGCAAACCTCCTCACAGAGCATACAATCTCGAAAGAATTTTAATAGGATTTTTAACAAAAACGAGATTTTCTACTTAATAAATAAAATTAATTTTTAATAATTATATAAATATTATCAAATTATATATTTTTAATATATAATAAAATTCCATGTTTTCTAGAAAATAAACGAATGACAAGTTTCACTAAAATACCATCAATAATCAATACAAGTCAAACTTTACACTAAAATACCTTGAACTATTCAAGTTTCACTAATATACTACATTCTTTAAAAATTTACATCCATGAAAATCCTAAATAACATAAATAAATACTTGAGATTTATTTTGAAAGAATACTAAAAATATTTTTTCATAAAACCCCTCAAGATATATAAAATTATATTAAGGACCCTAGTAATTATTGGTTTAAGCGGGACCAATTCTCTTGAGCCTCAGGGAGCCGGAGAAAGTGGGGTCTTTCCTATTTAAGGTAGAAAACTAAAACGGGATTATCAATGGTAATTGTCTTGGAAAAAGACACAAATCCTGCCATCCATGTACAGCAGTTACCGATAACACCAAAATCTAATTCAGGATCCAAATCTGTTTAAGTGTCTGACTCAATCTGAGTCTCAGTCTAATTTATATACAATTCAAATATGAATCCAATTATAACTCCAATTCAACATGAATCCAATATACCAGACATGAACACTTGAACTTGAACATGAATACCAGAACAATATCCACATGACATGACTTGACCGAACCATGGCTACATCTTGAACTTGACTATATGACTACCATTTACATTCTGAATCGGTTTACATGAACAACCTATACTATAGTCTCGGCAAGTCTGATAACTACAAATCAATACAATACACACTACAGGGTTTTAACGGGGTAGACTGGTACGGAATGTGTTAAAAGTGGCACGATGATGGACACTAAAAGATACCTACATGAACATTTATTGATGTTGTCTCGTGGTCTTGATGGGGCCTTGTACTAGGGTTACCATAGTCCACGGGGAAAGTTGGACTCCTCTCGTATACACTGACACCTTCTGTACCAAGCTACAAACAACTATATTAGCATAGCAAACATATAATTTATCAGTTCTACTCTCTTTACTTGTCTATTCCATTCTATCTTTTGGGACTTACAGAGCGCTAGTTCCCTGACGACATTCATGTCTCTTCTTTCTTTGGAATGTTGTCAGGAGGACCCAACTCTCAGGAGATCGAGCCCAGCCAGGACGACTTGGAGCAGTTTACAGAGGAGGCATGCTTTTAGGCCTTACTTATACTATTTTCTTTTCAGTTCATATGCCACAGTTTAGGCATCGCTTTCTATCATTGTGCTTTTCTTTCAGTTGTATGTAAAGAATGGATATTAATAAAAAGTTGATGTTTATATTACATCTCGTGTCATTCTTGTGTTTTACATTTATATTGCTTATTTATGCTTAACGTGTTTACTTCTTGTAGGGTTACGGCAGCGCCCCAGCCATCAATCCGTGGCAAAACGTGGAACAAAAACTTTTAAAAACAGGTGCTAACGGAACTCTAATCGACGGATCGTACCATTAACCCTATACTAGTTCTATGAAAAGAGTTTAGAGAGGTTATACCGATCGATTCGTGTCCTTCAGTCTTCAACCTCTGTCCTAAGATCCTCGCGGCTTCCTCGATCAAGTTCGATCTCCGGTCTCGCCCGTCGAAGACGATCCACGTCGAGCATTAGTAATACGGGCCCCCGCCTCAAAACCGAAGCAACTCGGGTATCTAGTTTGCTAGCCTAGATAGCCAAGATGAAGTAGAGTGTGTTTGTGATTACTTTGTCTCAATACACCCAAGGATTCTCAACTCATGAGGGGTATGGATGGAGGTTGAAGAAGAAGCCATGGAGGAAAAAGTGTGAGCTCAAGTGAAAGGCTAAGCTAAGAAAATGTTCTCTGTTGTTTTCCTGAGTGAGTTGTGAGTTGTATTTGATTGGCAACTAAAGAAAATCCATCTCAACAAAATATCTTCCACTTGCCTCTCAAATATCTCACAACACACACCAAGAACCATCAATGCACCATGAATCACACAAGAACCAACACCATGAGTCACAAATTGCACATGCCACATTCAATGATCAAGGCCAAGACTTGAACTCATAATTTCCATCAAATAAACATTAATCCAAATGTTTAAAGCAAGAAAAAGAAATGGAAACCTCAAAAGTAAACTCATAACGAATCACAAGAATACCCCTCATCCGTATATATATACCTACATCCGTATTCTGACTGAATACGAATACAACGAGATGAAAATAATCCAATAATATAATACTGGGATACAGCTTAAACCAAAGCCCACTAGTATTATCCGTCCGATCATGCTCCGTGCACAAGTGCACGAATATGATCGAACCCTGCCATAAAACCATATGGCCTCTACAACGTTTCTCCCGAACTAGGAAACCCTCTGTGTGGGACTCTAAAGACTCATCAATACGCTGGTAATGGGTTTAACCATAAGCACGTCAGTGGCACTAGCTGTACATAACGGCTACCCAGGTATTGAGCGCTCCGCTAGGGTCGTTCAAAAGCAACAGATCGTTCAACTCGTGGTCCGTCCAGTAGGGGACCACTCGCTTCACTTGGGAGGCCGACGAGAAAACTCATCCTGAAACCCTACTGAGCCTGACAGTGACAATTTCCGTACATCCGGTCCATTCGTCTATGAGTATCGCATATCGAATTTAGGGGTGGATAAAGTCAGACCCCTAATAACTTGACATTTAGTGTTGACATGAAACCTATCACCAACTGAGAAACTACTGATTCTAGATCGGTAATTCTCGTCTACCCTGGCCGAGGATTTCTGGTGATGGCCATCCGTGCACAACGCGACATCAACCCCCAATGCCGGGAGAGACGAATCCCATGACGATTCGCTCACTGCCTCTATGTGGTTCGGGACTGTACCCAACTAAAACCTGTTTGCACGACTCCTTTGAGCCGTGGTAGGATAGTAATCAAAGCCCAGTGGGAACTTACACGAGATAAATGATGATCTCAGGTCGATAGACTAACCTGTACACATGTCACCAGGGAACTGCTATCTGACAATTGGTATAATACCAACTAGCATGTTCCCGGCGAGTCCGTCCAGCATACTCATAACCCAATGAGCAGCTGTATACATCTTAGATGAACCAACTGACACCAATGGCTTGTAAGACCGGCTACCGCCCCTCATCGGGGTCTCGATCCGTATACACCAGTCTACTCTTGGAGTATCGATGCACAGTCTCGAAACTCCCACAACTAGGGACACTTTAAGAATGTGCTTATAGACCACCCAGCTCCCACGTATATGATCGCCATCATAGTGCTGATAGTCAAGCATGAATTCTATAGGCTCTATCAACATGTAATAGTGATCTGTAATGTCACCTGAAACATGTACACGATGATAAAGATAAACCAGATAGTATACTATCATAATGAGTAAGACCGTTCTATCGGTATAGGTCCTCCCTCAATCATTACAATCACGTGCCTGCGATCCAATAATTGACTTGAGGGCACTATAGCCAACATTTCTGAGTAAATACGTCGCGTGCCTCGTCACGTCTCTTTCCCCATACACCGGGAAGCGGGGCGTGACAGATGTAACAACTCTGTTTTTATTGTACTAAAATTTTCAAGTTAATGTACAGAATAGAGTTTACAAGTCTGGGTATACTTTAAATGTTGTTTTTATTTAAGAACAGCAAGAAACAACTTGTAGCTCATTAGTAAAGCCTTACACTGCTATAATGTAGCCCATGTGTTCGAATCCAATCAGCCACATATATTTTTACTGATTTTTCTTTTAAACTTTTTGGAAGCCCAAAATTTTACGCGTGCAATACACGTAAAAATGAAAAGTCAGATAAAACAAACATATGTAAAATGTTGAGTACACAGCCGAAGACACGTGGCACCAATCCCACCCCCCATCTCCTCCACGTGGCCGGCGAGATCGGCTATAAGCCCGGCTCCAACTGTCCCCTGTGGGGAATGGCCTCCGTGTTTTGCCCACTAAACCCTTTGGCTTACCTCACTACCCCTGTTCTGTTTATTTTCCCTGCAATTATCCAAGGAATTAAAATTTAGCTTTTAATCCCATTTTTAATGCATTGTTAATTTTTTCTTCAATTCCAAAACCCTAATTTTACACTATAAATACAACCCCATACCCTAGCCCTCTTTATTCTGAAATCTATCGCCAAAATTCTCAAATATTTTCTAAGTCTAAGAAGAGTACAAGTGGAATTAGCCCTAGGTCAAATTCCGGCGAGAATTCGAGACGTTTCCGACGACCCCGCAACTCCACGAAGACTACTACCCTCATCCTCTACCTCCCCTCTCTCCTTTAAACTTGTAAGTCTCATATCTCTTCTTCTCTTTCTACTATAAAACTTCTCTTTTTCAAAACATGTCGGTAAGTGGAGTTATACCGACATTTGTTTCTAAAACCTTTGAAAACCGCAATTCTTCTTAAGAATCACTTGTACTTATGTATATACCTTGTAATCATTTAACTAATGTTTAGAAACCAATTTCACTCTAAAACTCCATGTTAAATAATTTTAATTAAGCTTTTACGTTTAAATATCATGAAGTTTACATACGACATCTTTTAATTATTTTTGCTTAGCATACCTTTAGAAAAACTCATGAGGTAATGACCTACCTCTCACATACACACATCTTGATATAGCACGATTCTTTTGAAACAATATTTTTGCAGCAAAATATGACTTTTCATCAGAATACCTTAAACTATTAAAAAGCCGAATTTATTTAGATTGTGTTACTTAATTCTTTACGATTATGCCTCTACAACCCATTTTGGGAAACTCTGTTTGGATGGTGCGGATTATTGCACATTCTCGGGACTAGTAGAATGAGATGCTGACCTTCTCACGGAGCATACGATCTCGATGGAATTTTAATACAATTTTTAAGAAAAACAAGAATTTCTATTTAATAATAAAAATTTATATTTTAATATTTATATAAATATTATCAAACCACATATTTTTAAGATATTATTAAAATTCCATATTTTCTAGAAAATAAACGAATGACAAGTTTCACTAAAATACCATCAAGAATCAATAAAAGTCAAACTTTACACTAAAATACCTTGAACTATTCAAGTTTCACTAATATACTTCATTCTTTAAAATTTACATCCAAAAAACCCCTAAATAATATAAATAAATACTGGTTTATTTTGAAAGTATACTAAAAATATTTTTCATAAAAAACCCCTCAAGTTATATTAAATTACAATAAGGACCTTAGTAAATATAGGTTTAAGCGGGACCAATTCTTTTGAGCCTCAGGGAGCCGGAGAAAGTGGGTGCTTGCCTATTTAAGGTAGAAAACTAAAATGGGGTTATCAATGGTAATTGTCTTGGAAAAAGACAGAAATCCTGCCATCCATGTACAGCAGTTACCGATAACTCCTAAACCTAATTCAGGATCCAAATTCTATTCTAAGTATCTGAATCAAGTCTCAGTCCAAATAAATCCAAATCCAATCCAAACATGAATCCAATACACCAACATGACTACTTGAATACTTGAATATGAATACTGGAACAATATCAAACATGCAACATAATTTGACTTGACCGAACCATGGCTATATCTTGACTTGACTACATGACTACTTGATATATCCTGAATCTGTTTACATGAAAAACTTAAACCATGGTCTCGGCAAGTTTGATAACCCTAAATCAATACAATATACACAACGGGGTTTTAATGGGGTATATTGGTACGGAATGTGTTAAAAATGGCATGATGATGGCCACTAAAAGACACCTACATGAACATCCTGTGCCGTTGTCCCGTGGATTTTGACGGGGACTTGTACTTACATGTTACCTTAGTCCACGGACTAAGTTGGACTCCTCTCGTATAAACTGATACATTCTGTATCAAGCTACAAACAACTACATTAGCATAACAAATACATAATTCACCTATTCTATTCTGTTTACCAATCTATTACATTCTATTTTTTGGAACTTACCGAGCGCTAGTTCGCTGACGACATTCCTGTCTCTTCTTTCTTTGTGTCACGACCCGAAATATTAGCTCGTGACCAGCACTTAAATCACACAACATCTAAATGCGTAACGTAATTCAAGTAAGCTGAAGCCCAGAAATCTAAAGCTTTTTAAGAAAATAAAGGAGGTGAAGTTTTGAAATAAAGGTATAATGAAATCAAGTTTTCTTAATGCATAGAAAAGGAACATGAAAATGCAAGTGAAATTTGGTAGTTTGAAAACGTGTTTCATCTTTTAAAAATTTGGGCAGTGCCTCCTTTGTATATTTTGATACAAAACCAAAAATACATAACAAGAATAATGGCATCCCCAAGCGGGAGCTAGCTCTTCGCCAACCGGCGGATCATAACATGGAAAGTATAAAAATAAGTATACGACGCCCAACGACGAAGATCACCACAAAAGATAAAAAAATAAGCAAGACATCAAAACCACAAGTAGCGGAAAAGCCCTCGCTCTAAGTCTCGCAACCACAATCTCACTAAGTCTCATTACTTATACAATTTACTAATTTTGATTGATAGAGTTGACTAGGTACAATGTGAAATATAAATATAAGAGTGGGTACGATACAAATGCCCCACCTACCAATGCAAAACACCAAAATGAAGCTATGTGCCAACGATGCCGCTATGGATCCATGCGGTCAACCTGCAAGAACTGTGGCATAACGGGAGTGAGTTGCCAACTCGTGAGTAGAAAAACATCTACAAGTAGAAATCGAATAAACAACGACTCCTAGGTCAACTATATCATGAAGGTAATACTATGATATCGAGGGTGACCGGGTCTGCATATGCGCCAACACTAATATCAATGTCAATCAGCATGTGGATATCATCCAACAATATGATCAATGATGTATGCATGCGGATCTCATCCAACTATATAATAAATGTATGTATGCGTGTGGATCTCGTCCACCCATATAATCAATGTATGTATACATGTGGATCTCGTCCACCACATAATCAATGTACGTATACATGTGGATCTCGTCCACGTGTCAACCAATGACACAACATCATGCATGTAAATATCATAAAAGCTTTTGCACGAAGGTATGAGGATGTAAATCAACGTGTGTCCCTCGTGACACATCAAAATCATGGAATCTGAGTGTCCAGCATCGATACTTGAAACATCATGAAAACCCGAGTTCAGCATCGACATATAAATCCTCATATCTCAGGCACCGCATCCTCAGATCGGCCCTCAATATCTCGTCTCAGGCACCGCCTACACTGGTCGGCCCTCATATCCATCTCATGACTCTGGTCGGTATCCTCCGGATAACCGACGGGTCCAAATACTATCACCGGTAGGTAGTGCCCCCCTGCCAGGCTCACCGTTTAACAATACGAGTGTTCTTGCCCCGGGGTACCTCACCGGGTCTACCATGTACCCGCAGACGGTGCCTACCGCACCTCGAATCGGGTTTCACATGCCACTCTTAGAACTGAGAAAACACATAGTGGACACACTAAAATATCATATCAAGAGAAACCAGGTTTTTAAAACAATACATAGTTTCTTTTGAAATCACCACGGTTCTCAAATCCAGAAATCTCATGAAAGCAGCAGATCTCAATGCATATAATCATAAAGCATGATGTATGCGATATATAACAGAAATGTAAATATATCCGTATATCATGCAACATATCATGACCACTCGTAAAGCAGCACGTTACTGGCATCGGCCTCCGGCTCTCTGAATACACATCACACATCTGATCCTGGGTGCAAATCTTATTGCAGCAGTGTCGTGGAAGGAATCCTGCCCAAGGTCTCTTCCGATCTCGCCTATGCCGAACTGTACGGAGGCCGGTACTCTTACATAACCTTTTCTCGTTTTCTGGACTTCTGCGTTCTCAGCACAACATTTCCTTGAAAATTAGCCGTATCCAATGCCTCTGTAGAAATATCCGATCTTTAATCTCAACGGGGAGTAATAATAGCTCGTTAGCATCTCACACGAACCTCTTGTTCCACTCGTCTTTATCATCGTCCACCTCGACGTCACGTCACATTATCTACATACTACAAAGGTTCTCGGCTACAGTAAATCCGAAGTCTCTCACACGGACTCGAAATCACAACTCGGTATCTTCATCACTCTGTGGAAGATATCTGGCCGAACACGTCCCCGGGAACTCGTCCCAACCATCGGAGAAATACTCAATACTCGTCCGTTCTCGATCAATTCATAACGCATCTGGGTGAGGTCCTCTATCCGAAGCAGATCAGCTTACTGGTCTCCTATCACATGATATCCGGACGACGTCAAACTTTTCGATCGAGTCATCGAAGCCCCAAAATTTCCCGAAGGCTCAACAGATGAGCATAGTCTAAAAATATCTGGTACATATCGCAGTACCTCAGGACCAGCTGTAGAAGGGCAAACCCAAGCCTCACTGATGGCACCGCTAAATTGCCGCAAACCATAAGGTTCAAAAGCGGTTTCATG
The DNA here is from genome assembly GCA_030015575.1 of Agapanthus africanus. Taxonomy (NCBI): domain Eukaryota; kingdom Viridiplantae; phylum Streptophyta; class Magnoliopsida; order Asparagales; family Amaryllidaceae; genus Agapanthus; species Agapanthus africanus. Next base: position 40,368,615 of record JASDDO010000018.1, on the reverse strand, counting down.
GTCATCATGTCGAGTTAGGGTTTCATTCTTCTAGAAGGTCCACAGAATCACTTGCATGTTCCTCTGAACACTTTAAACTTGGGAAAAATGGGTTTCTGACATTCGCTCAAACTTTTTAGTTTCGCCTAGACGACATGTGAATACCCTTCATCCGCATGCTAAACAATGCCTCAATCCTCCAGGAAAGAAGATACATCAACGGTCATCTCTGGATTGGTCTTCTCTAGATCTGAGTAAAACTCTCCATACTGGAAATCTTCAACTCGACTGGGCCTGCATCAGCGCATCAACCTGACGAGTCATTCTCGTCTTCAACTCGGGATGGACTAGCTATCATCTGTCGCATCTCTGCCTGGAAACTCCAGCGATCTCAGCTCGTAAGTTCTGGAAGCGATATCCTATCAATATCAGCAACAGCTGGGTTATCTGTCTGCACGGTAGACGACATCACAGTCTCTGAGGTAGGCTGTATATCAACAGTCCTCTTGCAACTGGCATCTCTAACAATGGCCCGATCATCCGGTGCAAAACCAAACACTCGCCTCAACAGGAGGTCATAACACAACACTACATCGAGACGTTCCCATATCACCATAAACACAATGGTCAGCCCTCATACCAGACGAGCTCGCCCTGACCGCAACACTAGCAGCAGCTCAAACTGCGCTCAAACCATGGTGACAGGAATCTCAATCGAGTATCGAAGAGAGCAGATCAACGGCAAGAAAGGAAACGACAGATCCAGAATGGCTACATGATCATAAGAAGGAACAACATCAATGAGAGTATGATCATAGAAACGAATAGAATCAAGGATCTCAAATGGATGTATAATCATGGGCATGAAGAGAATCATAAGTCTCAAAAATATGTATACCCTAAGCTTTCTTAAGTGGAGTATCGTATCGTAAATATGCCACGGAACATACGTACGGTACGTCACTTTACTCAAGCTACCTACTCCATCAATCAGGGTCAACCTATGAAACGAAAGTTCGGGTCAAATACCCCATGTTCAAGTCTAAGTTCCATAAGGTCAAGCCTAGGTTCCGAAATACATACCCGCCCTAGACTCCGCATAGTCAAACATAGACTCGAACCAAGATTAAACCTAGCGCTCTGATACCAACTTGTCACGACCTGAAATATTAGCTCGTGACCAGCACTTAAATCATGCAACGTCTAAAGGCGTAATGTAATTCAAGTAAGCTGAAACCCAGAAATCTAAACCTTTTTAAGAAAATAAAGGAGGTGAAGTTTTGAAATAAAGGTATAATGAAGTCAAGTTTTCTTAATGCATAGAAAAGGAACATGAAAATGCAAGTGAAATTTGCTAGTTTGAAAACGTGTTTCGTCTTTTAAAAATTTGGGCAGCACCTTCTTTGTATATTTTGATCCAAAACCACAAATACATAACAAGAAAAATGGCAACCCCAAGCGGGAGCTAGCTCTTCGCCAACCGGCGGATCACAACTATGTAAGGTATAAAAATAAGTATATGATGCCCAACGGCGAAGATCAACACAAAAGATAAAGAAATAAGCAAGACATCAAAACCACAAGTAGCGGAAAACCCCTCGCTCTAAGTCTCGCAACCACAATCTCACTAAGTCTCATTACTTATACAATTTACTAATTTTGATTGATGGAGTTGACTAGGTACAATGTGAAATATAAATACAAGAGTGGGTACGATACAAATGCCCCACCTACTAATGAAAATCATCCAAATGAAGCTATGTGCCAGCGATGCCGCTACGGATCCATGCGGTCAACCTGCAAGAACTATGACACAACGGGGGTGAGTTGCCAACTCGTGAGTAGAAAAACATCTACAAGTAGAAATCAAATAAACAATGACTCCTAGGTCAACTATATCATGAAGATAATATTATGATATCTAGGGCGACCGGGTCTGTATATATGCCAACACTAATATCAATGTCAATCAGCATGTGGATATCATCCAACAATATGATCAATTATGTATGCATGTGGATTTCGTCCAACCATATAATCAATGTATGTATGTGTGGGGATCTCGTCCACTCATATAATCAATGTATGTATGCATGCGGATCTCGTCCACCATATAATCAATGTATGTATGCATGTGGATCTCGTCCACCATATAATCAATGTATGTATGCATGTGGATCTCGTCCACATGTCAACCAATGACACAACATCATGCATGGAAATATCATAAAAGCATATGCATGAAGGTATGTGGATATAAATCAACGTGTGTCCCCCGCGACACATCAAAATCATGGAATCTGAGTGTCCGGCATCGACACTCGAAACATCATGAAAACCTGTGTCCATCATCGGCACGTAAATCCTCATATCTCAGGCGCCGCATCCTCAGATCGGCCCTCAATATCTCGTCCCAGGCGCCGCCTACTCTGGTCGGCCCTCATATCCATCTCATGACTCCGGTCGGTATCCTCCGGATAACCGACGGGTCCAAATACTATCACCGGTAGGTAGTGCTCCCTTGCCAGGCTCACCGTCTAACAATACGAGTCTTCTTGCCCCGGGGTACCTCACCGGGTCCACCATGTACCCGCAGACGGTACCTACCGCTCCTCGAATCGGGTTTCACATGCCACTCTCAGAACCGAGAAAACACATGGTGGACGCACTGAAATATCATATCAAGAGAAACCGGGTTTTTAAAATAATACATACTTTCTTTTGAAATCATCACGGTTCTCAAATCCAGAAATCTCATGAAAACAACATATCTCAATGCGTGTAATCATAAAGCATGATGTATGCGATATATAACAGAAATGTAAGTATATCCGTATATCATGCAACATGGAACAGTAATATGTACATATCGAGGGAAAACCGCTCTTTTAAATGAATCCAGTTTTTAAAATATATCATATGGTTCTCAAATCTCCAAAATCAAATGCAATATCGTATAAAGGTGCATATGTGAATATACGCAAGTATTGACGCAAAAATGTGTATGTTCGCAAGTATGGTGTACAATATGTATGTACGCAAGTATGGTGTACAATATGTATATACGCAAGTAAGGTGTACAATATGTATATGCGCCAATATGGATGTACAAGTGGTATATACGCAAGCATGAGTGTACAATATGTATGTATACCAATATGGATGTACAAGTGGTATATACGCAAGCATGAGTGTACAATATGTATAAGTGCCAATATGGATGTACGAGTGGTATATATGCAAGCATGAGTGTACAATATGTATGTGTGACAATATGGATGTACGAGTGGTATATACGCAGTATGAGTGTACAATATGTAGATCATGATGCAGCAACCCTACAGTGTAGTGATATGGAAATTATCAATGATGAAGTGTGTGAGCCGGCAAATCTGTCCACGTGTAACATACATATCATCGATAATGGTGTAAGTGTACTAGCACAGGTATAAGTACTGCAATGCGAATAACATGAATGCATCAAAAGGTAAATCGTCAGCTAAAAGCTATAAGGTATACATATCTAACATGATCGAGTCAGTGAATCTATCAATCGGCATACAGCCTCACAACATCGTGTACGGTATAATCCATTATACGACATCCTCTAGTCAAGGGTATGGATCAAACATCAAGTCAAACTTATCAGGTACGGAAAATTATCGTACGGCGGCATTAAGCTATCAAGGATCCTATCAACCTATAAGACGAGTAGGGTACGGACCTAACTTCTTGTACGACTATCACTCACGATTCACACACATAGAAATATCTTTATATACCTATGTCCCAGGTCACATCCGCAACAATCTCATATCAGGGGACCGGCAGGGTATAAATCATCTCAATCGACTCGCATCCGTATACCAACATATCATCAAATCATCATGCCACGTCATATATTCTTTTCATCGCATTTATGTCCCACATCAAGTCAAATTTACAAATACATTCTACCTTTACTATAAGCATATGTAGCTAATCTAACATACACACCCGAACCATTCAAACAGTTTTTGAAAGATGCGAATCGTAGTTTTGAAAGTAGGGGCTATGGTGTTTTTAAAGAAAAGATATCATTTGAAAATCCGTAACGTCCCTCAAGGTATCTGTTTAAAAGATGCATACGATTCTTCAGTTTGGAAATAGGTATGGTTCGGATGACACATCTACGTCGACTATCTAGTCCTATAGTACCCTAAACGGCAATATCATCAAACGTCATCCTCAAATTCCGTCACCACATACTAGCCGTATCAAAACACTTCTAACTATCCTTTAGTTTATAATATGGTTTCACTAACAATCTTTTAATTCTAACCCTAATTTCCTAATATAGGTTTTCTTAACCATATGCAACTAATCGGTTTCCACCAAAACTTTGCGGGGGTGCTATACGCCATCCACCCGAATTCCCCTGTAGATATAGATCTACTCACCTTGATTCTCGATTGCCGAAGTCGCTGACGCCACGCTCCGTCGCCTCCGAATCCACATGAGGATACCCAAAAATAATAAACGATCGCAATCGCTATTAACATCAAGTCCGGAAACCAAACGGCACACGGATCACCTATAGGTTAGAACCTATATCCACGTATGCAAAACCAACAAATTACCCCTTAGTCGTTGATGTAAAAACATTCAACAACCAAAAACAAATCCAAATATCAAAACTCATCATTCAAAATACGGAAAATATATCCAAAATCACACTAATGTGCTCCCAGATTTTGACTCAGGCCAAATGGAGTTGCACAAACAAATCTAGGGTGTTGTACATGGTGTATATGACCTACTGGATCAACACCGATATCAAATGCCACCAAGTGGCCTGCCACCTACCCACAAAATCCGGCCTCCTCAGCCCCTTAGGATCCTCTGGGCTTCGTCTCGTCAAGGCGGTCTCCAAGTACTCTAATTTGGTCCCTGGTGTTGTTTTCTTTCCTAAAAAATTTCCCGGGTTGCTCCAGATTACCCTGCACACCCTATATGCTCACAAAACCGACATGAACAAAATCCTAAATCCGTATTTTGGTTTCTATACTAAATTCCAGGTCTTTCAACAGCCACTAGAGTTCACTAATTTCCCACAATCACCTAAATTCTCTCTAGAGATTTCTATCTTCACAACCACCAACCCAATTCAACTTCTAAACTATCTAAAACATAAGAAAACTTAAACTAACTAAATGGAAATGATTATACCTCATGGATGTCACTTAAGCAAATCCTAGAAGTCCCAATGTTTTCAAAATCCCACTTTACTTGGTCCATTGCGATGAGGGTGAGGAGGTGATCATTTTTTTTGAAAGGGGTATAGGGTTTTGACAAGGTTTTGGAGGTGATTTTTGGGGTTGTAGGTGGAGGGAAGGGAGCTTGAGGAGGATGAAGAAGGAGTTGAAAATGGTGGGGGAAAGGATAATGAGGTAGCCCCTCTCTTTCTCTCAATTATTCTCACTCTCTCTCTCCAAGCATGCTTATTCTCATCATTGTGTCCTCTTTCTCTCCAAATCATTATTACTCCTTTTTCCTTTTCCTTTCTCACCAAAAACACATACACCCAAATAAAACAACACAAATGAAATAACATGTAACATGTCATGGTGCACTAACCATGAAAAACTGTAGAAACATGGATTTGGCTTAATCGCGATTAGCAGTGCACTAATCGGGTTTTATCCAAATTGCACATAATAAATTTTAAAAATACAAAATCCTTTAAATATATTTTTAAATGAATAAATCATTTTAGTTTCCATTTATTTCACAATTATTGGTATATATTTATACTCTTTTTGGAAAACCCCAATTTCGCAAATCGGGCAGTTTTCGGGAAAAAATATTATGTTAATATTAAATTCCAAAAATAATATTTTATATTTTCTGAAATGTTACAATATTCCGCCTTAAATAAATTCGGTCCCCGTATTTAAATTTATATCCCCAAAATCTAAAACATTTCCATAATCAACTCAAAACAACGGGGCTTCGAAATCATGGAAGATATAGAAATAACACAGCACATCGCGTGCGCCTGAAAACGAGTATAAAACTCAAAATCGAACTCCATCAAGCGTCACGCAAATCATCGGATTTGCACACATATCCTTGGAGATGCAATGAAGATACAGATCTCAAATCCACTACTGAAATCCAATATACACTAGTCAAATACTATAGTACGTGTATAGTACGCATCTTTGGAAAACTTTCAAGAACTAAATAAAACTCATGAAAAAATCTTTTCTAAATCGCCGCGTGAATGTGTAACTCACGGCATAAGTGACGGACGCTCATTTTAAAATAATATTATATGTCCATATATGTTTTCCTAAATACACGTTCCGTCGTTTTCAAAATATCCCAAAAGGTTTCCTTTATAAACGTTCGTGTCGCCCACGGACACGTAGGAAATAACGAGACTATAGCTCTTTTTCAAAAATCTCTTGGTAAACTTTTAATGCATGCAAGGTACTCAGGTACTGTCCTCGGATCAGTCATGTTCGGCTACTACATAACATAGTGCCCATCATGAAAACAAAGTGTCAAAAGTAAAATCAGCCTCAAAAGGTGTATCTAACCATCACGTGCGTCTGGTGCGCACGAAAATCAAATCCAAATACACATGCTACAATATGCACAAAAGAAAAACTAAGTGCAATGGGTGTGCACGAAAACATCTGTCTAGTGCAACGGGTGTGCACGACAATAATATCAAGTGCATCTAGAGTGCACGAAAATCTCAATCCAGTGCAACTAACGTGCACGAAAAAAAATCCAAATCGAGTGCATCCGGTGTTCACAAAATCACTTCTCATATCATGCGCCCAATATGCGCGAAAATCCAAATCAAGTGCATCCATCATGCACGAATGAAATCTAAATCAAGTGCATCAAACATGCACAAATAAAAGCTAAATCAAGTGCATCCATCATGCACGAATAAAAGCTAAATCAAGTGCATCCATCATGCACGAAAGAAATCTAAATCAAGGGTATCGAACATGCACGAGTAAAAATCCCACTCAAGTGCATCCGATGCGCACAAAATCCAAAATCAAGCGCCTAATATGCGCAAAAATCCAACCCAAGCGCGTCGGGTCCGTAAAAGCATATAGTGCAGTAGCATGCACGAAAACGAACGACAAGTGCCAACGCGCACGAAAACACAAATCGGATAACACAAATGCTCAAAAACATAAATTGGTGCAGCAATGTACGGAGTATAAATCTAGCGCAAGCAATGCACAAAATACCGATCTGGCGCAACCAATGCACAAAACATAAATCCAGTGCAACAAATGCACGAAAGGAAAATCTAGTGCAACAAATGCACGAAACACAAATCCGGTGCATCCAGGGCACGAAATACAGTGCATAAATGCATAAATACAATTCTGGTGCATCAAGTACACGAAATACAAGTACGGTGTATCCAGTGCACGAAATACAAATACAGTGCATCCAATGCATGAAATACTAATACAGTGCATCCTGTGCACAAAATACCGATCGATAACTCAAATGCGTAAACAGCAACACTGAGTGTACTAAGGTGTATAAAATCATAAACGCATGCAAATGCGTGCACAAAACACATATCAATGCACAGCAAGTACATATAAGCTATACCGAGTGCAAAAATCAAATCGAGTGCGTACCACACGCACAAAATCAAACCAACTGTATGGAATCCAAGAAATCATAAACATGTGCAGCCAAGACAGAAAATCAATATCAAGTGCAATAGATATGCACAAATCATAACCCAACACAACGGCGTATAAAACATATATCAAGTGCAATACTATGCACAAAATGTAAATACCCAGCAGGTGCAGCCATGGTGCACGATAACCAATATCATGAAACTCAATCATCAAAACTCAAATCCAAGCTATATAAGCGTGATACTCGGATCACAAACGCAAATCGCAATTAATGACATCGAGGTACACCTCCTGCAATGTCGAAAAATGTCGGTATGCCCAAAACTGGCAAAGCAAGAACACCCGCTTGCCTCCTGTTCATTTTCTGGTGTCTCTATCTCTGGGTCCTCATTTTCTCCTCGGATTACCAATCTCTCAATCCATCGGCTCATCGGCCCGGTCAGGTGCTAACGGAAATGATTCCGCTCTGGCACTTCTCTAGTCATCTCTCGGCCAATTATCATGACCACTTGTAAAGCAGCACGTTACTGGCGTCGGCCTCTGGCTCTTTGAATACACGTCACACATCTGATCCTGGGTGCAAATGTTATTGCAGCAGCGTCCTGGAAGGAATCCTGCCCAAGGTCTCTTCCGATCTCGCCTATGCCGAACTGTACGGAGGCTGGTACTCTTACATAACCTTTTCTTTTTTTCTGGACATCTGCGTTCTCAGCACAACATTTCCTCGAAAATTGGCCGTATCCAACGCCTCTGTAGACATATCTAATCTTTAATTTCAACGGAGAGTAACAACAGCTCGTCAGCATCTCACACGAACCTCTTGTTCCACTCGTCTTTATCATCGTCTATCTCGACGTCACGTCACATTATCTGCGTACTGCAAAGGTTCTCGGCTACAGTAAATCCGAAGTCTTTCACACGGACTCGAAATCTCAACTCGGTATCTTCATCACTCCATGGAAGATATCTGGCCGAACCCGTCCCCGGGAACTCGTCCCAACCATCGGAGGAATACTCAATACTCGTCCGTTCTCGATCAACTAACAACGTATCTGGCTGAAGTCCTCTATCCGAAGCTGATCGGCTTACTGGTCTCCTATCACATGATATCCAGACGACGTCAAACTTTTTGATCGAGTCATCGAAGTCCCAAAATTTCCCGAAGGCTCAACACCTGAGCGCAGTCTAAAAATATCTGGTACATGCCGCAGTACCTCTGGACCAGCCGTAGAATGGAAAACCCAAGCCTCACTAATGGCACCGCTAAACTGCCGCAAACCTTAAGGTTCAAAAGCGGTTCTATGGTCATCATATCGACTTAGGGTTTCATTCTTCTAAAGGGTCCACAGAATCACTTGCATGTTCCTCCGAACACTTTAAACTTAGGAAAAATGGGTTTCTGACACTCGCTCGAACTTTTTAGCTTCGCCCAGCCGACATGTGAATACCCTTCATTCGCATGCTAAACAATGCCTCAATCCTCCAGGAAAGACGATACATCAACGGTCATCTCTGGATCGGTCTTCTCTAGATCTGAGTAAGACTCTCCACACTGGAAATCTTCAACTCAACTGGGCCTGCATCGGCGCATCAACCTGACGAATCATCCTCGTCTCTCAACTCGGGATAGATTAGCTATCATCTGTCGCATCTCTGCCTGGAAACTCCATCGATCTCAGCTCGTAAGCTCTGGAAGCGATATCCTATAAATCTCAGAACAACTGGGTCATCTGTCTGCACGGTAGACGACATCAAAGTCTCTGAGGTAGGCTGTACATCAACAGTCCTCTCGCAACTGGTAGCTCTAACAATGGCCCGATCATCCGGTGCAAAACCAAACACTCGCCTCAATAGGAGGTTACAACACAACACTACATCGAGACGTTCCCATGTCACCATAAACACAATGGTGAGCCCTCATACCAGACGAGCTCACCCTGACCGCAACACTAGTAGCAGCTCAAACTGCGCTCAAACCATGGTGACAAGAACCTCAATCGAGTATCGAAGAGAGCAGATCAATGGCAAGAAAGGAAACGATAGATCCAGAATGGATACATGATCATAAGAAGGAACAACATCAATGAGAGTATGATCATGGAAACAAATAGAATCAAGGATCTCAAATGGATGTATAATCATGGGCATGAAGAGAATCTAAGTCTCAAAAATATGTATACCCTAAGCTTTCTTAAGTGGAGTATCGTATCGTAAATATGTCGCGGAACATACGTACGGTACGTCACTCTACTCAAGCTACCTACTCCATCAATCAGGGTCAACCTATGAAACGAAAGTTCAGGTCTAATACCCCCTGTTCAAGTCTAAGTTCTGTAAGGTCAAGCCTAGGCTCCGAAATACATACCCGCCCTAGACTCTGCATAGTCAAACATAGACTCGAACCAATGTTAAACCTAGTGCTTTGATACCAACTTGTCACGACCCGAAATATTAGCTCGTGACCAGCATTTAAATCACACAACGTCTAAAGGTGTAACGTAACTCAAGTAAGCTGAAACCCAGAATTCTAAACCTTTTTAAGAAAATAAAGGAGGTGAAGTTTTGAAATAAAGGTATAATGAAATCAACTTTTCTTAATGCATAGAAAAGGAACATGAAAATGCAAGTGAAATTTGCTAGTTTGAAAACGTGTTTCTGTTAGTTATATGTATGCCCTAGAGGCCATTACTATACATAGGATGTATATTGTAGTGGATGCTGGGACATATATAGGGAGGACTTTCTTGCTCGACATGATAGTACGTTATCTGGTTACTCTTTACCTTAACGTGTATACTGATTGTCTCTCTGTTACATGTTGGTAAAGCCCTTAGGATGTGTACTTGACTACCTGGACTATGATGCGGATCATACTAGTGGGGACATGGTAGTCCATAAGTACATCCTTCAAGGTCCCTAGTCGAGGGTGTATCGAGACGGGGCATCGATATACCAGAGTAGACTAGCGCATACCTTCTCGACTCATACAGATGGGCGATGGATGATCCCATATCCATTGGTGTTTGACATCAGAGATGATATACGGGTGCTCAGTAGAGACTGGGTACACTGGACGGACTCGCCGAGAACTCCCAGATGGTATTATACCTTACGTCAGATGGCAGTTCTCTGGTGACACTGGTACAGAGTAGTCTGTTGACCCGAGATCGTCATAGAGTCTTGTGTGGTTCCCACTGTGCTTTGATTTCCATCTTACCACGTCCAAGAAGGCATGCAAAACGGTGGTTTTTGGGTACAGTCCCGAATCACATGGAGGCAATGAGCGATAGGAGGGGATTCGTCTCTTCCGGTATAGGGAGTTGATGTTGCGCTATGTTCGATTGGCTATAACCGGAAATCCCTGGCCAGGGTTACTGAGATTTACTGGTAAGTGTTACCAGTAGTTTCTCGAACTGTTATAGACCTCATATCGACACGACTTATCGAGCTATTGGGGTCTGACGTTTACCATCCCTAGGCAAGATATGCGACATATCAGACGACGAGACCGGACTGTACGGTAAGTGTTACTGATTGGATTCACAGGAGTGTGAGCGGGCTTGCTCGTCGATCTTCTGATCGTTCAATACCCGGGTGGCCGTTACGTTTAGCAGACCACTTGCGGCTTGTGGGTGATTGATATGATCATCATCTGCTGCCGGCGTATTGACGAGTCTTTAGAGTCCTACACAGAGGTTTCCTGGCTCAAGCGAAACGAAATGGGAGCGCATATGAGATATGTGCGGGACCGAAAATAATGCGTGTATGTGATACCGTATTTCATTCTCGCGATGAATGTGTCGAATGGTTGTATGCGATATAACCTAGTTATCGAATCAAGGATTGATTCGATAAATCGATACATTGTTTACTAGTCGGTTGTGTGCGACATGACCGGACATTGAATCAAGTGTTGATTTAATAATTTAATGCATAATTATATATTTGATATATTACTTTGCATTAACTAGTATTGGTTCACTTTAAATGGATTTTCTCACTTGAAGTTCACAAGTTGTATATGTGATATACTTTTGTGCACTTGATTGTATCATGTTTGATGATACATGCTTACTTGAGTTTGTGTAAAGATTAAACCATGGTTATTTAAATGGTTAGGGTTTCGTTTTTCATATCTATTTATTCATTTATTTATTTATTTCTTTATGGAAAAGATAATGAAAGAAAATGGTGGCTTAATTATTATTTTGTTTGATTTTGAAGCTTCATGAAGCTTTGACTAAGTGACCATTTTGTCTCATGCTTAACCCTAACCATTCCACATAACCCTAGTTCATTCTCTACACTTGACCATGGTTATTATTATGATAAGTATTCTTTTTCATTTTCTTTTTAATTAACTTATCATAATATTCATCTTCTTCTTCTTCTTCTCCTTCAAGAAGAAGCTTACCTCCATTAATGGCAACTTGAGAAAATGAGTGAGAAATCCAATTCTAAAGTGAACCCACTTCCTATTTCTTCATCCTCTACCTCTTGCCAAGTAGTAGAGTGTGTTTTCTTCACAAGTTTCATGACTTGGTGAAGTGGGAGCTTGATCTTGTGATGCCTCGACGTAGATCATCTTCGGCATCGTAGTCGATGACCTAGCCCGCCCATATCTCCGATGAAGCCGACGCTAGAGCCCGGGATTCCATTTGGACAGCGAGGAGACTTCATTACGGAGCCGTGGAGGTGGAGGACCGGATCTACAAAGGTTGTATTTCCGTTCTTTTAGTTAAAGTAGTTAACTAGTTGCTTTTGTCACCTAATCTCTAGTCAACGATCCGTAGTCTAGGGTTTCTCGGCACCGTAAAATTTCAAATTGGCATGGTTGATGCCTTGTAAGAGCTCTAGTGTGTGCCTAGGAACCCTACAGTGGTATCAGAGCCTAGCTAGAGCCTTAGGCGATACGTAGACGACGTTTGAAATCCGAACGAACCCGAAACCCTAATACAAAATGCTCTCTGGAAATTTTCTAAAAATTTGGATTTTTGTCAATTAAAAATTCGCAGAAAATAGAGCAGGAAATTATAAGGATTACTGCAGAAAACGAAACCCTAATTCCACTGTAGCGCCGCGGAACCGCGGCAATAGCTTCATTTTGCGGCGGTTCCGCAGCCGTTTGTGCTGATTAGGGATTTGTTTTGATACAGTAATGCCCGTATCTGTTTCCTCTGTTCTCTGGGAAGTTTTAATCTGCACTCAAGAGTTGAGTTTTCTGGGGTTGTTTTGGGGATTCGATGATTCGATCGGATTATCAGATTTTGTCTATGTGGATTCCGGATAATTTTTGAATATGTTAAAAAGTTCGACCGGATATAAATACCCAATTTTTCCCCTGTCGGGAAATTTTCAAGTGTTGGATCTTTCCGTAGTTTAACGACGTTCTAAGTAGTGCAAGTAACGCGATGGTCCCTCTAGAAGACAACAAACCTTAACTCATTATGTGACCGTCTTGAACTGCCCTTTGAACCTTCGGGTTTGGGGCAGTACGGCGTGCCACATGTGAGGCGTTGGCTTGACCCTTCTACGGCTGGACCGTTGGTACTGAGGCACGAACTGAATGTTTTAGACTTGTTTCATGTGTTGATCTGTTTCGGGAAAACTTGGGTGTTTGAATGTTCGATCGGAAAGTTTAACATTTTCTAATTATCTGGAATGTGATACAATAATTGGAATTCACAAGTAGTTATGAGATAACTGAATGAATGTTGTAAATCTAGCGGTTTAGTCTCACTTGATCGGTTGCCACGGAATTTTGATGTGATCAAAAGTCCGTCGCAATCATGTAGCGTACGCGGATATTCGCCGGTAAACTTAATAGACAGCCTCACTCCATAGCCCCGACCAAGTGACTGTAGGAGAACCCTGTCGCCGAAAGCATCCGTTCGGGTGCTCGCGGCAGCGGTGTTCCGTCTTGGTGCACTTCATCGACGGCATCGGGGGTGCGGCCGTCTACTGAAGTTTGCGACGAGCATTCGATCAGGATGTCGGGAATCTTGTTGAATTGCCCGACTTGATATTGAAAAGTGTTTTCGATAATGAGACTGAAATGCGGGGTTTATAATTGTTAGGCATGCGATGTCTAAGAAATTCATTTGATTAAGCATGCGATGTCTATGCAGGCTGCGGATTCCAACTGTTGTAGTTTTACACTTTCTTTTCTGTGACCATAAGTGTAATATGTGATATCGCCGGTTTCGTTGCTATATGTCAACGACAATTGGGATGGACATATTTACTTACGTTGATGACATGTGATGTTATGTGTTGCTGGATATGTTATATTGGATCGTCGTGTTTGAATAGCCGGGGGTTTTTATGTGAGATGAGTGTTTTTATTTTTCATTCATGTAAAAACTTGTATGTAATATTCTTTTATTGGGGCACTTCCAGGTTGCGGATGTTGTCACCATTTGTATATTATTTACTTTTCCGCACTAGGATAGACCCAAGGAGGGGAGCACAAGTAACCGGGTTCTGGAGTCCAGTGGGAGACCAACTCGAGGAGTCGAGTCCGGGTCTCCTAACTCTAGAATTGGTAGGGTTGCTTGCCGCTCTCGTAGGGGTCTAGGGGTGTGGGTTTGGCTATTCATCACGACCGTGGAATCCGTGTTTTATACTGGCTCGTATTGAAAATACGGACCTCCTAGTATATCCAATATTTCATATGATTCTTCTACTGCGATATCTGTGATGTGATCATGTGATATGTTCTGTGATGGATACTTTATATAGTATATATGATATATTATATATGCGTTACTTATGTTTTACACCCGCGCTAGCCCTGCCCCGCTCTGCCGTTAGTTACCTAACCTAACGGTGCACGAGGGGACATCGAGGCGAATGCGGATGGCATAAGTGTACGTCGTATTTATCTGTGATGTTTAGGTACTTAAATGATGGGACTTCATTAATGTGATTAATGAAATAAAAGAAACCTAAAGATATTGTAGAATCGAATTTCAAAAATAAAACAGGTAGCTAAGGTTTTTGCTTTGCATAGCGGTATATGAGATATATCCTGCACCTTATTCGATAAGGAAAGGACCGAGATCCCTTCACCGGGAGTGACTCCTTTAGCACTAACTGGCAGATGCTACACACTCGGTTTGTCTTTTGATTGCTTTTAAGTGTTTTTGCTTTGCACAGTGATATATATAATATATCCCGCACCTCATTCGACGAGGAAAGGACCGACGATCCCTTCACCGGGAGTGACTCCTTTAGCAAAACTAGAAAAGCCTAAAAAACACTCCATTTTTAAAATCATTTGATTCTACAAACGATATCAAGTTCATTACGCAATAGGTTTTCAGAAAAACCTGTCGTAGCCCTCCGTCATTTCAGATAAGTAGTAGTTAGTATTCGTGCTGCGTTTGTTGGCCTTTGTCAAGGCGTAGTGTGCGGTAGCTAACTGGTGCTTATCTGCTTATGCATATGATGCAGATTGGGTTAGGGTAGTCGTGCGATCTTGTTGGCCTTTGTCAAGGGCCGTGCGGGTGGGTTTAATTCAATCAGGAAATGACGGGTTGAACTTGACTAGCATCCTATGGTTTGTTGGTCTTTGTCAAGGTCATAGGAGGTTAGGGGCAAAATATTATCGGGAATTTCAAGTGTTGAAATTTGCAATGAGATTGCATACCTTCTATGAGATAGTTGGATCCCGATACCCACTGCGAGTAAGAGTTACTCCTGGGAGAGTTTTACACATTACAATTAGCCGATCAAGTAGGTGTCTAGAAAGGTGTCAACGATGTTACACCTCTGGGAAAACGAGGTTTACATTAATTAGGTTCGTGCGAAAGCATGGGGGACCTCCCTTAAAGTACCAACACTGGCCTGGCTGAAAGATTGGCGAACTTGTAGTGTGTAATTAATCCCGGCTGGTCTTTCCTTTTAGGGTTTGAAGGAAGATTTGATAAAAAGCAGTGGGAGCCATCCTGATTAGATAAAATAATAACCAATCTGATCTTGCAAGAGCATACGCTGAGTGTTTTCTTCTCTCTCTCTCCTGGTAGCGACCATATCACGCCTTAATCAAGATAATAATACGGAATATTGACCGAACCCGCTTGTTATACTGAGCTGGGGAACGTTGGTCCCACTCCAACTTATAAATGTTATAAGACAGAGCAGGAAATTGGGGAATACCAGATTTCCCGTGCCGCCCAAACGAAGTAAGTGCATACTGATGCATCATCTTCGGGTGTGTTCATTACAGAGAACTGTTTCTCAGTATCCTTTACGTCCTGGGTATGTGATACCAGATCAGGATCCCGCATATGTAATTTGTTACATGGGCTACAGAAAGGTAAAGAACTGAGAACGGGTGATAAGTTTCATGAGGCAGAAAACGGGGCAAGTGTTGCAGCCAAGTCTGTTGGTCACTGTCACCCTGTATTACCAATACATTGATTCTGAACGAATGTTATTAGATACCGAACCTGATATACAAAATCATATCAGTCTCTTTATTAGTAAAGAAATGATAAAATTCTGTATTGTTGGATAATGTTTTGAACATTTCCTACATCAAAAGTTGATCGGTTCAGGCACGTTATCTAAAAGCATTGATGTTCTAAATCAAACTACAGTTCTTAGTATACAGAACACACATACAAGAGGAAGAGTTCAGAAATGAACAAATCCTTCTTGAGGCATTGTAGACTAGGTCATATCAATGCGACCCGACTAGCTGAAGTTACATTAAGATGCATATTTAGATCAGTTTGAATTTACATCTTGTGAAACTTGCCAGTCATGTCATAAAGATATAATGACACCAGCTCTGTTTATTGGAAACAGAGAAAGAGTTAGTGAACTCTTGGGACTGATACATGATGATGTATGTAAGGTCCCCTGTCTACACATGCCAGGACTGATTCTTTATACTTCATTACGTTCTCTGATGATCTCTCAAGATTCAGACATATGTTCCTGTTGAAACACAAGTCCGAACCTTTTGAGATATTCACGGAATATAAGTTAGAAGTAGAGAACCAAAATACGGGTATAAGTATTATGTCCTTTGATGAGATCAAGGAGGAGAATACTTGAGCACGGAATTCCTGGATTATTCTAAAGGAGAATGAGATTCTCTCTCAGCATTACTCCTTCGTATACACCATTGCACGATGGTATATCGGGGTGGAGCAGATACACCCTATTTGATATGGTGTGCTCTATGATGAGTACTACTGAGTTACCTATTTCCTTTTGGGAGTTATGCACTTGAGAAGCTGCATACCTATTGAATAGGGTTCAAATCAAATCAGTTGCCTACCACTTCATATGTGATATGGAAAGGGAAGAGCCCATGTCTTAAGCTAGTTAAGATTTGGGGTTGACCGGCCTATGTCTAAAAGCAAAATCCGGACAAACTCGAGGCAAGATCTGTTATGTACAACTGGAAAGGTTCCAGCTATACAAACTACAGCAGATGATTTGGTAGAACCAAAGGATTCAGTAGATTCCAACGAACCTCAGCCTCTCCGCCGATCTAGTAGGGTTCCTCACCCACCTGAGAGATACTTCGGTTCCTCTATGAAAGTGGGAGCGAGGATTGCATCATGAGATGATGCCCCAACTAGTTTCGAGCTGGCCATCAGGAGTGGGACTCTGTAAGAATGGCTGGATGCTTAGTGATCTGAGATGGAATCCTTATACACCAACAAAGTATGGACTTTGGTTGCTATATCTGAAGGGTTAAATCCCCATCAGGAGCAAGTATATCTTGAGAAGATTACTTGGTGTATATGGAAAAGTTGAGACTTTCAAAGCTAGACTTGTTAAAGGTTTTTCGTCATCGACCAGGCGTGGATAATGATGAAACCTTTTCCAGTGGCTATGCTTAAGTCCATCCAGATCCTACTTGCCACGGCTAAATACCATGAGTACGATATCTGGCGGTTGGGTGCCATGACTGCTTTTCTAAATGATGTTTTGGAAGAGAGCGTCTATAAGTACACAGCCAGAGGGCTTCGTAGACAGTGGGAGCAGCGAAAACGTGTACAGGATGCTTTATAGGATAAAGCAGGTATCGCGGAGTTGGAACATCTGTTTTGATGTGTTAGTCAAAGAGTTTGACATCATCAAAATGGTAGATGAACCTTGTATATACAAAAAGGTAGTAGGGAGTATGGTGACGATCCTCGTAGAGTACGTGGATGACATACTCTTGATAGAGAAGGAGTTTCCTATGCTACGCTCGATCAATCTCCGCTTATCATAATGATTCTCCATATAGGATCAAAGTGATACCTACTAAATCCTAGGTTTTGGATCTATGAGATAGATCTAAATGGATATTAGGACACTCACTAGTTGTAGTGAGATGGTATCAGCTGATCCTGGGGAGAATCACTGGAAGTGTTCCAGAGTGATAAGAACGACTGAATGTCAGTCACAGGCATTGTCTTTACCCTCAGTAAAGGGACGGTATGTTGGAAGGGTTCCAAGCTAGATACCGTGGCATACTAGACGATAAAGGCTGGATACATCACTACTTAAGATGCTACCAAAGAGGCTGTTTGGGTGTATATAGGTTCATGAGATGAACTACGTTCCTCCTATTGTGTGACAATGGAGTTGCGGCTTATGCCAAGGAACGCCGGTCCCAACAGTGATCCAGTCATATTCTAAGGCAGTATCACCTGATCATGGAGATGGTTGATCTCCAGTCTGATCAAGGTTAGGAGAACAGACTCAGAGGACAACACGGCGGATCCACTCACAAATGCCTTTTCCCAGAGAGAGACTTTTATGGGATGGTTGAGTATGAGATACTACAACCACTGCTATCAGATGGCCCTAGTGCAAGTGGGAGATTGTTAGTTATATGTATGCCCTAGAGGCCATTACTATACATAGGATGTATATTGTAGTGGATGCTGGGACATATATAGGGAGGACTTTCTTGCTCGACATGATAGTACGCTATCTGGTTACTCTTTACCTTAACGTGTATACTGATTGTCTCTCTGTTACATGTTGGCAAAGCCCTTAGGATGTGTACTTGACTACCTGGACTATGATGCGGATCATACTAGTGGGGACATGGTAGTCCATAAGTACATCCTTCAAGGTCCCTAGTCGAGGGTGTATCGAGACGGGGCATCGATATACCAGAGTAGACTAGCGTATACCTTCTCGACCCATACAGATGGGCGATGGATGATCCCATATCTATTGGTGTTTGACATCAGAGATGATATACGGGTGCTCAGTAGAGACTGGGTACACTGGACGGACTCGCCGAGAACTCCCAGATGGTATTATACCTTACGTCAGATGGCAGTTCTCTGGTGACACTGGTACAGAGTAGTCTATTGACCCGAGATCATCATAGAGTCTTGTGTGGTTCCCACTGTGCTTTGATTTCCACCTTACCACGTCCAAGAGGGCGTGCAAAACGGTGGTTTTTGGGTACAGTCCCGAATCACATGGAGGCAATGAGCGATAGGAGGGGATTCGTCTCTCCCGGTATAGGGAGTTGATGTTGCGCTGTGTTCGATTGGCTATAAACGGAAATCCCTGGCCAGGGTTGCTGAGATTTACTGGTAAGTATTACCAGTAGTTTCTCGAACTGTTATAGACCTCATATCTGTTAGTGTATATGCCCTAGAGGCCATTACTGTATCATACTGGTTTGTATATTACTTAATGGATGCTTGGGATATTCACCTTGTATATACAATCTTGCTCAAAATAGTAGTATGCTACTTGGTTTGTTTCTACTTCAATGTGTACATGTGTTTATATTTTGTATATCGCCTATACACATTAGTGGAGCCCTTAGGATCTTTGCTTGATTACCAGCGATGTGATGGCCGTCACACTAGTGGGGCTGGGTAATCTATAAGCACATCCTTATGCAGGTCCCTGGTCGCTGGACTATCGAGACAGGGCATCGATACTCCGGAGTAGACCAGCGCATGCGCTTCTCATCCCAGTGTGGGAGACGGTCTGTCCCACAGCCGTCAGTGCGTCGTACTTGAGATAGTATGCGGGTGCTCGTTAGGTTACGGGTACACTGGACAGGACTCGTCGGGAACTGACTAGTTGGTATTATACCTATCGTCAATTATCAGTTCCCTGGTGACATGAGTACAGCTTAGTCCGCTGACTTGACACTGTCACTTCGCCTCGGGTGTGTTCCCACTGTACTTTGATCACTACCCTACCACGGCTCAAAGGAGTCGTGCAAACAGGTGGTGGTTGGGTGCAGTCCCGAAGCACTTGGAGGCAGTGACGGTTAGACAGGATTCGTCTCTCCCGGTATTGGGGGTTGACATCACGCTGTGTCTAGGAGAGCCATTACACGAGTAGTCCCTGGCCAGGGCAAACGAGATATACTGGTAGGTTTCCAGTGTTATCTCAGGGTGTTTTGGGCTTCGCTCCGGCATGACTTGTACCGCTATTGGGGGACTGACGTTTACCGCCCCCTAGGCCCGCCATGCGATGTATCAGACGAACAGACCGGACTGTACGGAGAATGTCACACTCAGGCTCAGTAGGAGTTCAGATGGGTTTCGCCTCGTCGGTCTTCTTGTCGGCATTACCTGGGGACCGTTACGCACAGCTAGTGCCACTTGCGGTCTGTGGTTAAACCCACTGCCAGCGTAGTGTCGAGTCTTTAGAGTCCCACACAGAAAGCTTTTCGCCTTTAGGCAAAAGAGTAGAGGTCGCATGGTATTGCGACAGGTCGCATGGTTTTGCGACAGGGTTCGGTCACATCCGTGCACTTGTGCACGTAAAGTGTCCGGACAGTTTACACTAGCGGGCTTTGGTTTAAGCCAGATCCTAGTGTATCTTATGGGATTGGATTTATCCAGTTTGCATTCGTGTTCCTCGGAACGCGGATGCGGGTGTGCATGCACAGTTGACAGGGAGGCACAGACAGCGGATTCTCATTAGGGTTGTTGACAGTTGACCGTTGACTTTTTGACTTTTTGCTCAACCCTAATGAGAATATGATATGCGATTAACTATATATTAATTAAGTATTATGGTGACTTGGTTGTTGACTTTTGTTGACTTTGTTGACTTGTTGACTTTTGTTGACTTGTTGACTTTGTTGACCGGTTGACTAGGCTTGACTAGTTGACCATCATGATAACCATGGTTATCATTTCATGCCAAAGACTTTTACTTGCTTGTTCATTTGAGTAAAATGAGTGCATGACATGATAAGGTTATGGTTGCTTCAACCATCACATAAGACTTTTATTGATATGATGAGTTATGATTACATTGGATTATGAGAGGGTGAGAGACAAAAGAGAGCCTCATTCTTTCTTGCTCATTCTCTCTCTTGTTCTTGAGCTCTCCTCTTGCTCTCACCCTCAACCTCTTGCTCCCTCTCTTGATCTATGGTTCTCTTGTCTCATGAGTTGAGAATCAAGAACCATAGATAAAATCCCATTCTATTTCTTCTCTACTCATTCTAGTTCACTAGGTTTGGCAAACCAAGTGAACTAGTTTCTTCAAAGAACGAAGAAGGAGCTAAAGGTTGGAGCTTTCAAGTGGATCTATCTTCGGCGTACGGAGACAACGAGAAGGAGCCATCGAACCACCATCGGAGCTTGAAGACGAAGGAGTTCAAGTTTAGGTATAACCATCTCCATCCGAGTAGCTAACTCTCTTTAGCAAAGTTTGCTAGTTTTAGTTTAGTTAAAGATCCCGACTTTGCTTAGTCCATGTTGCCCCTTGCGCTGAAAATTTGATTTTTATACTGTTTCCGCCTCCTCGTAAGAACCGGGGGTCGCAACGTGGACTTACAGTGGTATCAGAGCCTAACTAAACTTAAACTAGCTTGGTAGTAAAGTGTAAATTAGTTCGGAACCGAAAAAAAAATCCAAAAACCTAACTTTTACAAAACCCAAGTTTCTGTTAAAAATTTTTTTGGTAAAAATGAAAAACTTTATACTTGTAAATTCGGCTCAGGGTTTTGTGTGAACACCCAAGAAAAACGTTGCCCTAATTCATTCAAACCGTCGCCCTTCCGCCGCACGAGGTAGGCATGTGCCGCGGAAGCGCCGCGGTTTGTCGTCTTCTGTGCATCGTTTTTCGTGCAGTGTGTGTCTGTGTTGGTTTTGGGATTTTTGAAATATATTATATGTCCCCAGATTTTCCAGAAAAGAAATTTCCTTTTGGGGTCCTATAATTCCGTATTTTTTCCGAACTTCACTGCACTTTGACTATGATGGTTATATCTGTGATGCTTGCATGTATTGAACGTCGGCTAATCGCTATAAGTCGATTGGTCGGGGTTATACATGATCTGTGTTTGATATTGGAATGTGTATATAAATATGTTGGATTGTCGCGGGTGAATAGCCGGGGGTTGTGAGACGAGAGTTTTCTTTTCTTTCAATTCTTGTAAATTTGTAAATTGATGTAATAATTATTTGTATGGCCGCACAACCGGGTCGGGGTTGTAGCCGTCATTGTATAATTTCTTTTTACTGTTTTTGCTCCTAGGATAGACCCATGGAGGGGGTGCATAAACTACCGGGTATGCCGAAGTGTCGAGTGGCCTACTCATGGAGATGAGGGAGGTTACTACGCTTCGGGTACTTGGCGGGTAGTTTGCCGCACCCGTAGGGGTCTTGGGTGGGGTATTGGCTATTCACCGCGACCGTGTTATCTGTTTTTGTTACAGGCTCGTACAAATTACAGATTGCTAGTATATCCAATGTATTTATCTGTGATCTGAAATGTTTATCATTGCAGTATATCTATATAAGATATTATTTAGGCGTTGCTTATGTTTTACAGACGCGCTAGCCCAGCCCCCGCTCTGTCGTTAGTTAAGTAACCTAACGGGTAATGACGGGGCCCAGTGGCGAATGCGAATGGCATAAGCGTACGTCATATTTTGGTTGTTTTCTGCAATGGTAGGTTTAAATGATGGGACGCATTAAAAGAACTAATGCAAGAATATCACGCATTAAAAGAACTAATGCAAGATAATAAACCAAGTTAAAGTCGTTGGAACACTTTCGAAAAACCACTCGGTTCTTTTCAAAACCAACTTTTAAATGCGGAGCTTGAGCCACTCCTTTTAAAAGCTATCTCGTTCCATCGACCAAATCAAGTTCACTACGTTCACGGTTTTGCCAAAACCATCCGTAGCCCTCCGTCGTTTCACATGAATAGTCAATAGTATTCAAGCTGTGTTTGTTGGCCAAAGTCAAGGCACAGTGATTGGTAGCTATTGGGTATTCATGTGCAGCATAGATAGATGCGTTGGTTTGGAACAGTCGTACTGCCTTGTTGGCCAAAGTCAAGGGTAGGTGCGGGTGGATTCAAATTAACCTGGAGAACGACGGGCAGAACTTGACATGTGACTTATGATTTGTTGGCCAAAGTCAAGGTCATAAGAGCATGGGGCAAAAATCCACATCGGGAGTTTCATAAGTACTGAAACTTGCTAGATTTGCATACCATTTGGAGTGTGATGATTCTGGTAGGATTCCTTCAGTTTCGTCACGCAATGATATTTAGATCCCGATCCTACTGTGAGTATATGCTACTCCTCGGGAAATTTCTCATTAATCGATCAATGCTATAAACCTAGTAGGTGCCTAGAAAGGTGTTAGCGGGGCTACGCCCCCAGGGAAAAGAGGTTCTTTAATTAAGGAACTTCGCGAAAGCGTTGGAAAACCTCCCTCGAAGTACCGACACCGGCCTGGCTGAACGGTTAAGCAAGTATTGTGCGGTGGGATTGATCCCGGCTAATTCTTCCTTTATGGTTTGAGGAGGGATTCGAGAAACAGTGGGAGCCATCCTGTTTAGACAAACTAAAAACCACTCTAAACTTGCAAGAGCATCATGCTGAGTGTTTCTTCTTCTCTCTCCTAATTGCAGCGACCAATCAACATGACTGGACTTAAGTTACTCCTAGATAAAAACAAACTGACAGGGCCAAACTACAAAGATTGGCTTAGGAATGTCAAGATAGCAATCACTTATGACAAGCTGGGGTATCTTCTTACCACCAAAGCTCCCCCTGTCCCTGGTCCAACTTCCAGCGTCGCGGATAAGGAAATCCGCAAGACTTGGGAGATTGATAGCGCAAAGGCCAAATGCCTCCTGCTTGCCTCGATGGACAACGAACATCAGAGGAGGCATGAGAATATGGACATGGAATCCATATTGCTTCATACAAAAGAACTGTATGGAGAGCAATCTCGTATCGCAAGATACGAAGCGTCGAAAAAGTTATTTTCGACAAGAATGGCCGTCGGATCATCAGTAGCCGAGCACGTGCTAAAGATGATCGGCTTCATTGAGGAGCTCGCTGACCTAGGGATCACATTGGAGAGTGAGCTATATACGGATATAGTTCTCCAGTCCCTTCCTTCCACTTACGCCCAGTTTATACTGAACTTCAACTTACAAGAAAAAGAGGTTGAACTTTCAGAGCTCCTCAACATGCTGAGGAGCGCAGAGGGCACCCTACAGAAAGGTAGGGATACATCCACTTTGTTTGTAGGAGGATCATCTTCTTCTAGGTCCAAGGCGAAAGCCAAG
The DNA here is from genome assembly GCA_030015575.1 of Agapanthus africanus. Lineage (NCBI taxonomy): Eukaryota > Viridiplantae > Streptophyta > Magnoliopsida > Asparagales > Amaryllidaceae > Agapanthus > Agapanthus africanus. Next base: position 40,344,418 of record JASDDO010000018.1, on the reverse strand, counting down.
GGAAAGAAGAAGAAAGCCCCCGCCAAACCAAGGGGCGGTGTTAGTAAAGTGGATACGAAGGGAAAAGCAAAAGCAACAAAGATAGCGGGGAAGCTTGTGGATAAGGAAGAATGCTTCTATTGTCATAAGAAAGGACACTGGAAGAATGATTGCAGGGCCTGGAAGGCCAGAACACAGGAATTGAAGCAGGTTGCAGCTTCAGCTTCAGGTGTGTATGTTATTGAAAATTGTCTTTCAATAAACTCTACTTCCTGGGTATTGGATACCGGATCAGGATCTCATATCTGTAATTCTTTACAGGCGTTGAGAAACCGTAGGGTTTTGAAGGCAGGTGACATGACCCTCAAAGTTGCGAACGGAGCTAGCATGGATGCTAAAGCCGTGGGGGACTATCACCTGGGAATGTCAGATGGACATGTTTTGGTTTTGCGTAATTGCTTTTTTGTACCCAACGCAACTTGTAATATCATTTCTGTATCTTTAGTTTCTAAAGAAGGTTATGAATTTGCGTTTGTAAGTAATGTTGTAAACATTCACCTTAATCAAGTTTTGATTGGGTCAGGTACATTGAGTAATGGTATATACGTGTTAAACCAACCACAGATTTTCAACGTCCAGAATACACACAAAAGAAAGTCTCCGGAAATGAATCAGACTTTCTTATGGCATTGTAGATTGGGTCACATCAATGAGAGAAGGTTGACTAAGTTACATACAGAAGGATATTTGAATGCGTTCGAATATCAATCGTATGCCACTTATCAATCTTGTCTCAAAGGAAAGATGACAAAGACTCCGTTTACTGGACAAGGAGTAAGAGCGAGCGAGCTCTTGGGACTCGTACACAGTGACGTGTGCGGTCCAATGTCTACACATGCCCGAAGCGGACATTCTTACTTCATTACTTTTACGGATGACTTCTCAAGGTACGGTTATGTCTTCTTGATGAAACATAAGTCCGAGGCCTTTGGAAAATTCCAGGAGTATAAGAATGAAGTAGAGAAACAGACCGGCAAAAGTATTAAGATTCTAAGATCGGATCGAGGTGGAGAATACTTAAGTGCCGAGTTCCTGGACTATTTAAAAGAGAACGGAATTCTCTCTCAGCTTACTCCTCCATACACCCCGCAACATAACGGTGTATCGGAGAGACGGAACCGCACCCTATTGGATATGGTGCGGTCCATGATGAGTAACGCTGAGTTGCCGCGATCATTCTGGGGATATGCGCTAGAATCAGCCGCATACCTTTTGAACCGAGTTCCTACTAAGACCGTGCCTACTACACCATATGAGATGTGGTGTGGGAAGAGACCCTATCTTAAGCATATTAAGACATGGGGATGTCCAGCTTTTGTCAAAAAGCAGCATGCGGACAAGCTCGAGGCACGCTCAGTACAGTGCAAGTTTGTGGGATATCCAAAGAATTCCAAAGGATATTTCTTCTACTGTGAAGAGGAACAAAAAGTCCTTGTTTCTCGTCATGCCTACTTCTTGGAAACTGAGTTTTTGGAAACCCAGATAAGTGGGAGCACAGTAGAACTGGAAGAAATTCCAGAACCACGGACAATTACTGAAAGTTTAGTGGAACCAGAGGGTTCAACAGAACAGGACATTCCTACGCCGCTCCGTAGGAGTAGTAGGCAGTCTCATCCGCCCGAGAGATACTACGGTTTTCTCATAGACGGGGATAGAGAGGATTGCATCATAGATTATGATGAGCCTACTAGCTTCCAGCAGGCCGTTCAGAGCGTTGACTCAGTGAAATGGCTGGATGCAATGCGGACCGAAATGGAGTCCATGTACACCAACAAGGTATGGACGTTGGACATTGCTCCAGACGGGGTAAAACCCGTAGGATGCAAGTGGATCTTCAAAAGGAAGATTGGTGTAGATGGACAGGTTGAGACCTATAAAGCTAGGCTGGTAGCAAAGGGTTTTCGTCAAAGACCTGGCTTGGACTATGACGAAACCTTTTCTCCAGTAGCCATGCTAAAATCCATTCGGATCCTTCTTGCCATTGCTGCCTTCCACGATTATGAGATCTGGCAAATGGACGTAAAGACAGCTTTTCTAAATGGAAATTTAGAGGAGTGTGTCTATATGGACCAGCCGGAGGGTTTCATTCAGAGTGGGAGCAGCGGAAAGGTGTGCAAGTTGCTTAAGTCCATCTATGGACTAAAGCAGGCGTCGCGGAGTTGGAACATCTGCTTTGATGAGACGGTCAAAGAATTTGGCTTTATCAAAAATCCAGATGAACCATGCATCTATAGTAGATTTGTAGCGAGAACTGTAGTATTCCTCATTTTATACGTGGATGACATTCTCTTAATAGGAAATGACATTCCTATGCTACAATCTGTCAAGGGGTTCTTGTCACACAGGTTCTCCATGAAAGACCTGGGTGATGCCTCATACATTCTGGGTATCCGGATCTACCGTGACAGATCCAAGAGGATATTAGGACTATCACAGTCCAGGTACATCAACACCATACTGAAGAGATTCAGTATGGAAGATTCCAAGCGCGGTAACCTACCGGCTTGTCACGGGATCACCCTCTCTAAAGAGATGTCTCCCAAGACTGATTTGGAGAGGGATCGCATGTCTATTATACCCTACGCTTCTGCGGTAGGCTCTATAATGTATGCGATGTTGTGTACCAGACCGGATGTAGCTTATGCACTGAGTGTGGTAAGCCGGTATCAGTCAAACCCTGGGGAGAAACACTGGATAGCGGTAAAGAACATTCTCAAGTACCTGAGAAGGACTAAGGAGATGTTCTTGGTGTATGGCGGAAAAGACCTCCAGATCGAGGCCTTTGCTGACTCCAGCTTCCAGAGTGACAAGGATGATTCCAAGTCCATGTCGGGTTTTGTCTTTACCCTCAATGGAGGGGCGGTGTGTTGGAAGAGTTCCAAACAGGAAACCGTTGCAGACTCGACGATGGAAGCGGAATACATCGCTGCATCTGATGCCGCAAAAGAAGCTGTCTGGATGAGGAAGTTCTTGAAAGAACTTCAGGTGGTTCCGTCCATTGTTGATCCAATACCTCTGTATTGCGACAACAACGGGGCTCTAGCTTTAGCGAAGGAACCCAGGTCCCATCAGAAATCCAGGCACATCTTGAGGCGGTATCACCTAATCAGGGAGATCGTAGATCGCCAGGAGATCGAGGTTCGGAGAGTCGCTTCAGAAGATAACACTGCAGATCCATTCACCAAGGCCCTGCCCCAGACTCAGTTCGAGCGGCTGATCGAGATGATAGGTCTTCGATACGCCAGTACATGGCCTTAGTGCAAGTGGGAGATTGTTAGTGTATATGCCCTAGAGGCCATTACTGTATCATACTGGTTTGTATATTACTTAATGGATGCTTGGGATATTCACCTTGTATATACAATCTTGCTCAAAATAGTAGTATGCTACTTGGTTTGTTTCTACTTCAATGTGTACATGTGTTTATATTTTGTATATCGCCTATACACATTAGTGGAGCCCTTAGGATCTTTGCTTGATTACCAGCGATGTGATGGCCGTCACACTAGTGGGGCTGGGTAATCTATAAGCACATCCTTATGCAGGTCCCTGGTCGCAGGACTATCGAGACAGGGCATCGATACTCCGGAGTAGACCAGCGCATGCGCTTCTCATCCTAGTGTGGGAGACGGTCTGTCCCACAGCCGTCAGTGCGTCGTACTTGAGATAGTATGCGGGTGCTCGTTAGGTTACGGGTACACTGGACAGGACTCGTCGGGAACTGACTAGTTGGTATTATACCTATCGTCAGTTATCAGTTCCCTGGTAACATGAGTACAGCTTAGTCCGCTGACTTGACACTGTCACTTCGCCTCGGGTGTGTTCCCACTGTACTTTGATCACTACCCTACCACGGCTCAAAGGAGTCGTGCAAACAGGTGGTGGTTGGGTGCAGTCCCGAAGCACTTGGAGGCAGTGACGGTTAGACAGGATTCGTCTCTCCCGGTATTGGGGGTTGACATCGCGCTGTGTCTAGGAGAGCCATTACACGAGTAGTCCCTGGCCACGGCAAACGAGATATACTGGTAGGTTTCCAGTGTTATCTCAGGGTGTTTTGGGCTTCGCTCCGGCACGACTTGTACCGCTATTGGGGGACTGACGTTTACCGCCCCCTAGGCCCGCCATGCGATGTATCAGATGAACAGACCGGACTGTACGGAGAATGTCACACTCAGGCTCAGTAGGAGTTCAGATGGGTTTCGCCTCGTCGGTCTTCTTGTCGGCATTACCTGGGGACCGTTACGCACAGCTAGTGCCGCTTGCGGTCTGTGGTTAAACCCACTGCCAGCGTAGTGTCGAGTCTTTAGAGTCCCACACAGAAAGCTTTTCGCCTTTAGGCAAAAGAGTAGAGGTCGCATGGTATTGCGACAGGTCGCATGGTTTTGCGACAGGGTTCGGTCACATCCGTGCACTTGTGCACGTACAGTGTCCGGACAGTTTACACTAGCGGGCTTTGGTTTAAGCCAGATCCTAGTGTATCTTATGGGATTGGATTTATCCAGTTTGCATTCGTGTTCCTCGGAACGCGGATGCGGGTGTGTATGCACAGTTGACAGGGAGGCACAGACAGCGGATTCTCATTAGGGTTGTTGACAGTTGACCGTTGACTTTTTGACTTTTTGCTCAACCCTAATGAGAATATGATATGCGATTAACTATTATATTAATTAAGTATTATGGTGACTTGGTTGTTGACTTTTGTTGACTTTGTTGACTTGTTGACTTTTGTTGACTTGTTGACTTTGTTGACCGGTTGACTAGGCTTGACTAGTTGACCATCATGATAACCATGGTTATCATTTCATGCCAAAGACTTTTACTTGCTTGTTCATTTGAGTAAAATGAGTGCATGACATGATAAGGTTATGGTTGCTTCAACCATCACATAAGACTTTTATTGATATGATGAGTTATGATTACATTGAATTATGAGAGGGTGAGAGACAAAAGAGAGCCTCATTCTTTCTTGCTCATTCTCTCTCTTGTTCTTGAGCTCTCCTCTTGCTCTCACCCTCAACCTCTTGCTCCCTCTCTTGATCTATGGTTCTCTTGTCTCATGAGTTGAGAATCAAGAACCATAGATAAAATCCCATTCTATTTCTTCTCTACTCATTCTAGTTCACTAGGTTTGGCAAACCAAGTGAACTAGTTTCTTCAAAGAACGAAGAAGGAGCTAAAGGTTGGAGCTTTCAAGTGGATCTATCTTCGGCGTACGGAGACAACGAGAAGGAGCCATCGAACCACCATCGGAGCTTGAAGACGAAGGAGTTCAAGTTTAGGTATAACCATCTCCATCCGAGTAGCTAACTCTCTTTAGCAAAGTTTGCTAGTTTTAGTTTAGTTAAAGATCCCGACTTTGCTTAGTCCATGTTGCCCCTTGCGCTGAAAATTTGATTTTTATACCGTTTCCGCCTCCCCGTAAGAACCGGGGGTCGCAACGTGGACTTACAATATCGACACGACTTATCGAGCTATTGGGGTCTGACGTTTACCACCCCTAGGCAAGATATGCGACATATCAGACGATGAGACCGGACTGTACGGTAAGTGTTACTGATTGGATTCACAGGAGTGTGAGCGGGCTTGCTCGTCGATCTTTTGATCGTTCAATACCCGGGTGGCCGTTACGTTTAGCAGACCGCTTGTGGCTTGTGGGTGATTGATATGATCATCATTTGCTGCCGGCGTATTGACGAGTCTTTAGAGTCCTACACAGAGGTTTCCTGGCTCAAGCGAAACGAAATGGGAGCACATATGAGATATGTGCGGGACCGAGAATAATGCGTGTATGTGATACCGTATTTCATTCTCACGATGAATGTGTCGAATGGTTGTATGCGATATAACCTAGTTATCGAATCAAGGATTGATTCGATAAATCGATACATTGTATACTAGTCGGTTGTGTGCGACATGACCGGATCATTGAATCAAGTGTTGATTTAATGATTTAATGCATAATTATATATTTGATATATTACTTTGCATTAACTAGTATTGGTTCATTTTAAATGGATTTTCTCACTTGAAGTTCACAAGTTGTATATGTGATATACTTTTGTGCACTTGATTGTATCATGTTTGATGATACATGCTTACTTGAGTTTGTGTAAAGATTAAACCATGGTTATTTAAATGGTTAGGGTTTCGTTTTTCATATCTATTTATTCATTTATTTATTTATTTCTTTATGGAAAAGATAATGAAAGAAAATGGTGGCTTAATTATTATTTTGTTTGATTTTGAAGCTTCATGAAGCTTTGACTAAGTGACCATTTTGTCTCATGCTTAATCCTAACCATTCCACATAACCCTAGTTCATTCTCTACACTTGACCATGGTTATTATTATGATAAGTATTCTTTTTCATTTCCTTTTTAATTAACTTATCATAATATTCACCTTCTTCTTCTTCTTCTCCTTCAAGAAGAAGCTTGCCTCCATCAATGGCAACTTGAGAAAATGAGTGAGAAATCCAATTCTAAAGTGAACCCACTTCCTATTTCTTCATCCTCTACCTCTTGCTAAGTAGTAGAGTGTGTTTTCTTCACAAGTTTCATGACTTGGTGAAGTGGGAGCTTGATCTTGTGATGCCTCGACGTAGATCATCTTCGGCATCGTAGTCGATGACCTAGCCCGCCCATATCTCCGATGAAGCCGACGCTAGAGCCCGGGATTCCATTTGGACAGCGAGGAGACTTCATTACGGAGCCGTGGAGGTGGAGGACCGGATCTACAAAGGTTGTATTTCCGTTCTTTTAGTTAAAGTAGTTAACTAGTTGCTTTTGTCGCCTAATCTCTAGTCAACGATCCGTAGTCTAGGGTTTCTTGGCACCGTAAAATTTCAAATTGGCATGGTTGGTGCCTTGTGAGACCTCTAGTGTGTGCCTAGGAACCCTACAGTGGTATCAGAGCCTAGCTAGAGCCTTAGGCGATACGTAGACGACGTTTGAAATCCGAACGAACCCGAAACCCTAATACAAAATGCTCTCTGGAAATTTTCTAAAAATTTGGATTTTTGTCAATTAAAAATTCGCAGAAAATAGAGCAGGAAATTATAAGGATTACTGCAGAAAACGAAACCCTAATTCCAAAATCGAATGCAATATCGTATAAAGGTGCATATGTGAATATACGTAAGTATGGACGCACAAATGTATATGTCCGCAAGTATGGTGTACAATATGTATGTACGCAAGTATGGTGTACAATATGTATGTACGCAAGTAAGGTGTATAAAATGTATGTGCACCAATATGGATGTATAAGTGGTATATACGCAAGCATGAGTGTACAATATGTATATGTGCCAATATGGATGTACAAGTGGTATAAACGCAAGCATGAGTGTACAATATGTATGTGTGCCAATATGCATGTACAAGTGGTATATACGCAAGCATGAGTGTACAATATATATGTGTGCCAATATGGATGTACGAGTGGTATATACACAAGTATGAGTGTACAATATATAAATCATGATGCAGCAACCCTACTGTGTAGTGATATGGCAATTATCGATGATGAAGTGTGTGAGCCGGCAAATCTGTGTACGTGTAACATACGCATCATCGATAATGGTGTAAGTGTACTAGCACAGGTATAAATAAAGCAATGCGAATAACATGAATGCATCAAAAGGTAAATCGTCAGCTAAAAGCTATAAGGTATACATATCTAACATGATCGAGTCAGTGAATCTATCAATCGGCATACAGCCTCACAACATCGCGTACGGTATAATCCATCGTACGACATCCTCTAGTCAAGGGTATGGATCAAACATCAAGTCAAACTCATCAGGTATGGAAAATCATCGTACGGCGGCATTAAGCTATCAGGGATCCGATCAACCTATAAGACGAGAAGGGTACGGACCCAACGTCTCGTACGACTATCACTCACGATTCAAACACATAGAAATATCTTTATATACCTATGTCCCAGGTCACATCCGCAACAATCTCATATCAGGGGACCGGCAGGGTATAAATCATCTCATTCGACTCGCATCCGTATACCAACATATCATCAAATCATCATGCCATGTCATATATTCTTTTCATCGCATTTATGTCCCACATCAAGTCAAATTTACAAATACATTCTACCTTTACTATAAGTATACGTATCTAATCTAACATACACACCCGAACCATACAAACAGTTTTTAAAAGATGCGAATCGTAGTTTTGAAAGTAGGGGCTACGGTGTTTTTAAAGAACAGATATCATTTGAAAATCCGTAACGTCCCTCAAGATATCTGTTTAAAAGATGCATACGATTCTTCAGTTTAGAAATAGGTATGGTTCGGATGACACATCTACGTCGACTATCTAGTCCTATAGTACCCTAAACGACAATATCGTCAAACGTCATCCTCAAATTCCGTCACCACATACTAGCCGTATCAAAACACTTCTAACTATCTTTTAGTTTATAATATGGTTTCACTAACAATCTTTTAATTCTAACCCTAATTTGCTAATCTAGGTTTTCTTAACCATATGCTACTAATCGGTTTCCACCAAAACTTTGCGGGGGTGTTATACGTCATCCACCCGACTTCCCCCGTAGATATAGATCTACTCACCTTGATCTTCGATTGCCGAAGTTGGTGACGCCATGCTCCATCGCCTTAGAATCCACGCGAGGGTACCTAAAATAATAAACGATCGCAATCGCTATTAATATCAAGTCCGGAAACCAAAACGATAGACAGATTACCTATAGATTAGAACCTATAGCCACGTATGCAAAACCAACAAATTACCCCCTAGTCGTTGATGTAAAAACATTCAACAACCAAAAACAAATCCAAATATCAAAACTCATCATTCAAAATACAGAAAACATATCCAAAATCATACTAATGTGCTCCCAGATTTTGACTCAGGCCAAAAGGAGTTGCACAAACAAATCTAGGGTGCTGTACATGGTGTATATGACCTACTGGATCAACCCCGACACCAAATGCCACCAAGTGGCCGGCCACCTACCCACAAAATCCGGCCTCCTCAGCCCCCTAGGCTCCTCTGGGCTTCGTCTCGTCAAGGCGGTCTCCTAGTACTCTAATTTGGTCTCTTGAGTTGTTTGCTTTCCTCAAAAATTCCCCGGGTTGCTCCAGATTTCCCTGCACACCTATATGCTCACAAAACCGACATGAAAAAAATTCTAAATCCGTATTATGGTTTCTATACTAAATTCCAGGTCTTTCAACAGCCAGTAGAGTTCACTAATTTCCCACAATCACCTAAACCCTTCTCTAGAGATTTCTATCTTCACAACCACCAACCCAATTCAACTTCTAAATTATCTAAAACATAAGAAAACTAAAACTAACTAAATGGAAATGATTATACCTCATGGATGTCACTTAAGCAAACTCTAGAAGTCCCAATGTTGTCAAAATCCCAATTTTCTTGGTCCATTGCGATGAGGGTGAGGAGGTGATCATTTTTTTTGAAAGGGGTATAAGGTTTTGACAAGGTTTTGGAGGTGATTTTTGGGGTTGTAGGTGGAGGGAAGGGAACTTGAGGAGGATGAAGAAGGAGATGAAAATGGTGGGGGAAAGGATAATGAGGCAGCGCCCCCTCTCTCTCAATTATTCTCACTCTCTCTCTCTAAGCATGCTTATTCTCATCATTGTGTCCTCTCTCTCTCCAAATCATCATTACACCCTTTTCCTTTTCTTTTCTCACCAAAAACACATACACCAAATAAAACAACACAAATGAAATAACATGTAACATGTCATGGTGCACTAACCAAGAAAAACTGTAGAAACACGGATTTGGCTTAATCGCGATTAGCAGTGCACTAATCGGGTTTTTATCCAAATTGCACATAATAAATTTTAAAAATACCAAATCCTTTAAATATATTTTTAAATGAATAAATCATTTTAATTTCCATTTATTTCACAATTATTGGTATATATTTATACTCTTTTTCGAAAACTCCAATTTCGCAAATCGGCCAGTTTTCGGGAAAAAATATTATTTTAATATTAAATTCCAAAAACAATATTTTATATTTTCTAAAATGTTACAATATTCCCCCTTAAATAAATTCGGTCCCTGAATTTAAATTTAAACCCCCAAAATCTAAAACATTTCCATAATCAGCTCAAAACAACGGGGCTTCGAAATCACGGAAGATATAGAAATAACACAGCACATCGCGTGCGCCTGAAAACGAGTATAAAACTCAAAATCGAACTCCGTCAAGCGTCTCGCAAATCATCGGATTTGTACGCATATCCTTGGAGTTACAATGAAGATACAGATCTCAAATCCACTACTGAAATCCAATATACACTAGTCAAATACTATAGTACTTGTATAGTACGCATCTTTGGAAAACTTTCAAGAACTAAATAAAACTCATGAAAAAATCTTTTCTAAATCGCCGCGTGAATGCGTAACTCACGGAATAAGTGACGGACGCTCATTTTAAAATAATAATATATGTCCATAAATGTTTTCCTAAATACACGTTCCGTCGTTTTCAAAATATCCCAAAAGGTTTTCCTTTATAAACGTTCGTGTCGCTCACGGACACATAGGAAATAGCGAGATGATAGCTCTTTTTCAAAAACCTCTCGGTAAACTTTTAATGCATGCAAGGTACTCGGTACTGTCCTTGGATCAGTCATGTTCAGCTACTACATAATATAGTGCCCATCATGAAAACAAAGTGCTCAAAAGCAAAATCAGCCTCAAAAGGCGTATCTAACCATCACGTGCGTCTGGTGCGTGTAGGGTGTTTTTCATCACCCCATTGAGATGGGAATACACGCACGCTTCTCAGGCATACTATAGATTCCCCCTGCCTAGGGTAGGCCGGGGTTTAATGATTGTGGGGATCCGAATCTCCGGCAGCCGCGGAATAAGCTGCCGTTAATTACCCCTCGCCTTTGGGGCGAGGGAACCTCCGATTAACGGGTTAAACTGGTCATGCGAACTCAATGTGCAGTGTACGTGTGTTTTGTTTTGAAAGGGGGTTTTGGATATATCGGGAGCCACGCAGAGTTTTTACGGGGGTCCCGCTACCCGGATAGCGGGCTGGGGGTCAAGGGGGCTAGCAGCCCCTTGCGGGATGCGGGGCAGCGCCCCGTTAGAAATTTTTTTCTAACAGGGACAGTGTCGTGGAGTATGTGTGTATGTAAATATGTATACATATGTACAGATATACATGTGTATATATAAAAAGGGGGAAAGACATCCAAAGGATGCGGGGGACAGCACCTTGGGCGCTGTGCGCCTAGGTGCCGTGCGCTCAGGCGCTAGAGTGCCACGTGTCGGTACGTGGGCGCTCTGCGCTTGAGCGCTGGGCGCTGGAGCGCAAGCGTGCCACGTGTCGGCACGGGGGCGACTTGCGCTCGAGCGCTTGCGCTGGAGCGCAAGCGCGCCACGTGTCAGCACGCGGGCGCTCTGCGCTTGAGCGCCGGCGAGAAAAAGAGGCTTTTAGCCTAAAAAAATTTCTCAGAAGAGAAATCAGAGAGGAGTTGGATTCCTGAGTGTGTTTTTTTTTTTTGGTTTAGTGAACGATGTTCTTCTTCCTCCTCCTCTGTTAGCTGGATCTTGAAGATCAAGAGATATGGGATTTCTAAAAATCTCTTCTTCTTGAGATCTAATGGAAGATCTGAGTTCCCTTTTATGGGTTTTGTGGTGAAAAACTAATTTGTTTTATAAAAAGAAGAGTAAAACTCTTGGTTTAATTCAAGAGAAAAAGGAAGGTTTTGGAACCTTGAAGAAGGAGAAAAGATCTCAGATCTGAAGAAAATTTTGAGAGAGAGAAAAAGTTATTGGGATATTTCATTATCCTTGCCTTTATAGGCTACACACTTTACACATAGCCCCTTGGGCTTTACAAAATGGCATTTTGCCTATCCCATGGCTCATGTGCCATTTCTTTTTGCACATAAGCCATGGGCTTTGCAAAAATTTGGCTTTATGCCTATTTTTCTTACATTTATCCATAAAATAAAATAAAAGAAATGCAACAAAATTATTTATTATAAATTTTTTTTATCTTGGCATGGGGGGAGGCCGGCCGCTTCATGTTCGGGCTCGACCCGGGCATGGACCCACTGGATCTGGGCTTGGGCCCACTTGGCTTGGGGTTGACTTTGATTTTGACTTGGTCAACCGGGGTGTAAATTTTTACCCCAAAAAATCGCCCCCCATCAATAAATGCACACCACATATGTCGGTCGTGTGCATGAAATTGATGGGTCTTCTTTTACTTGGAGGCGACATGATTTGGTTCCTGCTTTTTGGGGAGCTGGCACTGCCCCTTTTTACGACATGGACGGTCGTTGCTTGACATGTCTCCGAGATGGAGTATCCGTGATAGATGTTTCCCTGGCCCGGAGTAACCTGGTTCCCGCTTTGTGGGAATCCTGCGCTGCCCTTTTTACGACATGGACGATCAATGCTGCCCTTTTTGCGACTTGGATGGTCGATACTGCCCTTTTAGCGACTTGGACGGTCGATGCTGCCCTTTTTGCGACTTGGACGGTCGGTACTGCCCTTTTTGCGACTTGGACGGTCGATGCTGCCATTTTAGCGACGTGGATGGTCGGTGCTGCCATTTTAGCGACGTGGACGATCGGTACTGCCCTTTTAGCGACGTGGACGGTCGGTTCTGCCCTTTTTGCGACTTGGACGGTCAGTTCTGCCCTTTTTGCGACTTGGACGGTCGGTACTGCCCTTTTAGCGACATGGACGGTCGGTTCTGCCCTTTTTCCGACTTGGACGGTCGGTTCTGCCCTTTTTGCGACTTGGACGGTCGGTACTGCCCTTTTAGCGACATGGATGGTTGGTTCTGCCCTTTTTGCGACTTGGACGGTCGGTTCTACCCTTTTTGTGACTTGGACGGTCGGTACTGCCCTTTTAGCGATGTGGACGGTCGGTTCTACCCTTTTTGCGACTTGGACGGTCGGTTCCGCCCTTTTTACGACTTGGACGGTCGGTGCTGGATTTGACTTGCTCCACTTCTTGCGGTGTCAGGGATGAAGTTGACTAAATTCCGAGGTGGAATTTGATTCTGCTAGGGAGGTCATTGGTCGTTTTGCTGATTTGATGTGATTTGGGTTGACATCAGCACCGCTACACTGGGATATAGTACCAGGAGCGAATCATCATCTGTCTTTGAGAGGATTTGGGGATTGGTTTGGTTGTTGTTTGTTTTTTTTTTTTTGGGCATCTGCATTGCCGTACTGGAATAATGCCAGGAGCAACTCATCATTTTCCCTGGGAGGATTTGGGATTTTTTTTTTGGGGAATTTGAATGTGGTCTCACCGGTAGGACTTGGGAGAGGTTGGGATTGTTTTACGCCCGTGGATTGTATACGGTTTTGCAGGATGTATGATCCAGACCATAGGGCCGGAAAAATTTCAGGGGTTTGTTGGCGTCTGCATCGCTGGACTGGAATGTGGTACCAGGAGCGACTCATCATTCGCCGTTGGGGTATGGGATTTGGAATTTGGTTGGCGTCTGCATCGCTACACTGGAATATGGTACCAGGAGCGACTCATCATTCACCACTTTGGGGTTGGGGACTTGGAATTTAGATCTTGTTTGGCATCAGCATTGCTGCACTGGAATAATGCCAGGAGCAACTCATCATTTGCCTTGGGAGGACTTGGGATTTGGGTTTTTGGTCGGCATCAGCACCGCTAACACTGAAGCGAAATGCCAGGAGCGACTCATCATTTGCCGTTGCCCGTTGGGGAACGATGGCTTAGGAGACAGGTTTGGGTCCCTATCACCTAAGGCTTTTCAATTTTTATGGGCCGTGAGGGTCCCATAAAAGCATTTTCTCCCTGCGAGTCGTAAGGATCCCGTAGGTGTATTTTCTCCTTAGGAATCGTGAGGATTCCTAAGTGTGTTGCTCCTTTGTGAGTCGTAAGGATCTCACGCAGGGTTTTCTCCTCACAAGATCGAGAGGACTTTGCGAGTGTATTTCATCTCCTTTCACGAGTTTGCGCCCTTTCGGGTTTTCACAGACTCGCCGGTAGTCCTGCTGTTTTTACTCACGGAGCCCTTTTCAGGTTTTCATCCGTACCCGTTTTGCTTGTGGACATACCGTTTATTATTATTTTTTATTTCTTTTATTATTATTTTTTTTTCTCTTCTTTTTTTTTCTTCTTTTTTTTTTCCGCTGGTGGGACTTTAAAAGTTGTCTCATCGGCAGGATTTGGGAGAGATAGGGGCCATTTACGCCCGTGGATTGTATACGGTTTTGCAGGATGTATGATCCAGACCGTAGGGCTAATGTGCTCAATTCGCCTGCGACTTGGAGCATTCACGTGTAGTATTTCTTGAGATATCGGCCATTGATGGGTGGCATGGGCCTTTCTCCCTCGGCACTTATCAGTTGGTAGGATCCTCCGTCGAACACTTTCTCAATGACGTATGGTCCTTCCCAGTTTGGCTCGAATTTTCCCTTGGCATGTCGATTGGGGATGATCGGTCTTTTGAGGACCAACACCAATTCACCTTTCTTGAAAGCGCGGAGACGGGTTATCTTGTCATAGGCCCGTGACATTTGGGCTCGGTATAGCTCCAGATTTTGCTGCACCGCGAGCCTCTTTTCTTCGAGGGCATCGAGCTCTTCAAGTCGAAGGAGCACGTTTTCCTCCTTCGTCAACTTGTGCTGAACGGCCATTCTTAAGCTTGGAACTTCGACTTCGAGGGGGAGGACCGCCTCCACTCCGTAGAGCAATAAGTATGGAGTGGACTGAGTTGGAGTACGGTGCATGGTACGATATGCCCACAACGCCTCATGAAGTTTGAGATTCCAGTCTCTCTTGTTGGCTGAAGCATTTTTCCTCAGGAGCTTGCATAGAGTCTTATTGAAGGCTTCGGCTAACCCGTTGGCTCTTGGATTATAGATGGAGGAATATCTCCAGTCTATCTTGTGCTGAGTAGCAAACCTTGAGACATTGAAGCTCTTGAAAGAAGGCCCGTTGTCAGAAATGATTCTTCTTGGTGTACCGAAGCGGTATAGAATATTATGCTGGAAGAATGTCAGAATATCTTTTGTCTTGACTTCTTTTAGCGGGACAGCTTCAGCCCATCTGGAGAAGTAGTCTGTTGCGGCCAGAATGAACCGATGGCCTTTGGATGATGGAGGATCAATTGGGCCAACAATGTCGGTGCCCCAGACTTCGAAGGGCCATGACGCCACCGTAGGATGCAATGGATTGGGATGCTTGTGAATAAAATCACCGTGAATTTGGCAGATATAACATTTCTTTGCATGCTCTCCGCAATCCCGTATCATGGTGGGCCAGTAATACCCAAGCCGTTTAATCTGCAGTCGCATCTTGGGGCCAGATTGGTGAGCACCGCAAACGCCTGAGTGAACTTCTTTCATGACTTTTTGGGCTTCGGCCGATGACAGGCACCTGAGCCAGAGTTGGTCATATGACCTGCGGTATAACGTATCATTTACAAACACGTATCTGAGAGCTCTCTTCTTCAGCTGAATCCTCGCAGATTTTTCTTCGGGCAGCCTGTCGTATCGGAGGTACTCTATGAAGGGTTCTCTCCAATCGGGCTCATCTTGGATGATCGAAGCTTCTTCGGCAGGACTGCTCTTCTGTTCCGCACTTTCCTCTTCTCGTAGAGAGACTGGGGGTAGAATTTGTCGGCTCCTGACTGTGATCAGAATTTCGTCCATGTCAGGATCAGCCAGCTCCTTGGCTAAGCGAGCGAGTACGTCAGCCTTTCCATTCAACGCTCTAGGGACTCTCATTAGTTCAATGTGAGTGAACCGTTTCATGAGTTCCACCACTCGGCCTCTGTACCGAGCTAACTCGGGTTTGTATATTTTATAATCACCGCCTACTTGGTTGACGACGAGCTGGGAGTCACCGTAAACTCGTAGCCGACGGATTTCCATTTCTATGGCGAGCTCCAAACCAGCTATCAAAGCTTCATACTCAGCTTCATTGTTTGTCCGAGGCTCGGTGAGAGCGAAAGAACGCCGTAGGGTTCCCATTGATGGTGTGATGAACACCAATCCTATCCCTGCTTTTATCTCCAGGACGCTTGATTTACTGGAGGTCCTTATCGATGAGGCCCCATCGAAGTAGAGCTCCCAACATGGCTCATCTCCCTTGAGGTGCAGCACTTGTTCGTCGGGTAACTCACAATTTAGCAGCGACCCTTCTGGTATAGGATGAGCGGCAAGGAAGTCTGCAAGAGCTTGCCCTTTCACTGTTTTCTGAGGAGTATAAACTATGTCAAACTCAAGTAACATGACAGCCCATCTTGCCATTCTGCCGGCTAGGCTTGCTTTGGTCATCAAGTGTTTGAGCGGGTCGACCTTGGAAATCAGCATAACCCGATGAGCGAGCAGATAGTGCCTCGGCTTCTTCACAGCAAATATCAGAGCCAGGCATTGCTTTTCGATTAGGGAATAGTTGTGTTCCGCCCCGACTAAAGTTCGACTGAGATAGTAGAGGGCATTTTCTTTTCCCTCCTCGTTATTCTGGGCAAGGAGCGCACCGAGTGACTCATCTAGCGCGGCAGTATAGAGAATCAACGGTTTATTTGGAATGGGAGCGGCCAGTACTGGAGGGTGCAACAAGTATTGTTTGATGCTTTCGAACGCTGCTTGACATTCGGCATCCCAGATAAAAGGAGCTCCTTTCTTCATGAGCTTTGAGAAGGGCCGACATTTCCCCGATAAATTTGAGATAAACCTCCTTATATAAGCAAGCTTGCCTTGAAAAGATCTTAGCCGCGTCAGACTTTTCGGAGGGGGCATCTCCATGATGGCCTTTATCTTTGATGGGTCAACTTCGATCCCTCGATGTCGAACTATGAAGCCCAGGAATTTTCCCGATGACACGCCAAAAGCGCATTTCAGAGGATTCATCTTCAGGTCAAATTCCCTCAGTCTGGTGAGAACGGTCCTAAGATCCTGGATATGATCGGCCTTGGTTTCAGTCTTAATGACCAGATCATCAACATAACATTCGACGACTTTATGAATTAGGTCATCGAAGATATTGGTCATTGCCCTTTGATATGTAGCACCTGCGTTCTTCAGTCCGAATGGCATTACCTTGTAGCAATATATTCCGATCGGGGTTCGAAATGCTGTGTGTTTCTCATCCTCAGGCGACATTTTGATCTGATTATATCCAGACGAGCCATCCATAAAGGTGAACAGTTCGTAATTTGAGGTGTCATCGACCATCATTTCCATGACCGGTAGCGGGAAGTCGTCTTTAGGACATGCCTTGTTGAGGTCCCTGAAGTCGACACAAACTCGGATCTGCCCATTTTTCTTCTTCACTGGGACTATGCATGCGATCCAGTCCGCATATTTCTCTTCCGTGATAAAGCCGGCTTCGATGAGCTTCTTGGTTTCCTCGATGACTTTTTCTTCTAGTTCCCTTCTCATTCTTCGAGGAGCTTGTTTGACTGGCTTAGCATCAGGAGATATAGACAACTTATGTACGGCCACTTCAGGGGAAAGGCTAGGCATTTCTTTGTATGTCCACGCGAAGTAGTCGACGAACTCATGCAGCAGGGCAATTATCTGCGCTTTCATTTCCTCTGACAAGAGCGAGCTGATGTAGGTCGGCCTTGGATTATCGGGCGTTCCTAAGTCAATCTCGGTTAGCTCGTCAAAGGTTGCCTGTCCGCCATCTTCGAGCTCTTGAGGAGCTTCTTCTGGCTCGGCTATCTCGTCGTCATCATTTGATCTTTCGCTGGCCTCACCAACATGGATCATGTAGCACGCTTTGGAATCAGGTTGAATGTAGCCTATGCCCCGTCTATCTGGAATTCGTCCATCGATGAGTGCTCGGACCTGGGGCGGATGCCATAGCCCTTCGTAAAACTTTGCTTCGGACTCCGTTTGATATAACCGGCATCCGCACTTCTTAAAGTATTCCCGCATCTCGGGCGCATAGTATCTGGGATTGAGGACGGCTCTTATTCCTCTCTCATATGGAAGGCACGCGACAGACAAATCGTCCGGGTGCGCAACGGGGTTTGACCCATAAAACAAGATGCCCTTCAGTCCACTTTTCCCCTCGAGAACGTAGAAAGTTTTCAGCTGGTCCACGGTGGAGATTGATAATGCATCGAGCTCTTTGCACATTTGCTCTGGAAACCTTGTAACGGCTAGGGACCCTTCTGCAACTTCAAAGGTCTCTCGTAGTTTCGCTTGTTGCGTGGGGGTCCAATCTGCACCGCTGTTGCACGACAGGTCCTCCTCCTCTGACTCTTCAGTGTCGCTGCCAAGATGAGGGCGGACTTTACTCCTAGATGGGGCTTCAGTAACGGATTCATCTGTATCGCTGCCGAAACGAGGGCGAGTTTTATGGAAGGACGGGCTTCCAGCGTCGGACTCATCAGTGTCGCTACCGAAATGCGGGAGCAATTAGGCATTTTTGCTTTTGAAAATGACAGCCGGCGCAGATTTGCTTTTGAGCCTTGGGGCTGGTCTATCCTCAGTCAGTTGTGGCTTAGCATTTTGGTGGTTCATAAAGTACCGAGAATCTTCATATCGGACTTCATGCACACCGAACGGTTGGATGTCTCCGTCAATGCGTCTTTCTTCGCCATTTTTAGTATACTTCATGCATTGATGGAGAGTTGACGGAATGATGCCGTAATCGTGGAGCCACGGCCGCCCCAAGAGAATCTTATAAGACGTGTCGGCGTCGATCACGTATATCTTAGCTTCAGTTTGCAGATCCCCGAATTTGATTGGCAAAGCTATAGACCCCGGAACTTGCTGGCAATTTTGGTTGAGGCCTTGAATGACAATCCTTTCCCTTGACAGGTGTCGGACGTCCATTGACAAACTCTTCAGAGTTCGCATGTTCATGATGTTCACTGAGGACCCTGGATCAATCAATATGCGATTAATTCGATCTCCGTCACTGTACCCGGTCACGTAAAGCGGCCGATTATGCTCAGCCATTCCCAGTAGCAAGTCTTCATCCTTAAATGTGACTGCGGCGGCATGCAAAGCGTGCTGGGCTTCTTTCATATTAATTTTCGCAAAGTGAGCCTGATACCGCTCGGGGTTTTGTAGAGCGTGAATGAGAACATCTCTAAGCTCCTTAGATAAGACCAAGGCGTCGTAGATGCTCAGGAGAGACGGAAGCTTCCGGAGATGTGCCAAGACATTATAGTCCACCGAGGAAGGACCTATGTTTTCATCAGCCAGTTCTCTGCCATCTTCTTCATTAGCGACTTGTTTTTCCTTCCCTTTTGGGGGCGTTGCCCTGATTTTGCGGTAGAGCCCTGCCGCTTCTGAGCTGGATTTGATTGGCCTTTGTGGTGAGCTCCTCATCCTCTTCGGGAAAACAGAGCTCATCCTCGGAGACGCTGCCAAGATGGATGGCGTAGCAGGTCACTACTGGGATCTCTTCATTGGAGTCTTCTTCTAACTCCTCCAGAATTTCAGCCGCTTGTACAGGGAAGAACTCCTTCAATTGAATCAATGTTCTTTCCTTTTGTTCATATTCTTCGAGGGAATCGATATATTTTTGAATGTTCGATTTCCCTGCAGACTCTTTTTCGCGCCGAGCTGCACTTTTCTTTTCTTCTTCTTGTGCTTCTTGGATTTTGAGCCTGATGGAGCCGCATTGGCAGTTGGACTGGTAGGCTTCTTCTGTCCTTCCCATTCCGTCCTGGGCTCTTTCTGAAGTAGCTTTAGCATCTTCTTCATCTTATTAGATATGTGCGTACTCCACGGAGGCCGCGATGAGTCAGTTTCGTTTGTCAGGGCAGCAGGTTCAGCTGTCTGCTCCCAGAAGGCTTCAACTTCTGTCTGTATAAAGTTGGCGGTTGCAACTTGATTGTTCACCAACACGCTTTTGGACAGCTCGATCTCTCCAGCCTTATACTGCTTCTCGACCCAGTCTTTGAAGATATAGCAATCCTCGATCGCATGGCTCACTACTCGGTGGTACGGGCAATACAGAGGATTGTCGGTCATTTTTGCTTCTTAGGGTCTTTTCGACTCCGGCAATTGTAGGCCGTTGTTCAAGGCATCTTTAAATATCTTGCGGACTTTGTCCCTTCTGAAAGAGTAAACCTTGTTCTTTTTCTTCTCTAGGGAAGGCCCATCTCCTCCCAGCAATGGCTTTCGAGACCGGTTGGTTTTGGATTCGCCCGTCCTTCGCTTTTCTTCACCGTCGGATGCATTGAAGACATTGGTACTGCTGGAACTCCCGCTTCTACGGTTGTCGTCCAGCTTGCTTTTCCAAGTTTTGTCTCTCTGAGAATCCGGCGGGGACTCTTGCTTCGAGCGTTCCAGCATTTGGACTTTCTTGGTTAGCTCCTGAAATGTCTTGAGGCCTGCCGTACACAAAAATGGGACCATCCAATTGCTGAGGTTCCCAATGAGAAGGCTGACGGACTGGTCCTGGTCCAGCGGCGGTTCTCACTTGACTGTGAGATTACGCCATCGAGCGATAAAGTCGGTGTTGCTTTCATTCTTCCCCGGCTTGGTCCTCACAAGGTCGGCAATGGAGATTTTATCACTGACACTCATGAACCTTTGCCGAAACAGGGACTCCATTTGGGCAAAGGTAATGACCGACCCGTCCGGTATACTCGCATACCAGTCGAAGGCGACGCCGGTCAGGCTGTTGACAAACTGACGAAGAAGGAGCGCGTCATTGCCCCCTGTATTTCTGCACGATGGTTTGAAGTGGGCAACGTGCTGATTTGCATTCCCCGTTCCATCAAATCTTCCGAACTTAGGAATGACGTAGCCGCTTGGGAACTCAATCAGATCGTACTGCGCAGGGTATGGCCGCCTACTACTGCCGATTTCTTTCTGAGCTTCAGCTTCGGCCACCAATGTTTTAACCTTGCTGGTGACCAAATCCATTATCCGATCCTGTGTTAGCGGGATAGTGCTATCTGGGGCCAAGGCATCCCCAGAAGCGGAGTGTGGCCGACTTTCATGTGGCTCGACCAGTCTTGGACCCGAAGGAACAGGCATTGGCTGCCTCGGATTGTCATCACCCGGCTGATTAGTAGCGGCTTGCGCTTGATTGGGAGGCGCTCGAGCAATTTGAGCCGTAAGCTGCATCACCACATTCGTTAAGTCATCAATCTTCGAATAGAGCTTGGCCATCTCTTTATCTTTGCTCCTGAGCTGTTTTCGAAGCTCTTGAAGCAGCTCTTGCTCCGCAGTCCTGGAGCGGAAAGTCGGCTCTTCCTCGCTGTCTGAGCTTGACTCTGCATGGACCGAGGGGTCTTTCTACCTATCATCCTCATCGAGAGGGTTTTCTTCATCAAGCGGGGGCGGCTGTTCTTGGGCAGCGGCAACTACATTCAGGCTAGATTGGGCTTGGGATGTGGTGGCCCCATCCTTGCTTTTGCTGCGAAGGTTGTCGCTGGGGCTCCCGCCCGCCATATAGACCGTATAGATGATATATCCGGCCGTCTTTCTATCATTGGCAGCTGATTTCATGGATTGCTGTCTTGACCCCCTTATTTCGGTAGCTGGTAGTCGATTAAAGACGGCTGGCCTAACCAGGTTCTTGAATGGTGCTGGAGCATCTTTTCTAGGTTTGCCCTACTGCTTTCGTGCGGCACAGAGTGCTTGATAGACTCTTGAAGAGAAAGTGTCATACCTTTTCTGTTGGGGCTGGGACACGTCTCTTTGTGGCACTGTTCGGACCGCTGTCTTCTTGATTCTGGCGGTCATGGCATTTTTTTGAACCCACTTCAGAGGCTCGAAGGAATTGTTGATACTTACGTCCGACTCAGCCGTCGACGCGGGACAACCCTGCACTTGGAACTTCACACGATTCCATTTAGCCGAAGCCTTGGCCCTTTTGTTGGCTCGATACCTGAGCCGCTTCTGCCTTAACTTTTCTGTTCTAAGCATCTGGCAGACTTTGGCTCTTTAGGAAGACGCCGCAGACCGGTCGATGGAGGGCCTTGGAGATACGCTCGATTGTGCATTTTTTGGAGTCATCGCCTGAGCTCGTCCACAACATTTGATGTTGCCCTTTGTACCGAAGTTCTTGCCCCCAGCTAGAGCGCCAGGGAGTCGTTCAGACACCATCTTAAGTTTCGGTTGTGGTGCTTTGCCGATCACGACATTCGGCCTCTTACCCCTTGAGACCGGCTTGGCCACCTGTTTCGCTGGGACTTCCGCCAGATGAGCGCTTCCGGCAGGGTAGATGACGACGGAGCCAAACTGGCGGGGCGGTTCCTCCCACTGTCGACTGAGGCTTGCAGGGAGAACCACACGAGCGTTGATCTTGACCATGTACGGAATCGGGGTCACGTTGGAAGCTGAATTCGTCTGGGGAGACATTGTCGTCGAATGTTGATTGCTGCACGGAAAAAAAAAAGAACATTATTTCAGTATAGGCAATCGATATGTATATTGATTGAATTCGCATGAACGTTTAACCCGAAATATGGAAGGAGAGATTGGTCCCACCGGGCGTGCCAGAATCTGTAGGGTGTTTTTCGTCACCCCATTGAGATGGGAATACGCACACGCTTCTCAGGCGTACTACAGATTCCCCCTGCCTAGGGTAAGCCGGGGTTTAATGATTGTGGGGATCCGAATCTCCGGCAGCCGCGGACTAAGCTGCCGTTAATTACCCCTCGCCTTTGGGGCGAGGGAACCTCCGATTAACGGGTTAAACTGGTCATGCGAACTCAATGTGCAGTGTACGTGTGTTTTGTTTCGAAAGGGGGTTTTGGATATATCGGGAGCCACGCAGATTTTTTACGGGGGTCCCGCTACCCGGATAGCGGGCTGGGGGTCAAGAGGGCTAGCAGCCCTCTTGCGGGGTGCGGGGCAACGCCCTGTTAGAAATTTTTTTCTAACAGGGACAGTGTCGTGGAGTATGTGTGTATGTAAATATGTATACATATGTACAGATATACATGTATATATATAAAAAGGGGGAAAGACATCCAAAGGATGCGTGGGGACAGCACCTTGGGCGCTGTATGCCTAGGTGCTGTGCGCTCAGGCGCTAGAGTGCCACGTGTCGGTACGTGGGCGCTCTGCGCTTGAGCGCTGGGCGTTGGAGCGCAAGCGCGCCACGTGTCGGCATGGGGGCGACTTGCGCTCGAGCGCTTGCGCTAGAGCGCAAGCGCGCCACGTGTCGGCACGGGGGCGACTTGCGCTCGAGCGCAAGCGCGCCACGTGTCGGCACGGGGACGACTTGCGCTCGAGAGCTTGCGCTGGAGCGCAAGCGCGCCACGTGTCGGCATGCGGGCGCTCTGCGCTTGAGCGCCGGCGAGAAAAAAGGCTTTTAGCCAAAAAAAATTTCTCAGAAGAGAAATCAGAGAGGAGTTGGACTCCTGAGTGTGTGTGTGTTTTTTTTTTGGTTTAGTGAACGATGTTCTTCTTCGTCCTCCTCTGTTAGCTGGATCTTGAAGATCAAGAGATATGGGATTTCTAAAAATCTGTTCTTCTTGAGATCTAATGGAAGATCTGAGTTCCCCTTTATGGTTTTTGTGGTGAAAAACTAATTTGTTTTATAAAAAGAAGAGTAAAACTCTTGGTTTAATTCAAGAGAAAAAGGAAGGTTTTGGAACCTTGAAGAAGGAGAAAAGATCTCAGATCTGAAGAATATTTTGAGAGAGAGAAAAAGTTGTTGGGATATTTTATTATCCTTGCCTTTATAGGCTACACACTTTACACATAGCCCCTTGGGCTTTACAAAATGGCATTTTGCCTATCCCATGGCTCATGTGCCATTTCTTTTTGCACATAAGCCATGGGCTTTATAAAAATTTGGCTTTATGCCTATTTTTCTTACATTTATCCATAAAATAAAATAAAAGAAATGCAACAAAATTATTTATTACAAAATTTTTTTATCTTGGCATGGGGGGAGGCCGGCCGCTTCATGTTCGGGCTCGACCCGGGCATGGGCCCACTGGATCTGGGCTTGGGCCCACTTGGCTTGGGGTTGACTTTGATTTTGACTTGGTCAACTGGGGTGTAAATTTTTACCCCAACAGTGCGCACGGAATTCAAATCCAAATACACGTGCCACAATATGCACAAAAACAAAACTAAGTGCAACGGGTGTGCACGAAAACATCTGTCCAGTGCAACGGGTGTGCACGACAATAATATCAAGTGCACCTAGAGTGCACGGAAATCTCAATCCAGTGCAACTAACGTGTACGAAAAAAATCCAAATCGAATGCATCCAGTGTGCATAAAATCACTTCTCATATCATGCGCCCAACATGCGCGAAAATCCAAATTAATTGCATCCATCATGCACGAATGAAATCTAAATCAAGTGCATCAAACATGCACAAATAAAAGCTAATTCAAGTGCATCCATCATGCACGAATAAAAGCTAAATCAAGTGCATCCATCATGCAGGAAAGAAATCTAAATCAAGAGCATCGGACATGCACGAGTAAAAATCTCACTCAAGTGCATCCGATGCGCACAAAATCCAAAATCAAGCGCCTAATATGCGCAAAAATCCAACTCAAGCGCGTCAGGTCCGTAAAAGCATATAGTGCAGTAGCATGCACGAAAACGAATGGCAAGTGCCAACGCGCACGAAAACACAAATTGGAGAACACAAATACTCAAAAACATAAATCGGTGCAGCAATGTACGGAGTATAAATCTAGCGCTGCCAATACACAAATTACCGATCTGGCGCAACCAATGCACAAAATATAAATCCAGTGCAACAAATGCACGAAAGGAAAATCTAGTGCAACAAATGCACGAAACACAAATCCGGTGCATCCAGGGCACGAAATACAGTGCATAAATGCATAAATATAATTCTGGTGCATCAAGTACACGAAATACAAGTACGGTGCATCCAGTGCACAAAATGCAAATCCAGTGCATCCAATGCACGAAATACTAATACAGTGCATCCTGTGCACAAAATACCGATCGATAACTCAAATGCGTAAACAGCAACATCGAGTGTACCAAGGTGCATAAAATCATAAACGCATGCAAATACGTGCACAAAACACATATCGATGCACTGCAAGCACATATAAGCTATACCGAATGTAAAAATCAAATCGAGTGCGTACCACACGCACACAATCAAATCAACTGTATGGAATCCACGAAATCATAAACATGTGCAGCTAAGGCACAAAATCAATATCAAGTGCAATAGATATGCACAAATCATAACCCAACACAACGGCGTATAAAACATATATCAAGTGCAATACTATGCACAAAATGTAAATACCCAGCAGGTGCAGCCATGGTGCACGAAAACCAATATCATGAAACTCAATCATCAAAAATCAAATCCAAGCTATATAAGCGTGATACTCAGATCACAAACGCAAATCGCAATAAATGACATCGAGGTACACCTCCTACAATGTCGAAAAATATCGGTATGTCTAAAACTGGCAGAGCAAGAACATCCGCTTGTCTCCTGCTCACGGTCTGGCATCCTCTATCTCTGGGTCCTCATTTTCTCCTCGAATTACCAATCTCGCAATCCATCGGCTCATCGTCCCGGTCAGGTGTGCTAACGGAAATGATTCCACTCTGGCACTTCTCTAGTCATCTCTCAGCCAATTATCATGGCCACTCGTAAAGCAGCACGTTACTGGCGTCGGCCTCTGGCTCTCTGAATACACGTCATATATCTGATCCTGGGTGCAAATCTTATTGCAGTAGTGTCCTGGAAGGAATCCTACCCAAGGTCTCTTCCGATCTCGCTTATGCCGAACTGTACGGAGGCTGGTACTCTTACATAACATTTTCTCATTTTCTGGACATCTGCGTTCTCAGCACAACATTTCCTTGAAAATTGGCCGTATCCGACGCCTCTGTAGACATATCCAATCTTTAATCTCAACGGGGAGTAACAACAGCTCGTCAGCATCTCACACGAACCTCTTGTTCCACTCGTCTTTATCATCGTCCACCTCGACGTCACGTCACATTATCTGCGTAATGCAAAGGTTCTCGGCTACAGTAAATCCGAAGTCTCTCACACGGACTCAAAATCACAACTCGGTATCTTCATCACTCCGTGGAAGATATCTGGCCGAACACGTCCCCGGGAACTCGTCCCAACCATCGGAGGAATACTCAATACTCGTCCATTCTCGATTAACTCACAACGCATCTGGGTGAGGTCCTCTATCCGAAGCTGATCAGCTAACTGGTCTCCTATCATATGATATCTGGAAGACGTCAAACTTCTCGATCGAGTCATCGAAGTCCCAAAATTTCCCGAAGGCTCAACACCTGAGCACGGTCTAAAAATATCTGGTTCCAACCTATCATTAAATCATCTCAATCGACTCGCATCCGTATACTAACATATCATCAAACCATCATGCCACGTCATATATTCTTTTCATCGCATTTATGTCCCACATCAAGTCAAATTTACAAATACATTCTACCTTTACTATAAGCATATGTATCTAATCTAACATACACACCCGAACCATTCAAACAGTTTTTGAAAGATGCGAATCGTAGTTTTGAAAGTAGGGGCTACGGTGTTTTTAAAGAAAAGATATCATTTGAAAATCCGTAACGTCCCTCAAGGTATCTGTTTAAAAGATGCATACGATTCTTCAGTTTGGAAATAGGTATGGTTTGGATGACACATCTACGTCGACTATCTAGTCCTATAGTACCCTAAACGGCAATATCGTCAAACGTCATTCTCAAATTCCGTCACCATATACTAGTCGTATCAAAACACTTCTAACTATCCTTTAGTTTATAATATGGTTTCACTAATAATCTTTTAATTCTAACCCTAGTTTCCTAATCTAGGTTTTCTTAACCATATGCTACTAATCGGTTTCCATAAAAACTTTGCGGGGGTGCTATACGCCATCCACCCAACTTCCCCCGTAGATATAGATCTACCCACCTTGATCCTCGATTGCCGAAGTCGGTGACGCCATGCTCCGTCGCCTCAGAATCCACGTGAGGGTACCTACAATAATAAACGATCGCAATCACTATTAACATCAAGTCCGGAAACCAAAATGGCACACAGATCGCCTATAGGTTAGAACCTATAGCCACATATGCAAAACCAACAAATTACCCCCTAGTCGTTGATGTACAAACATTCAACAACCAAAAACAAATCCAAATATCAAAACTCATCATTCAAAATATGGAAAACATATCCAAAATCACACTGATGTGCTCCCAGATTTTGACTCAGGCCAAAAGGAGTTGCACAAACAAGTCTAGGGTGCTGTACATGGTGTATATGACCTACTGGATCAACCCTGACCACAAATGCCACCAAGTGGCCGGCCACCTACCCACAAAATCTAGCCTCCTCGGCCCTGAGGCTCCTCTGGGCCTTGTCTCATCAAGGTGGTCTCCTAGTACTCTAATTTGGTCCCTAGAGTTGTTTGCTTTTCTCAAAAATTCCCTAGGTCGCTCCAGATTTCCCTGCACAATCTATATACTCACAAAACTGACATGAAAAAAATCCTAAATCCGTATTTTGGTTTCTATATTAAATTCCAGGTCTTTCAACAGCCACTAGAGTTCACTAATTTCCCACAATCACTTAAACCCTTCTCTAGAGATTTCTATCTTCACAACCACCAACCCAATTCAACTTCTAAACTATCTAAAACATAAGAAAACTAAAACTAACTAAATGGAAATGATTATACCTCATGGATGCCACTTAAGCAAATCCTAGAAGTCTCAATGTTGTCAAAATCTCACTTTTCTTGGTCTATTGAGATGAGGGTGAGGAGGTGATCATTTTTTGTGAAAAGGGTATAGGGTTTTGACAAGGTTTTGGAGGTGATTTTTGGGGTTGTAGGTGGAGGGAAGGGAGATTGAAGAGGATGAGGAAGGAGATGAAAATGGTGGGGGAAAGGATAATGAGGCAGCTCTCCACTCTCTCAATTATTCTCACTCTCTCTCTCTCCAAGCATGCTTATTCTCATCATTGTGTCCCCTCTTTCTCTCCAAATTATCATTACACCTTTTTTCTCTTTCTTTTCTCACCAAAAACACATACACCCAAATAAAATAATACAAATGAAATAACATGTAACATGTCATAGTGCACTAACCATGAAAAACTTTAGATACACGGATTTGGCTTAATCGTGATTAGCAGTGCACTAATCGGGTTTTTATCCAAATTGCACATAATAAATTTTAAAAACGCCAAATCCTTTAAATATATTTTTAAATGAATAAATCATTTTAATTTCCATTTATTTCACAACTATTGGTATATATTTATACCCTTTTTAGAAAACCCCAATTTCGCAAGTCGGGCAGTTTTCGGGAAAAAATATTATTTTAATATTAAATTCCAAAACTAATATTTTATATTTTTTAAATGTTACACTTTGAAATGTTGTCAGGAGGACCCGACTTTCAGAAAATCGAGCCCAGCCAAGACGACTAGGAGCAGTTTACAAAGGAGGCAGAATTTTAGGCCTTACTTATACTATTTTCTTTTCAGTTCATATGCCATTATTTGGGCATCACTTTCTATCATTGTATTTTACTTTTCAGTTGTTTCTAAAAAATGATTATCAATAAAAAGTTGTTGTTTTATTACATCTTTTGTTATTCTTGTGCTTTACATTTATATTTCTTATTTACGTTTAGCGTGTTTGCTTCTGAGTAAATGCGTCGTGTGCTTCGTCATGTCTCCTTCCTCGTACACTGAGAAGCAGGGCGTGACAGGTTTTGTTGGTGGCCCATGCAGATCCCTCAGTAGTAGGTCTATGGTTCGAGGACGAACCATTGTTTAAAGGTGGGGAGAATATCGGACCCGGTTCTTGTTCACGGAGCAAAGTGCCATACAGAACAAAATGTCATGCCAATTGTCATGCCAAGGGGGCGGGAGCCATCTCTTGAATTCGTGGGGGCCACCTCTGTAGTCCGTGGGACCCACTGTAGAATAATGGGGAATCTTCGGAACACATTCCAAAAGAGGACCGAACTGTATTATAAATATATTGATACCACCCTCAATTACAGAGACGCCTTTTAAGTGAATCGGCACTACAGGAGCTTGAGAACTCCGTAGTTAAGCATGCTCAGGCTAGGGAAGTCTTGGGATGGGTGATCTCCTGGGAAGTGGCCCCTGGTCGGATCCGGTTCGCTCTAAAGGGAAAAACTGTGCGGCTTCGGCCAGAGTAGACAATACCATCTGTACTGGGGCGTGGGGTGTTACATTCATCCTAGTGCATCCCCTTATGAGTTCAAGGACGTCACTGCTCTGAGGATTGACCAGAACTCTTTTTTCAATGCTTTCATAGGCTTGTGGCTGAGCTAGTTCGCAATCCCTATTCACCCAAGACTAATACGGGCCTCCGTCTTTTACCTTTCCAATCACATAGCTTCTAGTGTAAGGCTAACCATTGGTATCATCGGGCTATCATTTCTATATCAGGGTCTCACTAAATTAGCTATACCTCAGACGACCCAGGCGAGGAGCATATATATATGCCACTGCACTATTTCGGTGCGTGGATCCATTTGCATGTGAATGGGGCATATAGCAAGCAGGTGCAACCGATGTTTTTTGACACGATTTCATTTCCTATGGTAATGAAACTCGTTGGGGCTACAGGGCTTAAACCGAATAAAGACATTCGTCGGCTGTGCCTCAATCCTTACAATCTCCGGGAATAAAGGAAAATTTACTTCGATGATTGGGTGCTCGTTAGGTCTCACAATACCGGTCAACCTCTACTGGATGTATTGAAAGAGGGTAATTTGAACTTGGCAAATAGGGATATCACTCGTCTCTATTCGATTCTCCCTAGATTTTTGGTGTACCGGTGGGGTAACGATATTTCTTACACGCCTTATAACCCATATCACTTCTCCCAGCAATTTAGATACGATCAAGGCGTTCTGCTCCAAGATTTTCGTTGTGAGCATGTTTTTACGAGGGAGTCGGCAAAGAACGCCATTCATCATTTTATGAGGCTGAGGACCGGATCTCGCTTTGTGATTCCTGATCCGAACCGTGTCCCTTAACTATTGTCATCTTTTTGATCGTGGTATTCGTCATCCATGGCTGAGGTCATCGACCAAGAGAAGCATATTTTCCTTAGTCGCTGGGGTGCCATGAGGGTATTTATTTGAGACCAAGGTCGATCATTCTTCTTTCCCTGCCTTGGGAAAGGACACCGGAAGTTTCTCCCACTGTCCGGGAACTCAGAACGGCTCAAGCTTTCAAGAATATCCAGACAAAGCTTGTTCCTGGAGCCCCGAGAAAAGCGACTGCTGGTAAAAAAACGAGCTCCATGGCCGATTGCTTCTGGACCTTCCGGCAGTTCACATCCTACAGCGGTGTTTTGCCTGTCGATGATCCTGTTCTTGCACCGAAAGCGAGATCACCTGGTAGGATTGATGTTGCGGGTGACTCACCATCAAATTTAGAAATCGTAAAGCGTCGGTCGAGGGTATCGTTGAGCAAGAAAAGGGTTTTTCCAACAGCTATTGTCTCCCACAAGAGGCGCAAGAATTCTTTCATGGCTGGCCCGGAGACCCAAGCATCCCCGACCCAAAGCATTTTTGAATATGAGATGAATGTCGATGTTATCTTCCCAGAGTCATTCACTACGGAGGCTATCGACTTTGCAACAGCCATTGTAGAATCCTTGGCAAAGGATGTCGAAGTTGATCTTCAGACAGCGTTATCTGCCTATACACAATTAGCTGTGGAAGATGCGGAGAGGACACGGGCATTTGCGGCAACCGGCATAGTTCTTTTGCTTTTCTCCAAGTATTATTTTTTTGTAAACGATATTTTGTATCTAATAGTTTTCTCCCTCTTTTGCAGTGACGTCCACTGAAGAAGCTATCCAAGCATCGCTTGATTCATATCAAGAAGAAATGCGCATGGGGCAACGAGGTACCTATGGTTTCAGTGAGATCCGTTTTCCTGATGTGATGTGTACAATGCATCATTTTATCTTGTTCGGTTATCAATTTCTTTTCTCTGTGATTTTTTTAACAGATGCTAGGGGACAACCATTCGCTATTCATATATCAGTTGTCCCCTAGAATGGTTATCACTATTAGTTATAAGTATGCCTTAGAGTCCAT
The DNA here is from genome assembly GCA_030015575.1 of Agapanthus africanus. Lineage (NCBI taxonomy): Eukaryota > Viridiplantae > Streptophyta > Magnoliopsida > Asparagales > Amaryllidaceae > Agapanthus > Agapanthus africanus. The sequence goes on along the minus strand of JASDDO010000018.1, from coordinate 40,313,297 downwards.
TATTATACATGTTATGTATATTATAGTGGATTCTTAGACATATATAGGGAGGACTTTCTTGCTCGACATGATAGTATGCTATCTGGTTGCTCTTTATCTTAACATGTACATTTATTGTCTCTCTATTACATGTTGATAAAGCCCTTAGGATGAGTACTTGACTACCAGGATTATGATATAGATCATACTAGTGGGGCAGAGGTAGTCAGTAAGTACATCCTTCAAATATTCCTAGTCGTGGGAGTATCGAGACGGGGCATCAATATTCCAGAGAAGGCTAGCGTATACGCTTCTCGACCCATATGATGGGCAATGGATGATCCCATATCCATTGGTGTTTGACATCAGAGATGGTATACGGGCGCTCAATGGAGACCGGGTACACTGAACGGACTCGCCGAGAACTCCTAGATGGTATTATACCTATCGTTAGATAGCAGTTCTGTGGTGACACTGGTACAGGCTAGTCTGTCGACCTGAGATTGTCATAGAGTCTTGTATGATTCCCACCGTGCTTTGATTTCCACCTTACCACGTTCAAGTGATCGTGAAAAACGGTGGTTTTAGGGTACAGTCCCAAGTCACATGGAGGCAATGAGCGATAGGAGGGGATTTCGTCTCTCCCGGTATTGGGGGTTGATGTTGCGCTATGCTCGATTGGCCATAACAGGAAATCTCTGACCAGGGTTGCTGAGATCTACTGGTAAGTGTTATCAGTAGTTTCTTAAACTGTTATGGGCCTCATATCGGCATGACTTATCAGACTATTGGGGTCTGACGTTTACCACCCCAAGGCTATGATATGCGACATATCTAATGAAGAGACCGGACTGTACGGTAGTGTTACTAATTGGATTCGCAGGAGTATGACCAGGCTTGCTTGTTGATCTTCTGATCGCTCAATACTCGGGTGGCCGTTACGTATGGCAGACCGCTTGCAGCTTGTAGGTGTTTGATATGATCATCACCTACTGCCGGCATATTGACGAATCTTTAGAGTCCTACACAGAGATTTCCTGGTCCATGCGAAATGAAGTAGGAGCACATATGTGATATGTGCGGGACTAAGATTAATAAGAGTATGTGATACCATATTCTATTCTCGCGATATGTGATATCGGACAGTTATATGTGATATAGCCAGGTTATCGAATCAAGTGTTGATTCAATAAGTTGATTCATATGATATTAGTCGGCTGTATGTGATATAGCCAGATTATTAAATCAAGGGTTGATTTGATAATTTAATATATAATTATATATTTAATATATTAACTTACATTAACTAATATTTGCTCACTAAGTATTTCTTTTTCTCACTTGTGCTTTGGTATATATGTGATATATATTAATGTACATTTTTTGTGTCATGCTAGATGATACATGCTACATGGGTGTATGAGACTCACACCCTGCTTATGATAATCTTAGGGTTTTTATTTATCTAAATAAATCAAAATTGGTTGGAAATTTGTCATCGCTAGAAGCTTGGAGAAGCTTACTGTGTCCATTGACTTAGTCCACTAAACTTGTTTTACTTGAGATATTTATTAACCCAACCAATATCCTAAGCCATGATTAAGTCTCTACAAGGGTTAGTATATAATATTAACTCACCCATGGTTGCCATTCACACTCTCATGAGATGAGATTTTTCCATGGTTGCTTCTTCTTCATCTCCTTTCTCAAGCTCACTAGCATTTTGGGAGGTGAAGAAAATGAGTGAGAAAATTATTTCTAAAGTGAGCAAAATACCCACTTCATCATCCTCTACTAGATTAGACATTTAGTTTAGGGTGTTTGCTTCAGTAATCTACCATTAGTGAAGAGGTAGTATGAGCTTGAGTCTCCTCGACGTAGATCATCTTCGGTCTCGAAGACTTCGAGCAAGCTTGTTCATTTCTTCATGTGAACCCTTACTAGAGTTTAGGTGTTCACTACTTGGAGCGAAAGGACTACTACTCGGAGCTTTAGAAGTGAAGGACCGGTCTACAAAAGTTGTATTTCTCATTCACTTAGATGTAAAGTTATTTGCATTCTTGATTCGTATAATTCTCTAGTTAAGACTCTAGGGTTAGGGTTCTTTAGCGCGCTATTTTTTTTTTAAAAAGGCATGGTTGATGCCTCCCGAAACCCAGCGGTAACCTAGGGAACCTTACAGTGGTATCAGAGCCAAACTAGAGAATTAGACAATATTTGTTAGATTACAAAACTGAAACTACTCTGAAACTTGAAAAAAGAAAATCTAGTTTCTATCGATTTTTAAATGGCCTCTAAATTTTTTTAAAATAATTGCAGAATGTTGTATGTGATATAACATGAACACCACAGAAATTTGAGAGCACTTGGCCGGATTTTGGCCGGCGACATATACGAAAATTCCGAGCTCGCCGGATTTTTAGTGGGTATTTGGCTTCAAAATTTTATGGTGTTCTAGTCTCTGGGTTTTGGTGTTTCAGGTGTTGCTTGTTTTTTCTAAGATTGCATGTGATGTGGTCTTACTGTATTGGCAATTCGTTGTGTTTCGTATTCGTAATTTTAACATTGTTTTGGGTTATTTTAGACGACGTTAAAGAGTTCGAACAGATAGAAATAACCCATTTTCTCTCCCGTTGGAAATTTTCCAAGAGTTGGATTTTTCTAAGTTTAAAATCTTCAAAAAATCATGCAGGTGATTCTGTGGACCCTCTAGAAGAACGAAATCCTAACTCGATTCTCTGACCGTCAGAACCGCCACCAAACCTTAGGGTTTGTGGTAGTTCCGTGGCGCTATAGGTGAGGCAGGGGTTGACCCTTCTACGGTTGGTCTATAGGTGGTATGGCATGTTCTAAGTACTTTTTAAACTCCGCTCAAATGTTGAGCTCTTTGGGAAATTTTAGGTGTTTGTTTATTCGATCTAAAAGTTTAACATCGTCTAGTTATCTGTGATTGTGATACAATATTTGGAATCCACAAAGTTTAGTTTTATGAAAACTAATTTGAATTTTATAAATCTAGCAATTTAGTCTCAAGTGATTGGTTGCCATGGGATTTTGATGTGGATCAAAAATCTGTCGCAATCACGTAGCGTACGCGGATACTCGCCGGGTAACCTTACCAGATAGCCATGTCCCATAGCCCCGACCAAGTGACTGTAGGAGAACCCCGTTGCCAAAAGCATTCGTTTGGGTGCTCGCGGCCGCGGTGTTCCGCCTAAGTGTACTTCATCGACAGCATCGGGGGTGCGGCCGTCTACTGAAGTTTCCGACGAGCATTCGATCAGGTTGTCGGGAATCTTGTTGAATTACCCAACTGGTTATTGAAAAGTGTTTTCAATATAGAGACTAAAATATGGGGTTTATAATTGTTAGGCATGTGATGTCTAAGAAATTCATTTGGTTAAGCATGAAATCCAAAGTATGTGATACACTGGGTTTATGATGTCTAAGGTGGTTGCGGATTCCAATTGTTGTAGTTTTTCATTTTCTTTTCTGCGACCGTAAGTGTAATATGTGGTGTATCACTGATTTCGTTTCTATATGTCAACAAAAATTGGGATACGCATATTTACTTACGTTGATGACATGTGATGTTATGTGTTGCTGTGATATGTTATATTGGATCGTCGTGTTTTGAATAGCCGGGTTTTTTTTAATGTGAGATAAGAGTTTTTCATTTTCATTCATGTAAAAGATTGTATGTAATATTCTTTTATTGGGGCACTTTCGGGTTAAGGATAATGTCACCATTGATGCATATTATTTACTTTTCTGCATTAGGACAGACCCAAAGAGGAGAGCACAAGTAACCGGGTTTTAGGGTCCAGTGGGAGACTACCTCGAGGAGTCGAGATCGGGTCTCCTAACTCTAAAATTGGTAGGGTTGCTTTCCACTCTCGTAGGGGTCTAGGGATGTGGGTTTGGATATTCATCGCGACCGTGGAATCCGCGTTTTTTATTGGCTTAATTAAAACACGGAATTCCTAGTATATCCAATATTTCATATGTGTTCTTCTACTGCTGATATTCTGTGATGTGATCACTTGATATTCTGAGACGAATGCTTATATTATATATATGATATATAATAACTATTGCTCCTTTCGTTTCTTCTGTGATGCTTAGGAAGCATAATTGATGGGACTTCATTAATGAGATTAATAAAATAAAAGAAATCTAAAGATGTTGCAAAATCTTGTTTAAAAAACTGGTAGCTCTAGTTCTTGCTTTGCTTAGCGGTATTCCTTGTAGAATATCCAGCACCTTATTCGATAAGGAAAGAGCTGAGATCCCTTCACTGGGAGTGACCTCTTTAGCGAAACTAGCAGATGCTATAACCTTGTCAGTTTTGTTTTTGATTGTTTTTTGGTTCATGCTTTGCATAGAGATATTTGTGAAATATCCTGCACCTTATTCGATAAGGAAAGAGCCGAGATCGCTTCACCGGGAGTGACCTCTTTAGCAAAACTAGTAAAAGCCTAAAAAACTCCTTTTCAAAATCACTCGATTCTACAATGATATCAAGTTCATTACGCAAAAGGTTTTTTTTTAAAACCTGTCGTAACCCTCCATCATTTTATGAAGTAGAGTACTTAGTATTCGTGCTACGTTTGTTGACCATAGTTAAGGCGTAGTGTACGGTAGCTAAGTGATGTCTTCCTAAATAATATATGATGCGATTAATTAGGACAGCCATGTGACTTTATTGACCATACTTAAGGGTCATGTGGGTGGGTCTAATTAATCACGAAATGATGGGTAGAACTTGACTAGTGCTTATGATTTGTTGACCATAGTTAAGGTCATAAGTCACTAGGCGTAAAATATTATCGGGAATTTCAAGTGTTGAAATTTGCAATGAGATTGCATACCTTCTATGAGATAGTTGGATCCCGATACCCACTGTGAGTAAGAGTTACTTCTGGGAGTGTTTTGCATATTACAATTAGCCGATCAAGTAGGTGTCTGGAAAGGTGTTAATAGGGTTACACCCCTGGGAAAACGAGGTTTATTTTAATTAGGTCTGTGCGAAAGCACGGGGAACCTCCCTCAAAGTACCGACACTGGCCTGGCTGAAAAATTGGCGAACTTGTAGCGTATAATTAATCACGGCTAGTCTTACCTTTTAGGGTTTGAAGGAAGATTTGATAAAAACAGTCGGAGCCATCCTGATTAGATAAAATAATAACCAATCTGATCTTGCAAGAGCATAAGCTGAGTGTTTTCTTCTCTCTCTCTCTCCTGGTAGCGACCATGTCATGCCTTAATCAAGATAATAATATGGATGCTTTGACTGAATTTGCTTTTTATACTGACCTGGGGAACATTGGTTCCGCTCTATCTTATAATTGTTATAAGTCCGAGCAGGAAATAGGAGAATATCAGGATTCCCATGCCACCCATTCGAGGAATGTGCATGTTGATACATCTTCTTCGGGTGTGTTCGTTACCGAGAACTGTTTCTCAGTATCCTCTACGTCCTAGGTATGAGATACCGGATCAGAATTCCACATATGTAAGAGTTACATGGGCTATAGAAAGGTAGAGAACTGGGATTGGGTAATATGTATCTAAGTGTTAGAGAATGGTGCAATTGTTGCAGCCAAGTCAGTTGGCAAATATCACCTTGTATTACCAAATGGTAAATATATTGATTCTGAACGAATGTTATTACATACCGAACCTGATATACAACATTACATCAAATTCTTTATTGAGTTAAAGAAGGATATAATTTTGTATTGGAGGATAATGTTGTGAACATTTTCCTGAATCAATAGTTGATTGGATCAGGCACGTTATGTAATGGCATATACATTCTAAATCAAATCAAAGTTCAAAGTATGTAGATTAGACACAATAGGAGTAGTTCAGAAATGAACGAATCCTTTTTGTAGCATTGTAGACTCGGTCATATCTATGCGACATAAGGATGAATATGAGAATCTGTTCGAATTTTCATCTTATGATACTTGCCAGTCTTGTCTCAAAGGTAAAATGACCAATACTCCGTTTACTGGAAACAGAGAAAGAGTTACTGAACTCTTGGGATGGATACATGATGATGTATACGGACCTATGTCTACAAATGCCAGGGTTGGTTCTTTGTACTTCATTACATTCATCGACGATCTCTTAAGATTCGGACATGTGTTCCTGTTGAAACACGAGTCTGAAACTTTTGAGAAATTCAAGGAATATAAGCTTGAAGTTAAGAACCAGACGGGTTGAAATATTAAATTCCTTCGATGTGATCGGGGAGACGAATACTTGGGCATGGAGTTCCTAGATTTTCTAAGCGGAGAATGAGATTCTCTCTCAGCTTATTCCTTTGTATACACCACAGCACAACGGTGTATCGGGGCGGAGGTATTGCACCCTATGAGATATGGCGCGCTCTATAATGAGTACTGCTGAGTTACCTGTTTCCTTTTAGGGGTTATGCACTTCAGAAGCTGCATACTTATTGAATGGGGTTTCATCCAAATCAGTGCCTACCACTCCATATGAGATATGGTATAGGAAGAGACCATGTCTTAAACGGGTTAAGATATGGGGTTGTCCGGCCTATGTTGAAAGGCAAAATCCGGACAAGCTCGAGGCAAGATCAGTTCTGTATAAGTTTGTTGGATATCCCGAACATTTGCGAGAGAATATCTTTTACCACACTGAGGAGCAAAAGGTGTTTTGTTTCTCAACATGCCACCTTTTTAGAAAAGGAATTTCTTATGAATAAATTAGTGGTCATGAGGTAGAACTGGAAGAAGTACCAGCTGGATAAACTAACAGCTGATGATTTGGTGAAACCAAAATATTCTTTAGTCTCCGACGAACCTCAGCCTCTCCGCGAATCTAGCAGGGTTCCTCATCCATCTGAGAGATACTACGGTTTCCTCCGTGATGGTGGGAGCGAGGATTGCATCATGGTAGATGATGACCCAACCAGGTTCAGGCAGGCCATCATGAGTGGGGACTCTGTGAAATGGCCGGATGTTATGCGATCAAAGATGGAATCCATGTACACCAATAAAGTATGACTTTGAATGTTGCACCTGAAGGGGTAAAACCCATTAGGAGCAAATTGATCTTGAGAAGATTCTTGGTGTAGATGAAAAAGTTGAGGCTTTCAAAGCTAGACTTGTAGTAAAAGGTTATCGTCAATAACCAGGTGTGGTTTATGATGAAACCTTTTCTCCAGTGGCTATGCTTAAGTCCATCAGGATTAGAGCATGCATCACGGAGTTGGAACATCTGTTTTGATGTGGCGTTCAAAGAGTTTGACTTCATCAAAAAGGTAGATGAACCTTGTATATACAAGAAGGTAGTAGAGAGTAAGGTTGTCTTCCACGTATTGTACGTAGATGACATACTCTTGATAGGAAATGGTTCCTATGCTACACTCGGTCAAGCTCCTCTTATCACGAGGATTTTCCATGGAAGATCTGGATGATTCCTACTACATCTTGTGGAGTATGATCTATGGTGATAGATCTAAGTGATGTTGGGAGTGTCCCAAATCCAGGTACATTAACACTCTACTAAAGAGGTTTAGTATGGAGGATTCTAAGTGTAGTGGTTCGTCCACTTACTCAGGAATCACTCTCTCCAAAAAGATGTCTTCCAAGACTGATTTGGAGAAAGCTCACGTACAAGGGATACCCTATGCTTCGGCAGTAGGCTATATTAAGTATGCGATGTTATCTACCGGACCAGATGTAGCTAACTCACTAGGTGTAGTGATTAGGAATCAATCGGATCTTGGAAGAATCACTGGACAGCTGCGAAAAACGTTCTTAAGTACTTAAGAAGCACTGAAGAAATGTTCTTGGTGTTTGGTAAAGATGAACTCCAGTGGGAGTCCTTTACCAATTCTAGCTCCCAGAGTGATAAGGACGACTGAAAGTCAGTCTCGGGCTTTGTCTTTACCCTCGGTGGAGGGACGATATGTTGGAAGAGTTCCAATCTATACACCGTGGCAAACTAGACGATAAAGGCTGAATACATCACTAACAACGATGCTACCAAAGTGGATGTCTGGATAATTCTTGTTCATGAGATTAACATGGTTTCTACTATTGAGCGTCCAATAATTGTTATGTGACAACAATGGAGTTGTGGCCTTGGCCTAGGAACACCGATCCCATCAATGATCCAGACATATTCTGAGGACAGTATCACCTGATCAGGGAGATGGTTGATCTCCAAGGGATCGAGATAAGGAGAGTTGACGCGAAGGATAACACGGCGGATCCACTCACAGAGGCTTTTCCCTAGAGAGACTTTTATGGGGCTTTGAGTATGAGATACTACAACAAATGGTCTTAGTGCAAGTGGAAGATTGTTAGTTATATGCATGCCCTAGAGGCCATTGTTAGTCATATGATGTATATTATAGTGGATGCTTGGACATATATAGGAAGGACTTTCTTGCTCGACATGATAGTATGCTATCTGGTTGCTCTTTATCTTAACATGTACACTTATTGTCTCTCTATTACATGTTGATAAAGCCCTAAGGATGAGTACTTGACTACCAGGATTATGATGCAGATCATACTAGTGGGGCAGAGGTAGTCGGTAAGTACATCCTTCAAATATTCCTAGTCATGGGAGTATCGAGATGGGGCATCGATATTCCAGAGTAGACTAGCGTATACGCTTCTCGACCCATATGATGGGCGATGGATGATCCCATATCCATTGGTGTTTGATATCAGAGATGGTATACGGGTGCTCAGTGGAGACTGGGTACACTGAGCGGACTCGCAGAGAACTCCTAGATGGTATTATACCTATCGTCAAATAGCTGTTCTTTGGTGACACTGGTACATGTTAGTCTGTCGACCCGAAATCGTCATAGAGTCTTGTGTGATTCCCACCGTGCTTTGATTTCTACCTTACTACGTTTAAGAGATCGTGCAAAACGGTGGTTTTCGGGTACGGTCCCGAGTCATATGGAGGCAATGAGCGATAGGAAGGGATTTCGTCTCTCCCGGTATTGGGGGTTGATGTTGCGCTATGCTCGATTGGCCATAACAAGAAATCCCTATCTAGGGTTGCTGAGATCTACTGGTAAGTGTTATCAGTAGTTTCTCAAACCGTTATGGGCCTCACATCGGCATGACTTATCAGGCTATTAGGGTCTGACGTTTACTACCCCTAGGCTGTGATATGCGACATATCTGACGAAGAGACCGGACTGTACGATAGTGTTACTGATTGGATTCATAGGAGTATGAGCAGGCTTACTTGTTTCTTCTGATCTCTCAATACCCGGGTGGTCGTTATGTTTGGCAGACCGCTTGCGGCTTGTGGGTGTTTGATATGATCATCACTTACTGCCGGCGTATTGACGGGTCTTTAGAATCCTACACGGTGGTATCCTGGTTCATGAGAAATGAAGTAGGAGCACATATATGATATGTGCGGGACCGAGATTAATACGAGTATGTGATACCGTATTCTATTCTCACGATATGTGATATCGGACGGTTATATGTGATATAGCCGGGTTATCGAATCAAGTGTTGATTCGATAAGTTGATTCATATGATATTAGTCGGTTGTATGTGATAGAGCCGGATTATTAAATCAAGGGTTGATTTGATAATTTAATATATAATTATATATTTAATATATTAACTTACATTAACTAATATTTGCTCACTAAGTATTTCTTTTTCTCACTTGTACTTTGGTATATATGTGATATATATTAATGTACATTTTTTATGTCATGCTAGATAATACATGCTACATGGGTGTATGAGACTCACACCATGATTATGATAATCCTAGGGCTTTTATTTATCAAAGTAAATCAAAATTGGTTGGAAATTTGTCATGGCTAGAAGCTTGGAGAAGCTTGTTGTGTCCATTGACTTAGTCCACTAAACTTGTTTTACTTGAGATATTTGTTAACCCAACCATTATTCTAAGCCATGGTTAAGTCTCTACAAGGGTTAGTATATGATATTAACTCATCCATGGTTTCCATTCACACTCTTATGAGATGAGATTTTTCTATGGTTGCTTCTTTTTCATCTCCTTCCTTAAGCTCACTAGCATTTTGGGAGGTAAAGAAAATGAGTGAGAAAATTATTTTTAAAGTGAGCAAAATTCCTATAACATCATCCTCTACTAGATTAGCCATTTAGTTTAGAGTGTTTGCTTCACTAATCTACCATTAGTAAAGAGGTAGCATGAGCTTGAGTCTCCTCGACGTAGATCATTTTCGGCCTCGAAGACTTCGAGCAAGCTTGTTCATTTCTTCATGTGAACCCTTACTAGTGTTCGGGTGGAGTGAAGGGACTAGTACTTGGAACTTTAGAAGTGAAGTACCGGTCTACAAAGGTTGTATTTCTCATTCACTTAGATGTAAAGTTTGCATTCTTGATTCGTATAATTCTCTAGTTAAGATTCTGAGGTTAGGGTTCTTTAGCATGTCATTTTTTTTAAAAACGGCATGGTTGATGCCTCCCGAAACCCAGCAGTGACCTAGGGAACCCTACAATCACGTATGCTTCGGGGTTTCCGGCTCTCGCTCATGGCCCCTCCCGACTGTCACAGGAAAGAGCGCTTAAAAAGCCAATGTCCACCACTCTCGACGCAGAACCTATCGACGACGAGGAAATCCAATTGGTGCACACCCAGAAAAGATCTCTTCGGACGGCTTAAGCGGAGTCAGCACGGTGTCTTCGAGAGGAAGCCGTACTTCAGGCCTCTTCAGGTAAAAAGAATCTTCTTTTCAATTTTCCTAAGCCTGGGCAATTACTTTACTAACCCCTTAATGAATGTTTTTTTTACAGCTGGCGCTAGCTCCAGCAATCAGGCCTTGGCCGATATCCCTGAAGAAGGTGAAATCCCTTCAGCGGAGGTCCATGTTTCACCTACGGAGCCGACAAATGACGACATGATCAATACCTACACGGACGAAGTCGACTATTCAGGTTCTGATATGCACGATCCTGTTATTCTTGAGGTCACCGCTGCTATTAGTGTCTCACAGATATCTGACGAGGTTCACGGTGGGGCGATAGGGGCTGTCGACTCAAGAGCTTCTGCTCCTTCAGACTCTGCGATCCAAAGTAGTTCTATTGAGGCAGGTGTTGAAGTTAGCAGTGCTCGGGAAAAGTTTGTGGCCCCTGTCCTAATGACTCCCACAGAGCCGCTTAGTATTTTGCATTATATTTACGTCACGCTCCTTTTCGTCTTCACTAGATATACTTGTTGATGAGTTTTTTTTTGGTTTCAGGTGTAGATACGCCGGCAACTTTTTCATCCTCAGTATCAAGAGTTGGCACTTTCGCAACTCCCGATGCTCTACATACTAAGGAGGCTAGTATTATGACCATTTTCACCCTCCTACTTCTTCTGTGATGACGACAGAAGGTACCTTTCGATTTTACTGTTTATCACTTTTTAATTGACTCCGTTCATTTGTCGTTTGTCTGATGTTTCAGTGATGGGTCTGATGGTATCCCAACTTGCCAGTGTTATTTTGGCAAGGCTAAGTCACGGCTCATCTCCTCGCCCAACACTTGGGTCGTTAAGTTTTATCTTTGGTCCGTTCTTTTCTAGTTCCCTTACAAAGATTAATCATTCATAATGATTTGTGATGCAGTCCTGCAGCTCATAGATGACGAGAACGCAAGGGAAGCTATTGCACTTCCTACTCTGACAGCTCCGACAAACCAAGTCCATTTCGAATCCTAAATCATTATGCTTGCGGGGCCTTTTGCTCGACGCTCATCTCTGGTATTGACAACGAGCAGCTTGCAGTGGCCGATGGCTCTCATTGCGGAACTGAATGACAGGGTCTCATATTCCGTGGGAGAATTTGTTGAGGTGGTCAATCTCATGTTGGGCACTTTCAGCATCTATCATGAAGAATCCCTGGTTCGCATATAAGTTAACTACTAGCAGCAAATTAAAGCCTGCCTTCATGAGATCACGTCTAAATGTCCTGCCGCTAAAGCACAATTGTTGAGGGCTCAGCTTATCGAACACGTCGAGCGATGCGTTGCTCTTATCGAGTTTGAGGAGCGGAAGTTAGTCCGGAAAAAATCAAAAGGTGAAGCAGCTTCCTGGGAACTCGGATGCTTAAGAATAGAGTGAAAAACCACTGCTAATAAGGTATACGCACTTCGCAGAGTATTTGCCCAGGCTATGGCCCAAGGACTGGCCTTGGATAATGAAGTTGCGACCATGGAAGCAGTACTGCAGAACAATGTTACTGAGAAGCATGCTATTGAAAACAAGCTCGCCGAACGCCGTCGCCAAAAGGAGGAGACTGAAGCCCTACTAGCCATTTTGGAGAAAAGAGAGAAGGAATTTTAAGAGAGGAGTAGACATTTCGCTGACCTATTGAGAGCTCCTCCTTCTTGATATGCATTTATACATATTTTTTTGTACTCCTTACATATTGTATCTTTTAACCACTTTGATTTATGAATAAAAGATATATTTTTTTGCATTCACATCTCTGTGTCCTTTAATTTCCCTGACACTACTAAAATAGGGGGTTGCCCCTACGGATAACGACATCCGTAGGAGCAGATTTAGTTTGGCCCTACGGATTAATCCGTAGGGCTAAACGGTTGCCCCTACGGTCCTTACATATTTATTTAAAAATTATTAAATCTTAAATTTTTGTTTGCCCCTACGGAGCCGCAAACCAAGAACCTACGGACTTATCCGTAGGGGCATCTAAATAGGGATTTAAGTAAAAAGGCAGATCGATCCCTACGCTGATTATCTCTAAATATTATTTTCTCATCACTGCGCGCGAACCCAAATCCCCAAACCCTTGTTCCCGCTAATCACCGTTCTCGTCGTCGCCGTTCTCGTTGTCGCCAGCGCCGGCCGATTCGTCGTCGCCACCGCCTGCTTCTTCCTTATCTCAGTTTTCGTCGTCGCCTCTTTTTGTCGTCGCCTCCGATCGATCGTCGCCTCTGCACAGGTTAGGAAATCGTCAATTAAACAAAATTTTGATTGTTTTAGGGCTATGGTTCATGGTTTGGGTACCGATGAGGCATCGGTTGGGGTTAGCGTTAGGGTTAGGGCTGGGGCTGGGGCTGCGCGCGGTTGCGGTTGGGGTTGGGGTTCGGCAGGGGGTTGGGGTTAGGGTTAGGGTTGGGGTTCGGCTGGGGCTGGGGTTGGGGCTGGGGTTGGTGGTAGGGTTAGGGTTAGGACTTAGATTCAAGAATATCACCTCTGCCATAGTAGAACTTAGATGCAAAAATTATTTTCCCATTATCATTTCTCAAAACAGCACCCTCAGGGCTTATTTTATCAGTAGGATTCATTGCCCATCAGCATTTAATTTGTATTTCTCTTTTGAAGGTTTCTCCCGTGATGTTATAATAATTCTTTGATGTATATTATCCATCTTAGCCATATCAGAAAGACCCAGCCATATAAGAATTTGGGAGCTTGAATTCCTTTTAAATGACACCTGATCTGTAGCTATTTTTTTTTAATAAAAATTTGCAATTATTTGATACCAAACTGTGGGAGCAATAATGCTTTCATCCTGAAATATACATTTGCATCTCATTTTCCAGATATTCCAGCTGATAATGTGGGGAATCCACTTAGCAATATCTTCACATTTTGAAATTTCATACCAGAACTTAAATACCTCTTCTATAGAATCATCAAATGCATTAGCTGTTTTTTCAGTTTTGAAAATTCCATCCATAGCATTGCAAAGGGATTCTGATAATTCACTTTTGATGAATAAATATTCGTTGTCTTCTTGCTATGAGTTACTGCAGTATGAGCACTTGCTAGAAACATTATAACCCAAACTTCTAATTTTAGAATCAAGTGGCAAAGCATTCGTGAGAAGCTTCCAGCTGAAAATCATAATTTTGTTAGGGATATTACCGAGTTTAAAAAATTTAGCTTTATTGTCTACCTGTTTATTCTGTCATATATAATCCCATACTGATTTCAAAGTGAAGTCCCCTAAATTGGTGAGCTTCCAAATCAATTTGGCTGGGTTGCTATTGAGACAATAATTTTTGCTTTTGATCTTAGTAATAATACCATCAGGAATATCATTTTGAACAGTTTTGAAATTCCATCCACTTTCAGTCAAAATGTTATTAACAGAAACAACGTCTTTCTAATAAGTGACACAATCTATCAAAGGCAGATCTCCCTGCCAAATATCAGACTAGAAATCAAATTTTTCTTGCCCTATGATTCACTTAGATAATGAGCTGATGATTGAAATACAGAGATAGATCTTTTTCCAAGTAGAAGATGTTGTAGTATTGATAATAGGATCTGAATTTTTCATATATTTTGTATGCATATAGTTGGCCTACAAACTGTCATATTTAATAAATTTCCAAACTTTCTTCATATTCTAAGCTTCAGTAGCTTTACTTGGAAGTCTGATGTTGAGACCTCCTCGTTGAGGGTTTGCATATTTTGTCCCATGAGACCCAGTGATGATGATTATGGTTATCACGGTCATTCCAAAAGAATTTTGCGATCATGAAAGTAATTCTATTCATCGCTGTAATAAAAGAATTGCAGAAAACTAAAATATGGACTGGACTGGCATGATTAGTAAGTATATATCTACCTGCTATAGATAGCGGCTTATTTTGCCATCCTTGCAACTTTGCTTTAATCTTCTCTATAAGAGGCTCAAAGTATCTGATTTTGCATCTATCATGAAACACTGGAGCACCAAGATAAGATAAAGGCCAAGTTCCTTTATTAATCTCAAGCATATTCTGAATGGAAGAACATGCAAAAAAGGACAGTCTTTTCTTATGTAAAAGACATTCTTTTGCTTGGTTATTTTCTGACCAAATAGCTCCTCATATACATGTATCAAAGTGAGTTTTCATACTCTTCTTGCTGCCTTTTATAAATATCAAAGTATCATCAGCAGACAACATGTGAGAAATACCAATATTGTTAGTTTTGTTCCTGTATGGAATTAACTTTCCAGCTGCATTCAATTGTGTAATTTCTCTACCGAGATATTCTTATGCTATTATAAAAAGAGCAGGAGATAAAGGATCACCTGTCTTACTCCTCTTGAGCCTGGAAAAAAAAACCAGTTGTCCATTCATATTTATAGAAACATGTTATGCTGCCAAACATCCTCGTATTAAATCTACAAACATTTCTGAGAAGCCAAAGCATTTCATAACTTGGAATATAAAGGCCCATTTTGGTCTGTCAAAAGCTTTCTCCATGTCCAGCTTAAGAATTATATTGTGCCCCCTTAATTTCTTGCATATGTCTTGAGTGACTTCTTGAGCTAAAGCAATCACTACTAAAATAGGGGGTTGCCCCTACGGATAACGACATCCGTAGGGGCAGATTTAGTTTGGCCCTACGGATTAATCCGTAGGGCCAAACGGTTGCATATTACAAAGGATTTGGTGTCTTTGGATACAAATTCAAAGTTAAGGACATAGAAACATCTACAACCACTCAGAATAGTGGGATTGCGATGGTAGGATCGGACGGTGTGATTTATTATGGGTACTTAAATTGTATACTCGGCATCCACTATCCCGGACGATCAGAACCCTTTTATATATTCCAGTGTACTTGGTACGATACGCGAACCGATACAGATAAGTGGAGAAGCAATCTTGGGACTTGGAAAGATGAATATGGATTGACCAGTGTGAACACACTTAGATTTTACGGTCAGGAAGATCCGTTTATCTTTCCGAACCAAGCGTTCCAAGTATACTACTCACAGTGTTTGAAGCATCCGAGATGGAGTGTTGTATGCCGATGGAAACCCAGAGATGTCTACGATGTCCCAGAATTCGAGGACAGCGACGAGGATGAAGAAGAGAGAAGGCTTAGAGTGCTCCGACCGTCTGTTTCGAAGGACGGGTTGTCTTCAGCCGATCATGAAGTTACATGGGTTAGAAATGACATCGACGATGAAATCCAAGTAGATATGTATAATGCGCCCACGAAACGAAAAAGGTTATCAGTAATGTTATATTATTACTTCACATTTTACGATCTATACATATATAGTCAATACTTTTAATGATTGTCTAATGTGTCCACGAACCGTTTATCTAGATTTGATGATGATGTCGGGAGCAGCGAGGGGCGGCAGGAGCTCCAGCCGCGGCAGAGGCAGAGGCAGAGCGGTTCTGCCGCCCGAATAGCTCCGTAGGGAGCTTCAGAGGGCCGGTCTTGCACCCAGATTGGAGACCCCTTCGGATGCCTCCTTCCGTGTGGATTTTGCCACACCTCCAGGTATACTGCACGCATATCCATTTTGAATGTAATATTACAGATATTCATGCATGTTTATGTCAAAATTACTTATATTGTCAATATTTAATTGTCTAGTTGTTGGTGATGCGTCCACATCTGGGACAGAGGCCACTCCCGCTCCTCCAGGTATGTTTATATATCATATAGTGCATGTGTATTGATTTAGAATGATATATCATAAATATACACACATTCCTTTTGCTCTTACTTAGCAATTTTTATTATTGTCTAGCTGTAGGTGGTGACACCACCGCACCTGCGGGTATGTTTATATATCCTATAGTGCATGCATATTGATTTAGAACGTTATATTATTGATCTACACATTCTTTTTGCAATTACTTATATAATCTATTTTTAATCGTCTAATTATAGGTGGTGCGTCTACATCTGACGCAGGGGCCACTCCTGCCACTTACATACCCTCCGCATCGTCTGCAGGTTAGTATGAATAAATATAAAATATTTATTCATTTTACATATGATCTATAGAATAAATATGAACTTCATGAAAATTTAGCATCAATATTTATTTTCTAGTTGGAGGGGATGCGTCTGCATCCGGGACCCCGGCTGTTCCTCACCGGAGGAACTATCATCCCGCTCGTGCTGCTGCCCGGGCCCAGGCTCGTGCTTTAGTCACCGGATGTATATATCACACTTCAATTTTCGTTTAACCTTGATTTTTTAATACAACTTTGTCTTAATATTGATTGTCTTGATATTTCTTGCAGACGCAGGGCCTCTCCATCCCCAGAGGGGGACTCGAGGCCCGAATCAGTCCTATAGCTGAGGCCTGACAGAGCTAGGGGGAGGCAGCATTCCCCCTCTTTTTTACCCTTGACTATCGCTATACCGGTCCTCATGCCGAGAGGTGCGGCCGGTATATGGGGGATGAGAGCCGGCTCATGAAGAACTATCCACTTCAGGTTGAGTGGGGCGAACAGCACCGGCGCTCATTCGTCCTCTTCTTTGATCAGGCTCGGGTACGTATTAATATATATTTTCATTTGATTTATCCAATATATTTATTATTAATACTTGCAATCTAATAACAATGTTTTTTTGTATTTACAGTTGGATTACGATTTTCAGCCTGTACCCGACCCTGATCACCCTGGGAGGGTGCTCGACCTTCATGCTCTGTACAATGGCCTGATGAAGAACATGCAGACCAAGGTCCGATACAACAGGAATGAGCTAAAGGCCGACTGCTACTCCTTGTGGATGGCGACCCCCGAGGCAGAGAGAGCGGCCCTCCTATCTACTCCGGTGTTTGCGAGAGTCAACGTAGAGACATGGCCTCTATTGTGCGAATATTTTGACTCTCAACGCAAACATGTATGTATTTTAAATGTAATTCATTGTTTAGGATATAATTTATTTTTTTGTGTTCCTTAATTAGAAAACTAAATATTAATGCGTTGTGCAGAAACAGGCCGATCAGAATAAAGAGAACAAGAAGTCGGCGAAGAGGGGTCGCCCTCACTTACACAGGTGGCTCGAGGAATATTACTCGAGCCATGGAGTTATCGGTATATTACAATAGACCGACCTTTGTGATATTCTGCAATATTAAGAGTTATTTTCTAATATATCTAATATTAAGAGTTATTTTCTAATATTGCAGACAGCTCAGACCGTGGCGCAAGGTGGTACACCGAGCGTGCTGTCCGCATATCTTGCTGTCCACGGCACCTCGACAGATCCCGCCACTGGCGAGCTTCGATATCCCGACGTCGCTAACAGGAGTATTGTGTATGTGTTAATATTTATTCTACCCATATTTGAAATTTTAGTTTTGGAAGGTTCAAATTTAAATTTTATACTTATACTTTACTGTTTAATGTGGGTATAGGAGCGGGTGGTTGAGCAGGCCGAGCCCTCGGGGATCGATTTTACCGGATAGAGCGATCCAAGGCTGCTGACCCCAGTCCTGGACGCCGCATAAGGAGGGCACCACGGAGGTTGGGAGAGAGGCCGGGGACTGGGCCCTAGCAAGGCACATATGAGGTTGGACTCCACCCCGGCAGTTACTTCCTCCGTCTCCAGTGAGCGACGTGTCCAGCAGGAACTGGAGAGCTTGAAGGCCACCGTTCAGGAGTTGAAGGAGATGCTGGTATGTATACTACTTTATAGTAAAATATCATGTCATATTATAGATATCAACATATCCATAATTAGTACGTAGCCTAAGCTTATTTGGTTGTAGACTTAGGTTTGATTAATCATACATACATATCTAATTAAAATAAACTACGGTTTTCCAAACTAGATATCCAAATGGGGTTTCGAAATAACTTGATAATGATACGAATTCGAATAATACACAGTTCTTACACGCTTATTACACACGTTAGGTCCAGACGCGACAGGGTACATCGGCCGAGCCTCCACTGTTAGTTGTATGTATGCCCTAGAGGCCAGTATCGTACAGATGATGTATATTATATTGGATGCTTGGACATATATAGAGATGACTTTCTTGCTCGATATGATAGTATGCTATCTGGTTGCTCTTTATCTTAACATGTACACTAGTCTCTTTAAACTGTCTTATAGTTACATGTTGGTAAAGCCCTTAGGATGTGTACTTGACTACCTGGACTGTGATGCCGATCATACTAGTGGGGACATGGTAGTCCATAAGTACATCCTTCAAGGTCCTTAGTCGTGGGTGTATCGAGACGGGGCATCGATATACCAGTGTAGACTAGCGTATACGCTTCTCGACCCATGAGATGGGCGATGGATGATCCCATATCCATTAGTGTTTGACATCAGAGATGGTGTACGGGTGCTCAGTGGAGACTGAGTACACTGGACAGACTCGCCGAGAACTCCCAGATGGTATTATACCTCACGTCAGATGGCAGTTCTCAGGTGACACTTGTGCAGGTTAGTCTGTAGACCCGAGATCGTCATAGAGTCTTGTGTGATTCCCACTGTGCTTTGAACTCCACCTTACCACGTCCATGAGGGCGTGCAAAACGGTGGTCTTTGGGTACAGTCCCGAGTCACATGGAGGCAATGAGCGATAGGAGGGGTTTCGTCTCTCCCGGTATTGGGGGTTGATGTTGCGCTGTGCTCGATTGGCCGTAACAGGGAAGTCCCTGGCCAGGGCTGATCAGAGATTTGCTGGTAAGTGTTACCAGTAGTTTCTCGACCCGTTATGAACCTCACATCGGCACGACTTATCGGTTATTAGGGTCTGACGTTTACCACCCCTAGACTTGATATGCGACATATCAGACGAACAGACCGGACTGTACGGTAAGTGTTACTGGTTGGATTCACAGGAGTGTGAGCGGGCTAGCTCGTCGATCTTCTGATCGCTTAATACCCGGATGGCCGTTACGTTTAGCAGACCGCTTGCGGCTTGTGGGTGTTTGATATGATCATCATCTGCTGCCGGCGTATTGACGAGTCTTTAGAGTCCTACACAGAGGTTTCCTGGCTCAAGCGAAACGAAATAGGAGCGCATATGAGATATGTGCGGGACCGAGAATAATGCGTGTATGTGATACCGTATTTCATTCTCGCGATTAATGTTTCGATTGGTTATATGCGATATAACCTAGTTATCGAATTGAAGATCGATTCGATAAGTCGATACATTGGATACTAGTCGGTTATGTGCGACATGACCGGATCATTGAATCAAGTGTTGATTTAATGATTTAATGTATAATTATATATTTGATATATTACTTTGCATTAACTAGTATTGGTTCACTTTAAAGGGATTTTCTCACTTGAAATGCACATTGTATATATGATGTATTTTGTGTGCACATGTTTGTATCATGTTTGATGATACTTGCTCATTTGGTTAAGTGTAAAGAATTAAACCTTGGTTAAGTAAATGGTTAGGGTTTTTATTTATTCATTCATTTATCCTTTTAATTTGGATTAAAAATAAATTGCAAAAGAAAAACAAAATGGTTGCTTTCATTCTTGAAGCTTGTTGAAGCTTCATGAAGCTTTGACCAAAGTGACCATTTTGTCTTCATGCTTAACCCTAACCATTCATCTAACCTTAGTTAATTCTCTACACCTAACCATGGTTCATATTATGATAAGTATTCATTTCTTTTACATTTTTATAAACTTATCATAATCATCTTCATCTTCTTCTTCTTCTTGAGTTCAAGAAAAAGCTTGCCACCATTAATGGCATCTTGAGTAAACAAGTGAGAAATCCAATTCTAAAGTGAACCCACCTCCTATTTCTTCACCCTCTGCCTCTTGCCAAGTAGTATAGGGTGTTTTCTTCACGAGTTTCACAACTTGGTGAAGTCGGAGCTTGATCTTGTGAAGCCTCGACGTAGATCATCTTCGGCACGAAGCCGACGACCTTGCCCGCCCATTTCTCCGATGAAGCCGATGCTTGAGTCCGGGATTCGAGACGAACAATGAGAGGACGTCTACGTGGAGCTAAGGAAGTGGAGAACCGGATCTACAAAGGTTGTAGCCTCTTTCTTGTAGTTAAGATGTTAACTAGCTTAATGTTTCGCCTAAAATTCTAGTCGACGATCCGTATTAGGGTTTCTCGGCACTCATAAAGTTTGAAATTGGCATGGTTGATGCCTTGTGAGACCTCTATAGTGTGCCTAGGAACCCTACAGTGGTATCAGAGCCTAGCTAAAGCCTTAGGCGATTGGTAGACGACGTTTGAAACCCGATCGAACCGAAACCCTAAAAACCTAATTGCTCTCTGGACTTTTTCTAAAAACTGGGGTTTTTCCAGATTAAAAATGCTTAAAAAATTCAGCAGGGAATTCTAAGAATTACGGTGCAAAAATTATCTCATGATACTTCTAAAGTGCGGCGGAACCGCGGCAGAAGCCTGGCTTCTGCGGCGGTTCCGCGGCCACTTGATGTGATTTGCCTCCATACATTGCACAGTAATTCATGTTTTCAGGTGCTGAGTTTTCTGGGAATTTTTAATTTTCACTCAAGAGTTGAGTTTTCTGGGGTGTTTTGGATCTTCGATTATTCGATCGGATTATCAAATTTTATCTGTGTGGTTTTCCGGATAACTTTAGAATATGTTAAAAAAGGTCGACCGGATATGAATACCCAACTTTTCCCCTGCCGGAAAATTTCCAAGTGTTGGATATTTCTGTGGTTTTAGGACGTTCTGAGTAGTGCAAGTAACGCGATGGTCCCTCTAGAAGACAACAAACCTTAACTCGATTATGTGACCGTCTTGAACTGCCCTTTGAACCTTTGGGTTTGGGGCAGTACAGTGTGCCACATGTGAGGCGTTGGCTTGACCCTTCTATGGCTGGACCGTTGGTACTGAGGCATGAAGTGAATGTCTTTGAACCTATTTCATGTGTTGAACGATTTCGGGAAAACTTGGGTGTTCGAATGTTCGATCGGAAAGTTTAATATTTTCTATTTATCCGGAATAGGATACAATAATTGGAATTCACAAACAGTTATAAGATAACTGGATGAATGTTATAAATCTAGCGGTTTAGTCTCACTTGATATTGAAAAGAGTTTTCGATAATGGGACTAAAATGCGGGGTTTATAATTGTTAGGCATGTGATGTCTAAGTATTTCATTTGATTAGGCATACGATGTCTAAAGAGGTTGCGGATTCCAACTGTTGTAGTTTTACACTTTCTTTTCTGTGACCGTAAGTGTAATATGTGATATCGCCGGTTTCGTTGCTATATGTCAACGACAATTGGGATGCGCATATTTACTTACGTTGATGACATGTGATGTTATGTGTTGCTGGATATGTTATATTGGATTGTCGTGTTTGAATAGCCGGGGGTTTTTATGTGAGATGAGTGTTTTTCATTTTCATTCATGTAAAAACTTGTATGTAATATTCTTTTATTGGGGCACTTCCAGGTTGCGGAAGTTGTCACCTTTTGTATATTATTTACCTTTCCGCATTAGGATAGACCCAAGGAGGGGAGCACAAGTAACCGGGTTTTAGGGTCCAGTGGGAGACCATCTCGAGGAGTCGAGTCCGGGTCTCCTAACCCTAGAATTGGTAGGGTTGCTTGCCGCTCTCGTAGGGGTCTAGGGGTGTGGGATTGGCTATTCATCACGACCGTGGAATCCGTGTTTTATACTGGCTCGTATTGAAAACACGGACGTCCTAGTATATCCAATGTTTCATATGTTTCTTCTGCTGCGATATCTGTGATGTGATCATGTGATGTTCTGTGATAGATACAGTATATAGTATGTATGATATATTATATAGACGTTACTTATGTTTTGCACCCGCACTAGCCCTGCCCTGCTCTGTCGTTAGTTACCTAACCTAACGGTGCACGAGGGGACATCGAGGCGAATGCGGATGGCATAAGTGTACGTCGTATTTATCTGTGATGTTTAGGTGACTTAAATGATGGGACTTCATTAATGTGATTAACGAAAGAAAAGAAACCTAAGATGTTGTAGAATCAAATCTTTAAACAAAACAGGTAGCCACAGTTCTTGCTTTGCACAGTGATATATATGATATATCCCGCACCTCATTCGACGAGGAAAGGGCCGACGATCCCTTCACCGGGAGTGACCCCTTTAGCAAAACTAGAAAAGCCTCAAAATCACTCCATTTCAAAACTTCATTTTGATTCTACAACGATATCAAGTTCATTACGCTCATGGTTTTCAGAAAAACCTGCGTAGCCCTCCGTCATTTCAGATAAGTACTACTTAGTATTCATGCTGCGGTAGTTTGGCCTCCGTCAAGGCGTAGTGTATGGTAGCTAACTAGTGCTTATCTGCCAGCATATGATGCGATTGGATTAGGGTATTCGTACGGCGTAGTTTGGTCTCCGTCAAGGGTCGTACGGGTGGGTTTAATTCGATCAAGAAATGACGGGTTGAACTTGACTAGCGCCCTGTGGGTAGTTTGGCCTCCGTCAAGGTCACAGGACGCTAGGGGCAAAAGTATTATCGGGAATTTCAAGTGTTGAAATTTGCAATGAGATTGCATACCTTCTATGAGATAGTTGGATCCCGATACCCACTGCGAGTAAGAGTTACTCCTGGGAGAGTTTTACACATTGCAACTAGCTGATCAAGTAGGTGTCTAGAGAGGTGTCAACGGGGTTACGCCTCTGGGAAAACGAGGTTTACATTAATTAGGTTC
Organism: Agapanthus africanus; assembly: GCA_030015575.1. Classification (NCBI taxonomy): domain Eukaryota; kingdom Viridiplantae; phylum Streptophyta; class Magnoliopsida; order Asparagales; family Amaryllidaceae; genus Agapanthus; species Agapanthus africanus. The sequence continues at coordinate 40,289,904 of JASDDO010000018.1, read as the reverse complement.
ATGCGAAAGCACGGGGGACCTCCCTCAAAGTACCGACACTGGCCTGGCTGAAAAATTGGCGAACTTGTAGTGTGTAATTAATCCCGGCTAGTCTTTCCTTTTAGGGTTTGAAGGAAGATTTGATAAAAACCATTAGGAGCCATCCTGATTAGATAAGATAATAACCAATCTGATCTTGCACGAGCTTACGCTAAAGTGTTTTCTTCTCTCTCTCTCCAGGTTGCGACCATATCATGCCCTAATCAAGATAATAATATGGATGTATTGACCGAACCCGCATGTTATACTGTGCAGGGGAACGTTGAACCCGTTCTATCTTATAAGTGTTATAAGAATGAACAGGAAACAGGAGAATATCTGGATTCTCACACCGCCCAAACGGAGAACATGCATGTTGATGCATCATCATCGGGTGTGTTTGTCATTGAGAACTGTTTCTCAGTTCACCCTACGTCCTGGGTATTAGATACCGGATCAGGATCCCACATATGTAAGATGTTACATGGGCTGCGGAAAGGTAGAGAACTGGGAAAAGGTGATCATTCCGTTCAAGTTGGGAATGGGGCAAATGTTGCAGCCAAAGCAGTTGGCGAATATCACCTAGTATTACCAAGTGGTAATACACTGATTCTAAATGAATGCTATTATATACCGAACATGATGTGCAACATTATATCAGTTTCTTTATTAAGTAAAGAAGGATATAATTTTGTAGTAAAGGATAATGTTATGAACATATTCCTAGATCAAAAGTTGATTGCATCAGGCTCGTTGTATAATGGCATATTCATTCTCAATCAAAATACAGTCCTCAATTTACAAAACACACACAAGAGGAAGAGTTCTGAACTGAACGAATCTTTCTTGTGGCATTGTAGACTGGGTCACATCAATGCGACACGACTAGCTAAGTTGCATAAGGATGGATATTTAAATTCGTTTGAATTTTCATCTTATGACACTTGCCAGTTATGTCTCAAAGGCAAGATGACCAAAACTCCGTTTACTGGACACGGAGAAAGAGTTACCGAACTCTTGGGACTAATACATAGTGATGTATGCGGTCCCATGTCTACACATGCCAGGGATGGTTCTTCGTACTTCATTACATTCACTGACGATCTCTCTAGATTCGGATATGTGTTCCTGATGAAACACAAATCAGAAGCTTTTGAGAAATTTAGAGAATATAAACAAGAAGTAGAGAACCAAACGGGCAAAAGTATTAAGATCCTTCGATCTGATCGAGGAGGAGAATACTTAAGTAATGAATTCAGAGATTATCTAAAAGAGAATGGGATTCTCTCTCAGCTTACTCCTCCTTATACACCACAGCACAACGGTGTATCGGAGCGGAGAAATCGCACCCTATTAGATATGGTGCGCTCTATGATGAGTATAGCTCAGTTACCTATTTCCTTCTGGGGATATGCACTGGAGACTGCTGCATACCTATTGAATAGAGTTCCAACCAAATCAGTGCCTACCACTCCATATGAGATATGGAATGGCAAGAGACCATGTCTTAATTTTATTCAGATATGGGGTTGTCCGGCTTATGTTAAAACACAAAATCCGGACAAGCTCGAGGCAAGGTCTGTTCTATGTAAGTTTGTTGGATATCCCAAACATTCGCGAGGGTATATCTTCTACCACTCCGAGGAACAAAAAGTGTTTGTTTCTCGACATGCCACTTTCTTAGAAAAGAGTTTTCTTATGAAACAGACAAGTAGCATTGAGGTAGAACTGGAAGAGGTTCCAGCAACACAAACTGTAACAGAAGACTTGGTAGAACCAGAGGATTCAGTAGAACTTGACGAACCCCAGCCTCTCCGCCGATCTAGTAGGGTTTCTCGTCCACCTGAGAGATACTACGGTTTTCTCATTGACGGTGGAAGCGAGGATTGCATCATGGAGGATGATGACCCAACTAGCTTCGAGCAGGCCATCACAAGTAGGGACTCAGTGAAATGGCTGGATGCTATGCGGTCCGAGATGGAATCCATGTACACCAACAAAGTATGGACTTTGGATGTTGCTCCTGAAGGGGTAAAACCCATTGGGAGCAAGTGGATCTTCAAGAAGAAACTTGGTGTAGATAGGAAAGTGGAGACTTTCAAAGCTAGACTTGTTGCAAAGGGTTTTCGTCAAAGACCAGGTGTGGACTATGACGAAACCTTTTCTCCAATGGCTATGCTTAAATCCATCCGGATCATGCTTGCCATCGCTGCATATCATGACTACGAAATCTGGCAAATGGATGTTAAGACCGCCTTTCTAAACGGTGATTTAGAAGAGTGCGTGTACATGACTCAGCCAGAGGGCTTCATAGATAGTGGGAGCAGCGGGAAGGTGTGCAAGCTGCTTAAATCCATTTATGGATTAAAGCAAGCATCGCGGAGTTGGAACATCTGCTTTGACGTCGTTATCAAAGAGTTTGATTTCGTCAAAAACCCAGATGAACCTTGTATCTACAAGAAGGTAGCAGAGAGTAAGGTTGTCTTCCTCGTATTGTACGTGGACGACATACTCTTGATAGGAAATGATATTCCTATGCTGCAATCGGTCAAGCTCTTCTTATCACAAAGATTCTCGATGAAAGATCTTGGTGATGCCTCCTGCATATTGGGAATTAGGATCTATAGAGATAGATCCAAACGGATATTGGGATTGTCCCAATCCAGGTATATTGACACCATACTAAAGAGGTTTAGTATGGAAGAATCCAAGCATGGGAATTTGCCCACGATCTCTGGAGTCACTCTCTCCAAAGAGATGTCTCCCAAGACTGATTTAGAGAGAGCTCGCATGCAAGGGATACCCTATGCTTCGACTGTAGGCTCTATCATGTACGTGATGCTATGTACCAGACCCGATGTAGCATACTCACTAAGTGTAGTGAGCAGGTATCAAGCTGATCCTGGAGAGAGTCACTGGACAGCTGTGAAGAGCATTCTCAAGTACTTGCGAAGGACTAAAGAGATGCACTTGGTGTATGGTAACGGAGAACTCCAAGTGGAGTCCTTTACCGATTCGAGCTTCCAGAATGATAAGGACGACTCTAAGTCGCAGTCGGGATTTGTCTTTACACTTTACGGAGGGGCGGTTAGCTGGAAGAGTTCCAAGCAGGAAACCGTGGCAGACTCAACGATGGAGGCTGAATACATCGCTGCCAACGATGCTGCTAAAGAAGCTGTCTGGATCAAGAAGTTCATTGCTGAACTTGGAGTGGTTCCATCCATTGAGCATCCAATACCTTTTTATTGCGATAACAATGGAGCGGTGGCTTTGGCCAAAGAACCCAGGTCCCATCAGCGATCCAGGCATATTCTGAGGCGGTATCACCTGATCCGGGAGATAGTTGATCGCCAGGAAATCGAGGTCAGGAGGGTTGACACGAAGAACAACACGGCGGATCCACTCACGAAGGTCATTCCCCAGATACAGTTTGAGAGACTCTTCGGGATGCTCGGTATGCGATACTCCAGCAGCTGGCCCTAGTGCAAGTGGGAGATTGTTAGTTGTATGTATGCCCTAGAGGCCAGTATTGTACAGATGATGTATATTATATTGGATGCTTGGACATATATAGAGATGACTTTCTTGCTCGATATGATAGTATGCTATCTGGTTGCTCTTTATCTTAACATGTACACTAGTCTCTTTAATTTTTCTTATAGTTACATGTTGGTAAAGCCCTTAGGATGTGTACTTGACTACCTGGACTGTGATGCAGATCATACTAGTGGGGACATGGTAGTCCATAAGTACATCCTTCAAGGTCCCTGGTCGTGGGTGTATCGAGACGGGGCATCGATATACCAGTGTAGACTAGCGTATACGCTTCTCGACCCATGAGATGGGCGATGGATGATCCCATATCCATTGGTGTTTGACATCAGAGATGGTGTACGGGTGCTCAGTGGAGACTGGGTATACTGGACGGACTCGCCGAGAACTCCCAGATGGTATTATACCTCACGTCAGATGGCAGTTCTCAGGTGACACTTGTGCAGGTTAGTCTGTAGACCCGAGATCGTCATAGAGTCTTGTGTGATTCCCACTGTGCTTTGATCTCCACCTTACCACGTCCATGAGGGCGTGCAAAACGGTGGTCTTTGGGTACAGTCCCGAGTCACATGGAGGCAATGAGCGATAGGAGGGGTTTCGTCTCTCCCGGTATTGGGGGTTGATGTTGCGCTGTGCTCGATTGGCCGTAACAGGGAAGTCCTTGGCCAGGGCTGATCAGAGATTTGCTGGTAAGTGTTACCAGTAGTTTTTCGACCCGTTATGAGCCTCACATCGGCACGACTTATCGGTTATTAGGGTCTGACGTTTACCACCCCTAGACTTGATATGCGACATATCAGACGAACAGACCGGACTGTACGGTAAGTGTTACTGGTTGGATTCACAGGAGTGTGAGCGGGCTAGCTCGTCGATCTTCTGATCGCTCAATACCCGGATGGCCGTTATGTTTAGCAGACCGCTTGCGGTTTGTGGGTGTTTGATATGATCATCATCTGCTGCCGGCGTATTGACGAGTCTTTAGAGTCCTACACAGAGGTTTCTTGGCTCAAGCGAAACGAAATAGGAGTGCATATGAGATATGTGCGGGACCGAGAATAATGCGTGTATGTGATACCGTATTTCATTCTCGTGATTAATGTTTCGATTGGTTATATGCGATATAACCTAGTTATCGAATCGAAGATCGATTCGATAAGTCGATACATTGGATACTAGTCGGTTATGTGCGACATGACCGGATCATTGAATCAAGTGTTGATTTAATGATTTAATGTATAATTATATATTTGATATATTACTTTGCATTAACTAGTATTGGTTCACTTTAAAGGGATTTTCTCACTTGAAATGCACATTGTATATGTGATGTATTTTGTGTGCACATGTTTGTATCATGTTTGATGATACTTGCTCATTTGGTTAAGTGTAAAGAATTAAACCTTGGTTAAGTAAATTGTTAGGGTTTTTATTTATTCATTCATTTATCCTTTTAATTTGGATTAAAAATAAATTGCAAAAGAAAAACAAAATGGTTGCTTTCATTCTTGAAGCTTGTTGAAGCTTCATGAAGCTTTGACCAAAGTGACCATTTTGTCTTCATGCTTAACCCTAACCATTCATCTAACCTTAGTCAATTCTCTACACCTAACCATGGTTCATATTATGATAAGTATTCATTTCTTTTGCATTTTTATAAACTTATCATAATCATCTTCATCTTCTTCTTCTTCTTGAGTTCAAGAAAAAGCTTGCCACCATTAATGGCATCTTGAGTATACAAGTGAGAAATCCAATTCTAAAGTGAACCCACCTCCTATTTCTTCACCCTCTACCTCTTGCCAAGTAGTATAGGGTGTTTTCTTCACGAGTTTCACAACTTGGTGAAGTCGGAGCTTGATCTTGTGAAGCCTCGACGTAGATCATCTTCGGCACGAAGCCGACGACCTTGCCCGCCCATTTCTCCGATGAAGCCGATGCTTGAGTCCGGGATTCGAGACGGACAGCGAAAGGACGTCTACGTGGAGCTAAGGAAGTGGAGAACCGGATCTACAAAGGTTGTAGCCTCTTTCTTGTAGTTAAGATGTTAACTAGCTTAATGTTTCACCTAAAATTCTAGTCGACGATCCGTATTAGGGTTTCTCGGCATCCACATGCATCTCCTTCGGCTGCGGCTCCGCAAGCCACTACATCAGCCGCGGTTCCGCAGACAGCTCCTATAGCTCCACCGCCCGCTCAGACTCCCATAGCCGCGGCTCCGCAAGCCACTACCTCGACGGCAGCTGCTCAGACCACATCGCCAGCTCCACAGCCCGCTCAGACTCCCGCACGCGCCGACTTGCATGGTTTATTGACCGAGGAGCAGGCATGCCAGATTCTAGCGTTTATCAGAGATGGAGCTGGACCGAGCTAGGGTAGCTTTTTGATTCTTATTTTTTGAAATATGTATTTATTTATATGATACATAATGTACTATATTTTGAAACATTTTGGACGATATTGATATTAGTTTATATTTATATCATATTCAGTTTTTTGGTTTCTTTTGTATATTATATACGTGAGATGTGATTATGAATACTGCGATATATGTTATGTGATGATTAATTTTATATTTGATTGATGTATATATTATTGTGTACAGGGTGAGAAAAAATCAGGCAGCCCTTTTTTAAAAAAAATCATATAATATGTACCTACAGATTAATCCATAGGTACATATGTTGCCCCTACGAAGTAGACCGTAGGGGAAAAATATCAGAATAACTGATATTTCCCCTCTGATCTCAGTTTCAGGGGGTTGGGTGTGCCCCTACGGATATATCCGTAGGGGCAAACAAAAGTCCCTACGGAGTTATCCGTAGGGGCAAAATATCAGAAATCCTGATATTTTGCCCTTACGGATATGTACCTACGCATGTATCCATAGGGGCTATTTTTTTGCCCTACGGATTCATCCGTAGGTACAAGTAATATAATTTAAAAAACCGTAAATAATATAATTTTCTACGGTCTACTCCGTAGGGGATACATGACCTACACATAAATCCGTAGGGGCAAGTTTTTGACCGTAGGGGCAAGTTCAGAGCTTCAACTTGCACCTACGGCGTTTGCACCTACAGGGTATTTTTTTGCCCCTACGGATTTATCCGTAGGGGCAACCCTTATTTGTAGTAGTGTGATCTTGCATGAATTAGTTTATTCACTCATTTTGGAGCTTTTTTCTCTTCACCTTTCCCTTAGGTTTATAGATGAACTTATCCTAACGTTAAATATAGATAACCCCTTTTTATAGGGGTCCGTTAAGTTTTTGGTACTAGGTTTAAATCCATCGTACTGTCGCGTTGGCTAATGTATTCTCGATATGCAATCTCTTGGGTTGCTGTTCGAGTAGCCATCGCGTTTGTTATGTCTCTGATCCCTTCGGAGGCTGGATAAGACGTCTTCAAGTAATCTTCTTAGGTTGGAATATCCGTATTACCATCGGAAGATCAAGCATTAGGTAGTGTCGTGGCACTTTTTACTTGAGGTTAGGCTCGATTTGAAGCCCCGATGAGTTATTACCTCACCCTTCTAGAGTTGGATGATCTTCAATGGTCTCCAGGCTTCCCATCAAGACCCAAAGCTAGGTGCATGCCGTCACTTCACTTTTGCTTTGGTGTCACACCGATTTTTCACTGAAGTAAGGTAGACATTCGTATGATCTCTATGTTGTATGTATCGCAATCGAGGTCTAGAGCTAGGATTTTGCTGTCACTCTAATTTTATTTGACCCTTGGGTCCTTATTGACATCGCGACTGTACTTTGCTGGAGTAAGAGGGACATCGAAATAGTCTCTAGGTTGTAGATGTGCCATCAAAACCCGGTTCTTCTTTTGACGAAATATGGTAAGAATGTTGAAAGTGTTTATTACTACCACCACTGGGTTTTACTACCATCAAGCATGCCATTTAAAAATTTTTGGGGTGCTGATTAACACTAAACAAGAATCGAAACTAGATGATTAGGGTTTAACTATGATATAACAAAAACTTTAACTAAGTGAAGGATACTACAACCTTTGTAGACCGTGTCCTCTTCAAAAGCTCCGTGTAGTAGTCCATGCGACTCCACTTGGCTCCATTTGAAGTTGGATTGAGCTTCCTTTGCGATCTTCGTGCCGAAGATGATCCACCCGAAGCTCGGCTAATCCAAGCTACCTATTCACTAAACTTACTTTAGTGAAGGAAACACACTGCACCTAAGTGCTAATCAAGTGTAGAATGGTGAAGTAGGGTTTCTAAGCTCACTAGGATTTATCACAAAACCCCATGTGAGGGTTAGGGTTTTGTAGAAAAGGAAGAAGAAGATGGAGAGAGCTCAAAAGAGTGAAGCAAATGAACTCATGAAAAAACTCAAGTGAAGAATGGCAATACTCTTGACCTCACTTATTCAAGCATGGAATAAATTGCAACCATGCTTGAATAGCGAGTCAAGACTAATAAAGAAATGATAAAAGCCATGCTTTACCCATTCCTCAAAATTCTCCCCATTTTCACTTCATTTTCTATTTTCACAAAATAGAAAATCCAACCATGCTTCATATAATATATATATATATATATATTAATATATATATTATGAAGAAAATAATTAGTGAGCTAATAATATTAGTTAATATATAATTATATCAAATATAAATATAAATCATATTATTAAATCAACACTTGATTTAATAATCCAGTTATATCACATATAATCGACTAATACCATTTATCTGTATATCACATTATCAAATCAACACTTGATTCAATAATCCGGTTATATCACATATAGCCTAACTGATATCAAATAACTGCCAGATTATAATACGGTATCACATACTCGTATTTAATCAGGCCCCTGCACATATCAAAATATGTGCCCTATTTCGTTTCGCCTGAACTAGGAAACATCTGTGTGGGACTCTAAAGACTCTTCAATACGCCAGCAGTAGGTAATGATCACATCAGTTGCCCATAAGCCGTCAGTGGTACTAGCTTGACGTAACGGCTACCCAGGTATTGAGCGATTAGAAGATCAACAAGCAAGCTTGTCCAAACTCCTATGAAGCCTATAAGTAACACTTACAGTACAATCTGTTATTTTCGTCTAATATGTCGCATATCGAGTCTGGGGGTGGAATCGTCAGACCCCAATAATTAGATAAGTCATATCGATATATGGCCTATATCGGTACGAGAAACTATTGATAACTCTTACCAGTAAATCCCATCAACAGCCCTAACCAGAGACCTCCTATTATAGCCAATCGAGTAGAGCGCAATATCAACTCCCTATACCGGAAGAGGCAAAACCCCTCCTATCGCTCATTGCCTCCATGTGATTCGGGACTGTACCCAAAATCCACCCGTTTGCAGGACTCCTTTGAGCTATGGTAGGGAGGAAATCAAAGCACGGTGGGAACCATACAAGACTCTATGACGATCTCGGGTCTACAGACTAACCTATACCAGTGTCACCAGAGAACTGCTATCTGACGATAGGTATAGTACCATCTAGGAGTTTTCGGCGAGTCCTGTTCGGTGTACCTATTCTCTAATGAGCACATGTGTACAATCTTTGATGTCAAACACCAATGAATATGGGATTAACCATCGCCCCCTACAGAGTCAAGAAACGTACACCCTAGTCTACTCTGGAATATCGATGCCCTGTCTCGATACTCCCATGACTAGGAACTGTTAAAGGATGTGCTTGTAGACTATACAAGTCCTAGTAGTATGATCTGCATCATAGTCCTGGTAGTCAAGCAAACATCCTAAGGGCTTTATCAACATGTATATAAGAGACGGAATAATAATACTAGTGAACATGTTAAGATAAAGGCAACAAGATAGTATACTATTATGTCGAGCAAGAAAGTCCTCTCTCTCTCTCTCTCTCTCTATATATATATATATATATATATATATATATATATTTGTCCAAGCATCCACTATATCATACAATAATAGCCTCTAGGGCATACATATTCCTAACAATCTCCCACTTGCACTAAAGCCAGTTGTTGTAGTATCTCATATCCAACATCCTAAAAAGTCTCTCGAATTGCATATGGGGAGGATCTTCGTGTGTGGATCCACTGTGTTATCCTTCGTGTCAACTCTCCTGACCTCGATCTCCCAGCGATCTACTATCTTCCTGATCAGGTGATACCAACTAAGAATATGTCTGGATCTCTGATGAGACCGAGGTTCCTTGGCCAAAGCCACAGCTCCATTGTTATCACAATACACATGTATTGGATGCTCAATGGATGGAACCACACCAAGGTCAGCTATGAATTTCTTCATCCAGACAGCCTCTTTGGCAGCATCGTTGGCAACGATGTATTCAGCCTCCATCGTCGAGTCTGCTACGGTATCTTGCTTGGAACTCTTCCAACATACCGCCTCTCCGTTGAGGGTAAAGACAAAACCCGAGACCGACTTGCTGTCGTCCTTATCACTATGGAAGCTCGAATCGGTAAAGGAATCCACCTGGAGTTCACTGTTACCATACACTAAGAACATTTCTTTAGTCCTTCTCAAGTACTTAAGAATGTTCTTCACAGCTGTCTAGTGGTTTTCCCCATGATTTGATTAATACCTACTCACTACACCTAATGAGTAAGCTACATCTGGTCTGGTACATATCATCGCGTACATGATTGACCCGACTGCTGAAGCATAGGGTATCCCTTGCATGCGAGCCCTCTCCAAATCAGTCTTGGGAGACATCTTTTTGGAGAGAGTGATTCCTGAACAAGTGGGTAAACTACCGTGCTTAGAATCTTCCATATTAAACCTCTTTAGTATGGTGTCAATGTATCTGGATTGGGACAATCCCAACACCCGTTTAGATCTATCTCTATAGATGTTTATCCCCAGAATGGAGGAGGCATCACCTAGATCTTTCATGGAGAATTTATGTGATAAGAAGAGCTTGACCGAGTGTAGCATAGGAACATCATTTCTTATCAAGAGTATGTTATCCACGTGCAATACGAGGAAGAAAACCTTACTCTCTACAACCTTTTTGTATATACAAGGTTCATCTACATTTTTGATGAAGTCAAACTCTTTGATAACTTCATCAAAATAGATGTTCCAACTCCACGATACCTGCTTTAATCCGTAGATTGATTTAAGCAGCTTGCATACGCTTCCGCTGCTCCCATTTTCAACAAAGCCCTCTGACTATGTCATGTACACGCTCTCTTCTAAATCACCATTTAGAAAAGCGGTCTTGAAATCCATCTGCCAGATTTCATAGTCATGGTATACAGCAATGGCAAGTAGGATCCTGATGTACTTAAGTATAGCGACAGGAGAAAAGGTTTCATCATAGTCGACACCTGGTTGTTGACGAAAACGTTTTGCTACAAGTCTAGATTTGAAATTCTCAACTTTTCCATCTATACCAATTTTCTTCTTGAAGATCCACTTGCTCCAAATGGGTTTTACCCCTTCAGGAGCAACTACTAAAGTTCATACTTTATTGGTGTACATAGATTCCATCTCAGATCTCATAGTATCTAGCCATTTCACAGAGTCCCCACTGTTAGTTATATGTATGTCCTAGATTCCATTATTTTACATGATTGTATATTATAGTGGATGCTTGGACATATATAGAGAGGACTTTCTTGCTCGACATGATAGTATGCTATCTGGTTGCTCTTTGTCTTAACATGTAGACTTGTATTATGATACTGTCTTGCTCTCCCATGTTGATGAAGCCCTTAGGATGTGTACTTGACTACCAGGACTATGATGGAGATCATACTAGTGGGGCTAGGTAGTCTACAAATATATCCTTTAATTGTTCCTAGTCGAGGGTGTATCGAGACAGGGCATCGATATTCAAGAGTAGACTAGCGTATACGCTTCTTGACCCATATGATGGGCGATGGATGATCCCATATCCATTGGTGTTTGAAATCAAAGATGGTATGTAGGTGCTCAGTGGAGACTGGCTACACTGAACAGGACTCGCTGAGAACTCCTAGATAGTATTATACCTCACGTCAGATAGCAGTTCTCTGGTGACACTGGTACAGGTTAGTCTGTAGACCCAAGATCGTCATAAAATCTTGTGTGATTCCCACTGTGCTTTGATTTCCACCGTACCACGTTCAACAGAACGTGCAAAATGGTGGTTTTTGGTTACGGTCTCGAGTCACATGGAGGCAGTGAGCGATAGGAGGGGATTCGTCTCTCCCGGTATTGGGGGTTGATGTTGCGCTATACTCGATTAGTTATAACAGGAAGCCTCTGGCCAGGGCTGATATGGAGATTTACTAGTAAATGTTATCAGTAGTTTCTCGACCCATTATGAGCCTCATATCGGCATGACTTATCAAGTTACTAGGGTCTGACGTTTACCACCCCTAGACTAGATATGAGACATATCAGACGAAGACACCGAACTGTACGGTAATGTAACTGATAGGCTTTATGGGAGTTTAGACAAGCTTGCTTGTTGATCTTCTGATCGCTCAATACTCGGGTAGCCGTTATGTCCAGCTAGTACCGTTGACGGCTTGTGGATGACTGATATGATCATCACCTACTGCCGGCGTATTGACGAGTCTTTAGAGTCCTACACAGAGCTTTCTGGCTCAGGCGAAACGAAGTAGGAGAACATATGTGATATGTGCGGGACCGAGATTAATAGGTGTGTGTGATACCGTATTCTATTCTCGCGATATGTGATATCGGTCGGTTATATGTGATATAGCCGGGTTATCGAATCAAGTATTGATTTGATAAGTTGATGCATATGATATTAGTCGGTTATATGAGATATTGCCGGATTATCAAATCAAGTGTTGATTTAATAATTTAATGTATAATTGTATATTTGATATATTAATTTACATTAACTATTATTAGCTCACTTAAGCACATCGTCTTCTCACTTGTGTACACTTAATATATATGTGATATATATTATTCTGTCATGTTTGTTGCTATATGCAACATGGGTGTATGAGACTCACACCATACTTATGATAATGTGGGGTTTATTTATTTAAAATAAATCAAAATTAGTTGGAAATTCACATGGTTGAAGCTTGTGGAAGCTTGTGGAACCATTGACTTAGTCCATTAATTTTGTCTTACCTTAGATATTTATTAACCTAACCGTTATCTAAATCCATGGTTAAGTCTCTACATGAGTTATATGAGATATTTCTCACCCATGGTTGCCCTAACATTATTGGCTTTATCTTCTTCTTCATCAAGAGTGAGCTCTCTAGGTTTTTAGGAGGTGAAGAAAATTAGTGAGAAAAATATTTCTAAAGTGAGCAAAATTCCTACTTCATCAACCTACACTAGATTAGCCATTTAGTTTAAATTGTTTGCTTCACTAATTCCTAATTAGTGAAGAGGTAGCTTGAGTTAGTGTCTTCTCAACGTAAATTATCTTCGGCCTCGAAGACTTCAAGTAAGATTGTTCATTTCACCTTGTGGAGCCTTACTAGAGTCCGGAAGATTACTACTTGGAGCAAAGGGACTACTACACGGAGCTTTTGAAGTGAAAGACCAGTCTACAAAGGTTGTATTCCTTGTTCACGTAGATGTAAAGATATTTACATTCTTGTTCCTTCTAATTCTCTAGTTAAGATTCTAAGTCTAGGGTTCTTTAGCATGGCAAATTTTTGAAAGTGACATAATTGATGCCTCCAGAAACCCAGTGGCCGTGCTAGGCAACCCTACAGTGGTATTAGAGCTAAACTAGAGAATTAGATGATATTTGTAGAATTACAAAACCGAAACAACTCTGAAATATCGAAACAAAAAACCTAGTTTGTGTCAAATTTTAAAAGTCTTCAAAAAATTTTTTAAGCAGTCGCAGAATGTTACATGAGGTGTAACATGAACACCGGACAAAAACGAACCCCATCCACCGGAATTGACCCGGCGACAAGCTCCAAAAATTCGACCTGGTCGGTTTTCCTTTCATGTTTTGGGTTCGTTTTGGTTTGGTGTTCTGGTCTCTGGGTTTTGGTGTTTCATGTGTTGCTTGTTTTTACTAAGATTGCATATGATGTTATCTTTCTGTAAAAGCAATTCGGAGTGTTTCGTAGTCGTAATTCTAATATCGTTTCGGGTAATTTAGACGATGTTAAAAAGTTCGAACGAATATCAATAACTCATTTTCTCCCCCACTGGAAATTTTCCAAAAGATTGATTTTTTCAAAGTTAAAAATATTCAAAAATCATGCAAGTAATTCTATGGACCCTCTAGAAGAACGAAACCCTAACTTGATTCTATGACGGCCGGAACCGCCGTCAAACCCTAAGGTTTATGTTAGTTCCGCGGCGCCATAGGTGAGGCAAGTGTTGGCCCTTCTACGGTTGGTCCATAGGTACTAGGGCATGTTCTGAGTATTTCTTAACCGTGATCAAGTGTTGAGCTCTTTGGGAAATTTTGGGTATTTGTTAATTCGATCGAAATGTTTAGCATCGTCTAGCTTTCTATGATGTGATACAATATTTGGAATATATACTAATTAGTTTTATGAAAATTGATTAGTTGCTTGTAAATTTAACATTTCGGTCCCGGTAGGAATCGGGAATCTTGTTGAATTACCCGATTTCTGTTGAAAAGGTGTTTTCATGAGTCGGACCCAAATGTAAGATTTACAATGTTATGCATGAAATCTAAAATATGAGATATTTCGGGTTTATGATGTCTAAGGGCTGTGTCGATTCCAAATGTTGTAATTTGATATTTTCTTTTCTGCGACCGTAAGTGTAATATGTGATATATCGCTGGTTTCGTTGCTATATGTCAATGACAATTGGGATACGTATATTTACTTACGTTAATGACATGTGATGTTATGTGTTGCTATGATATGTTATATTGGATCGTCGTGTTTGAATAGCCGGGGGCATTTATTTGAGATGAGAGTTTTTCATTTTCACTCATGTAAAAACTTGTATGTAATATTCTTTTATTGGGGAACTTTCGGGTTGAGGATGATGTCACCATTGTTGTATATTATTTACTTTTCCGCATTAGGATAGACCCAAGCAGATGGCATAAGCGTACGTTATATTTTCGTTTCTTCTGTGATGCTTAGGAAGCATAAATGATGGGACTTCATTAATGAGATTAATGAAAAGTAAAGAAAGAAACCTAAAAATGTTGTACAATCAAATTTTCAAAAGGGTAGCTCTAGTTTTTTGCTTTGCATAGCGGTATTCCTTGTAGAATATCCAGCACCTCATTCGATAAGAAAAGAGCCGAGATCCCTTCACCGGGAGTGACCTCTTTAGCAAAAAACTAGAAGATATTACAACCCACTCGATTTTGTCTTTTGATTGCTTCTCTAGTTCTTGCTTTGCATAATGGTATTCATGAATATCCATCATCTCATTCGATGAGGAAAGAACCAAGATCCCTTCACCGGGAGTGACCTCTTTAGCGAAACTAGTAAAAACCTCAAAAACACTCCCTTTTCAAAAATCACTTATTTCTACAACGATATAAAATTCATTACACAAAAGGTTTTCTTAAAAACCTGTCGTAGCCCTCCATCATTTCAGATAAGTACTATTTAGTATTCGTGTTGCGTTTATTGACCTCTGTCAAGGCGTAGTGTGCGGTAGCTTATTAGTGCTTATCTGCAAAGCATGTGATGCAATTGGATTAGAGTAGTCGTACGACCTTGTTGACCTCTGTCAAGGGTCGTGCGGGTGGGTTTAATTCAATCATGAAATGGCGGGTTGAACTTGACTAGCGCACTATGGTGTGTTGACCTCTGTCAAGGTCGTAGAACGTTAGGGGCAAAATATTGTTGGGAATTTCAAATGTTGAAATTTGCAATGAGATTGCATACTTTCTATGAGATAGTTGGATCCCGACACCCACTGCGAGTAAGAGTTGCTCATGGGAAAGTTTTACACATCACAATTAGCCGGTCAAGTAGGTGTCTAGAAAGGTGTTAACGGGGTTATACCTCTGGGAAAACGAGGTTTATTTTAATTAGGTCCGTGCGAAAGCACGGGGAACCTCTCTCAAAGTACCGATATTGGCATGGCTGAAAAATTGGCGAACTTGTAGGGTGTAATTAATCCCGGCTAGTCTTACCTTTTAGGGTTTGAAGGAAGATTTGATAAAAACGGTGGGAGCCATCCTGATTAGGTAAGATAATAACCACTCTAATCTTGCAAGAGTATACGCTGAAGAGTTTTCTTCTCTCTCTCTCCAGGTAGTGACCATGTCAGGCCTTAATCAAGATAATAATATGGATGTATTCACCGAACCTGCTTATTATACTGAGTTAGGGAACGTTGGTTCTGCTCTATCTTATAATTGCTATAAGTCTGAGCAGCAAATAGGGCAGTATCCGGATTCCTACGCCACCTAAATGAGGAATGAGCATGCTGATGCATCTTCTTCGGGTGTGTTAGTTACCGAGAACTGTTTCTCAGTACACTCTACGTCCTGGGTATTAGATACTGGATCGGGATCCCATATATGTAATATGTTACATGGGCTAAAGAAAAGTAGAGAACTGGGAATATGTGATCATTCTGTAACAGTAGGGAACGGTGCAAATGTTGCAGCCAAATCAGTTGGTGAATATCACCTTGTGTTACCAAATGGTAATACATTGATTCTGAACGAATGCTATTACATACCGAACCTGATATACAATATTATATCAGTAAAGAAGTTTCTTTATTAAGTAAAGAAGGATATAATTTTGTATTGCAGGATAATGCTATGAACATTTTTCTGAATCAAAAGTTGATTGGATCAGGCTCGTTAAATAATGGCATATACGTTCTAAATCAAACCACGGTTCTTAACGTACAGAACACACACAAGAGAAAGAGTTTAGAAATGAACGAATCCTTCTTTTAGCATTGTAGACTAGGTCATCTCAATGCGACACGACTAGCTAAGTTACATAAGGATGGATATTTGAATCCGTTCGAATTTTCATCTTATGAAACTTGTCTGTCATGTTTCAAAGGCAAGATGACCAAAACTCCGTTTACTGGACTTGGAGAAAGAGTTACGGAACTCTAGGGACTGATACATAGTGATGTATGCGGTCTCATGTCTACACATGCCAGGGATGGTTCCTCGTACTTCATTACATTCACTGACGATCTCTCAAGATTCGGCCATGTGTTCCTGTTGAAACACAAGTCTGAAGCTTTTGAGAAATTCAAAGAATATAAGCATGAAATTGAGAACCAGATGGGTAAAAGTATTAAAATCTTACGATCTGGTCGGGGAGAAGAATAATTGAGCACGGAATTCCATGACTATCTAAAATAGAATGGGATTCTCTCTCAGCTTACTCCTCCTTATACACCACAACACAACGGTGTATCGGAGCGGAGGAACCGCACCCTATTATATATGGTGCGCTCTATGATGAGTACTGCTGAGTTACCTATTTCCTTTTAGGGTTATGCGCTTGAGACAGCTGTTAGTTATATGTATGCCCTAGAGGCCATTACTGTACATGCGATGTATATTGTAGTGGATGCTTGGACATATATAGGGAGGACTTTCTTGCTCGATATGATAGTATGCTATCTGGTTGCCCTTTATCTTAACATGTACACTTATTGTCTCTCTATTACATGTTGATAAAGCCCTTAGAATGAGTACATGACTACCAGGATTATGATGTAGATCATACTAGTGGGGACAAAGTAGTCGCCAAGTACATCCTTCAAATGTTCCTAGTCGTGGGAGTATCGAGACAGGGCATTGATACTCCAGAGTAGACTAGCGTATACACTTCTCGACCCATGTGATGGGCGATGGATGTGTTAGTTATATATATGCCCTAGAGGCCATTGTTGTACATATGATGTATATTATAAGTGGATGCTTGGATATATATAGAGAGGACTTTCTTGCTCGATATGATAGTATGTGTAAGTGTACGGCGGCGCCCCGGCCGTCGATCCGATGCTGGAAACGCGGAAACGAAAAACTTTACAAACTAGTAAACCGGCACCACCGCGCACTTTTAACCCGGATCGGGCCATTAAACTAGCTACTAGCAAACTAGAAAATGGGTAGAGAGTTTTACCAAGCGATCCGTGTCCTTCGGTCTTCGTCTCCACTCCGATCTCCCGCGGAATCTCCGGTCGTCGCCTCCTCGTCGAAACGGGCACCACATCGCCGGGTTCTTTTACGGGCTCCCACCTCTGGACCGAGGCAACTCGGGCGCGAAGTTGGCTAGCCGACGCGTCCAAGGAGTGCTGTAGGCAAGTGTAGAGAGGTATGTCTCATGGGGTTTATGTTGCCATTGGTGATGGAGGAGAGAAGGAATGAACTTTGGAGAAGTGTTAAGGATTTTGTGAACAAGCAAAATGAGATGTATCAATTTCCTTCACCAAAACAAATGAACCTCTCTCTCTCTCCTAATGTAGCCGGCCCCTTAGGATAAAATGGTGGAGGGAAAAACAAAACAAGAAGGAAGGTAAGTGTAGTAAAAGCAAAGGGGTGACCACATCCAAAAGAAATGATAACCATATCATATCAATTTCTAATCCATCCTAATCACCATTTAATGCAAAGGAAGAGATGGAAAAATAATCTCATCATGAAGCCACATAATGCAAGAAAACCCCTCCACAAAATGTTATTTGCACATTTGCAAATAACCCCCTCCATCGGAAAGTCCGGCCGCGAAGGAACAAAGGAAAACCGGACGGAACGGAATGCAAACTGGTAACTTCAGAAAACTGATCCCGTAATAAATTACAGGAAAACCCCGCGACTGCATATACATGCCCGCATTTGTATTCCCACTGAACACAAATGCAAAGAGACAAAACTATACTGTCTAATACTAGGATCCGACTTAAACCAAAGCCGGCTAGTAAAATCCGTCCGATCACGATCCGTGCAATATCGCACGTATCCGATCGAACCCTGCCATATCTCCATACGGCCTCTACAGCGTTTCACCCGAAACTTGAGAAACTGGTCTGTGGGGGACTCTAAAGACTCGTCAATACTTTGGTTATGGATTTAACCACTAGCACGTCAGAGGTATTAGCCAATACATAACGGGCTACCGGGTATTGACCAAAAGGGACGTCGATGAGCGAACTCATCCTGACTCCCTACTGAGCCGGTCAGTGACAATATCCATACAGTCCGGTCCGTTTGTCTATAAGCATCGCATGGCGGGCCTAGGGGTTGGTAAAAGTCAGACCCCCAAAAGCGGTACAAATCGTGTCGGAGATCAGCCCAGAACACCCTGAGATACTACTGGAATACCTACCAGTAAATCTCCTACCTTGGCCAAGGACTTTTCATGTACTGGCTCTCCTAGACACAGCGCGACCTCACCCCCAATAACGGGAAAGATGAACCCTTGCAGATCCGCTCACTGCCTCCATGTGGCTCGGGACTGTACCCAACTAAAACCTGTTTGCACGTCTCCTTTGAGCGTGATAGGGTAGTAATCTAAGTACAGTGGGAACTCACACGGGACAAATGACGATCTCAGGTCGATGAACTAACCTGTACACATGTCACCAGGGAACTACTATCTGACGTCAGGTATAATACCAACTAGCAGGTTTCCGGCGAGTCCTGTCCGGTGTACTCATAACCCAATGAGCACCTGTATACATCTAAGGTGAACCAACTGACACCAGTGGCTTGTGAGACCGGCCACCGCCCCTCGTCGGGGTCTCGACTGTATACACTAGTCTACTCTGGAGAATCGATGCCCTGTCTCGAAACTCCCACGACTAAGGACCTTTTAAGGATGTGCTTATAGACTCTAGATCTCACGTATATGATCGCCCTCATATTGCTGGTAGTCAAGCAAGAATCCTAGGGGCTCTATCAACGTGCAATAGCGACTCGTAAGGTCACCTAAAGCAGTACACAATGATAAAGATAAACCAGATAGCATACTATCATCTCAAGTAAGACTGTCCTACCGGCATAGGTCATCCCTCAATCATTGCAATCACGTGCATGTGATCCAATAATTGACTCTGAGGGCACTATATCCAATAATCTCCCACTTGCACTCAAGGCTAATTATTGCGATGTCGCATACTCACAGCCCGTGTGATACCGAACACCCAACTCCTCTACTAGTCAGTCTCATAAAGCTCGTTTGCAAAACTATTGCGTTCAAGGAATAGCCTCAGTGAGTGGATCCGCTGTGATGTTTCTTTCTATGTCTCTCTATATCCCATGTTCGCGGAGAAAGCCATCTCCCGAAATGAGTAATACCTGTCTTAGAATTTTTGGATGTCTGATGGGACCTAGCTCATAAATGAACTCCAAATCCAAACTTTTTGGACTGTATCGTCAACTGAACTTAATCAGTATCCTACGCCATCCTTCCCTCAGTATCCTCCGGGACCACCTGTCCAAAATACTGCCCCTCGTCAGAGGGAAAACTATAACTCTGATGACCACCCTGTCGTCCATGTCACCTTGGAAGCCTGGAATGATAACCGTCTCCTAAAGGAGGCTGTCGTTATCATATCCCTAGAACATCCACTTATGTTCTAAAACTGCTTCCGACTGTTTCCCCAGGATTGGATCAATATCAACTTATTGCATCTACTGCAAGAACAACATCTGGTGTGGTACTTGACATCTCATGATCAACTCAATTGCCTAAGCAAGTGATCTGCCAATCATGCGTATCCCTCTCCCCTTTAGTCTGTAAGACACCTTTAGAGAGGGTGACTCCATCACCTGCAGGTATACTACCGTGCCAGGAGTCGTCCATTCTAAATACTCATAGAATGCTGTCTAAGTACCCAGATTGGGAAACCACCCAAATCTAGATCTATAGATCTAGTAACCAGAATGTCTTGATATTATATCCAAGTCCTATGTGGAGAAACTACTGTGTGACGACCAAAGAATAACCGATCGTAGTATAGGAATTTCACTTCCTACTCTGTGTATGTCATCAAATACCAGGACATCACACCCTACTACCTTCTTAACAGATCCATCCCCTATTCTAATGAAGTCAAACCTATGACTGTCACGTCAGAAATAGATGATCTATCTCCGCTATATCTGCTTTAGTATATAAATAGACATAAGCCAACTGTCCACCAATGCTTCCGCCACTCCCACTGACTACGACAACCCTCTGGCAGAGTCATATACACGTGCACTTCTAAAGCCAGTTTAGAACGACGCTATACTCATCCTCCTGCCGGGTCTCACAGCCTGGAACAACAGCAATGGCAAGTCTGGGTAAACAAGAACCTCCCTGCCACCGTCCTTGAGCATACCGAAGTACCTCTTGAGTGCCTGAGGTTACCCACTTTATCTGCGGAGTGGCCAATGGAATGTCAAACCAGATTGAATCTTTAGGTTCTTATCAAATCTTCAGTAATCGTTTGTGGTTCTGGAATCACTTCCAGTTCTACCATACTCCCACTACTGTTTTCTGAAAAAATCCATTTTTATTAAAACTGTGGCGAGTCAAGAACAATATCACTATTGATCTTCCAGATGGTAGAAAGTCAACCCTCGTCATAGCCCGGGTCAACCCACAAACAGCCATTACAGAAACGTGCCTTGAGTTATCCGAAGTTTGGTTTTAAGCATAAGCCGGACAACTCTCCGTATCTTAACAATGTCAAGATATGAACTGTTCTATATCCAATACAGGAATAGAGGCACTGATTTAATTGAACCAGATTCAAATCATGCAGCTGTCTCCAGTGCATGTCAACTGAATGGAGAGAGGCCGATCAGCGTTACTCAACTTAGGAATGCTTCCAATTATGAGTAACCTGAAAGAGAATCAAGTTCTCTTAATCTTTACTATCAACTGAATACCATACACAAGTATCTACATCTTCGATCACCTTGAAGAATCCCGATACTTGCAATACCTGGTTCTCTACTTTAATCTTATACTTATAACTTCTCAAAACTTAGACCTTGCATTTCTACGAAACACATGTCTAAGAACTAGAGAAGTCACAAGTAAACAGAATATAGTACGAGGACCTACCCCTCTGTCCTAATGGACACTGGACAACATACAATACTCTGTATAAGTCCCTTGAGTCAAATGACTCATTCACTGTGTGTCGTAAGTTGAAAACTGTACTTATGGTTAAGAAGAATTACACCGCTGTTCAATGCTCCTTACCTAACCATCCACTGACATAGGTAAATGTCATAGACATAATTTCAAAAAGGTATATCTCACTCTATAAAAATAGACGTACAGATATATCAATTTGAAATTGGTGCATAACAACGGATATCAGGTCGATGAACTAACCTGTACACATGTCACCAGGGAACTGCTATTTGACGTCAGGTATAATACCAACTAGCAGGTTCCCGGCGAGTTCTGTCCGGTGTACTCATAACCCAATAAGCACATGTATACATCTTAGGTGAACCAACTGACACCAGTGGCTTGTGTGTCACGACCCGCAGGGTACGGAACGTGACTGGCACTTAAGTTACGAAATGTCTCAAGACGTCCGTAAAATAAGTAAGCCAAAGTCCAGAAACGAAAACCAAATAAGCAAAAGAGTGAAGGAAAACCAATCAATTGAAAGCGAGTTTATCAAATGAATCATATCAAGCCTTTTTTTTAAGCCAATATCAATTTTTCCGAAAATTTCGCCAGAGTCTCCTTTGTAAATACTGGCCCCCAAAATGGGTACAACAAGAATATATATAAATACAACAATTAAGGCATCCCCAAGCGGGAGATAGCTCTTCGCCACAAGGCGGTCACAAATCCCACGCAATGTAAATCAGCAATGTGCGTAGTAAACATAAAAAGCACAAGTAAAATATCATGTCGACTCAAGTGAGCTCGACCCCAAAATATAGCATGAAAAGTCCACAAATCTCACAGTCTCGTCTCCAGGTCAACATACAACAATACTGGTAGATACAGTAGATGGAGTACTCTAAATACAAAGAATATACAAGGTGGTACAAAAATAATAATACAACCCACCTACGAGCAAAAGCCTCGAGTCCAGGCAAAAGAGGCAAAAGAAGCGGTGCGCCCGCCACTACTGTGCTGACGGAGCGGACCTGCAAAAGACTGTGGCACAACGGGGGTGAGTTGCCAACTCGTGAGTAATAAATAACAACTATAGAGGCTATCGCAAGTATGCATACAAGCATCCTAGCATCTATAATACAGGTATGGCAGGATATAATAGCAGGTATGTATGCAATATGAATATACTAGCAGGTATGTATGCAATATAAATATACTAGCAGGTATGTATGCAATATGAATATACTCGTGATCTGCATGTGTAAATATAAGAAATCATCTTTTTCCTTTAGGCATCTCTTTTGAAATATCAGCACAATACCAATAGAATCAACCAGAATCCGTGTCCAGCAACGACACCTCAAAACTGTCTCAAATCTCATATATCCATATCGTAGTATCTCTGGCCTCAGCCGTCCGGCTGACCCATCTCAAATATCAATATCTCATCATCTCGCGGCCACGGTCGGTATCCTCTGTATATCCGCCGTGCCAAAACAGTCACCGGTAGGTAGTCCATCCCCTGCCAGGCTCAACGTCAGCAACACGACCTTCTTGCCCCGGGGTACCTTACCGGGCCCACCATGTACCCGAGACGGTTCATCCAACTCCTCGAAACGGGTCTCGAAAACCACAGCAAACTCATGGTGGACGACACTTACATCACTAGAAAACCGCAATTTACATATTTAAAAAAATAATAAGTTTAGAAATTTTGCGGCTTTCCCCCGAAATCCAGAAATATCATAAAATCTCAAGAAATCCTCATAAATGCATATGTCAATGATAATGAATGCATATGGTATCAATAATCAAGTTGCGATGTATGATTAATAGACTAGGCATGAACAAATAACATGATGAGGTACATGCACATGAATAGCAATCCTACGATTTCATTTTAAGGAATTAAAGGCAATAGCACAGGTTTAAGCATCAATTATAGTAAAAGGTTTCAAATTATAGGTTATCTAGTGTAGTAGCATGGCAATTAGCAGGGTATGTGTGTAAGCATGAATAGTGCTCGTGCTGCATATAAAAACCCTGACAATGGTGCAGGTGTCCTATAGAATGGGTTCGCATATGTATGTCAAATAAGGTATGGATGTAGTTACTAATATCACTAAAATCTTTAACTACTTAAACTATCGGGAGAGTTGCGCCATCCAAACGATAGTCCCCCGTAGATGTTAAATCTACTCACCGAAATCCTCAGCTAGCTACGTCCAATCACCGCTTTCCCTTTTCGTGCCGCGTCCGAACTCTCCGCGACCGAACCTGGAATTTACATCAATACAACACATAAGGTTACATATCATGAACCGACGCAAATCCCGAACGAGAATATCTATGTTCACAAGCTAGGCACAACGTGCACAAGGTGCGCGGAACACACACGAAAACCGCAAAAACTAACTAGAATCGTCGATTTGGTCACCCGGCAAAGCTAAAACCCGATCACTCAAAAATCCACACTCACACATCCTAAATGTCATAGGATAAGCTAAAAATATAATCAAGTTATCACAATTAATCCATCACATAAATTTATATAAAAACTAGTAAGCATTTACATTCCAAAAATCGGTGCAAACATCGCCGATTTGCGACAAAAAAGACTACAACCTAGCAAGAATCTCCAACCGCATAACTAGTTAGCTACAACACTATAATTACAACACAACAATCATGCTTCAACCTATTTCCATACACAAACCCCTTTCTTGATTTTTCTAAAAAGCAATAGCAATCCAAATTTCACACTAGATTAACTTAGATTCGCATAATATGAAACCACATAAGCAAAATAATTCTGTTAATTAGGTTAGTGTAAAACACTAGAAAGCAAAATAACTTAATTAACTTTATTAATGGTTTCTAAAACCCTAGTTAAAATTCAAACCATGGACTAAAAAAAACTAGATTAGAAATTAGCTATAATTTTAACACTAAAACAAATTTCAAGTTCTAATTAGCACACTTTAACTACAAATTAGCCAAGGATTGAAATTATATCTCAAACTAGAGATCTAGCAAGAACAAAATGCCTCCAAAGATGGCTTCATATCACCATGACCCATTCAAGAAAGGCTAAGGAGAATGGGATGACGGATGGGGATTAATTTATGAGGTTTAAATTCGAATTTTGGAGCAATTTTGATGAAATTTTGAAGAAAATGAAAAGACAAAAGTGAAGGGGGTGGGCTGCTGCATTTTCGGCCAGAGGAGGGAGGGAAAATGGTGTGGGTGGTGTTGGAAAAGTCAAGGTCAAACCATACCAATCAACCAAACACCCATACCTAATTTAATAAATCAAAACCCTTTTAAAACACCTCATTTCAACACATGATTAAAAGTCAAAAGAGGCAAGGAAATTTCCTTGACCTGCTGATGGTGGGGCCGACCTAGGGGTGAGGAATGAGTGAGAGAGGTTTTACAAAGAAATTATATGCAAAAAGACCCCCCACAATACCAAAAATTGCAAGTTTTAGCTCAAAATAAATATATTTTTGTTTTCCATAATAAAAACCCATTAAAACTTGAAATAAAATACTAAAAATTTATATTACAACTAAATTTTAATTAACATGATTTTAAAGATTAAAATTAGCCCATTTAAATTTGTATTTATCGCTAATTTAATGTATTTTTTTACCGGCTTAAAATAATATTAAAAATTGAAAAATTAGGGAAAAATTTTAAACGACCAGAATTTTATAAGTAACTCATTAGCTACTAGAAACTAGCAATTATCTATCCAAATTAGGTATAATTAGGCCTAAACTGCAAAATAACAAAAAAGACGATTTACGGAAAAATACCAAATTTTCACCGATTTTCGGGAAAACACCAAAACGACTTTTCAAGGCGCTACAATCTTCCCCCCTTAAAGAAATTCGGTCCCCGAATTTAAAAAAAAATAATTACGCGTACCTTCAAAGAGATGGGGATATTTCTTCCTCATCTCGACCTCGGTCTTCCAGGTAACCTCCTCACTGCTCGGGCTACGCCAAAGAACCTTGACGGTTGGTATAACTTTCGATCTCAACTTCTTCACCTGCCGATCCAGGATGACCACCGGCTGCTTTGCAAAAGAAAGGTCGTGCTCTAGCTGGACTGTCGGGTGCTGAATCGCATGTGAAGGGTCGTGAAGGTACTTGCGGAGCATCAAAACATGGAAGACGGGGTGAACATCGGGAAAGCTGGGTGGAAGAGCCAAACGGTATGCAACTGCGCTGACATGCTCGAGAATCTCGAAGGGACCCACAAATCTGGGACTAAGCTTTCCCTTTCGCCCAAAACGCATCACGCCCTTCATCGGAGAGACCCTCAGAAAAACATGATCGCCAACTGCGAACTCTAGTCTGCGATGGCGCCTGTCTGCATATGATTTATGCCTGCTCTGAGCTGCTCTCATCCGGTCTCGAATCAACTGTATCTTCGCTGTCGTCTCCTTAACAAGCTGCGGCTCCAATATACTGCTCTCGCTGAGCTCGGTCCAACAGACGGGCGATCTGCATCTCCTTCCATACAATGCCTCGAAAGGTGTCATCTGAATAATATCCTGGAAGCTGTTGTTGTAGGAGAACTCAACAAACGGTAAATGACGATCCCAGCTACCACCGAAGTCCAAAACGCACGCTCGGAGCATGTCCTCGAGTGTCTGAATAGTCCGCTCTTACTGGCCGTCGGTCTGCGGATGAAATGCTGTGCTGAAACTCAAACGGGTGCCCAATGCCTCCTGAAGTCTCTGCCAAAGTCGGCTGGTAAACTGGGTGCCTCTGTCGGACACGATACACGTCGGAACTCTATGTAGTCGTACAATCTCGTCGATGTATATCTGGGCATACTGAGCAAAACCGAAAGTCGTCTTCACTGGCAGGAAGTGAACCGCTTTCGTCAATCGATCTACGATCACCCAAATGGAGTCTTACCCTCGACTGGTCCTGGGTAAACCCACAATGAAGTCCATAGAAATCTGCTCCCATTTCCACTCCGGAATGGGCAAAGGCTGCAACTCTCCCGCGGGCCTCTGGTGCTCGGCCTTGACTTGCTGACAAGTCAGGCATCTCGACACGAAATCAGTGACGTCCCTCTTCAATCCGTCCTACCAGTAAACATCTCGCAAATCATGGTACATCTTGGTGGAACCCGGATGTACGCTGTATGTCGATCTATGCGCCTCCTCAAGAATCTCACGCCGCAGCCCCTCGTAATCTGGTACGCACAATCGAGTCCCAAATCACAGTACTCCCTGATCATCAATCACGAACTCGGAATCTCTGCCCTGCCTAATCTGCTCCATGATCTCTGAAAGACGGTCATCGCTGGGCTGTGCCTCTCGAATACGGTCAAGTAACTGCGGACGTGCACGAACATGCGCAAGCTGTCCCCCTGTCGGAGTGAACTCGAACTCAACCCGGCTGTCGCATAAAGTCTGCCAATCTGCCGACGACTGCCTCTGTACTGCGCGCAAACAAGATAGACTACCCCCGGGCCTCCTGCTCAAAGCATCCGCCACTACATTAGCCTTGCCCGGGTGATACAAAATCTCGCAATCATAGTCCTTTACTAGTTCCATCCAACAGCGCTGTCTGAGATTCAGGTCTCGCTGCTGAAATATATACTTTAAGCTCTTGTGACCAGTGAATATCTGACACGACTTGCCATATAGGTAATGTCGCCAGATCTTAAGTGCAAAGACCACTGCAGCCATCTCCAAATCGTGAGTGGGGTAGTTCTGTTCATGATTCTTCAACTGCCGTGAAGCATACGCGATCACCCTGTCATGCTGCATCAATACGCACCCTAGCCCCACTCGTGAAGCGTCACAATAAACCATGAATCCGCCTGATCCTGAAGGCAAAGATAATACCGGCGCCGTAGTCAAACAAGTCCGTAGCTGCTAAAATCTGTGCTCGCACTCCTCCATCCAAACGAAAGGAACTCCCTTCCGGGTCAATCCGGTCAAAGGTGCAGCAATATGGGAGAAATCCTGAATGAATCGCTTGTACTAGCCAGCCAGGCCTAAGAAACTGCGGATCTCCGTAACTGATGTCGGCCTGGGCCACTGCTGAACGCCTCAATATTCTTCGGGTCCATACATATGCCATCTCTCGTAATCACGTGACCCAAGAATCCGACGCTGTCCGTCCAGAATGCACACTTAGAAAATTTTGCGAAAAGCTGGTGCTCCCTCAAGGTCTACAACGTAATCCGCAAGTGCTGCTCATGCTCCTCTCTGCTCCGCGAATACACCAAAATATCGTCGATAAACATGATGATGAACAAGTCAAGATATGTCCTGAATGTACGGTTCATCAAATCCATGAATGCAGCTGGGGCATTGGTGAGTCCGAACGACATCACCAGAAACTCATAGTGGCCATAACGCGTACGGAAAGCTGCCTTCGGTATATCCTCCTGTCGAACTCACAGCTGATGGTACCCTGATCGCAAGTCGATCCTCGAAAAATACCCCGCACCCTGAAGCTGGTCGAACAAATCATCAATGCGTGGCAACGGATATCTGTTCCGTACGGTAACCTTGTTCAGCTGGCGGTAGTCGATACATAAGCGCAAACTTCCGTCCTTCTTCTTGACAAACAGGACTGGAGCACCCCACGGAGAAACACTAGGTCGAATAAGCCCTTTATCTAAAAAATCCTGCAACTGATCCTTCAGCTCTCTATGCTCTGCGGGGGCCATCCGATAAGGCGATATAGAAATAAGCCCTGAGCCGGGAATCAAATCGATGCAGAACTCAACATCGCGCTCAGGCGGTAGCCCAGGCAGCTCGTCAGGGAAAACATCAGGGAACTCACAAACAATCGGGACCCGGTCCAAAGGAACCTCTACAGCTCGAGTATCACAAATATACGCTAAGAATCCCTGACATCCCTTCCGCAAGAGCTGACCAGCGCGGAGAGATGAAATCAAGCTGGGAAGGGTGACGCTGCGGTCTCCCTGAATAACAAAGACTGGCTCTCCCGGAAAGCTAAATATGTCTGCCTTCTCACGGCAGTCCACAGAAGCATAACAAGTGGCTAGCCAATCCATGCCCAGAAGCACATCAAAGTCCAACATATCGAGGAGAATCAAATCAACCGACGAGTCCCTCTCCCCGATACGAACGGAACACAATCGAAACACAAAACGAGCGACAAACGACTCACCTACCGGGGTAATAACAACAAGCGGCTGATCTAACGACGATGACTCATGGCCCAACATCAGTGCAAAGTGTGTAGATACGTATGAATGTGTGGAACCTGGGTCGAATAATACCCATGCGTCGAAAGAGCAAACTGGCAAGGTACCTGTCACAACGGCGTTGGATGCCTGCGCATCCTGCGGCGTCAAAGCAAAAATTCGGGCCTGACCCCTACCAATAACTGGCTGTCCTCGGCCTCGGCCTCCTCGTCCTCTCTGGATCGGACCGCCACGTCCACGGCCTCTGGGTGCATTGAACTGTCGTGGAGCATCGCCAGTGATAGGATGTAGGGCTCTCTAAGGAGGAGGTGGTGATGGTGGTAGGGTAACATGTGGCACTGTCGCCGCTCCCTATCGTCTCGCTGGACAGTCCCTGATACGATGGTGCAGACTCCCGCACCCATAACATCCTGGCAACGGCTGCTGTCCCTGTGGATATGAACCATATAACTGACCACGTCCAAATCCTCTGCCAGGCCCATCTCTCGGAAAGAATCTGGCGCGCTGCCTCTGCGACGGCACATCGGTGCGAATCCTCTTCGGCCCAGAAACGGCCGAAGTCTGTAATATGCGTGCCTCCATCCGTAAAGCCGTATCCATAGCAGCTCAATAAGTGTCGAAGTGCTGGGTGCCAATAGCAAGAAATAGCTGGGTGTCAAGTCCCTGCACAAACCTCTTCACTATCTTCTCTTCGGTATCCACCAAATACGGAGCATATCGGGATAACTGCGTGAACTGGACGTCATACTCAGACACCGTCATCCCTGGGGTCTTGATCAAGGCCTCAAAACTACGAGCTCTGGCGTCACGAACGCTCTCTGGGAGGAAACGAGCTAGAAAGACTGCTGTAAACTCGGCCCAAGTCATAGGCGATAGGCCTGCAGCTCGACCTCTCAAGACCGACTCCCACCATGTCTGTACGAGGCCCTCTAGACGGAAACTCGCAAGCTCTACCCATCGATCGTCCGAACATCTCAGCGAACGGCAGATCCTGGCTAAACTGTCAAGGAACGTATGTGGGTCCTCCGCTGCCTCGGTGCCGGTGAATACTGGAGGTCTCAGCCTCATGAAATCCTGTAGCGAAACCGGAATGGCCACGGTGGTAGTAGTAGGAGCAGGTATCATAGTCGTCTGGGATGTGGTAGGTACGTCCTCCGGCCTCAGTGCACGACTGGCCGCTACTAAGGACCCCACCATCTGTCGCAACACCTGCACGCCTCCAATCATCTGTCGCTGCTCCTCCATACCGGACTCAAGCCTATCCATACGGCCTGGGGAAGGCGGATCAGTCTGTCCCTGCGGCGTAGGCATTCTACCCTGATCAGTCCTCGACTCGGATGAGCCTGCTCGGATCTCATCTCGGGCGGCAGCCCTCTCCGCTCTCGTAGCCTTCGGCGGCATAGTGGCTGGTACAGGAAAAAGAATAATAAGAACAGTGCAATAGAATCATAGGATACACGGAATTGAAGAAGGAATTTCAAGCAAGTATTTCCTAAAGTCACTTAGGCAGAGTACCGTATCGCAAGTATGCCGCGCACATACACACGCTACGTTACCCTGCTTAAGTCACTTACTCCATCTACCAAGGGTCATCCTACACTCAAAAAGGTAAAACCTATCGCTCTGATACCAACTTTGTCACGACCCACAGGGTACGGAACGTGACTGGCACTTAAGTTACGAAACGTCTCAAGACGTCCGTAAAATAAGTAAGCCAAAGTCCAGAAACGAAAACCAAATAAGCAAAAGAGTGAAGGAAAACCAATCAATTGAAAGTGAGTTTATCAAATGAATCATATCAAGCCTTTTTTTTAAAACAATATCATTTTTTCCGAAAATTTCGGCAGAGTCTCCTTTGTAAATACTGGCCCTCAAAATGGGTACAACAAGAATATATATAAATACAACAATTAAGGCATCCCCAAGCGGGAGCTAGCTCTTCGCCACAAGGCGGTCACAAATCCCACGCAATGTAAATCAGCAATGTGCGTAGTAAACATAAAAAGCACAAGTAAAATTCATGTCGACTCAAGTGAGCTCGACCCCAAAATACAGCATGAAAAGTCCACAAATCTCACAGTCTCGTCTCTAGGTCAACATACAACAATACTGGTAGATACAGTAGATGGAGTACTCTAGATACAAAGAATATACAAGGTGATACAAAAATAATAATACAACCCACCTACGAGCAAAAGCCTCGAGTCCAGGCAAAAGAGGCAAAAGAAGAGGTGCGTCCACCGCTACTGTGCTGACGGAGCGGACCTGCAAAAGACTGTGGCACAATGGGGGTGAGTTGCCAACTCGTGAGTAATAAATAACATCTATAGAGGCTATCGCAAGTATGCACACAAGCATCCTAGCATCTATAATACAGGTATGGCAGGATATAATAGCAGGTATGTATGCAATATGAATATACTAGCAGGTATGTATGCAATATAAATATACTAGCAGGTATGTATCCAATATGAATATACTCGTGATCTGCATATGTAAATATAAGAAATCATCTTTTTCCTTTAGGCATCTCTTTTGAAATATCAGCACAATACCAATAGAATCAACCAGAATCCGTGTCCAGCAACGACACCTCAAAACTGTCTCAAATCTCATATATCCATATCGTAGTATCTTTGGCCTCAGCCGTCCGGCTGACCCATCTCAAATATCAATATCTCATCATCTCGCGCCCACGGTCGGTATCCTCTGGATATCCGCCGTGCTAAAACAGTCACCGGTAGGTAGTCCATCCCCTGCCAGGCTCAACGTCAGCAACACGACCTTCTTGCCCTGGGGTATCTTACCGGGCCCACCATGTACCCGAGACGGTTCATCCAACTCCTCGAAACGGGTCTCGAAAACCACAGCAAACTCATGGTGGACGACACTTACATCACTAGAAAACCGCAATTTACATATTTAAAAAAATAATAAGTTTAGAAATTTTGCGGCTTTCCCCCGAAATCCAGAAATATCATAAAATCTCAAGAAATCCTCATAAATGCATATGTCAATGATAATGAATGCATATGGTATCAATAATCAAGTTGCGATGTATGATTAATAGACTAGGCATGAACAAATAACATGATGAGGTACATGCACATGAATAGCAATCCTACGATTTTATTTTAAGGAATTAAAGGCAATAGCACAGGTTTAAGCATCAATTATAGTAAAAGGTTACAAATTATAGGTTATCTAGTGTGGTGGCATGGCAATTACCAGGGCGTGTGTGTAAGCATGAATAGTGCTCGTGCTGCATATAAAAACCCTGACAATGGTGCAGGTGTCCTATTGAATGGGTTCGCATATGTATGTCAAATAAGGTATGGATGTAGTTACTAATATCACTAAAATCTTTAACTACTTAAAATATCAGGAGACTTGCGCCATCCAAACGATAGTCTCCCGTAGATGTTAAATCTACTCACCGAAATCCTCAGCTAGCTACGTCCAATCACCGCTTTCCTTTTTCGTGCCGCGTCCGAACTCTCAGCGACCGAACCTGGAATTTACATCAATACAACACATAAGGTTACATATCATGAATCGACGCAAATCCCGAACGAGAATATCTACATTCACAAGCTAGGCACAACGTGCACAAGGTGCGCGGAACACACGAAAACCGCAAAAACTAACTAGAATCGTCGATTTAGTCGCCTGGCAAAGCTAAAACCCGATCACTCAAAAATCCGCACTCACACATCCTAAATGTCATAGGATATGCTAAAAATATAATCAAGTTATCACAATTAATCCATCACATAAATTTATATAAAAACTAGTAAGCATTTACATTCCAAAAATCGGTGCAAATATTGCCGATTTGCGACAAAAAAGACTACAACCTACCAAGAACATCCAACCGCATAACTAGTTAGCCACAACAGTATAATTACAACACAACAACCATGATTCAACCCATTTCCATACACAAACCCCTTTCTTGATTTTTCTAAAAAGCAATAGCAATCCAAATTTCACGCTAGATTAACTTAGATTCGCATAATATGAAACCACATAAGCAAAATAATTCCATTAATTAGGTTAGTGTAAAACACTAGAAAGCAAAATAACTTAATTAACTTTATTAATGGTTTCTAAAACCCTAGATAAAATTCAAACCATGGACTAAAAAAAACTAGATTAGAAATTAGCTATAATTTTAACACTAAAACAATTTTCAAGTTCTAATTAGCACACTTTAACTACAAATTAGCCAAGGATTGAAATTTTACCTCAAACTAGAGATCTAGCAAGAACAAAATGCCTCCAAAGATGGCTTCATAGCACCATGACCCATGCAAGAAAGGCTAAGGAGAATGGGATGAAGGATGGGGATTAATTTGTGAGGTTTAAATTCGAATTTTGGAGCAATTTTGATGAAATTTTGAAGGAAATGAAAAGAAAAAAGTGAAGGGGGAGGGCTGCTGCATTTTCGGCCAGAGGACGGAGGGAAAATGGTGTGGGTGGTGTTGGAAAAGTCAACGTCAAACCATACCAATCAACCAAAGCCCATACCCAATTTAATAAATCAAAACCCTTTTAAAACACCTCATTTCAACACATGATTAAAAGTCAAAAGAGGCAAGGAAATTTCCTTGACCTGCTGATGGTGGGGCCGACCTAGGGGTGAGGAATGAGTGAGAGAGGTTTTACAAAAAAATTATATGCAAAAAGACCCCCCACAATACCAAAAATTGCAAGTTTTAGCTAAAAATAAATATATTTTTGTTTTCCATAATAAAAACCCATTAAAACTTGAAATAAAATACTAAAAATTTATATTACAACTAGATTTTAATTAACATGATTTTAAAGATTAAAATTAGCCCATTTAAATTTGTATTTATCGCTAATTTAATGTATTTTTTTACCGGCTTAAAATAATATTAAAAATTGAAAAATTAGGGAAAAATTTTAAACGACCAGAATTTTATAAGTAACTCATTAGCTACTAAAAATTAGCAATTACCTATCCAAATTAGGTATAATTAGGCCTAAACTGCAAAATAACAAAAAAGACGATTTACGGAAAAATACCAAATTTTCACCGATTTTCGGGAAAACACCAAAACGACTTTTCAAGGCGCTACAATCTTCCCCCCTTAAAGAAATTCGGTCCCCGAATTTTAAAAAAAATAACTTCGCGTACCTTCAAAGAGATGGGGATATTTCTTCCTCATCTCGACCTCGGTCTCCCAGGTAACCTCCTCGCTGCTCGGGCTACGCCAAAGGACCTTGACGGTTGGTATAACTTTCGATCTCAACTTCTTCACCTGCCGATCCAGGATGACCACCGGCTGCTCTGCAAAAGAAAGGTCGTGCTCTAGCTGGACTGTCGGGTGCTGAATCGCATGTGAAGGGTCATGAAGGTACTTGCGGAGTATCGAAACATGGAAGACGGGGTAAACATCGGGAAAGCTGGATGGAAGAGCCAAACGGTATGCAACTGCGCCGACATGCTCGAGAATCTCAAAGGGACCCACAAATCTGGGACTAAGCTTTCCCTTTCACCCAAAACGCATCACGCCCTTCATCGGAGAGACCCTCAGAAAAACATGATCGCCAACTGCGAACTCTAGTCTGCGACGGTGCCTGTCTACTTATGATTTCTGTCTGCTCTGAGCTGCTCTCATCCGGTCTCGAATCAACTGTATCTTCGCTGTCGTCTTCTCAACAAGCTGTGGCCCCAATATACTGCTCTCGCTGAGCTCGGTCCAACAGACGGGCAATCTGCATCTCCTCCCATACAATGTCTCGAAAGGTGCCATCTGAATAGTATCCTGGAAGCTGTTATTGTAGGAGAACTCAACTAACGGTAAATGACGATCCCAGCTACCACCGAAGTCCAAAACGCACGCTCAGAGAATATCCTCGAGAGTCTGAATAGTCCGCTCTAACTGGCCGTCGGTCTGCGGATGAAATGCTATGCTGAAACTCAAACGGGTACCCAATGCCTCCTGAAGTCTCTGCCATAGTCGGCTGGTAAACTGGGTGCCTCTGTCGGAAACGATACACGTCAGAACTCCATGTAGTCGTACAATCTCGTCGATGTATATCTGGGCATACTGAGCAAAACCGAAAGTCGTCTTCACTGGCAGGAAGTGAACCGCTTTCGTCAATCGATCCACGATCACCCAAATGGTGTCGTACCCTCGACTGTTCCTGGGTAAATCCACAATGAAGTCCATAGAAATCTGCTCCCATTTCCACTCCGGAATAGGCAAAGGCTGCAACTCTCCCGCGGGCCTCTGGTGCTCGGCCTTGACTTGCTGACAAGTCAGGCATCTCGATACGAAATCAGTGACGTCCCTCTTCATTCCGTCCCACCAGTAAACATCTCGTAAATCGTGGTACATCTTGGTGGAACTCGGATGTACGCTGTATGTCGATCTATGCGCCTTCTCAAGAATCTCACGCCGCAGCCCCTCGTAATCTTGTACGCACAATCGAGTCCCAAATCGCAGTACTCCCTGATCATCGATCACGAACTCGAAATCTCTGCCCTGCCTAATCTGCTCCATGATCTCTGAAAGACGGTCATCGCTGGGCTGTGCCTCTCGAATACGGTCAAGTAACTGCGGACGTGCACGAACATGCGCAAGTTGTCCCCCTGTCGGAGTGAACTCGAACTCAACCCGGCTGTCGCATGAAGTCTGCCAATCTGCCGACAACTGCCTCTGTACTGCGCGCAAACAAGATAGACTACCCACGGGCCTCCTGCTCAAAGCATCCGCCACTACATTAGCCTTGCCCGGGTGATACAAAATCTCGCAATCATAGTCCTTTACTAGTTCCATCCAACGGCGCTGTCTGAGATTCAGGTCTCGCTGCTGAAATATATACTTTAAGCTCTTGTGATCAGTGAATATCTGACACGACTCGCCATATAGGTAATGTCGCCAGATCTTAAGTGCAAAGACCACTGCAGCCATCTCTAAATCGTGAGTGGGGTAGTTCTGTTCATGATTCTTCAACTGCCGTGAAGCATACGCGATCACCCTGTCATGCTGTATCAATACGCACCCCCACTCGTAAAGCGTCATAATAAACCACGGATCCGCCTGATCCTGAAGGCAAAGATATAACCGGCGCCGTAGTCAAACAAGTCCGTAGCTGCTGAAAGCTGTGCTCGCACTCCTCCGTCCAAACGAAAGGAACTCCCTTCCGGGTCAATCCGGTAAAAGGTGCAACAATACGGGAGAAATCCTGAATGAATCGCCTGTAGTAGCCAGCCAGGCCTAAGAAACTGCGGATCTCCGTAACTGATGTCGGCCTGGGCCACTGCTGAACGGCCTCAATCTTCTTCGGGTCCACACATATGCCATCTCTCGTAATCACGTGACCCAAGAATCCGACGCTGTCCAACCAGAATGCACACTTAGAAAATTTTGCGAAAAGCTGGTGCTCCCTCAAGGTCTGCAACGTAATCCGCAAGTGCTGCTCATGCTCCTCTCTGCTCCGGGAATACTCTAAAATATCGTCGATAAACATGATGATGAACAAGTCAAGATACGGCCTGAATGTACGGTTCATCAAATCCATGAATGCAGCTGGGGCATTGGTGAGTCCCAACGACATCACCAGAAACTCATAGTGGCCATAACGCGTACGGAAAGCTGTCTTCGGTATATCCTCCTGTCGAACTCGCAGCTGATGGTACCCTGATCGCAAGTCGATCCTCAAAAAATACCCCGCACCCTGAAACTGGTCGAACAAATTATCAATGCGTGGCAACGGATATCTGTTCTGCACGGTAACCTTGTTCAGCTGGCGGTAGTCGATACAGAAGCGCAAACTTCCGTCCTTCTTCTTGACAAACAGGACCGGAGCACCCCACGGAGAAACACTAGGTCGAATAAGCCCTTTATCTAACAAATCCTGCAACTGATCCTTCTGCTCTCTAAACTCTGCCGGGGCCATCCGATAAGGCGGTATAGAAATAGGCCCTGAGCTGGGAATCAAATCGATGCAGAACTCAACATCGCGCTCAGGCGGTAGCCCAGGCAGCTCGTCAGGGAAAACATCAAGGAACTCATAAACAATCGGGACCCGGTCCAAAGGAACCTCTACAGCTCGAGTATCACAAATATACGCTAAGAATCCCTGACATCCTTTCCGCAAGAGCTGACCTGCGCGGAGAGAAGAAATCAAGCTGGGAAGGTGACGCTGCGGTCTTCCTGAATAACAAGGACTGGCTCTCCCAGAAAGCTAAATCTGACTGCCTTCTCACGGCAGTCCACAGAAGCATAACAAGTGGCTAGCCAATCCATGCCCAGAAGCACATCAAAGTCTAACATATCGAGGAGAATCAAATCAACCGACAAGTCCCTCTCCCCGATACGAACGGAACACAATCGAAACACAAAACGAGCGACAAACGACTCACCTACCGGGGTAATAACAACAAGCGGCTGATCTAACGACGACGACTCATGGCCCAACATCGGTGTAAAGTGTGTAGATACGTACGAATGTGTGGAACCTGGGTCGAATAATACCCGTACGTCGAAAGAGCAAACTGGCAAGGTATGTGTCACAACGGCGTTGGATGCCTGCGCATCCTGCGGCGTCAAAGCAAAAACTCGGGCCTGACCCCTACCAATAACTGGCTGTCCTCGGCCTCGACCTCGGCCTCCTCATCCTCTCTGGATCGGACCGCCACGTCCACGGCCTCTGGGTGCATCGAACTGTCGTGGAGCATCGCCAGTGATAGGAAGTAGGGCTCTCTGAGGAGGAGGTGGTGATGGTGGTAGGGTAACATGTGGCACTGTCGCCACTCCCTGTCGTCTCGCTGGACAGTCCCTGATACGATGGTGCAGACTCCCACACCCATAACATCCTGGCGACGGCTGCTGTCCCTGTGGATATGAACCATATAACTGACCCCGTCCAAATCCTCTGCCAGGCCCATCTCTCGGAAAGAATCTGGCGCGCTGCCTCTGCGACGGCACATCGGTGCGAATCCTCTTTGGCCCAGAAATGGCCGAAGTCTGTGATATGCGTGCCTCCATCCGTAAAGCCGTATCCATAGCAGCTCAATAAGTGTCGAAGTGCTGGGCGCCAATAGCAAGAAATAGCTGGGTGTCAAGTCCCTGCACAAACCTCTTCACTATCTTCTCTTCGGTATCCACCAAATATGGAGCATATCGGGATAACTGCGTGAACTGGACGTCATACTCAGACACCGTCATCCCTGGGGTCTTGATCAAGGCCTCAAAACTACGAGCTCTGGCGTCACGAACGCTCTCTGGGAGGAAACGAGCTAGAAAGACTGCTGTAAACTCGGCCCAAGTCATAGGCGATAGGCCTGCAGCTCGACCTCTCAAGACCGACTCCCACCATGTCTGTGCGAGGCCCTCTAGACGGAAACTCGCAAGCTCTACCCATCGATCGTCCGAACATCTCAGCGAACGGCAGATCCTGGCTAAACTGTCAAGGAACGTCTGTGGGTCCTCTGCTGCCTCGGTGCCGGTGAATACTGGAGGTCTCAGCCTCATGAAATCCTGTAGCGAAACCGGAATGGCCACGGTGGTAGTAGTAGGAGCAGGTATCATAGTCGTCTGGGATGTGGTAGGTACGTCCTCCGGCCTCGGTGCACGACTGGCCGCTACTAAGGACCCCACCATCTGTCGCAACTCCTGCACGCCTCCCATCGTCTGTCGCAGCTCCTCCATACTGGACTCAAGCCTATCCATACGGCCTGGGGAAGGCGGAT
Organism: Agapanthus africanus; assembly: GCA_030015575.1. Taxonomy (NCBI): domain Eukaryota; kingdom Viridiplantae; phylum Streptophyta; class Magnoliopsida; order Asparagales; family Amaryllidaceae; genus Agapanthus; species Agapanthus africanus. Next base: position 40,251,378 of record JASDDO010000018.1, on the reverse strand, counting down.
CAGTCTGTCCCTGCGGCGTAGGCATGCTACCCAGCTCAGTCCTCGTCACGGACGAGCCTGCTCGGATCTCATCTCGGGCGGCAGCCCTCTTCGCTCTCGTAGCCTTCGGCGGCATAGTGGCTGGTACATGAAAAAGAATAATAAGAACAGTGCAATAGAATCATAAGATACACGGAATTGAAGAAGGAATTTCAAGCAAGTATATCCTAAAGTCACTTAGGCGGAGTACCGTATCGCAAGTATGCCGCGGACATACACACGCTACGTTACCCTGCTTAAGTCACTTACTCCATCTACCAAGGGTCATCCTACACTCAAAAAGGTAAAATCTATCGCTCTGATACCAACTTTGTCACGACCCGCAGGGTACGGAACGTGACTGGCACTTAAGTTACGAAAAGTCTCAAGACGTCCGTAAAATAAGTAAGCCAAAGTCCAGAAACGAAAACCAAATAAGCAAAAGAGTGAAGGAAAACCAATCAATTGAAAGCGAGTTTATCAAATGAATCATATCAAGCCTTTTTTTTAAAACAATATCATTTTTTCCGAAAATTTCGGCAGAGTCTCCTTTGTAAATACTGGCCCCCAAAATGGGTACAACAAAAAATATATATAAATACAACAATTAAGGCATCCCCAAGCGGGAGCTAGCTCTTCGCCACAAGGCGGTCACAAATCCCACGCAATGTAAATCAGCAATGTGTGTAGTAAACATAAAAAGCACAAGTAAAATATCATGTCGACTCAAGTGAGCTCGACCCTAAAATACAGCATGAAAAGTCCACAAATCTCACAGTCTCGTCTCTAGGTCAACATACAACAATACTGGTAGATACAGTAGATGGAGTACTCTAGATACAAAGAATATATAAGGTGGTACAAAAATAATAACACAACCCACCTACGAGCAAAAGCCTCGAGTCTAGGCAAAAGAAGCGGCGCGCCCGCCGCTACTGTGCTGACGGAGTGGACCTGCAAAAGACTGTGGCACAACGGGGGTGAGTTGCCAACTCGTGAGTAATAAATAACATCTATAGAGGCTATCGCAAGCACACAAGCATCCTAGCATCTATAATACAGGTATGGCAGGATATAATAGCAGGTATGTATGCAATATGAATATACTAGCAGGTATGTATGCAATATAAATATACTAGCAGGTATGTATGCAATATGAATATACTCGTGATCTGCATGTGTAAATATAAGAAATCATCTTTTTCCTTTAGGCATCTCTTTTGAAATATCAACACAATACCAATAGAATCAACCAGAATCCGTGTCCAGCAATGACACCTCAAAACTGTCTCAAATCTCATATATCCATATCGCAGTATCTTTGGCCTCAGCTGTCCGGCTGACCCATCTCAAATATCAATATCTCATCATCTCGCGGCCACGGTCGGTATTCTCTGGATATCCGCCGTACCAAAACAGTCACCGGTAGGTAGCCCATCCCCTGCCAGGCTCAACGTCAGCAACACGACCTTCTTGCCCCGGGTACCTTACCGGGCCCACCATGTACCCGAGATGGTTCATCCAACTCCTCGAAATGGGTCTCGAAAACCACAGCAAACTCATGGTGGACGACACTTACATCACTAGAAAACCGCAATTTACATATTTAAAAAAATAATAAGTTTAGAAATTTTGCGGCTTTCCCCCGAAATCCAGAAATATCATAAAATCTCAAGAAATCCTCATAAATGCATATGTCAATGATAATGAATGCATATGGTATCAATAATCAAGTTGCGATGTATGATTAATAGACTAGGCATGAATAAATAACATGATGAGGTACATGCACATGAATAGCAATCCTACGATTTCATTTTAAGGAATTAAAGGCAATAGCACAGGTTTAAGCATCAATTATAGTAAAAGGTTTCAAATTATAGGTTATCTAGTGTGGTGGCATGGCAATTACCAGGGCGTGTGTGTAAGCATGAATAGTTCTCGTGCTGCATATAAAAACCCTGACAATGGTGCAGGTGTCGTATAGAATGGGTTCGCATATGTATGTCAAATAAGGTATGGATGTAGTTACTAATATCACTAAAATCTTTAACTACTTAAACTATCGGAAGAATTGCGCCATCCAAACGATAGTCCCCCGTAGATGTTAAATCTACTCACCGAAATCCTCAGCTAGCTACGTCCAATCACCGCTTTCCCTTTTCGTGCCGCGTCCGAACTCTCCGCGACCGAACCTGGAATTTACATCAATACAACACATAAGGTTACATATCATGAACCGACGCAAATCCCGAACGAGAATATCTACGTTCACAAGCTAGGCACAACGTGCACAAGGTGCGCGGAACACACACGAAAACCGCAAAAACTAACTAGAATCGTCGATTTGGTCGCCCGGCAAAGCTAAAACCCGATCACTCAAAAATCCGCACTCACACATCCTAAATGTCATAGGATATGCTAAAAATATAATCAAGTTATCACAATTAATCCATCACATAAATTTATATAAAAACTAGTAAGCATTTACATTCCAAAAATCGGTGCAAACATCCCCGATTTGCGACAAAAAAGACTACAACCTAGCAAGAACATCCAACCGCATAACTAGTTAGCCACAACACTATAATTACAACACAACAACCATGCTTCAACCTATTTCCATACACAAACCCCTTTCTTGATTTTTCTATAAAGTAATAGCAATCCAAATTTCACACTAGATTAACTTAGATTCGCATAATATGAAACCACATAAGCAAAATAATTCCATTAATTAGGTTAGTGTAAAACACTAGAAAGCAAAATAACTTAATTAACTTTATTAATGGTTTCTAAAACCCTAGATAAAATTCAAACCATGGACTAAAAAAAACTAGATTAGAAATTAGCTATAATTTTAACACTAAAACAATTTTCAAGTTCTAATTAGCACACTTTAACTACAAATTAGCCAAGGATTGAAATTTACCTCAAACTAGAGATCTAGCAAGAACAAAATGCCTCCAAAGATGGCTTCATAGCACCATGACCCATGCAAGAAAGGCTAAGGAGAATGGGATGAAGGATGGGGATTAATTTGTGAGGTTTAAATTCGAATTTTGGAGCAATTTTGATGAAATTTTGAAGGAAATGAAAAGAAAAAAGTGAAGGGGGAGGGCTGCTGCATTTTCGGCCAGAGGAGGGAGGGAAAATGGTGTGGGTGGTGTTGGAAAAGTCAAGGTCAAACCATACCAATCAACCAAAGACCCATACCCAATTTAATAAATCAAAACCCTTTTAAAACACCTCATTTCAACACATGATTAAAAGTCAAAAGAGGCAAGGAAATTTCCTTGAACTGCTGATGGTGGGGCCGGCCTAGGGGTGAGGAATGAGTGAGAGAGGTTTTACAAAGAAATTATATGCAAAAAGACCCCCCACAATACCAAAAATTGCAAGTTTTAGCTCAAAATAAATATATTTTTGTTTTCCATAATAAAAACCCATTAAAACTTGAAATAAAATACTAAAAATTTATATTACAACTAGATTTTAATTAACATGATTTTAAAGATTAAAATTAGCCGATTTAAATTTGTATTTATCGCTAATTTAATGTATTTTTTTACCGGCTTAAAATAATATTAAAAATTGAAAAATTAGGGAAAAATTTTAAACGACCAGAATTTTATAAGTAACTCATTAGCTACTAAAAACTAGCAATTACCTATCCAAATTAGGTATAATTAGGCCTAAACTGCAAAATAACAAAAAAGACGATTTACGGAAAAATACCAAATTTTCACCGATTTTCGGGAAAACACCAAAACGACTTTTCAAGGTGCTACATAGTGAGACCGGCCACCGCCCCTCGTCGGGGTCTCGACTGTATACACTAGTCTACTCTAGAGAATCAATGCCCTGTCTCGAAACTCCCACGACTAGGGACCTTTTAAGGATGTGCTTATAGACCACCAGCTCTCACGTATATGATCGCCCTCATACTGCTGGTAGTCAAGCAAGAATCCTAAAAGCTCTATCAACGTGCAATAGCGACTCATAAGGTCACCTAAAGCAGTACACGATGATAAAGATAAACCAGATAGCATACTATCATCTCGAGTAAGACTGTCCTACCGGCATAGGTCCTCCCTCAATCATTGCAATCACGTGCCTGTGATCCAATAATTGATTCTGAGGGCACTATATCCAACAGTATGCTATCTGGTTTCACTTTATCTTAACATGTTGACCTGTATTGGTTTACTGTCTTACTCTCACATGTTGATAAAGCCCTTGGGATATGTACTTGACTACTAAGACTATGATGAGATCATACTAGTGGGGCTAGGGTAGTCAACGAGTACATCCTATAACTGTTCCTAGTCGAGGGGTTATCGAGACAGGGCATCAATACTCCAGAGTAGACTAGCGTATACGCATCTTGACCCATATGATGGGCAATAGATGATCCCATATCTATCGGTGTTTGACATCAAAGATGGTGTACGGGTGCTCAGTGGAGACTGGGTACACTGAACAGACTCGCCGGGAACTCCTAGATGGTATTATACCTATCGTCAGATAGCAGTTCTCCAGTGACACTGGTGCAGGTTAGTCTGTAGACCCGAGATCGTCATAGAGTCTTGTGTGATTCCCACCGTGCTTTGATTTCCTACTTACCACATCCAAGTGGGCATGCAAAACGGTGGCTTTTGGGTACAGTCCCGAATCATATGGAGGCAATGAGCGATAGGAGAGGTTTCGTCTCTCCCGGTATAGGGAGTTGATGTTGTGCTGTATTCGATTGGCTATAACTGGAAGTCCCTGGCCAGGGCTGATATGGAGAGCTGCTGGTACAAGTTATCAGTAGTTTCTCAACCTGTTATGAGCCTCACATCGACACGACTTATCGGATACTAGGGTCTGACGTTTACCACCCCTAGACTTGATATGCGATATGAGACGAAGAGAACAGACTGTACGGTAGTATTACTGATTGGATTCACAGGAGAATATACAGGCTTGCTTGTTGATTTTCTGATCGCTAAATACCTGGGTGGCTGTTACGTTTAGGTAACCGCTTGCAGCTTGTGGGTGTTTGATATGATCATCACATACTGCCGGCATATTGACGATTCTTTAGAGTCCTACACAGATGTTTCCTGGCTCAGGCAAAACGGAGTAGGAGCACATATGCGATATGTGCGGGACTGAGAATAATATGATAAGAGATACCGTATTCTATTCTCGCGATATGTGATATCGGCCGGGTATATGTGATATAGCTGGGTCATCGGATCAAGTGTTGATTCGATGAATTGGTACATGTTATATTAGTCGGTTATATGCAATATAACCGGATTGTCAGATCAAGAGTTGATTCGATAATTTAATGTATAATTATATATGTGATATATTACATTACGTTAACTAATATAAGCTCGCTTTATTGATTCATTTTCTCACCGGATAATACATTGATATATATGCAATATATGTTAATTGTATTATTTTCTTTTGTTACAGAATATATTGTATATGTGATATATAATATTGTAACATATTAGGGTTACAAATGCAACATGGTTTTTGGGTTTAAACCAAGTTAGGGTTTTGATTAGGGTTAGCTTTTGCATGAGGTTCATGGATGCTTCATGAAGCTTTGACTTTGTCTTTATTCCTTGATATTTTGTGAAGATATTTGTTAACCAAACCCAAACCCTTAACCTATGGTTTATTCTCTACAAGAGTTAAGACACTCATTTTTAACTCATGGTTGCAATTGTAAGCACAACAATAATTCATTATTCATCACAAAAGGATTTCTTCTTCTTCTTCCTCTTGAAAAAGTTTTCTAGCTTTTTGTGTTGTGGTGATTAAGAGTGAGAAATTGAAAACAAAAGAGAGCAATATTCCTACTTCATCATCCTCATCTATTTTAGACACTTAGATTAGGGTGTTCACTTCTCTAATTACTTCATTAGTGAAGTGTAAGCTTGGGTTAGAGATTCTTCAAGGTAGATCAACTTAGATCAAGAAGACTTCAAGCAAGATGCATCATTCACCTCTTGGAGCCTCACGAGAGTCGGACTTTTTGATGATCGCAGCGAAGGGACCTCAACACGGAGCTTATGAAGCGAAGGAACGGACTACAAAGGTTGTAATCCTACTCTCTTTACTTCTTTGTATGTGATACAAACTTGTTACCCTAGATTTTCAAGTAAAGATTCATGGTTTACTTGCTTTGCACCTCTCTAATTTTTAAAGTGGTATGAGTGATGCTACCAAACCCTAGACTAGGTGCAAGGGAAACCCAACAGCGGTATCAGAGCCAAAGTAGAATTCTAGATACGGTGTTATAACAATTACGAAAACGAAATCCACTCCGGAATACGATATTATGAACACCCTATTTTGCTCTCTCTAAATTTTCAAAAAAGTCCTTTAAAAATTTTCCAAACAGGTGCAGAATGATATTTGGGACATTGTAAGAACATGGGAGAAATACGGAGGGAGGGGCTCGGATTTTGGCCGAGCCCCAGGCCAATAATTCCGGTCTGGCCGGCCTCCTAGGCTCGTCTACCCCCCATATTCCCCCTGTGCTCTCATGTCTCCATTTTGGGTTTCCTAGTATTGTTTATTTAGCCCAATTTTCATGTGATAATTTGTTTGACCTGAGGCTAATTCGTAGTGCTTCATAGTCGTATAATTTAATAATGTATTGGTAACATTGACTATTTTTAGCAGTTCGATCGAACTTCGCACACCACATTTTATACCCCGCTGAAATTTCCAAGTGTTGAAATTTTCCGAAGTTGATTATATTTGTAAAATCGTGCAAGTACCCCTATGGACCCCCTAGAAGACTATAATAACCTTAACTTGATTCTATGCCCACAGAACCGCGTTCGAACCTTCGGGTTTGCCGTAGTTCCGTGGTTTCATAGGTGAGGCGTTGGTTAGCTCCTTCTACGGCTAGTCCATAGACACTGTGGCACGGTTTTTGAGTGTTTTAACTTTGTTCAAGTATTGAGCTCACGGGGGTAATTTGTGAGTGCATGTTGATTCAATCAAAACGTTAAACATCGTCTTGATATTCTGTGATTGTGATACAATATGTGGAATTCATATAGTTAGGCATGAAATCCGTAATATGTGATATTTCAGGTTTACGATGTCTAAGGAGATTATAGATTCCAAATGTTGTAGTTTTTCACTTTCTTTACTGCGACTGTAAGTGTGGTATGTGGGGTATTGCCGGCTTCGTTGCTATATATCAACGACAATCGGGATATGCATACTTGCTTACGTTGATGATATGAGATATTATGTGTTGCTGTGATATGTTATATTGGATCGTCGTGTTCTGAATAGCCGGGGGTTTTAAGATGAGGGTTTTTATTTTCATTCATGTAAAATTCATTGTATATAATATTCTTTTATTGGGGCACTTCCGGGTTGAGGTTGATGTCACCATTGTATATTATTTACTTTTCTGCATTAGGATAGACCCAAGGAGGAGAGCACAAGTAACCGGGTTTTAAGATCCAGTAGGAGGCCATCTCGAGGAGTCGAGACCGGATCTCCTAACCCTAGAATTGGCAGTGTTACTTGCCGCTCTCATAGGGGTCTAGGGATATGGGTTTGGCTATTCATCGCGACCGTGGAATCCGTATTTTATACTGGCTCGATATAAAACACGGACGTCCTAGTATATCCAATATTTCATATATTATCTTCTGCTGCAATGTTCTGTGATGAGATCATATTACTGCCTGAGACAAATGCTTATACTATATATATATATATGATATATAAATATTACTGCTTTCGTTTCTTCTGTGATGCTTAGGAAGCATAATTGATAGGATTTATTAATGAGATTAATAAAAGAAAAGAAATCTAAAATATGTTGTAGAATCAAATTTTCAAAAAGGGTAGCTACAGTTTCTTACTTTGCATAGTGGTATATGTGATATACCCTGCACCTTGTTCGATGAGGAAAGAGCCGAGATCCCTTTACCGGGAGTGACCTCTTTAGCAAAACTGGCAGATGCTACAAACTCATGGTTTAGTTTTTTATTGCTTCTATAGTTCTTGCTTTGCACAGCGGTATTTATGAAATATCCTGCACCTTATTCGATAAGGAAAGAGCCGAGATCCCTTCACCGGGAGTGACCTCTTTAGCGAAACTAGAAAAGCCTCAAAAACACTCCTTTTCAAAATCACCTGTTTCTACAACGATATCAAGTTCATTACGCTCATGGTTTTCAGAAAAACCTGCGTAGCCCTTCGTCATTTCAGATAAGTACTAGTTAGTATTCGTGCTACGTTTGTTGACTATGTTAAGGCGTAGTGTGCGGTAGCAATTATGATTTGTTGACTATGTTAAGGCCATAAGTTGCTAGGGGCAAAAGCATTATCAGGAATTGCAAGATTTGAAATTTGCAATGAGATTGCATACCTTCTATGAGATAGATGGATCCTGATACCCACTGCGAGTAAGAGTTACTCCTGGGAGAGTTTTACACATGACAACTAGCCAATCAAGTAGGTGTCTAGAAAGGTGTTAACGGGGTTATGCCTCTGGGAAAACAAGGTTTATTTTAATTAGGTCCATGCGAAAGTACGGGGAACCTCCCTCAAAGTACAAACACTGGTCTGGCTGAAAGATTGGCGAACTTGTAAAGTGTAATTAATGTTGGAGATAGTGCCCTCAGAGTCAATTATTGGATCACAGGCACGTGATTGCAATGATTGAGGGAGGATCTATCCCGGTAGGACAGTCTTACTCGAGATGATAGTATGCTATCTGGTTCATCTTTATCATCGTGTACTGCTTTAGGTGACCTGACATGTCGCTATTACACGTTGATAGAGCCCCTAGGATTCTTGCTTGACTGCCGGCAGTATGATGGCGATCATATACGTGAGAGCTGGTGGTCTATAAGCACATCCTTAAAAGGTCCCTAGTCGTGGGAGTTTCGAGACAGGGCATCGATTCTCCAGAGTAGACTAGTGTATACAGTCGAGACCCCGACGAGGGGCGGTGGCCGGTCTCATAAGCCACTGGTGTCAGTTGGTTCACCTAAGATGTATACAGGTGCTCATTGGGTTATGAGTACACCGGACAGGACTCGCCGGGAACCTGCTAGTTGGTCTTATACCTGATTTCAGATAGCAGTTCCCTGGTGACATGTGTACAGGTTAGTTCATCGACCTGAGGATCGTCATTTGTCTCGTGTGAGTTCCCACTGTGCTTTGATTACTACCCTACCACGGCTCAAAGGAGTCGTGCAAACAGGTTTTAGTTGGGTACAGTCCCGAGCCACATGGAGGCAGTGAGCGGATCTTCAGGGGTTCGTCTCTCCCGGTATTGGGGGTGAGGTCGCACTGTGTCTAGGAGAGCCATTACGCAAAGCCCTCGGCCGAGGCAGGAGATTTACTGGTAGGTATTCCAGTAGTATCTCAGGGCATTCTGGGCTACACTCCGACACGACTTGTACCGCTTTTGGGGGTCTGACTTTTACCAACCCCCTAGGCTCGACATGCGATGCTCATAGACGAACGGACCGGACTGTACGGATATTGTCACTGACAGGCTCAGTAGGGTGTCAGGATGAGTTTGCTCATCGACGTCCCTTTTGGTCAATAGCTGGTGGCCCGTCACGTATTGGCTAATACCTCTGACGTGCTAGTGGTTAAATCCACAGCCATAGTATTGACGAGTCTTTAGAGTCCACCACACTTTCAGTTACTCAGCTTTCGGGCGAAACGCTGTAGAGGCCGTATGGAGATATGGCAGGGTCCGATCAGATACGTGCGGTATTGCACGGATCAGGATCGGACGGTTTGTACTAGTGGCCGTATGGTTATATGGCAGGGTTCGATCAGATACGTGCGGTATTGCACGGATCAGGATCGGACGGATATTACTAGCCGGCTTTGGCTTAAGCCGGTCCTAGTTTAGTACAGTGTAGATTTTGTCTCATTGCATTTGTATCCGGTCGGAATACAGATGCGGGTGTGTATGCACAGTATCGGGGTTTTCCTGTAATTTATTACGGGACCAGTTTTCTGGAGTTGCCAGTTTGCATTCCGTTCCGGCCGGTTTTCCTTTGTTCTTTCCCGGCCGGACTTTTCTGATGGAGGGGGTAATTTGCAGTTTTGCAAATTACACTTTGTGGAGGGTTTTTCATGCAAATGTATTTATTATGATAGAATCTTTAGATACCATTCTCATCACTTGCTTTTGGTTGATTAGAAGTGATTTGGAGTTGATTTGATTTTGTGATGATGATGTTTAGGATATAGTCACCATTCTCTTTATCCTACACTCACCTCCCTTCTTATGGTTGGTATTCTCATTCCTCCACCATATGATGATTCTCACTTGATGAAAGAAAGAACACTTGAGAGAGAGAAAAGAATGAGAGAGTTCATCTTTGTTTTGTGAGGAATTCTTCATCTCCTTCTTCTTCTTGTTTTGGAAAAATGAAAGCACCATTTTTCCTAACCCCATTCCTCCATCAAGGAAACTACAAACCCCAAATGAGACTAGCATGATCTACTACACATTCTACAGCATATCTTGAGCATGTCGAGTTGCCGGCTTCATGCCCGAGTTGCCTCGGTATCGAGGCGGGAGCCCGTAAAAGACGCAGGCGATGTGGTGCCCTTCCGGCGAGGAGGCGACGATGTGGAGGCAAGACTTTCTGCGGGAGATCGGGACGATGACGAGAAGACCGGAGGACTCGGATCACTCGGTATACTTCTCTTCCCATCTCTTGATAGCTAGCATTAGGTTAATGGTTAACGATCCGGGTTTTCATTGTCCGCGGTAGCGCCGGTTTCCAAGTAAGGAAAAATTTTGATTCCGCAATATGGCCTCGGATAGACGGCCGGGGCGCTGCCGTGGCACAACATGGTATCAGAGACACGCCATTGACCTTACCTAGCTTGTTCTAATGTGTTTTGCATTTCCGATCGAACAAAATCCCAAAAACCACATTTCCTTTGCATCAGTTTTCTGTTGGATTTTTTTGGTGTCTAAAAATTTTTCAGGTTGTAGAAAACTGATGTACATGAAGTTATAAGACATCTGTAAAAATTCGACAGTTTTAGTCGACGACAGTAGCGCGGAACCGCGGCCAAACCCCCCCTTGGGCCGCGGTTCCGCCGCACTCTCATGTCTTCACTGTGTCAAAATTTTACAGTGGGCTTGTGGGCTGTTTTTGGGGGTTTTGGGATATTAAATTTGGGCCCAGATCTTCGGTGACTGCTACAGTATTACTTGGGGGCCCACTTGTTAATTGTTTGATCGATCGGATATTTTTAAACACATTATTTCACAGTATTTACATTATATCTGCGACCGTGAATGTCACTTGATCGGTAAATCCCGTCTAACTGCTATAGCCCGGTTAGACGGATTTGCGAACGTGATTTTCACGTTGATGTTCTATGTTTATGCTGTGTTGTTGCGGATCGGTCGTGGGGGATAGCCTGGATGCAATGCTAGTACAGTTTCTGTTGTATTATGTACATTTGGTATTGCGGGGCGAGCGTCCGACATGTAGACTGCCTTCACTGCCTGATTGTATTATTCTTTTGGGGAACGACCTGGTTGCGGTCGATGTACCCGTTGTATGTATATTTTACTTTCTGTACTAGGATTACCCCGCGGAGGGGTGCACGGATAGCCGGGTTCTAGAAGGCAACGGGCCCGCATCTCAGGGCATTGAGACGGAGGGGGCTTCAGTCTGGAATTGGCGGGCTATTCGCCGCACTCATAAGGGGTACAGGTTGACCCAGGAGGGGTGCCCAAGTTACCGGATTCCGTGAAGTGCTGGGTGGTCCATTCACGGTGCTGAAGGGGGCTGCCTCGCTTCAGGTTTTGGAGGGTGACTTGCCGCGCCCGTAGGGGTCTAGGATTTCATTGCACAGGCTATCCACACGACCAGGGGAACGTCGGGTTTCAGCAGCGGCTCTGTGAAACCCGGGGCTTCCAGATATCTGTATTGTTCTGTGATGCTGTACATTTCTGTGATGTTGCATTTTATTCACGCCTTGAGCGAAATACTATATATTGGTATATATATTAGTAGATGTTGTATATGTTTTTCATCCACGCTAGCCCAGTCCCCGCTCTGCCGTTAGTTAGCTAACCTAACGGGTGATGACGGGACCCAGTGGCGAATGCGGATGGCATATACGTACGTCAGTATATTTTCGTTCTTTGTGGTGTGATCAATTGATGGGACTGCGTTGATTCGGATCAATGCAAGATAAACAAACCTTTTCTGATGTTGTTGGAACATTTTTCAAAAAAAGCTGTTATTGCAAGGACGTTCACTTGTGTTTTGCATCGTGGTATTCATTTGGAATATCCTGCTCCTCAGTCGACGAAGCAAGAGCCGAGATCCCTTCACCGGGAGTGACCCCTTGGACAGAAGTTTGCGTCAGGGCATTAACTTCACTATAGCCGATTACTTTTGCTTTGCATCGTGGTATTCAGTTGGAATATCCTGCACCTCATTCTACGGGGAAAGAGCCGAGATCCCTTCACCGGGAGTGACCTCTTTAGTAAAGGTTTTCGTCACTATATTTTTATAAAAGGCTATGCAGTTCCTTCAACGATATCAAGTTCATTACGTTAAAGGTTTTTCGCCAAAAACCAGTCGTAGCCCTCCGTTATTTCAGATTAGTATTACTTAGTATTCGTGCTGCGTATGTCGTGCTTAGCCGAGGCGTAGTGTTCGGTAGCTATGTAGTGCTTTTCTGTTGCATGGATATGAGATTGGTTAGGACAGTCGTGCTGTCATTTTGGCTCAGTCAAGGATTCGTGCGGGTGGGTCTAATACAATCAAGATAATGACGGGTTGAACTTGACTAGGATCCTTTGATATGTTGGCTCAGTCAAGGTCACTTGGGTCCTAGGGGTAAAAATCACATCGGGGGTTTCAAAAGAACTGAAACTTGCCAGGCATGCGCATACCTTCTGGAGTGTGGTGACTTGAGTGGATTCCGTCAAGTTATCATGCGATGATAGTTGGATCCCGATTTCCACTGATGAGTTGGTTTACTCCTCGGGTGATCCCGACTAATTCTTCTTTCAGGTTTGGAGGAGAATTTGAGATACAGTGGGAGGTTTCCAGATTAGATAAAGTGATAACCATTCTGATCTAGGTTAGAGTGCACGCTGAGTGTTTCTTTTCTCTCTCTCTTTGGCAGCGACCATTGACCCGACCCTGGACTATGACTCAGTAACCAAGTTGACCGAACCTTCTTAACACAGGCTTTTGGATTGTCAGAGTTGCAAACCTCATTGCCACTCCTACTTTTACCCTTTTCTCCAGGACACCCCGTATTACTACGAACGTCCACTTCCATTGGACAAAACCATCGTATGGTTATATACGAACTCGAAGGACTTCGAGGATGGTTTCTGGTTCTGGAGAAAACGAATAGGATTATTCAGTTGTCTTTTCTTTTCACCTTCTCTCATTGCGAGTACTCCTTGGTTTAGGAGATAGCACACCTATTACGCAAATTGGATAGTCTTCTTCCAAACCTTAGGTTGGTGCCGACCGGTAGGGAATGAAGAAAACCAATTAGCTTAAACGGTGTGCAGAAGGTGTTAAGATTAAGACAAAGCAAGGGATTAGTAAGAGGGCAAAGTAAATTGCGACTACTATTCACGACCGAACCAAGTATTTCTTCGCCAATCCTAAATCACCTTTGTATTTCTCTAGGACACTCCGTATCACTACGAAGATCCACAGTTTATTGGATACTCCATCGTATGGTTATATACGAACTCGAAAGGAACTTGTTCCAGTTCGGGGATGGATTCTGGTCCAGGAGAAATTGGAATAAGGTTTATTCGGTTGTCTTTTATCTTCACCTTCTCTCGCATTGCGAGTGCTCCTAGGACTAGGACAGTACACCCATTATGCTTATTGGATAGTCTTCTTCCAAACCATAGGCTGGTGCCGAACGGTAGGGAGGGAAGAAAACCAATTGGCCTAAAGGGGTGTGCAGAAGGTAATGACTAAAGACATATAAAGGGATTTGGAGAGGTGGCAAAGAATTATACGGTTATAGTTGTGAATCTGGATAATGGAAGAGGCATTACTAGGAATACCAGGATACCCCAACGAAACATTTCAATGTTTCAGTTTCACTGTGTACTGTTAAAAGAAAACTGATTTCCCGATTAGATACTTACTCCAGGGTATGCATTTACCAGGTATGATTCTCACATCTGTATGGTTTTACAGATGATGAGTGGGAGTAAGTTATTGGGAATAGGGTGATCATCCTCATTATATCGGGATTCGTTGTAATCGGTGATATTTGAGGAGATCATCTGGGCTGTTTGCCGGTTGGCAAATATTTGGTTTTGAATATCCGATGTTGTGCACCAATTTCAAATTGATATATCTGTACGTCTGTTTTCATAGAGTGAGATATACCTTTTGATATTATGTCGATGACATTTACCTATATCAGTGGATGGTTAGGTAAGGAGCATTAAACAGCGGTGTAATTCTTCTTAACCATAAGTACAGTTTTCAACCTACGACGCATAGTGAAAGAGTTGTTAGACTCAGCGGACTTATACAGAGTATTGTATGTTGTCCAGTGTCCATTAGGACAGAGGGGTTGGTCCTCATACTATATTCTGTTTACTTTTAACTTCTCTAGTTCTTAGACATGTGTTTCGTAGGAACACAGGGTCTAAGTTTTGAGGAGTTATAGATATTTGAATAGAGTAGAGAACCAGGTGAAGCAAGTATCGGGATTCTTCAAAGTGATCGAAGATGTAGGTACTTGTCTATGGTATTCAGTTGATAGTAATGATAAAGAGAAATTGCTTCTCTTTCAGGTTACTCATAATTGGAAGCATTCCTAAGTTGAGTAACGCTGATCAGCCTCCTTCTATTTAGTTGACATGCACTGGTGACAGCTGCATGATTTGAATCTGGTTAAATTAAATCAGTGCCTCTGTTCCTATATTGGATATAGAACAGTTCATATCTTGACATTGTTAAGGTACGGGGAGTTGTCCGGCTTATGATTAAAACCAGACTCTGGATAACTCAAGGCACGTTTCTGTAATGGCTGTTTGCGGGTTGACCCAGGCTATGACGAGGGTTGACTTTCTACCATCTGGAAGATCAATAGAGATATTGTTCTTGACTCGCCACATTTTTTAAAAGAAATGGTTATTTTTCAGAAAACAGTAGTGGGAGTATGGTAGAACTGGAAGCGATTCCAGAACCGAAAACGATTACTGAAGATTTGATAAGGAACCTAAAGATTCAATCTGATTTGACATTCCATTGGCCACTCCGCAGATAAGGTGGGTAACTTCAGGCACCCGAGAGGTACTCCGGTGGCCTCAAGGACGGTGACAGGGAAGTTCTTGTTTACCCACACTTGCCATTGTTGTTGTTCCAGGCTGCGAGACCCGGCAGGAGGATGAGTATAGCGTCGTTCTAAACTAGCTTTAGAAGTGCGCGTCTATATGACTCTGCCAGAGGGTTGTCGTAGTCAGTGGGAGCAGCGGAAATATTGGTGGACATCAGGCTTATGTCTATAGACTAAAGCAGATATAGCGGAGATAGATCATCTATTTCTGACGTGACAGTCATAGGTTTGACTTCATCAGAATAGGGGATGGATCTGTTGAGAAGGTAGTAGGGTGTGATGTCCTGGTTTTGGATGACATACACAGAGTAGGAAAGGAAACTCCTATACTACGATCGGTTATACTTTGGTCGTCACACAGTGTTTTCTCCACATAGGACTTGGATATTATATCAGACATACTGGATACTAGATGTATGGTTTTAGATCTAGATTTGGGTGGTTTCCTAATCTGGGTACCTTGACAGCATTCTATGAGTATTTAGAATGGACGACTCCTGACACGGTAGTGTACCTGCAGTTGATGGAGTCACCCTCTCTAAAGGTGTCTTATAGACTAAAGGGGAGAGGGATACTCATGATTGGCAGATCACTTGCTTAGGCAATTGAGTCAATCATGAGATGTCAAGTACCACACCAGATGTTGTTCTTGCACTAGATGCAATAAGTTGATATTGATCCAATCCTGGAGAAACAGTCGGAAGCAGTCTTAGAACATAAGTGGATGTTCTAGGGATATGATAACGACAGCCTCATTTGGGAGACAGTTATCATTCCAGGCTTCCAAGGTGACATGGACGACAAGGAGGTTGTCAGAGTTATATTTTTCCTTCTGACGAGGGGCAGTATTTTGGACAGGTGGTCTAAGGCAATACTGAGGGTGGCATGGCGCAGGATACTGATTAAGTTCAGTTGACGATACAGTCTAAGAAGTTTGGATTTGGAGTTCATTTATGAGCTAGGTCCCATCAGACATCCAGACATTCTAAGACAGGTATTGCTCATTTCGGGAGATGGCTTTCTCCGCGAACTTGAGATATAGAGAGACATAGAAAGAAACATCACAGTGGATCCACTCACTGAGGCTATTCCTCGAACGCAATAGTTTCGCAAACGGGTTTTGTAAGACTGACTAGTAGAGGAGTTGGGTGTTCGGTATCACACGGGCTGTGAGTATGCGGCATCGCAATAATTAGCCTTGAGTGCAAGTGGGAGATTGTTGGAGATAGTGCCCTCAGAGTCAATTATTGGATCACAGGCACGTGATTGCAATGATTGAGGGAGGACCTATCCCGGTAGGACAGTCTTACTCGAGATGATAGTATGCTATCTGGTTCATCTTTATCATCGTGTACTGCTTTAGGTGACCTGACATGTCGCTATTACACGTTGATAGAGCCCCTAGGATTCTTGCTTGACTGCCGGCAGTATGATGGCGATCATATACGTGAGAGCTGGTGGTCTATAAGCACATCCTTAAAAGGTCCCTAGTCGTGGGAGTTTTGAGACAGGGCATCGATTCTCCAGAGTAGACTAGTGTATACAGTCGAGACCCCGATGAGGGGTGGTGGCCGGTCTCATAAGCCACTGGTGTCAGTTGGTTCACCTAAGATGTATACAGGTGCTCATTGGGTTATGAGTACACCGGACAGGACTCGCCGGGAACCTGCTAGTTGGTCTTATACCTGACGTCAGATAGCAGTTCCCTGGTGACATGTGTACAGGTTAGTTCATCGACCTGAGGATCATCATTTGTCTCGTGTGAGTTCCCACTGTGCTTTGATTACTACCCTACCACGGCTCAAAGGAGTCGTGCAAACAGGTTTTAGTTGGGTACAGTCCCGAGCCACATGGAGGCAGTGAGCGGATCTTCAGGGGTTCGTCTCTCCCGGTATTGGGGGTGAGGTCGCACTGTGTCTAGGAGAGCCATTACGCAAAGCCCTCGGCCGAGGCAGGAGATTTACTGGTAGGTATTCCAGTAGTATCTCAGGGCGTTCTGGGCTACACTCCGACACGACTTGTACC
This sequence comes from Agapanthus africanus, assembly GCA_030015575.1. Classification (NCBI taxonomy): domain Eukaryota; kingdom Viridiplantae; phylum Streptophyta; class Magnoliopsida; order Asparagales; family Amaryllidaceae; genus Agapanthus; species Agapanthus africanus. Next base: position 40,233,954 of record JASDDO010000018.1, on the reverse strand, counting down.
GCTTTTGGGGGTCTGACTTTTACCAACCCCCTAGGCCCGACATGCGATGCTCATAGACGAACGGACCGGACTGTACGGATATTGTCACTGACAGGCTCAGTAGGGTGTCAGGATGAGTTTGCTCATCGACGTCCCTTTTGGTCAATAGCTGGTGGCCCGTCACGTATTGGCTAATACCTCTGACGTGCTAGTGGTTAAATCCACAGCCATAGTATTGACGAGTCTTTAGAGTCCACCACACTTTCAGTTACTCAGCTTTCGGGCGAAACGCTGTAGAGGCCGTATGGAGATATGGCAGGGTCCGATCAGATACGTGCGGTATTGCACGGATCAGGATCGGACGGTTTGTACTAGTGGCCGTATGGTTATATGGCAGGGTTCGATCAGATACGTGCGGTATTGCACGGATCAGGATCGGACGGATATTACTAGCCGGCTTTGGCTTAAGCCGGTCCTAGTTTAGTACAGTGTAGATTTTGTCTCATTGCATTTGTATCCGGTCGGAATACAGATGCGGGTGTGTATGCACAGTATCGGGGTTTTCCTGTAATTTATTACGGGACCAGTTTTCTGGAGTTGCCAGTTTGCATTCCGTTCCGGCCGGTTTTCCTTTGTTCTTTCCCGGCCGGACTTTTCTGATGGAGGGGGTAATTTGCAGTTTTGCAAATTACACTTTGTGGAGGGTTTTTCATGCAAATGTATTTATTATGATAGAATCTTTAGATACCATTCTCATCACTTGCTTTTGGTTGATTAGAAGTGATTTGGAGTTGATTTGATTTTGTGATGATGATGTTTAGGATATAGTCACCATTCTCTTTATCCTACACTCACCTCCCTTCTTATGGTTGGTATTCTCATTCCTCCACCATATGATGATTCTCACTTGATGAAAGAAAGAACACTTGAGAGAGAGAAAAGAATGAGAGAGTTCATCTTTGTTTTGTGAGGAATTCTTCATCTCCTTCTTCTTCTTGTTTTGGAAAAATGAAAGCACCATTTTTCCTAACCCCATTCCTCCATCAAGGAAACTACAAACCCCAAATGAGACTAGCATGATCTACTACACATTCTACAGCATATCTTGAGCATGTCGAGTTGCCGGCTTCATGCCCGAGTTGCCTCGGTATCGAGGCGGGAGCCCGTAAAAGACGCAGGCGATGTGGTGCCCTTCCGGCGAGGAGGCGACGATGTGGAGGCAAGACTTTCTGCGGGAGATCGGGACGATGACGAGAAGACCGGAGGACTCGGATCACTCGGTATACTTCTCTTCCCATCTCTTGATAGCTAGCATTAGGTTAATGGTTAACGATCCGGGTTTTCATTGTCCGCGGTAGCGCCGGTTTCCAAGTAAAGAAAAATTTTGATTCCGCAATATGGCCTCGGATAGACGGCCGGGGCGCTGCCGTGGCACAACATGGTATCAGAGACACGCCATTGACCTTACCTAGCTTGTTCTAATGTGTTTTGCATTTCCGATCGAACAAAATCCCAAAAACCACATTTCATTTGCATCAGTTTTCTGTTGGATTTTTTTGGTGTCTAAAAATTTTTCAGGTTGTAGAAAACTGATGTACATGAAGTTATAAGACATCTGTAAAAATTCGACAGTTTTAGTCGACGACAGTAGCGCGGAACCGCGGCCAAACCCCCCCTTGGGCCGCGGTTCCGCCGCACTCTCATGTCTTCACTGTGTCAAAATTTTACAGTGGGCTTGTGGGCTGTTTTTGGGGGTTTTGGGATATTAAATTTGGGCCCAGATCTTCTGTGACTGCTACAGTATTACTTGGGGGCCCACTTGTTAATTGTTTGATCGATCGGATATTTTTAAACACATTATTTCACAGTATTTACATTATATCTGCGACCGTGAATGTCACTTGATCGGTAAATCCCGTCTAACTGCTATAGCCCGGTTAGACGGATTTGCGAACGTGATTTTCACGTTGATGTTCTATGTTTATGCTGTGTTGTTGCGGATCGGTCGTGGGGGATAGCCTGGATGCAATGCTAGTACAGTTTCTGTTGTATTATGTACATTTGGTATTGCGGGGCGAGCGTCCGACATGTGGACTGCCGTCACTGCCTGATTGTATTATTCTTTTGGGGAACGACCTGGTTGCGGTCGATGTACCCGTTGTATGTATATTTTACTTTCTGTACTAGGATTACCCCGCGGAGGGGTGCACGGATAGCCGGGTTCTAGAAGGCAACGGGCCCGCATCTCAGGGCATTGAGACGGAGGGGGCTTCAGTCTGGAATTGGCGGGCTATTCGCCGCACTCATAAGGGGTACAGGTTGACCCAGGAGGGGTGCCCAAGTTACCGGATTCCGTGAAGTGCTGGGTGGTCCATTCACGGTGCTGAAGGGGGCTGCCTCGCTTCAGGTTTTGGAGGGTGACTTGCCGCGCCCGTAGGGGTCTAGGATTTCATTGCACAGGCTATCCATACGACCAGGGGAACGTCGGGTTTCAGCAGCGGCTCTGTGAAACCCGGGGCTTCCAGATATCTGTATTGTTCTGTGATGCTGTACATTTCTGTGATGTTGCATTTTATTCACGCCTTGAGCGAAATACTATATATTGGTATATATATTAGTAGATGTTGTATATGTTTTTCATCCACGCTAGCCCAGTCCCCGCTCTGCCGTTAGTTAGCTAACCTAACGGGTGATGACGGGACCCAGTGGCGAATGCGGATGGCATATACGTACGTCAGTATATTTTCGTTCTTTGTGGTGTGATCAATTGATGGGACTGCGTTGATTCGGATCAATGCAAGATAAACAAACCTTTTCTGATGTTGTTGGAACATTTTTCAAAAAAAGCTGTTATTGCAAGGACGTTCACTTGTGTTTTGCATCGTGGTATTCATTTGGAATATCCTGCTCCTCAGTCGACGAAGCAAGAGCCGAGATCCCTTCACCGGGAGTGACCCCTTGGACAGAAGTTTGCGTCAGGGCATTAACTTCACTATAGCCGATTACTTTTGCTTTGCATCGTGGTATTCAGTTGGAATATCCTGCACCTCATTCTACGGGGAAAGAGCCGAGATCCCTTCACCGGGAGTGACCTCTTTAGTAAAGGTTTTCGTCACTATATTTTTATAAAAGGCTATGCAGTTCCTTCAACGATATCAAGTTCATTACGTTAAAGGTTTTTCGCCAAAAACCAGTCGTAGCCCTCCGTCATTTCAGATTAGTATTACTTAGTATTCGTGCTGCGTATGTCGTGCTTAGCCGAGGCGTAGTGTTCGGTAGCTATGTAGTGCTTTTCTGTTGCATGGATATGAGATTGGTTAGGACAGTCGTGCTGTCATTTTGGCTCAGTCAAGGATTCGTGCGGGTGGGTCTAATACAATCAAGATAATGACGGGTTGAACTTGACTAGGATCCTTTGATATGTTGGCTCAGTCAAGGTCACTTGGGTCCTAGGGGTAAAAATCACATCGGGGGTTTCAAAAGAACTGAAACTTGCCAGGCATGCGCATACCTTCTGGAGTGTGGTGACTTGAGTGGATTCCGTCAAGTTATCATGCGATGATAGTTGGATCCCGATTTCCACTGATGAGTTGGTTTACTCCTCGGGTGATCCCGACTAATTCTTCTTTCAGGTTTGGAGGAGAATTTGAGATACAGTGGGAGGTTTCCAGATTAGATAAAGTGATAACCATTCTGATCTAGGTTAGAGTGCACGCTGAGTGTTTCTTTTCTCTCTCTCTTTGGCAGCGACCATTGACCCGACCCTGGACTATGACTCAGTAACCAAGTTGACCGAACCTTCTTAACACAGGCTTTTGGATTGTCAGAGTTGCAAACCTCATTGCCACTCCTACTTTTACCCTTTTCTCCAGGACACCCCGTATTACTACGAACGTCCACTTCCATTGGACAAAACCATCGTATGGTTATATACGAACTCGAAGGACTTCGAGGATGGTTTCTGGTTCTGGAGAAAACGAATAGGATTATTCAGTTGTCTTTTCTTTTCACCTTCTCTCATTGCGAGTACTCCTTGGTTTAGGAGATAGCACACCTATTACGCAAATTGGATAGTCTTCTTCCAAACCTTAGGTTGGTGCCGACCGGTAGGGAATGAAGAAAACCAATTAGCTTAAACGGTGTGCAGAAGGTGTTAAGATTAAGACAAAGCAAGGGATTAGTAAGAGGGCAAAGTAAATTGCGACTACTATTCACGACCGAACCAAGTATTTCTTCGCCAATCCTAAATCGCCTTTGTATTTCTCTAGGACACTCCGTATCACTACGAAGATCCACAGTTTATTGGATACTCCATCGTATGGTTATATACGAACTCGAAAGGAACTTGTTCCAGTTCGGGGATGGATTCTGGTCCAGGAGAAATTGGAATAAGGTTTATTCGGTTGTCTTTTATCTTCACCTTCTCTCGCATTGCGAGTGCTCCTAGGACTAGGACAGTACACCCATTATGCTTATTGGATAGTCTTCTTCCAAACCATAGGCTGGTGCCGAACGGTAGGGAGGGAAGAAAACCAATTGGCCTAAAGGGGTGTGCAGAAGGTAATGACTAAAGACATATAAAGGGATTTGGAGAGGTGGCAAAGAATTATACGGTTATAGTTGTGAATCTGGATAATGGAAGAGGCATTACTAGGAATACCAGGATACCCCAAAGAAACATTTCAATGTTTCAGTTTCACTGTGTACTGTTAAAAGAAAACTGATTTCCCGATTAGATACTTACTCCAGGGTATGCATTTACCAGGTATGATTCTCACATCTGTATGGTTTTACAGATGATGAGTGGGAGTAAGTTATTGGGAATAGGGTGATCATCCTCATTATATCGGGATTCGTTGTAATCGGTGATATTTGAGGAGATCATCTGGGCTGTTTGCCGGTTGGCAAATATTTGGTTTTGAATATCCGATGTTGTGCACCAATTTCAAATTGATATATCTGTACGTCTGTTTTCATAGAGTGAGATATACCTTTTGATATTATGTCGATGACATTTACCTATATCAGTGGATGGTTAGGTAAGGAGCATTAAACAGCGGTGTAATTCTTCTTAACCATAAGTACAGTTTTCAACCTACGACGCATAGTGAAAGAGTTGTTAGACTCAGCGGACTTATACAGAGTATTGTATGTTGTCCAGTGTCCATTAGGACAGAGGGGTTGGTCCTCATACTATATTCTGTTTACTTTTAACTTCTCTAGTTCTTAGACATGTGTTTCGTAGGAACACAGGGTCTAAGTTTTGAGGAGTTATAGATATTTGAATAGAGTAGAGAACCAGGTGAAGCAAGTATCGGGATTCTTCAAAGTGATCGAAGATGTAGGTACTTGTCTATGGTATTCAGTTGATAGTAATGATAAAGAGAAATTGCTTCTCTTTCAGGTTACTCATAATTGGAAGCATTCCTAAGTTGAGTAACGCTGATCAGCCTCCTTCTATTTAGTTGACATGCACTGGTGACAGCTGCATGATTTGAATCTGGTTAAATTAAATCAGTGCCTCTGTTCCTATATTGGATATAGAACAGTTCATATCTTGACATTGTTAAGGTACGGGGAGTTGTCCGGCTTATGATTAAAACCAGACTCTGGATAACTCAAGGCACGTTTCTGTAATGGCTGTTTGCGGGTTGACCCAGGCTATGACGAGGGTTGACTTTCTACCATCTGGAAGATCAATAGAGATATTGTTCTTGACTCGCCACATTTTTTAAAAGAAATGGTTATTTTTCAGAAAACAGTAGTGGGAGTATGGTAGAACTGGAAGCGATTCCAGAACCGAAAACGATTACTGAAGATTTGATAAGGAACCTAAAGATTCAATCTGATTTGACATTCCATTGGCCACTCCGCAGATAAGGTGGGTAACTTCAGGCACCCGAGAGGTACTCCGGTGGCCTCAAGGACGGTGACAGGGAAGTTCTTGTTTACCCACACTTGCCATTGTTGTTGTTCCAGGCTGCGAGACCCGGCAGGAGGATGAGTATAGCGTCGTTCTAAACTAGCTTTAGAAGTGCGCGTCTATATGACTCTGCCAGAGGGTTGTCGTAGTCAGTGGGAGCAGCGGAAATATTGGTGGACATCAGGCTTATGTCTATAGACTAAAGCAGATATAGCGGAGATAGATCATCTATTTCTGACGTGACAGTCATAGGTTTGACTTCATCAGAATAGGGGATGGATCTGTTGAGAAGGTAGTAGGGTGTGATGTCCTGGTTTTGGATGACATACACAGAGTAGGAAAGGAAACTCCTATACTACGATCGGTTATACTTTGGTCGTCACACAGTGTTTTCTCCACATAGGACTTGGATATTATATCAGACATACTGGATACTAGATGTATGGTTTTAGATCTAGATTTGGGTGGTTTCCTAATCTGGGTACCTTGACAGCATTCTATGAGTATTTAGAATGGACGACTCCTGACACGGTAGTGTACCTGCAGTTGATGGAGTCACCCTCTCTAAAGGTGTCTTATAGACTAAAGGGGAGAGGGATACTCATGATTGGCAGATCACTTGCTTAGGCAATTGAGTCAATCATGAGATGTCAAGTACCACACCAGATGTTGTTCTTGCACTAGATGCAATAAGTTGATATTGATCCAATCCTGGAGAAACAGTCGGAAGCAGTCTTAGAACATAAGTGGATGTTCTAGGGATATGATAACGACAGCCTCATTTGGGAGACAGTTATCATTCCAGGCTTCCAAGGTGACATGGACGACAAGGAGGTTGTCAGAGTTATATTTTTCCTTCTGACGAGGGGCAGTATTTTGGACAGGTGGTCCAAGGCAATACTGAGGGTGGCATGGCGCAGGATACTGATTAAGTTCAGTTGACGATACAGTCTAAGAAGTTTGGATTTGGAGTTCATTTATGAGCTAGGTCCCATCAGACATCCAGACATTCTAAGACAGGTATTGCTCATTTCGGGAGATGGCTTTCTCCGCGAACTTGAGATATAGAGAGACATAGAAAGAAACATCACAGTGGATCCACTCACTGAGGCTATTCCTCGAACGCAATAGTTTCGCAAACGGGTTTTGTGAGACTGACTAGTAGAGGAGTTGGGTGTTCGGTATCACACGGGCTGTGAGTATGCGGCATCGCAATAATTAGCCTTGAGTGCAAGTGGGAGATTGTTGGAGATAGTGCCCTCAGAGTCAATTATTGGATCACAGGCACGTGATTGCAATGATTGAGGGAGGACCTATCCCGGTAGGACAGTCTTACTCGAGATGATAGTATGCTATCTGGTTCATCTTTATCATCGTGTACTGCTTTAGGTGACCTGACATGTCGCTATTACACGTTGATAGAGCCCCTAGGATTCTTGCTTGACTGCCGGCAGTATGATGGCGATCATATACGTGAGAGCTGGTGGTCTATAAGCACATCCTTAAAAGGTCCCTAGTCGTGGGAGTTTTGAGACAGGGCATCGATTCTCCAGAGTAGACTAGTGTATACAGTCGAGACCCCGATGAGGGGTGGTGGCCGGTCTCATAAGCCACTGGTGTCAGTTGGTTCACCTAAGATGTATACAGGTGCTCATTGGGTTATGAGTACACCGGACAGGACTCGCCGGGAACCTGCTAGTTGGTCTTATACCTGACGTCAGATAGCAGTTCCCTGGTGACATGTGTACAGGTTAGTTCATCGACCTGAGGATCATCATTTGTCTCGTGTGAGTTCCCACTGTGCTTTGATTACTACCCTACCACGGCTCAAAGGAGTCGTGCAAACAGGTTTTAGTTGGGTACAGTCCCGAGCCACATGGAGGCAGTGAGCGGATCTTCAGGGGTTCGTCTCTCCCGGTATTGGGGGTGAGGTCGCACTGTGTCTAGGAGAGCCATTACGCAAAGCCCTCGGCCGAGGCAGGAGATTTACTGGTAGGTATTCCAGTAGTATCTCAGGGCGTTCTGGGCTACACTCCGACACGACTTGTACCGCTTTTGAGGGTCTGACTTTTACCAACCCCCTAGGCCCGACATGCGATGCTCATAGACGAACGGACCGGACTGTACGGATATTGTCACTGACAGGCTCAGTAGGGTGTCAGGATGAGTTTGCTCATCGACGTCCCTTTTGGTCAATAGCTGGTGGCCCGTCACGTATTGGCTAATACCTCTGACGTGCTAGTGGTTAAATCCACAGCCATAGTATTGACGAGTCTTTAGAGTCCACCACACTTTCAGTTACTCAGCTTTCGGGCGAAACGCTGTAGAGGCCGTATGGAGATATGGCAGGGTCCGATCAGATACGTGCGGTATTGCACGGATCAGGATCGGACGGTTTGTACTAGTGGCCGTATGGTTATATGGCAGGGTTCGATCAGATACGTGCGGTATTGCACGGATCAGGATCGGACGGATATTACTAGCCGGCTTTGGCTTAAGCCGGTCCTAGTTTAGTACAGTGTAGATTTTGTCTCATTGCATTTGTATCCGGTCGGAATACAGATGCGGGTGTGTATGCACAGTATCGGGGTTTTCCTGTAATTTATTACGGGACCAGTTTTCTGGAGTTGCCAGTTTGCATTCCGTTACGGCCGGTTTTCCTTTGTTCTTTCCCGGCCGGACTTTTCTGATGGAGGGGGTAATTTGCAGTTTTGCAAATTACACTTTGTGGAGGGTTTTTCATGCAAATGTATTTATTATGATAGAATCTTTAGATACCATTCTCATCACTTGCTTTTGGTTGATTAGAAGTGATTTGGAGTTGATTTGATTTTGTGATGATGATGTTTAGGATATAGTCACCATTCTCTTTATCCTACACTCACCTCCCTTCTTATGGTTGGTATTCTCATTCCTCCACCATATGATGATTCTCACTTGATGAAAGAAAGAACACTTGAGAGAGAGAAAAGAATGAGAGAGTTCATCTTTGTTTTGTGAGGAATTCTTCATCTCCTTCTTCTTCTTGTTTTGGAAAAATGAAAGCACCATTTTTCCTAACCCCATTCCTCCATCAAGGCAACTACAAACCCCAAATGAGACTAGCATGATCTACTACACATTCTACAGCATATCTTGAGCATGTCGAGTTGCCGGCTTCATGCCCGAGTTGCCTCGGTATCGAGGCGGGAGCCCGTAAAAGACGCAGGCGATGTGGTGCCCTTCCGGCGAGGAGGCGACGATGTGGAGGCAAGACTTTCCGCGGGAGATCGGGACGATGACGAGAAGACCGGAGGACTCGGATCACTCGGTATACTTCTCTTCCCATCTCTTGATAGCTAGCATTAGGTTAATAGTTAACGATCCGGGTTTTCATTGTCCGCGGTAGCGCCGGTTTCCAAGTAAGGAAAAATTTTGATTCCGCAATATGGCCTCGGATAGACGGCCGGGGCGCTGCCGTGGCACAACAATTAATCCCAGCTAGCCTTACCTTTTAGGGTTTGAAGGAAGATTTGATGAAAATAGTGGGAGCCATCCTGACTAGATAAGATAATAAACAATCTAATCTTGCAAGAGCATACGCTGAAGTGTTTTCTTCTCTCTCTCCAGGTAGCGACCATGTCAGGACTTAATCAAGATAATAATATGGATATATTGACTGAACCCGCTTATTATACTGAGCAGGGGAACGTTAGTCCCGCTCCAACTTATAATTGTTACAAGTCCGAGCAGGGAATAGGAGAATATCTGGATTCTCACGCCGCCCAGACGAAGAACAAGCATGTTGATGCATCTTCTTCGGGTGAGTTAGTCATCGAGAACTGTTTCTCAATTCACTATACGTACTGGGTATTAGATACCGAATCGGGGTCCCATATATCTAATATGTTACATGGGCTACGGAAAGTTAGGGAACTGGGAGAGGGTGATCATTCCATAAGAGTCGGGGTCCCATATATCTAATATGTTACATGGGCTACGGAAAGTTAGGGAACTGGGAGAGGGTGATCATTCCATAAGAGTAGGGAATGGTGCAAATGTTGCAGCCAAAGCAGTTGGCGAATATCACCTTGTGTTACCAACTGGTAATACATTAGTTCTGAACGAATGCTATTACATTCCGACCCTGATATGCAATCTTATATCAGTTTCTTTATTGAGCAAAGAAGGATATAATTTTGTAGTACAGGATAATGTTATGAACATATTCCTGAATCAAAAGTTGATTGGATCATGATCGTTAAATAATAGCATATACGTTCTCAACCAAGCTACAGTACTTAATGTACAAAACACACACAAGAGGAAGAGTTCAGAAATGAACGAATCCTTCTTGTGGCATTGTAGACTGGGTCATATCAATGCGACACGGCTAGCTAAGTTACATAAGGATGGATATTTGAATCCGTTCGAATTTTCATCTTATGATACTTGCCAGTCATGTCTCAAAGGCAAGATGACCAAGACTCCGTTTAATGGACACGGAGAAAGAGTTACAGAACTCTTAAGGCTGTTACATAGTGATGTATGTGGTCCCATGTCTACACATGCCAGGAACGGTTCCTCATACTTCATTACATTCACTGACGATCTCTCAAGATACGGACATGTGTTCCTGTTGAAACACAAGTCTGAAGCATTTGAGAAATTCAGGGAATATAAGCACGAAGTAGAGAACCAAACGGGCAAAAGTATTAAGATCCTTCGATCTGATCGAAGAGGAGAATACTTGAGCTATGAGTTCCTGGATTATCTAAAAAAAATGGGATTCTCTCTCAGCTTACTCCTCCCTATACACCACAGCACAACGATGTATCGGAGCGGAGGAATCGCACCCTATTAGATATGGTGCGCTCTTTGATGAGCACTGCTGAGTTACCTATTTACTTTTGGGGTTATGCGCTTGAGAGAGCGACATACCTATTGAATCAAGTTCCGTCTAAATCTGTACCTACCACACCATATAAGATATGGAGTGGGAATAGACCATATCTTAAACGCGTTAAGATATGGTGTTGTCCGGCCTATGTCAAAAGGCAAAATCCGGACAAACTCGAGGCACGATCGGTTCTTTGCAAGTTTATGGGATATCTTAAGAATTCCCAAGGATATATTTTCTACCACGCTGAGAAGCAAAAAGTGTTTGTTTCTCAATACGCCACCTTTTTAGAAAAGGAATTTCTTGTAAAAGAAATTAGTGGCGAAGAGGTAGAACTGGAAGAAGTTCCAGCACCACAAACTACAACTGAAGATTTAGTTGAACCAGAGGATTCGGTAGTTCCCGAAGAACCCTAGCCTCTCCGTCGATCTAGTAGGGTTCCTCATCCACCTGAGAGATACTACGGTTTTCTCATAGACGGTGGGAGTGAGGATTGCTTCATGGAAGATGATGACCCAACTAGCTTCGAGCAGGCCATCACGAGTGGAGACTCTGTGAAGTGGCTGGATGCAATGCGATCTGAGATGGAATCCATGTACACCAACAAAGTATGGACTTTGAAAGTTGCTCCTGAAGGGGTAAAACCCATTGGGAGCAAATGGATCTTTAAGAAGAAACTTGGTGTAGATGGAAAAGTGGAAACTTTCAAAGTTAGACTTGTTGCAAAGGGTTTTCGTCAACGACCAGGTGTAGATTATGACGAAACCTTTTCTCCATTGGCTATGCTTAAGTCCATCTGGATCTTACTTGTCATTGATGCATACCATGACTACGAAATCTGTCAAATGGATGTTAAGACCTCCTTTCTAAATGGTGATTTAGAGGAGTGCGTGTACATGACTCAGCCAGAGGGCTTCGTAGATAGTGGGAGCAGCGGAAAGGTGTGCAAGCTGCTTAAATCCATCTATGAGTTAAAGCAGGCATCACAGAGTTAGAACATCTGTTTTGATGTTGTAGTCAAAGAGTTTGACTTCATCAAGAACGTAGATGGACCTTGTATATACAAGAAGGTTGCAGAGAGTAAGGTCTTCTTCCTCGTATTGTACGTGGATGACATACTCTTGATAGGAAATGATGTTCCTATGCTGCACTCGGTCAAGCTCTTCTTATCATATAGATTCTCAATGAAAGATCTAGGTGATGCCTCCTGCATTTTGGGAATCAAGATCTATAGAGATAGATCTAAAAGGATACTGGGATTGTCCCAATCCAGGTACATTGACATCATACTAAAGAGGTTTAGTATGGAAGAATCCAAGCATGGTAACCAACCCACGATCTCTGGACTCACTCTCTCCAAAGAGATGTCTCCTAAGACTGATTTGGAAAGAGCTCGCATGTAAGGGATACCCTATACTTCGGCAGTAGGCTCTATCATGTGCGCGATGTTATGTACCAGACCCGATGTAGCATACTCACTAAGTATAGTGAGTAGGTATCAAGTAGATCTAGATGAGAGTCACTGGACATCTGTGAAGAACATTCTCAAGTATTTACGAAGGACTAAGGAGATGTTCTTGGTGTATGGTAACGGAGAGCTCCAAGTGGAGTCCTTTACCGATTTGAGCTTCCAAAGTGATAAGGACGACTCTAAGTCGCACTCGGATTTTGTCTTTAACCTAAATGGAGGGGCGGTTTGTTTGAAGAGTTCCAAGCAAGAAACCGTAGCAGACTCGACGATGGAGGCTGAATACATCGCTGCCAACGATGCTACCAAAGAGGCTGTCTAGATGAAGAAATTCATCACTGAACTTGGTGTGGTTCTATCCATTGAGCATCCAATACCTTTGTATTATGATAACAATGGAGCTGTAGCTTTGGCCAAGGAACCCAGGTCCCATCAGAAGTCCAGACATATTCTGAGGCGGTATCACTTGATCCGGGAGATAGTTGATCGCCGCGAGATCGAGATTGGGAGAGTTGACATGAAGGACAACACTGCGGATCCACTCACGAAGGCCATTCCACAGATACAATTTGAGAGACTCTTCGGGATGTTGGGTATGAGATACTACAACAGCTGGCCTTAGTGCAAGTGGGAGATTGTTAGTTATATATATGCCCTAGAGGCCATTGTTTTACATATGATGTATATTATAAGTGGATGCTTGAATATATATAGAGAGGACTTTCGTGCTCAATATGATAGTATGCTATCTGGTTTCACTTTGTCTTAACATGTTGACTTGTATTGGTTTACTGTCTTACTCTCACATGTTGATAAAGCCCTTGGGATATGTACTTGACTACTAGGACTATGATGAGATCATACTAATGGGGCCAGGGTAGTCAACGAGTACATCTATAACTGTTCCTAGTCGAGGAGGTATCGAGACAGGGCATCGATACTCCAGACTAGACTAGCGTATACGCATCTTGACCTATATGATGGGCAATGGATGATCCCATATCTATCGGTGTTTAACATCAAAGATGGTGTACGGGTGCTTAGTGGAGACTAGGTACACTGAACAGACTCGCCGGGAACTCCTAGATGGTATTATACCTATCGTCAGATAGCAGTTCTCCGGTGACACTGGTGCAGGTTAGTCTGTAGACCCGAGATCGTCATAGAGTCTTGTGTGATTCCCACTGTGCTTTGATTTCTACCTTACCACGTCCAAGAGGGCGTGCAAAACGGTGGCTTTTGGGTACAGTCCCGAATCACATGGAGGCAATGAGCGATAAGAGAGGTTTCGTCTCTCCCGGTATAGGGAGTTGATGTTGTGTTGTGTTCGATTGGCTATAACTGGAAGTCCTTGGCCAGAGCTGAAATGGAGTGCTGCTGATAAGAGTTATCAGTAGTTTCTTGACCTGTTATGAGCCTCACATCGACACGACTTATCGGTTACTGGGGTCTGACGTTTACCACCCCTAGACTTGATATGCGACATATGAGACGAAGAGACCGGACTGTACGGTAGTGTTACTGATTGGATTCACAGAAGAATGTACAGGCTTGCTTGTTGATCTTCTGATCGCTCAATACCTGCGTGGCTGTTACGTTTAGCTGACCGCTTGAAGCTTGTGGGTGTTTGATATGATCATCACATACTGCCGATGTATTGACGATTCTTTAGAGTCCTACACAGAGGTTTCCTGGCTCAGGCAAAACGGAGTAGGAGCACATATGCGATATGTGCGGGACCGAGAATAATACGATATGAGATACCGTATTCTATTCTCGCGATATGTGATATCGGCCGGGTATATGTGATATAGCCGGGTCATCGGATCAAGTGTTGATTCGATGAATTGGTACATGTTATATTAGTCGGTTATATGCAATATAGCCGGATTGTCAGATCAAGAGTTGATTCAATAATTTAATGAATAATTATATATGTGATATATTACATTACGTTAACTAATATAAGCTCGCTTTATTGATTCATTTTCTCACCGGATAATACATTGATATATATGTGATATATATCAATTGTATTATTTTCTTTTGCTACAAAATATATTATATATGTGATATATAATATTGTAACATGTTAGGGATACAAATACAACATGGTTTTTGGGTTTAAACCAAGTTAGGGTTTGGATTAGGGTTAGCTGTTGGGTTAGCTTTTGCATGAGGTTCATGGATGCTTCATGAAGCTTTGACTTTGTCTTTATTCCTTGATATTTTGTGAAGATATTTGTTAACCAAACCCAAACCCTTAACCTATGGTTTATTCTCTACAAGAGTTAAATCTCTCATTCTTAACTCATGATTGCAATTGTAACCACAACAATAATTCATTATTCATCACAAAAGGATTTTTTCTTCTTCTTCCTCTTGAAAAAGCTTTCTAGCTTTTTGTGTTGTGGTGATTAAAAGTGAGAAATTGAAAACAAAAGAGAGCAATATTCCTAGTTCATCATCCTCGTCTATTCTAGACACTTAGATTAGGGTATTCACTTCTCTAATTACTTCATTAGTGAAGTGTAAGCTTGGGTTAGAGATTCTTCAAGGTAGATCATCTTAGATCAAGAAGACTTCAAGCAAGATGCATCCTTCACCTCTTGGAGCCTCATGAGAGTCGGACTTCTTGATGATCGCAGCAAAGGGACCTCAACACGGAGCTTATGAAGCGAAGGAACGGACTACAAATGTTGTAATCCTACTCTCTTTACTTCTTTGTATGTGATACAAACTTGTTACCCTAGATTTTCTAGTAAAGATTCATGGTTTACTTGCTTTGCACCTCTCTAATTTTTAAAGTGGCATGAGTGATGCTACCAAACCCTAGACTAGGTGCAAAGGAAGCCTAACAGGATGATCCCATATACATTGGTGTTTGACATCAGAGAAGGTATACGGGTGCTCAGTGGAGACTGGGTACACTGAACGGACTCGCCCAGAACTCCTAGATGGTATTATGCCTATCGTCGGATAGCAGTTCTCTGGTGACACTGGTACAGGTTAGTCTGTAGACCCGAGATCGTCATAGATTCTTATGTGATTCTCACTGTGCTTTGATTTCCACCATACCACGGTCAAGAGATCGTGCAAAAAGGTGGTTTTAGGTACAGTTCTAATTCACATGGAGGCAATGAGCGATAGGAGGGGTTTCGTATCTCCCGGTATTGGGAGTTGATGTTGCGCTATGCTGGCCATAACAGGAAATCCCTGGTCAGGGTTGCTGAGATTTACTGGTAAGTGTTACCAGTAGTTTCTCAAACCGTTATAGACCTTGCATCGGCATGACTAATCAGGGTATTGGGGTCTGACGTTATACCACCCCCAGGCTGTGATATGTGACATATCAGACGAAGAGACCGGACTGTACGATAGTGTTACTGATTGGATTCACAGGAGTACGAGAAGGTTTGCTTGTTGATCTTTTGATCGCTCAATACCCGGGTGGCCGTTACGTTTAGCAGACCGCTGTGGCTTGTGGGTGTTTGATATGATCATTACCTACTGTCGACGTATTGATGAGTCTTTAGAGTCATACACAAAGGTTTCCTGGCTCAAGAGAAACAGAGTAGGAGCACATATGTGATATGTGCGGACCAAGATTAATGCATGTATATGATACCGCATTCTATTCTCGCGATGTGTGACATGATTGGTTATATATGATATAGCCGGGTTATCGGATCAAGTGTTGATTCGATAAGATGTTACATTTGATATTAGTCAGTTATATGTGATATAGCCGGATTATTAAATCATGTGTTGATTTGATAATTTAATGTATAATTATATATTTGATATATTACATAACATTAACTAGTATTAGCCCACTTAAGATTTCTTTTCTCACATTTGATACACTTTACATATATGTGATATATGTATTGTTTTCTTTTGACACATAAATATATTTGTGATATATATTCTTGTGTCATGCTAGGTTACATATGCAACAAGGGTGTATGAAACTTATACCATGCTACGGTTTATGTTTGGGTTTTATTTATCATTAAGTAATTAACAAAAGATTTGGAATTAGTCATGGATAAGCTTGTAGAAGCTTATGGATACATTGACCAAGTCCACTCTTTTGTCATTGCTTAAGATATTTGTTAACCCAACCCTTAACCTTAGACTATGGTTTATTCTCTACATGAGTTAGGCATGACACTTACTCACCCATGGTTGCAATTCTAACCTCACTCTCTCATGAGTTTCATCTTCTTCTTCTTCTTCAACAAAACAAAAAGCTTGCTAGGTTTTTTCCAAGTGAAGAATTAGTGTGAGAAAAATAAAACTAAAGTGAGCCCACGTCCTACTTCATCATCCTCTACTGCTTGCCATTTTGTTTAGAGTGTTTGCTTCACTAATCTCACCATTAGTGAAGATATAGCTTGGATTAATGTCTCCTCGATGTAGATCATCTTCAGTCTCGAAGATTTTGATGCAAGCTTGTTCGTTTCTTCATGGGAGCCTCTCAAGAGTCCGGGAGTTCATGATCGCAGCAAAATGATGACTACGCGGAGATATTGAAGTGAAGGAACGATTTACAAAGGTTGTATTCCTTGTTCACTTTAGATGTAAAGTGTTTACATTATGATTCGTCGGATTTTCTAGTAGCGATTCTAGGGTTAGGGTTTACTAGACAGCAAATTTTTAAATATGGCATGGATGATGCCTCCCGAAAACTTGCTGCCATGCTAGGAAACCCTGCAGTGGTATCAGAGACATGCTAGAAAATTAGACAATGTTTGTTAGGATTACGAAACCGAAACTACTCCGAAACACCCGATACGATAACTAAGTTTCTGTCGATTTTAAAAATTCTTCAAAATATTTTTTAAACAACTGCAGAATGTTATATGTGATATGATATGAACACAGAAGAAATTTGAGGCAATTTGGAGAAATTTGGGCCGGCCACATTGGTGGAAAATCCGAGCTGCTCGGTTTTTTAGTGGAGTCTGGGCCTCAAATTTTTTGTGTGTTCTAGTCTCCGGGTTTTCGTGTTTCAGGTGTTGTTTGTTTTTGCTAAATTTTCATGTGATGTTATCTTTCTGCAAAAGCAATTCTGAGTGTTTCGTAATTGTAATCCTAACATGTATTCGGGTTATTTAGACGATGTTAAAAAGTTCGAACGGATATCAATAACCCAATTTTTCCCCGCTGGAAATTTTTTCAATAGTTGGATTTTTTTCCGAGTTTAAAATTTTCAGAAAAACCTGCAAGCGATTCTGTGGACCGTCTAGAAGAACAAAAACTTAACTCGATTATGTGACTATCAGAACCGCCAACAAACTCTGGGGTTTGTGGTAGTTCAGCGGTGCCACATGTGAGGCATTGGTTGACCCTTCTACGGCTGGTTCATAGGAGCTGTGGCATGTTTCTGGGTACTTTTTTGAACTCCGCTCAAGTGTTGAGCTTCACGGGAAATTTTGGGTGTTTGTTTATTCGATCGAAAAGTTTAACTTCGTCTAGCTATCTTTGATTGTGATACAATATTTGGAATCCATAAATAGTTATGAGATAACTAGTTTGAATTTTATAAATCTAGCACTTTAGTCTCATTTGATCGGCTGCTACGAAATTTTGATGTGCATCAAAAGTCCGTCACAATTACGTAGTATACGCGGATACTCATCAGGTAACCTTACTAGATAGCCATGCCCCATAGCCACGACCAAATGACTGTAGGAGAACCCCGTCGCCAAAAGCATCCGTTCGGGAGCTCGCGGCAGCGGTGTTCCACCTTAGAGCACTTCGTCGACGGCATCGGGGGGTGCGGCCGTCTAATAAAGTTTTCGACGAGCATTCGATCAGGTTATCGGGAATTTTGTTGAATTACCCGGCAGGTTATTGGAAAGTGTTTTCAATATCGAGACTAAAATGCGGGGTTTATAATTGTTAGGCATATGATGTCTAAGGAATTCATTTGGTTAGGCATGAAATCCAATATATGTGATACATTAGGTTTATGATGTCTAAGGTGGTTGCGGATTCCAACTGTTGTAGTTTTTCACTTTCTTTTCTGGGACCGTAAGTGTAATATGTGGTGTATCGCCGGTTTTGGTGCTATATGTCAACGACAACTGGGATACCCATATTTACTTACGTTGATAACATGTGATGTTATGTGTTGCTGTGATATGTTATATCGGATCGTCGTGTTTTGAATAGCTGGGGGTTTTATGTGAGATGAGGGTTTTTATTTTCATTCATGTAAAATTCATTGTATGTAATATTATTTTATTGGGGCACTTCCGGGTTGAGGATAATATCACCATTGATGTAAATTATTTACTTTTCCGCATTAGGATAGACCCAACACGGGGAGCATAAGTAACCGGGTTCTAGGGTCCAGTGGGAGACCATCTCGAGGTGTCGAGACCGGGTCACCTAACTCTAGAATTGGTAGAGTTGCTTGCCGCTATCGTAGGGGTCTAGGGATGTGGGATTGGCTATTTATCACTGTGAAATCCGCGTTTTTACTGGCTTAAATAAAACACAGAATTCCTAGTATATCCAATATTTCATATGTGATTCTTCTGCTGCTGATATTCTGTGATGTGATCACTTGATATGTTTTGAGACGAATGCCTATATTATATATATGAGATATAATAAATATTGCTGCTTTCGTTTCTTCTGTGATGCTTGGGAAGCATAATTTGATGGGAATTCATTAATGAGATTAATAAAATAAAAGAAACCAAAAAGATGTTGTAGAAACTTGTTTAAAAACTGGTAGCTCTAGTTCTTGCTTTGCATAGCGGTATTCCTTGTAGAATATCTAACACCTTATTCGATAAGGAAAGAGCCGAGATCCCTTCACCGGGAGTGACCTCTTTATCGAAACTAGCAGATGCTACAACCCACTCGGTTTGTCTTTTTATTGCTTCTATAGTTTTTTCTTTACATAGTGGTATTTGTGAAATATCATGCACCTTATTCGATGAGGAAAGAGCCGAGATCCCTTCACCGGGAGTGACCTCTTTAGCGAAACTAGTAAAAGCCTAAAAAACACTCCTTTTCAAAACCACTCGATTCTACAACGATATCAAGTTCATTACGTAAAGGGTTTTCTTAAAAACCTACGTAGCCCCTCCGTCATTTCAGATAAGTACTACTTAGTATTCGTGCTACGTTTGTTGGCTTTCGTCAAGGCGTAGTGTGTGGTAGCTAACTAGTGCATATCTGTTTAAGCTTATGATGCGATTGGATTAGGGTAGTCATACGACTTTGTTGGCTTTCATCAAGGGTCGTACGGGTGGGTTTAATTTAATCAAGAAATGTACGGATTGAACTTGACTAGTGGACTATGGTTTGTTGGCTTTCATCAAGGTCATAGGACGCCAGGGGCAAAACATTATCAGGAATTTCAAGTGTTGAAATTTACAATGAGATTGCATACTTTCTATGAGATAGTTGGATCCCGATACCCACTGCGAGTAAGAGTTACTCCTGGGAGAGTTTTATACATTACAATTAGCCGGTCAAGTAGGTGTCTAGAAAGGTGTTAACGGGGTTATGCCCCTAGGAAAACGAGATTTATTTTAATTAGGTCCGTGCGCAAGCATGGGGAACCTCCCTCAAAGTATCGACACTGGCCAGGTCGAAAGATTGGCGATCTTGTAGGGTGTAATTAATCTCGGCTAGTCTTACCTTTTAGGGTTTGTAGGAAGATTTGACTAAAACAGTGGGAGCCGTCCTGATTAGATAAATTAATAACCAATCTAATCCTGCAAGAGCGTACGCAGAGTGTTTTTTTTTCTCTCTCCCTCCTGGTAGCTACCATGTCATGCCTTAATCAAGATAATAAAATAGATGCATTGATCGAACCTACTTATTATACTGAGTTAAGGAACGTTGGTTCCACTCTATCTTATAACTGTTATAAGTCCGAGCAGGAAATAGGGGAATATCCGGATTCCAATGCCACCCAGCTGAGGAATAAGCATGTTGATGCATATTCTTCGGGTGTGTTCATTACCAAGAACTGTTTTCAGTATCCTCTACGTCTTAGGTATATGATACCGGATCAGGATCCTACATATGTAAGAGTTACATGGGCTACAGAAAGGTAGAAAACTGAGAATGGGTGATATGTCTCTAAGTGTTAGAGAATGGTGCAATTGTTGCAGCCAAGTCTGTTGGCAGATATCACCATGTATTGGATACATTGATTCTAAACAAATGTTATTAGATACTAAACTTGATATACAACATTACATCATGTTCTTTACTGAGTTAAAGAAGGATATAATTCTGTATTGTAGGATAATGTTGTGAACATTTTCCTGAATCAAGAGTTGATTTGATCAAGCACGTTATATAATAGCATAAACGTTCTAAATCAAACCACAGTTCAAAGTATGTAGAAAACACACAAGAGGAATAGTTCAAAAATGAACGAATCCTTCTTGTGGTATTGTAAACTAGGTCATATCAATGCGACATGACCAGCTAAGTTACATAAGGATGAATATGAGAATCTGTTCGAATTTTCATCTTATGATACTTGCCAGTCTTGTCTCAAAGGTAAAATGACCAATACTCCGTTTACTGGAAATAGAGAAAGAGTTACTGAACTCTTGGGACAGATACATGATGATGTATATGGTCCTATGTCTACAAATGCTAAGGTTGGTTCTCGGTACTTCATTACATTTATCGACTATCTCTCAAGATTCGGACATGTGTTCCTATTGAAACATGAGTCTGAAACTTTTGAGAAATTCAAGGAATGTAAACTTGAAGTTAAGAACAAAACGGGTAGAAGTATTATAGTCCTACGATGTGATCGAGGAGGTGAATACTTGCGCATGGAGTTCCTGGAGTTTCTAAAAAGGAGAATGTGATTCTCTCTCAGCTTACTCCTTCATATACACCACATAACCACGGTGGATCGGGACGGAGGCATCGCACCCTATGAGATATGGCGTACTCTATGATGAGTACTACTGAGTTACATGTTTCTTTTTGGTTTTATGCACTTGAGAAGCTGCATACCTATTAAATGGGGTTCCATCCAAATCAGTGCCAACCACTACATATGAGATATGGAATGGGAAGAGACCATGTCTTAAACGAGTTAAGATATGGGGTTGTCCAGCCTATGCTGAAAGGTAGAATCCGGACAAGCTCGAGGCAAGGTCAGTTCTGTGTAAGTTTGTTAGGATATCCCGAACATTCATGAAGGAATATCTTCTACTACACTGAGGAGCAAAATGTGTTTTGTTTCTCATCATGCCACCTTTTTAGAAAAGAACTTTCTTGTGTAGAAATTTATGGTCATGAGATAGAACTGGAAGGAGTTCCAGCTAGACAAACTAACAACTGATGATTTGGTGATGTTGGATATAGTGCCCTCAAAGTCAATTATTGGATCGCAGGCACGTGATTGCAATGGTTGAGGGAGGACCTGTACCGGTAGGACAGTCTTCCTTGTGAGGTTTGTATACTATCTGGTTTGCCTTTATCATCGTGTACATGCTTTAGGTGACATTGTAGTTCACTATTACACGTTGATAGAGAATAGTATGCTACCTGGTTTATCTTTATCGTCGTGTACTGCTTTAGATGACCTTATAGGTCGCTATTACACATTGATAGAGCCCTTAGGATTCTTGCTTGACTACCAGCAGTATGATGGCGATCATATACGTAGGAGCTAGGGTCTATAAGCATATCCTTAAAATGTCCCTAGTTATGGGAGTTTCGAGACTGGGCATCGATACTCCATTAGTAGACTAGTGTATACAGTCGAGACCCCGACGAGGGGCGGTGGCCGGTCTCACAAGCCATTGGTGTCAGTTGGATCACCTAAGATGTATACGGGTGCTCATTGGGTTATGAGTACACCGAACAAGACTCGCCGGGAACATGCTAGTTGGTATTATACCTGACGTCAGATAGCAGTTCCCTGGTGACATATGTACAGGTTAGTTCATCGACCTGAGATCGTCATTTGTCTCGTGTGAGTTCCCACTGTGATTTGATTACTTCCCTGCCACGGCTCAAAGGAGTCGTGCAAACAGGTTTTAGGTGGGTACAGTCCCGAGCCATATGGAGGCAGTGAGCGGATCGGCAGGGGTTCCGTCTCTCCCGGTATTAGGGGTGAGATCGCGTTGTGTCTAGGAGAGCTATTACACGAAGTTCTTGGCCAAGACAGGAGATTTACCGGTAGGTATTCCAGTAGTATCTCAGGGTGTTCTAGGCTACACTCCGACACGACTTGTACCGCTTTTGGGGGTCTGACTTTTACCAACCCCTAGGCCCGCCATGCGATGATCATAGACGAATGGACGAGACTGTACGGATATTGTCACTGACAGGCTCAGTAGGGTGTCAGGATGAGTTCGCTCATCAACCTCCCTTTTGGTCATTACATGGTTGCTCGTTACGTACAGCTAGTACCACTGAAGTGCTAGTGGTTAAATCCACAGCCAAAGTATTGATGAGTCTTTAGAGTCCCCCACAGACAGTTTTCAAGTTTCGGGCGAAACGTTGTAGAGGCCGTATGATATATGGCAGGGTCCGATCATATACATGCAGTAATGCACGATCATGATCGGGCGGATCATACTAGTGGGCTTTGGTTTAAGCCGGATCCTAGTATTAGATTTGTTGGATTACTTTAGTCTCATCGCATTCGCATTCAGTCGGAATGCGAATGCAGGTATGTATATACAGGTGAGGGGTATTCTTGTGATCCGTCACGAGTTTACTTTAGATGTTGCCGTATCTTTTTATTGTTGCAAACATTTGGATTAATGTTTGTAAATGGAAATTGTGAGCTAAATATCATCATTTGGAGCATTAATTATGACACATGCACAAGTGGTGACTCATGGTCTCTTTCTTTGTGCATGTGTCACATTATTTGATAGATTTGGGATGATATGATAAGGAGAGAGAGGGGGGGCTGCCATGAAGAGGTTAGCTCTCATATTATTGTTACAACTAACTCTCATTTTTTTATCATTCCATCACAAAAGAAAAGAAAGAGAAAAACTTCTTCTTCTTCCTCTTTCTTCTCTAGCTCATAATCTCCATCAATGGCAACACCTTCAACCTCCATCCATCTCATGGATGCAAGAGACAAAGTGATCATAAACATTCTCTACATCACCTTGGACACGTCGGCTAGCACACTTCATGCCCGAGTTGCTTCGGATGAAGCGGGAGCCCGTAAAAAGACTCGAAAATGTGGTGCCCTTTCCGACGAGTAGATCGAGACCGGAGATGCCGCAAGAAGCTTGGGATGGTGGCCAAAGACCGAAGAACACGGATCGATCGGTATAGCTTTCCAACCCTTTCTCTAGTTGCTAGTTGTAGGTTAATGGTTCGATCCGGGTTTTAAGTATACGATAGCGCCGGTTTCTAGTTTGAAAAGTTTTCGTTTCCGCATTTTGGCCTCAGACAGACGGCCGGGACGCTTCCGTAGACTTACATGGTATCAGAGACACGCCATTAACCTTTACTAGCTTGCTCTAAAGTGTTTAGAACTTTGATCGGACGAAATTTCCAAAAACTGCATTTCCAAATTCTGAGTTTCTGTCGATTTTTTTTGTTGTCAAAAAATTATTTGGTGTGTTGCAGAAATTCAGGCAGGCTTTGGTTTGAACACTGCAGAAAATTTGTTGCATGCGCTCACTGTAGAGCCACGGAACCGCGGCCCTACCCCCACTTAGGCCGCGGTTCCGCCGCCGTACAGTAGCTAAATTGCACCATTTTTCCTACAGTTCTCTCTATTGGAATTAGAGTTTCTGGTAATTTTTGTTTTGGCCTAGATTATTTTGAGTACTGGGAATAGTACTTGGGGCCCACTTCGGGAAATTTTGTCGATCGAAAATTTTAAACATGTTAGTTCACAGTATTTACATTATATCTGCAATCGTGAATGTCATTTGATCGGTAAATCTTGTCTAATTTCTATAGTTCTTTTAGACGGATTTGCGAACGTGACATTCACGTTGATGTTCTGTGTTGTGCTGTGATGTTGCGGATTTGTCGTGGTGGATAGCCTGGATGCAATGGTAGTACAGTTTGATTGTATTTGTACATTTGATATTGCGGGGCGAGCGTCCGACATATGGAGTGCCGTCACTGCCTGTTTGTATACTATTCTTTTGGGGCACGACCGGGCTGTGGTCGATGTACCCATTGTATATATTTTTTACTTTCTGTACTAGGATTGCCCCGCCGTGGGGTGCACGGATAGCCAGGTTCTAGAGGGCAACGGGCCCGCATCTCATGGCTTTGAGATGGAGGGGGCTTCACTCTAGAATTGGCGGGCTATTCGCCGCACTCGTAGGGGGTACAGGTTGACCCAAGGAGGGGCACTCAAGTTACCGGATTCCGTGAAGTGCTGGGTGGTCCATTCACGTTGTTGAAGGGGGCTGCCTCGCTTCAGGTTTTGGCGGGTAACTTGTCGCGCCCGTAGGGGTCTAGGATTTCATTGCACAGGCTATCCACACGACCAGGGTGACGTCGGGTTTCAGTAGCAGCTCTATGAAACCTGGGGATCCCAGATTATCTGTATTGTTCTGTGATGCTTCTTACATTTCTGTGATGTTGCATTTTATCACGCCTTGAGCGATTATTATATATTAATATATATACTAGTAGATGTTGTATATGTTTTACACCCGCACTAGTCCAGTCCCCGCTCTGTCGTTAGTTAAGTAACCTAACAGGTGATGACGGGATCCAGTGGCGAATGCGGATGGCATATACGTACATCATATTTACGTTCTTTTTTGGTGTGATTAATTGATGGGGCTGCATTGATTCGGTTCAATGCAAGCTAAACAAACCTATTCTGATGTTGTTGGAATATTTTTCAAAAAAAAAGCTGTTATTGCAAGGACGTTCTCTTTTTTTTTGCACAGCGGTATTCGGTTATGAATATCCAGCACCTCAGTCGACGAGGCAAGGGCCGAGATCCCTTCACCGGGAGTGACCCCTTGGACAGATGTTTGCGTCAGGGTAATAACTTCACTACAGTCGATTATTTTTGCTTTGCATCATGGTATTCAGTTGGAATATCCTGCACCTCATTCTACGGGAAAGAGCCGAGATCCCTTCACCGGAAGTGATCTCTTTAGCAAAGGTTTTTGCTACCATATTTTTATAAAAAAGTTATCCGGTTCCTTCAACGATATCAAGTTCATTACGATAAAGGTTTTTCGCCAAAAACCAGCCGTAGCCCTCCGTCATTTCAAATTAGTATTGCTTAGTATTCACGCTACGTTTGTCGTTGCTATTTGCCGAGGCGTAGTGTGCGGTAGCTCTGTAATATTTTTCTGTCGCATGGATATGTGGATTGGTTAGGACGGTCGTACGACTTTGTTGATTATTCGTCAAGGGTCGTGCGGGTGGGTTTAACGCAATCAAGATAATGATGGGTTGAACTTGACTAGGACCTTCTGATTTGTTGATTATTCGTCAAGGTCACTGGGTCCTAGGGGTAAAAATCACATCGGGAGTTTCTAAAGAAACTGAAACTTGCCAGATATGCGCATACCTTCTGGAGTGTGATAACGTGAGTGGATTCCATCGCGTTATCATGCGATGATAGTTGGATCCCGATTCCCACTGATGAGTTGGTTTACTCCTTGGGTGATCCCGACTAATTCTTCTTTCAGGTTTGGAGGAGAATTTGAGGTTACAGTGGGAGGTTTCCTGATTAGATAAATTGATAACCATTCTGATCTAGGTTAGAGTGCACGCTGAGTGTTTCTTTTCTCTCTCTCTTTCTTTGGCAGCGACCATGGCCCGACCCTTGACTATGACTCAGTGACCAAGTTAACCAAACCTTCTTAAAACACTGGCTTTTGGATTGTCAGAGTTGCATACCTCATTGCCACTCCTACTCTTACCTTTTTCTCCAGGACACCCCGTATTATTACGAACATCCACTTCCATTGAATAAAACCATCGTATGGTTATATACGAACTCGAAGGAACTTGTTCCATATTCGAGGATGATTCCGGTTCTGGAGAAAACGAATAGGACTATTCAGTTGTCTTTTCCTTTTACCTTTTCTCAGGTTGCGAGTGCTCCTTGGATAAGGACAGTTCACCTATTACGCTAATTGGATAGTCTTCTTCCAAACCATAGGCAAGTGCCGAACGGTGGGGAATGAAGAAAACAATTGGCCTAACGAAGGTGTACAGAAGGTATTAAGTAAAGACAAATAAAGGGATTAGTAAGAGGGCAAAGTAAATTGCGACTGCTATTCACGACCAAACCAAGTATTTCATCGCCACTCTTACTTCACCTTTGTATTTCTCCAGGACACTCCGTATCACTACAAAGATCCACGGTTATTTGGATACTCCATCGTATGGTTATATACAAACTCGAAGGAACTTGTTCCAGTTCGGAGATGGATTCTGGTTCAGGAGAAATAGGAATAAGGTTTTATTCAGTTGTCTTTTATCTTTACCTTCTCTCGGGTTGCGAGTGCTCCTAGGATTAGGACAGTACACCTATTACGCTTATTGGATAGTCTTCTTTCAAACCATAGGCTGGTGCCGAACGGTAGGGAAGGAATAAACCATTTAGCCTAAAGGGGTGTACAGAAGGTAATGACTAAAGACATATAAAGGGATTTGGAGAGATGGCAAAAAAATATACGGTTACAGTTGTGAATCTGATAATGGAAGAGGCATTACTAGGAATACCCGGATACCCCTTCGAAACATTTATATGTTTCAGTTTCACTATGTATTGTTAAAGGAAAACTGATTTCCCAATTAGCCCTTGGTCCAGGATATGTATTTACCAGGTTTGATTCTCACATCTGTATGGTGTTACAGATGATCAGTGGGAGTAAGCTATTGGGAATTGGGTGATCATCCTCATTATATCGGGATTCGTTGTAATTGGTGATATTTGAGGAAATCGCCTGGGTTGTTTGCCGAACGGCGAATATTTGGTTTTGAATATCCGTTGTTATGCACCAATTTCAAATTGATATATCTGTACATTTATTTTTATAAAGTGAGATATAACTTTTTGAAATTATGTCTATGACATTTGCCTATATCAGTGGATGATTAGGTAAGGAGCATTAAACAACGGTGTGATTCTTCTTAACCATAAGTACAGTTTTCAACCTACGACACACAGGGTTTCATTTATTAGACTCAGGGGACTTATACAGAGTATTGTATGTTTTCCAGTGTCCATGAGGAAAGAGGGGTTGGTACTCGTATTATATTCTGTTTACTTATGACTTCTCTAGTTCTTAGACATGTGTTTCGTAGAAATGCAAGGTCTAAGTTTTGAGAACTTATAGGTATAAGAGTAAAAGTAGAGAACCAGGTATTACAAGTATCAGAATTCTTCAAGGTGATCGAAGATATAGATACTTGTGTATGGTATTCAGTTGATAGTAATGATTAAGAGAACTTGCTTCTCTTTCAGGTTACTCATAATTGGAAGCATTCCTAGGTTGAGTAATGATGATTGGCTCTCTCTATTTAGTTGACATGCACTGGAGACAGCTGCATGATTTGAATCTGGTTCCAATTAAATCAGTGTCTCTGTTTCTATATTGGATATAGAATAGTTCATATCTTAACAATGTTAAGGTACGGGGAATTGTCCGGCTTATGCTTAAAACCAGACTCTGGATAACTCAAGGCACGTTTCTATAATGGCTGTTTGTGGGTTGACCCAGGCTATGACGAGGGTTGATTTTCTACCATCTGGAAGATCAATAGTGATATTGTTCTTGACTCGCCATAGTTTTAGTAAAATGGATTTTTTCAGAAAACAGTAGTGGGAGTATGGTAGAACTGGAAGTGATTCCAGAACCACAAACGATTACTGAAAGTTTGATAAGAACCTAAAGATTCAATCAGGTTTGATATTCCATTGGCCACTCCGCAGATATGGTGGGTAACCTCAGGCACCCGAGAGGTACTCCGGTAGCCTCAAGGACGGTGACAAGGAGGTTCTTGTTTACCCAGTCTTGACACTACTGTTGTTCCAGGCTATGAGACCCGGCAGGAGGATGAGTATAGCGTCGTTCTGAACTAGCTTTAGAAGTGCACGTGTATATGACTCTGTTAGAGGGTTGTCGTAGTCAGTGGGAGTAGCGGAAGCATAGTGGAAAAGTAACTTATGTCTATTTATAGACTAAAGCAGATATAGCGGAGATAGATCATCTATTTCTGATGTGACAGTCATAGGTTTGACTTCATCAGAATAAGGGATGGATCTGTTAAGAAGGTAGTAGGGTGTAATGTCCTGGTATTTGGATGACATACACAGAGTAGGAAGTGAAATTCCTATACTACGATCGGTTATACTTTGGTTGCCACATAGTGGTTTCTCCATAAAGGATATAGATATAATATCAGACATTCTGGTTACTAGATCTATGGTTTTAGATCTAGATTTGGGTAGTTTCCCAATCTGGGTACTTAGACAGCATTCTACAGGTATTTTAGAATGGACGACTCCTGGCATGGTAGTGTACCTGCAGATGATGGAGCCACCCTCTCTAAAGGTGTCTTACAGACTAAAGGGGAGAGGGATGTGCATGATTGGCAGATCACTTGCTTAGGCAATTGAGTCAATCATAAGATGTAAAGTACCACACCAGATATTGTTTTGCACGAGATACAATAAGTTGATATTATTCAAATCCTGGAGAAACATTCAGAAGCAGTTTTAGAACATAAGTGGATGTTCTAGGGATATAATTACAATAGCCTCTTTCAGGGGACGATTATCATTCCAGGCTTCCAAGGTGACATGGATGACAGAGTGACTGTCAGAGTTATAGTTTTCCCTCTGACGAGAGGCAGTAGTTTGGACAAATTGTCCAAGCGGATACTGAGGGAGGCATGGTGCTGGATACTGATTGGTTTCAGTTGACGATACAGTCTAAGAAGTTTGGATTTGGAGTTTATTTATGAACTAGGTCCCATCAGATATCCAGACATATTCTAAGACATGTATTGCTCATTTCGGGAGATGGCTTTCTCCACGAACTTGAGATAAAGAGAGACATAGAAAGAAACATCAGAGCGGATCCACTGACTGAGTCTATTTCTCGAACGCAATAGTTTCGCAAACGAGCTTTGTGAGACTGATTAGTAGAGGAATTGGGTGTTCGGTATCACACGGGCTGTGAGTATGCAACATCGCAATAATTAGCCTTGAGTGCAAGTGGGAGATTATTGGATATAGTGCCCTCAGAGTCAATTATTGGATTGCAGGCACGTGATTGCAATGATTGAGGGAGGACCTGTACCGGTAGGATAGTCTTGCTCAAGAGGTTTGTATACTATCTGGTTTGCCTTTATCATCGTGTACATGCTTTAGGTGACATTGTAGTTCGCTATTACACGTTGATAGAGAATAGTATGCTACTATGGTTTATCTTTATCATCGTGTACTGTTTTAGGTGACCTTATAGGTCGCTATTACACATTGATAGAGCCCTTAGGATTCTTGCTTGACTACCAGCAGTATGATGGCGATCATATACGTGGGGGCTGGGGTCTATAAGCACATCCTTAAAATGTCCCTAGTCGTGGGAGTTTCAAGACTGGGCATCAATACTCCATTAGTAAACTAGTGTATACAGTCGAGACCCCGACGAGGGGCAGTGGCCGGTCTCACAAGCCATTGGTGTCAGTTGGATCACCTAAGATGTATACAGGTGCTCATTGGGGTATGAGTACACCGGACAAGACTCACCGGGAACATGCTAGTTGGTATTATACCCGACGTCAGATAGCAGTTCCCTGGTGACATGTGTACAGGCTAGTTCATCGACCTGAGATCGTCATTTGTCTCGTATGAGTTCCCACTGTGCTTTGATTACTACCCTGCCACGACTCAAAGGAGTCGTGCAAACAAGTTTTAGTTGGGTACAGTCCCGAGCCACATGGAGGCAGTGAGCGGATCGGCAGGGGTTTCGTCTCTCCCGGTATTGGGGGTGAGATCGCGCTGTGTCTAGGAGAGCCATTACACGAAGTCCTTGGCCAAGGCAGGAGATTTACTGGTAGGTATTCCAGTAGTATCTCAGGGTGTTCTGGGCTACACTCCGACACGACTTGTACCGCTTTTGGGGGTCTGACTTTTACCAACCCCTAGGCCCGCCATGCGATGATCATAGACGAACGGACCGGACTGACCGGATATTGTCACTGACAGGATCAGTAGGGTGTCAGGATGAGTTCGCTCATCAACCTCCCTTTTGGTCAATACCTGGTTGCTCGTTACGTACAGCTAGTACCACTGACGTGCTAGTGATTAAATCCACAGCCAAAGTATTGACGAGTCTTTAGAGTCCCCCACAGACAGTTTTCAAGTTTCGGGCGAAACGTTGTAGAGGCCGTATGATATATGGTAGGATCCGATCATATACTTGCAGTAGTGCACGGATCATGATCGGGCGGATCATACTAGTGGACTTTGGTTTAAGCCGGATCCTAGTATTAGATTTGTTGGATTACTTTAGTCTCATCGCATTCGCATTCAGTCGGAATGCGAATGCAGGTATGTATATACAGGTGAGGGGTATCCTTGTGATCCGTCACGAGTTTACTTTAGATGTTGCTGTATCTTTTATTGTTGAAAATATTTGGATTAATGTTTGTAAATGGAATTTGTGAGCTAAATATCATCATTTGGAGCATTAATTGTGACACATGCATAAGTGGTGACTCATGATCTCTTTCTTTGTGCATGTGTCACATTATTTGATAGATTTGTGATGATATGATAAGGAGAGAGAGAGAGAGGGGCTGCCATGAAGAGGTTAGCTCTCATATTATTGTTACAACTAACTCTCATTTTTTTATCATTCCATCACAAAAGAAAAGAAAGAGAAAAACTTCTTCTTCTTCCTCTTTCTTCTCTGGCTCATAATCTCCATCAATGGAAACACCTTCAACCTCCATCCATCTCATGGATGCAAGAGACAAAGTGATCACAAACATTCTCTACATCACCTTGGACACGTCGGCTAGCACACTTCGTGCCCGAGTTGCTTCGGATGAAGCGGGAGCCCGTAAAAAGACTCGAAGATGTGGTGCCCTTTCCGACGAGGAGATCGAGACCGGAGATGCCGCGAGGAGCTTGGGATGGTAGCCAAAGACCGAAAGACACGGATCGATCGGTATAGCTTTCCAACCCTTTCTTTAGTTGCTAGTTGTAGGTTAATAGTTTGATCCGGGTTTTAAGCATACAATAGCGCCGGTTTCTAGTTTGAAAAAGTTTTCGTTTCCGCATTTTGGCCTCGGACAGACGGCCGGGGCGCTACCGTAGACTTACAGGTGAAACCAAAGGATTCAATAGTCTCCAATGAGCCTTAGCCTCTCCACGAATCTGGTAGGGTTCCTCATCCACTTGGGAGATACTGCGGTATTCTTGGCGACAGTGGAATCGAGGATTGCATCATGAGATGATGGCCTAACCGGGTTTAGGAAGGCCATCGGGAGTGGTGACTCTATGAAATGGCTGGATGCTATACGATCAAAAATGGAATCCATGTACACCAACAAAGTATGACTTTGCATGTTACACCTGAAGGGGTAAAACCCATTGGGAGCAAATGGATCTTGAAAAGATTCTTGGTGTAAATGGAAAACTTGAGAATTTCAAAGTATGCTTAAGTCTATCAGGATCAATGCAAGTATCGCGGAGTTGGAACATCTGTTTTGATGTGACAGTCAAAGAGTTTGACTTTATCAAAATGGTAGATGAACCTAATATATACAAGAAGGTTGTAGAGAGTAAGGTTGTCTTCCACGTATTGTACGTAGATGACATACTCTTGATAGGAAATGGTTTCCTATGCTACACTTGGTCAAGCTCCTCTTATCACGGGGATTCTCAATAGAAGATTTGGATGATACCTACTACATCTTGTGGATTATGATCTATGGTGATAGATCTAAGTAGATGTTGGGAGTGTCCCAAATCCAGGTACATTAACACCATACTAAAGGGGTTTAGTATGGATGATTCTAAGCGTGGTGGTTCGTCCACTTACTCATGGATCACTCTCTCCAAAAGGATATCTCCCAAGACTGATTTGGAGAAAGCTCGCATGCAAGGGATATCCTATGCTTCAGCAGCAGGCTCTATCAGAGTATGCGATATTATGTACCAAACCAGATATAGATGACTCACTAGGCGTAGTGATCAGGAATCAATCGGATCTTGGGAGAATCACTGGACAGCTGTGGAGGACATTCTTAAGTATTTGAGAAGCACTAAAAGAATGTTCTTGTCGAGCCTCCAGAGTGATAAGGTCGACTGAGAGTCAGTCACAGGCATTGTCTTTACCATCAGTGCAGGGACGGTATGTTGGAAGAGTTCCAAGCTAGATGCCGTGATATACTAGATGATAAAGGCTGAATACATTGCTACCAATGATGCTGCCAAAGTGGTTGTCTGGGCATTTCTTGTTCATGAGATGAACAAGGTTCCTACCATTGAGTGTCCAATAACTGTTATTGTGACAACAATGGATTGTGGTTTTGGCCTAGGAACACTGGGCCCATCAGCGTTCCAGACACATTCTGAGGCAAGTATCACCTGATCAGGGAGATGGTTGATCTCCAAGGGATCGAGGTAAGAAGAGTAGACACGGAGGATAACACAGCAGATCCACTCACAAAGGCCTTACCCCTAGAGAGACTTCTATGGGATGGTTGAGTATGGGATACTACAACCACTGCTATATTGTTGGGTATTTGATATTACAACAGATGGCCTTAGTGCAAGTGGGAGATTGTTAGTTATATGTATGCCCTAGAGGCCATTACGGTACATGCGATGTATATTGTAGTGGATGCTTGGACATATATAGGGAGGACTTTCTTACTCGATATGATAGTATGCTATCTGGTTGCTCTTTATCTTAACATGTACACTTATTGTCTCTCTATTGTTGATAAAGCCCTTAGGATGAGTACTTGACTACCAGGATTATGATGCAGATCATACTGGTAGGGATAGAGTAGTCGCCAAGTACATCCTTCAAATGTTCCTAGTCGTGGGAGTATCGAGATAGGGCACGATACTCCAGAGTAGACTAGCGTATACACTTCTCGACCTATGTGATGGGCGGTGGATGATCCCACATCCATTGGTGTTTGACATCAGAGAAGGTATACGGGTGCTCTGTGGAGACTGGGTACACTGAACGGACTCTCCCAGAACTCCTAGATGGTATTATACCTATCGTCGGATAGCAGTTCTCTGGTGACACTGGTACAGGTTAGTCTGTAGACCCGAGATCGTCATAGAGTCTTGTGTGATTCCCACTATACTTTGATTTCCACCATACCACGGTCAAGAGATCGTGCAAAAAGGTGGTTTTGGGTATAGTCCAGAGTCACCTGGAGGCAATGAGCGATAGGAGGGGTTTCGTCTCTCCCGGTATTGGGAGTTGATGTTGTGCTATGCTCGATTGGCCATAACAGGAAATCCCTGGTCAGGGTTGCTGAGATTTACTGGTAAGTGTTACCAATAGTTTTTCGAACCGTTATGGACCTTGCATTGGCATGACTTATCAGGCTATTGGGGTCTGACGTTATACCACCCCTAGACTGTGATATGTGACATATCAGACGAAGAGACCGGACTGTACGGTAGTGTTACTAATTGGATTCACAGGAGTACGAGCAGGCTTGCTTGTTGATCTTCTGATCGCTCAATACCCGGGTGGCAGTTACGTTTAGCAGACTGCTTGCAGCTTGTGGGTGTTTGATATGATCATCACCTACTGCCGGCGTATTGACGAGTCTTTAGAGTCCTATACAGAGGTTTCCTGGCTCAAGCGAAACGGAGTAGGAGCACATATGTGATATGTGCGGGACCGAGATTAATTCTTGTATATGATACCGCATTCTATTCTCGCGATGTGTGACATGATTGGTTATATATGATATAGCCGGGTTATCGGATCAAGTGTTGATTCGATAAGATATTACATTTGATATTAGTCGGTTATATGTGATATAGCCGTATTATTAAATCAAGTTTTGATTTGATAATTTAATGTATAATCATATATTTGATATATTACATTATATTAACTAGTATTAGCCTACTTAAGATTTCTTTTCTCACATTTGATACACTTTACATATATGTGATATATGTATTGTTTTCTTTTGACACATAAATATATATGTGATATATATTCATGTGTCATGCTAGGTTACATATGCAACAAGGGTGCATGAGACTTATACAATGCTAGGGTTTATGTTTGGGTTTTATTTATCATTAAGTAATTCATAAAAGATTTGGAATTAGTCATGGATAAGCTTGTAGAAGCTTATGCATACATTGACCTAGTCCATTCTTTTGTCATTGCTTAAGATATTTGTTAACCCAACCCTTAACCTTAGACTATGGTTTATTCTCTACATGAGTTAGGCATGACACTTACTCACCCATGGTTGCAATTCTAACCTCAATCTCTTAGGAGTTTCATCTTCTTCTTCTTCTTCAACAAAACAAAAAGCTTGCTAGGTTTTTTCCAAGTGAAGAATTAGTGTGAGAAAAATAAAACTAAAGTGAACCCACTTCCTACTTCATCATCCTCTACTACTTGCCATTTAGTTTAGAGTGTTTGCTTCACTAATCTCACCATTAGTGAAGATATAGCTTGGGTTAGTGTCTCCTCGACGTAGATCATTTTTGGCCTCGAAGACTTCGATGCAAGCTTGTTCGTTTCTTCATGGGAGCCTCTCAAGAGTCCGAGAGTTCGTGATCGCAGCGAAGGGATGACTACACGGAGCTATTGAAGTAAAGGAACGGTCTACAAAGGTTGTATTCCTTGTTCACTTTAGATGTAAAGTGTTTACATTATGATTCGTCGGATTTTTCAGTAGCGATTCTAGGGTTAGGGTTTACTAGAACAACAAATTTTTAAATATGGCATGGATGATGCCTCCCGAAAACTTGCTGCCGTGCTAGGAAACCCTGCAACAGCAGCATATCTATTGAATCAAGTTCCATCTAAATCTGTACCTACCACACCATATGAGATATGGAGTGGGAAAAGACCATGTCTTAAACGAGTTAAGATATGAGGTTGTCCGGCCTATGTCAAAAGGCAAAATCCGGACAAACTCGAGGCACGATCAGTTCTTTGTAAGTTTATTGGATATCCTAAACATTCAAATGGATATCTATTCTACTACAGTGAGGAACAAAAGGTATTTGTTACTCAACATGCCACCTTTTTAGAAAAGGAATTTCTTGTAAAAGAAAATAGTGGCAAACAGGTAGAGCTGGAAGAAGTTCCAGCTACACAGACTACAACTGAAGATTTAGTAGAACCAGAGGATTCGATAGTCTCCAACGAACCTCGGCCTCTCCGCCGATCTAGTAGGGTTCCTCATCCACCTGAGAGATACTACGGTTTTCTCATTGATGGTGGAAGCGGAGATTGCATCATGGAAGATGATGACCCAACTAGCTTCGAGCGGGCCATCACGAGTGGGGACTCTGTAAAATGGCTGGATGCAATGCGATCTGAGATGGAATCCATGTACACCAACAAAGTATGGACTTTGGAAGTTGCTCCCGAAAGGGTAAAACCCATTAGGAGCAAATGGATCTTTAAGAAGAAATTTGGTATAGATGGAAAAGTTGAGACTTTCAAAACTAGACTTGTTGCAAAAGGTTTTCGTTAACGACCAGGTATGGATTATGATGAAACCTTTTCTCCAGTGGCTATGCTTAAGTCCATCCAGATCCTACTCTCCATCGCTGCATACCATGACTATGAAATCTGGTAGATGGATGTTAAGACCGCCTTTCTAAATGGTGATTTAGAAGAGAGCGTGTACATAACTCAGCCAGAGGGCTTTGTGGACAGTGGGAGCAGCAGAAAGGTGTACAAGCTGCTTAAATCAATCTACGGGTTGAAGCAGGCATCACGGAGTTAGAATATCTATTTTGATGTGGTAGTCAAAGAGTTTGACTTCATAAAAAACGTAGATGAACTTTGTATATACAAGAAGGTGGCAGAGAGTAAGGTCGTCTTCCTCGTATTGTACGTGGATGACATACTCTTGATAGAAAATGATATTCCTATGCTACACTCGGTCAAGCACTTCTTATCACAAAGATTCTCAATGAAAGATCTAGGTGATGCCTCCTACATCTTAGGGATTAAGATCTATAAAGATAGATCTAAACGGATATTGGAATTGTCCCAATCCAGATACATAGACACCATATTAAAGAGGTTTAGTATGGAAGATTCCAAGCGTGGGAATTTACCCACTGTTCCCGCCAAAAATTTATGCGCAGAAGAATCCAAGGTATCAAATGGCAGCGATACGCTTAAGGAAATGCGAACCAGTATCTTTTGGGCTGTTTTTTGACAAACTCCCGAATGAGAAACAGATAAATTCTAATGGTATTGGAAGCATCTCGAAAAACCCTTCGATTTGATATATTATGAGCTTCATAATTCATCCGGGATCAAAAGTTATGAGCAAATATGTTATGCACTTTTCCCTGATTAAAAATCAGGAATTATCTCAATGAGGTATCACGTGCTCACACGTGACCAATGGTAACGTGTTGACACGTGATTGTTAAAACTGAAGCGTAAATAAACGGCTGAGGAAAGACCCAATTAGGGGTCACGTGCTCACACGTGACCAATGGTCACGTGTTGACACGTGACAATCAAAACAGAAATAAAATAACAAACGGCTGAAGGAAATACCTCAATGAGGTGTCACGTGCTCACACGTGACCAATGGTCACGTGTTGACACGTGATGGTTACAACTGAAGCGTAAGTAAACATTGAGAAAAGGACTCAATTGGGGATCACATGCTCACACGTGACCAAAGGTCACGTGGCAACACGTGACTGGCTGTAAAAGCCTTGCTGTTCAACAGAATTAAATTCTGAAAAAGATCATTTAAATCTTTCCAAATAGAATTAAAATTCTAAATTTCTCTAAATCTTTCCAAATGGAAAAGGATTATGGGGACCGTTGGATTAAAGATCCAAAGGTGATTAAAAATCACCAATTTATGGGAAAATCTTAGACAGGGAAAGATTTCCCTAAATCTCACCGAAAATAACAAACAGAATATCTTTTGGATTTAAAATCCAACGGTGAATAAAATTCACTGAATGATCTAAAGGCTCATATTAAATATGAAAACAAATCAAATCTTTCAATGAGAGATTTGCTAAACAAATTGATTCTTTTCCTTCTTCTATAAATAGGAGCTAAGAAGAGAAGAGATGGGATTTTTTTTGGAGAGAAAAACAGAGAGAGGAGAATTTAATTCTCAAGAGGAAAGAAAAGAAAGGAGAATTTAATTCTCAACAAAGAAAACCCTAGGTGAGAAAAGAAAGAGAATCAAAACTTCGAACAGAGAATTTAATTCTCAAAATCCAAGAGTTTAACTCTTATACAAAAAAGAACTTAGTTCTTCTTCTGGTTGAAGATCTGCACAGAGCACATCTCCCCATAAGTTGAGAATTTAATTCTCATCGGGTCGAGATCCTGCCATGCAGATTCTAAACTTAGAAGGGGAATTAAGTTTTGAGAATTTAATTCTCATAAAACAAAACTAGGGTTTAACCCTAATCCTTTTACATATCTGGGAATTTAATTCCTTTAAAAAGAAATCAGGGTTTTATCCTAAATAAGAATTTAATTCTTTCATAATAGGAATTTAATTCCTCCAAAATCATGATTAGGGTTTAACCCTACAGAGAATTTAATTCTTAAAATAAGGAGACTTAAAAGATCTCTGTTCATGAAAAGAACTAGGGTCACGTGCCCCCACATGACCCTTGAAAAGATCCCTGAAGAAAAAAGCTTTGAGGCAATGCCTCACGTGCTCCCACGTGACTCCCAAAACACAGAAAGAAAAAGCAAAGGAAATATAGGCTCTGGGCGCTCTCACGTGTCCCCACGTGACCCCTCAGCAAATGCTGTAATTATCGATGCATAAATCCCCATCACGTGCCAACACGTGATGCTCTAAAATAAAAATAAAAGTGTTTAACACTTATTCGTAGGAGATCTGGCTCCATATTTAGGGCGCCCTCACGTGTCCCCACGTGACCCCTAACAAATCCCTTTAATATCCAATGGGTGGATGCCTATCACGTGCCCACACGTGATGGCCAGGAAATGAAAAGTGTTTAACACTTAATTGCAGAACGAAGAAAAGGGATCTGGTCCCACTTTTGGGTGCTCTCACGTGTCCACACGTAACCCCTCTTTCTTTAGTGTTTAACACTAATTTGGGGATTATATTTCCAGTGTTTAACATTGATTATTTCCAGTGTTTAACACTAAATTGAAGATTTTATTTCCAGTGTTTAACACTGATTGTTTCTAGTGTTTAACACTAAATTGAGGATTATATTTCCAGTGTTTAACACTGATTGTCTTTTAGTGTTTAACACTAATTCGGGAGTTCTATCTCCAGTGTTTAACACTGTTGTTCTTTAGTGTTTAACACTACTTTTAGCCAAATTGGCTAATTTTCCAGAGGCAAAAGTCCCTCCTCCAAATGAATCTCAGAACTGAGAAAATCAAAGATGAAAATGTTTAGCATTGCTAAATAATGTTGGTTTGAACCCAGACAAATGTTTAATGGTCCAACAAGAGCCAATATTTCTAACTTAATTGGACTTAGCCCAAATTGGCCATAAGTCCTCAAATCATCTTAAACTGAGCAGATCTGCTCTTTCAACCAACTCATTGGTTCAAGGGTACATCTCTTCACTCCTCTGATATTTGTCGTTGTAATCCTTCAACGTCTTCAGAGAGGTGATGGGTCCCGACAACCATACATGCAATGGACCACCACGTCCCTAAACTGGAACTTGGACCACCACGTCCCTAAACTGGCAATGGACCACCATGTCCCTAAACTGGAACAATAGAGCCCCCAAATGCTCTTTTGTCGGATCTAAACGATCCCCTTTAAGTTGATCTTAGCCTCAAATATGGCTAACGCGTCCTTAAACCTTCAAACAGACTTTAGTCCTAAATTGGACTACAGATCCCCCAATCAACTTCGGTTCAAGGGTACATCTCTGAACTCCTCTGACACCTGTCGTTGTAATCCTTCAACGTCGTCAGAGAGGTGATGGGTCCTGACGGCCATACACACAATGGACCCCTATGTCCCTAAACTGGAATAATAGAGCCCCTAAATGCTCTTTTGTCGGATCTAAACGATCCCGTTAAGTTGATCTTAGTCTCAAATTGGACTAACGTATCCTTAACAAACGTTTAAGTTGATCTTAACCTCAAATATGGCTAACGTATCCTTAAACCAAAACCTCAAACCCAAATCTAAGAAAATACGGATTTGGACTAATCCACGTCCTACGGGCGACGACATAAATTAGTCTCCGTATACAATCCACGGGCAACCACAAACAAAACAAACACACACGACACGAAGTGATCATCTGGAGAAGGAGAAAGTTGTTACCGCGATGCGGTAGCGTAATTAACTGTAGGGGCTTGCACCTGCAGGGAAGAGCGTCCCCACGATCAAAAACCCCTTAAGCGAGGGGGAATCTGAAGAAGTCTGCTACATCGGCCGCTTCCGTCTAAACCTCCGATACACGGTGCCATAAATCAACTTGGCATCTTCGGAGAGGTGAACGGATAGCACCAATTAGCATATGCCCCGAATTTCAGGCAAGATGCCCATGTCTTGGCCGCCGTTCGGAGGGGAACACCCACGATCTCAGGAATCACACTCTCTAAAGAGATGTCTTCCAAGACTGATTTGGAGAGAGCTTACATGCAAGGGATACCCTATGCTTCGGCATTAGGCTCTATCATGTATGCGATGTTGTGTACCAGACCCGATGTAGCATATTTACTAAGTGTAGTAAGTGGGTATCAAACAGATCCTAAAGAGAATCACTGGACAACTGTGAAGAACATTCTTAAGTACTTGAGAAGGACTAAAGAAATGTTATTGGTGTATGGTAACAGAGAACTCCAAATGGAGTTATTTACCGATTCAAGCTTCCAGAGTGATAAGGACGACTCTAAGTCGGTCTCGGGATTTGTATTCACCCTCAATGGAGGGAAGGTTTGTTGGAAGAGTTCTAAGCAAGAAACCATGGCAGACTCGACGATGGAGGCTAAATATATCATTGCCAACGATACTGCCAAAGAGGCTGTCTGGATGAAGAAGTCCATAACTAAACTTGGAGTGGTTCCATCCATCGTGCATCCAATACCTTTGTATTGTGATAATAATGGAGCCGTGGCTTTGGCCAAGGAACCCAGGTCCCATCAGCGATCCAGGCATATTCTGAGGCGATATCACTTGATCCGAGAGATAGTTGATCGCCGGGAGATCGAGGTCAGGAGAGTTGACACGAAGAATAACACGGCGGATCCACTCACGAATGTCGTACCCTAAATATAATTTGATAGACACTTCGTGATGTTGGGTATGAGATACTACAACAACTAGTTTTAGTGCAAGTGGGAGATTGTTGGTTATATGTATGCCTTAGAGGCCATTATTGTACATGATTGTATATTATAATGGATGCTTGGACATATATAGAGAGGACATTCTT
This sequence comes from Agapanthus africanus, assembly GCA_030015575.1. Classification (NCBI taxonomy): domain Eukaryota; kingdom Viridiplantae; phylum Streptophyta; class Magnoliopsida; order Asparagales; family Amaryllidaceae; genus Agapanthus; species Agapanthus africanus. The sequence continues at coordinate 40,193,096 of JASDDO010000018.1, read as the reverse complement.
GCTCGACATGATAGTATGCTATCTGGTTGCTCTTTGACTTAACATGTAGACTTGTATTGTGATACTGTCTTACTCTCACATGTTGATAAAGCCCTTAGGATGTGTACTTGACTACCAGGAATACGATGGAGATCATACTAGTGGGGTCAGGTAGTCCACAAGTACATCCTTTAATTGTTCCTAGTCGAGGGTGTATCGAGACGGGGCATCGATATTCCAGAGTAGACTAGCATATACGCTTCTTGACCCATATGATGGGCGATGGATGATCCCACATCCATTGGTGTTTGACATCAAAGATGGTATACGGGTGCTCAGTGGAGACTGGGTACACTGAACATGACTCGCCGAGAACTCCTAGATGGTATTATAGCTCACGTTAGATAGCAGTTCTCTGGTGACACTGGTACAGGTTAGTTTGTAGACTCGAGATCGTCATAAAGTCTAATGTGATTCCTACTGTGCTTTTATTTCCACCTTACCACGTTCAAAAGAACGTGCAAAACGGTGGTTTTTGGGTACATTCCCGAGTCACATGGAGGCAATGAGCGATAGGAAGGGATTCGTCTCTCCCGGTATTAGGGGTTGATGTTGCGCTGTGCTCAATTGGTTATAACAGGAAGTCCCTGGCCAGGGCTAATACGGAGATTTACTGGTAAGTGTTATCAGTAGTTTCTCGACCCTTTATGAGCCTCATATCGGCATGACTTATCAAGTTACTGGGATCTGATGTTTACCACCCCTAGACTAGATATGCAACATATCAGATGAAGAGACCGAACTGTACGGTAGTGTTACTGACAGGCTTTGCAGGAGTTTATACAATCTTTCTTGTTGATCTTCTGATCGCTCAATACCCGGGTAGCCGTTACGTCCATCTAGTACCGCTGATGGCTTGTGGGTGACTGATATGATCATCACCTACTGCCGGCGTATTGACGGGTCTTTAGAGTCCTACACAGAGGTTTGATGGCTCAGGCGAAACGAAGTAGGAGCACATATGTGATATGTATGGGACCGAGATTAATACATATATGTGATACCGTATTCTATTCTCGCGATATGTGATATCGGTCGGTTATATGTGATATTGTCGGGTTATCGAATCAAGTGTTGATTCAATAAGTTGATACATATGATATTAGTCGGTTATATGTGATATAGCCGGATTATTAAATCAAGTGTTGATTTAATAATTTAATGTATAATTGTATATTTGATATATTAATTTATATTAAATAATATTAACTCACTTAAGCACTTCTTTTTCTCATTTATGTACACTTAATATATATGTGATATATATTATTGTGTCATGCTTGTTGCTATATGCAACATGGGTGTATGAGACTCACACTATGCTTATGATAATGTGGGGTTTATTTATTTAAAATAAATCAAAATTAGTTGGAAATTAGCACATGGTTGAAACTTGTAGAAGCTTGTAGAACCATTGACTTAGTCCACTAATTTTTGTTAGTGTATATACCCTAGAGGCCATTACTGTATCATACTAGTTTGTATATTACTTAATGGATGCTTGGGATATTCACCTTGTATATACAATCTTGCTCAAAATAGTAGTATGCTACTTGGTTTGTTTCTACTTCAATGTGTACATGTGTTTATTTTGTATATCGCCTATACACATTAGTAGAGCCCTTAGGATCTTTGCTTGATTACCAGCGATGTGATGGCCGTCACACTAGTGGGGCTGGGTAATCTATAAGCACATCCTTATGCAGGTCCCTGGTCGCAGGACTATCGAGACAGGGCATCGATACTCCGGAGTAGACCAGTGCATGCGCTTCTCATCCCAGTGTAGGAGACGGTCTGTCCCACAGCCGTCAGTACGTCGTACTTGAGATAGTATGCGGGTGCTCGTTAGGTTACGGGTACACTGGACAGGACTCGTCGGGAACTGACTAGTTGGTATTATACCTATCGTCAGTTTTCAGTTCCCAGGTGACATGAGTACAGCTTAGTCCGCTGACTTGACACTGTCACTTCGCCTCGGGTGTATTCCCACTGTACTTTGATCACTACCCTACCACGGCTCAAAGGAGTCGTGCAAACAGGTGGTGGTTGGGTGCAGTCCCGAAGTACTTGGAGGCAGTGACGGTTAGACAGGATTCGTCTCTCCCGGTATTGGGGGTTGACATCGCGCTGTGTCTAGGAGAGCCATTACACGAGTAGTCCCTGGCCAGGGCAAACGAGATATACTGGTAGGTTTCCAGTGTTATCTCAGGGTGTATTGGGCTTCACTCCGGCACGACTTGTACCGCTATTGGGGGACTGACGTTTACCGCCCCCTAGGCCCGCCATGCGATGTATCAGACGAACAGACCGGACTGTACGGAGAATGTCACACTCAGGCTCAGTAGGAGTTCAGATGGGTTTCGCCTCGTCGGTCTTCTTGTCGGCATTACCTGGGGACCGTTACGCACAGCTAGTGCCGCTTGCGGTCTGTGGTTAAACCCACTGCCAGCGTAGTGTCGAGTCTTTAGAGTCCCACACAGAAAGCTTTTCGCCTTTAGGCAAAAGAGTAGAGGTCGCATGGTATTGCGACAGGTCGCATGGTTTTGCGACAGGGTTCGGTCACATCCGTGCACTTGTGCACGTACAGTGTCCGGACAGTTTACACTAGCGGGCTTTGGTTTAAGCCAGATCCTGGTGTACCTTATGGGATTGGATTTATCCAGTTTGCATTCGTGTTCCTCGGAACGCGGATGCGGGTGTGTATGCACAGTTGACAGGGAGGCAGAGGCTGCGGATTCTCATTAGGGTTGTTGACAGTTGACCGTTGACTATTTGACTTTATGCTCAACCCTAATGAGAATATGATATGTGATTAACTATTATATTAATTAAGTATTATGGTGATATGGTTGTTGACTTGTTGACTTTTGTTGACTTGTTGACTTTGTTGACTTGTTGACTTTTGTTGACTTGTTGACCGGTTGACTAGGCTTGACTAGTTGACCATCATGATAACCATGGTTATCATTTCATGCCAAAGACTTTTTCTTGCTTGCTCATTTGAGTAAAATGAGTGCATGACATGATAAGGTTATGGTTGCTTCTAACCATCACATAAGACTTTTTTGATATGATGAGTTATGATCACTTTGGATTATGAGAGGGTGAAAGACAAAAGAGTTGCTCATTCTTTCTTGCTCATTCTCTCTCTTGTTCTTGAGCTCTCCTCTTGCTCTCACCTTCAACCTCTTGCTCCCTCTCTTGATCTATGGTTCTCTTGTCTCATGAGTTGAGAATCAAGAACCATAGATAAAATCCTATTCTAAATCATCTCTACTCATTCTAGTTCACTAGGTTTAGCAAACCAAGTGAACTAGTTTCTTCAAAGAACGAAGAAGGAGCTAAAGGTTGGAGCTTTCAAGTGGATCTATCTTCGGCGTACGGAGACAACGAGAAGGAGCCATCGAACCACCATCGGAGCTTGAAGAGAGGGAGTTCAAGTTTAGGTATAACCATCTTCATCCGAGTAGCTAAATATCTTTCGCTTAGTATGCTAGTTTTAGTTTAGGTAAAGATCCCGACCTAGCTTAGTCCATGTTGCCTCTTGCGTTAAAATTTTGATTTTATACCGTTTCCGCCTCCCCGTAAGAACCGGGGGTCGCAACGTGGACTTACAGTGGTATTAGAGCCTAACTAAACTTAAACTAGCTTGGTAGTGAAGTGTAACGAAGTTCGGAACCGGAAAAATCCAAAAACCAAACTTTTACAAAAACTGAGTTTCTGTTGAATTTTTTTTGGCTCAAAATGAAAAACTTTATACTTGTAAATTCGGCTCAGGGTTTTGTGTGAACACCCAAGAAAAACGATACAGTAATTCGTCGAAACCGCCGCCCTTCCGCCGCGCGAGCTAGGTAGCCGCCGCGGAACCGCCGCGCTTTGTCGTCTTCTGTGCATCGTTTTTCGTGCAGTGTGTGTCTGTGTTGGTTTTGGGATTTTTGGAATATATTATATGTGCCCAGATTTTCCAGAAAAGAAATTTCCTTTTGGGGTCCTATAATTCCGTATTTTTCCGAACTTCACTGCACTTTGACTATGATGGTTATATCTGTGATGTTTGCATGTATTGAACGTCGGCTAATCGCTATAAGTCGATTGGTCGGGGTTATACATGATCTGTAATGTGCTGGAATGTGTATATAAATATGTTGGATTGTCGCGGGTGAATAGCCGGGGGTTGTGAGACGAGTGTTTTCTTTTCTTGCAATTCATGTAAATTTGTAAATTGATGTAATAATTATTTGTATGGCCGCACAACCGGGAAGGGGTTGTAGCCGTCATTGTATAATTTCTTTTTACTGTTTTTGCTCCTAGGATAGACCCATGGAGGGGTGCACAAACTACCGGGTATGCCGAAGTGTCGAGTGGCCTACTCATGGAGATGAGGGAGGTTGCTACGCTTCGGGTACTTGGCGGGTAGTTTGCCGCACCCGTAGGGGTCTTGGGTGGGGTTTTGGCTATTCACCGCGACCGTGTAATCTGTTTTTGTTACAGGCTCGTACAAATTACAGATTCCTAGTATATCCAATGTATTTATCTGTGATCTGAAATGTTTATCATTGCAGTATATCTATATATGATACTATTTAGGCGTTGCTTATGTTTTACAGACGCGCTAGCCCAGCCCCCGCTCTGTCGTTAGTTAAGTAACCTAACGGGTAATGACGGGGCCCCGTGGCGAATGCGAATGGCATAAGCGTACGTCATATTTTGGTTGTTTTCTGCAATGGTAGGATTAAATGATGGGACGCATTAAAAGAACTAATGCAAGAATATCACGCATTAAAAGAACTAATGCAAGATAATAAACCAAGTTAAAGTCGTTGGAACACTTTCGAAAAACCACTCGGTTCTTTTCAAAAACAACTTTTAGATGCGGAGCTTGAGCCACTCCTTTTAAAAGCTATCTCGTTCCATCGACCATATCAAGTTCACTACGTTCACGGTTTTGCCAAAACCATCCGTAGCCCTCCGTCGTTTCGCATGAATAGTCAATAGTATTCAAGCTGTGTATGTTGGCCAAAGTCAAGGCACAGTGATTGGTAGCTATTGGGTGTTCATGTGTGGCATAGATAGATGCGTTGGTTTGGGACAGTCGTACTGCCATTTTGGCCAAAGTCAAGGGTAGGTACGGATGGATCCAAATTAACCTGGATAATGACGGGTAGAACTTGACATGTGACTTATGATATTTTGGCCAAAGTCAAGGTCATAAGAGCATGGGGCAAAAATCCACATCGGGAGTTTCATAAGTACTGAAACTTGCTAGATTTGCATACCATTTGGAGTGTGATGATTCTGGTAGGATTCCTTCAGTTTCGTCACGCAATGATATTTGGATCCCGATCCTACTGTGAGTATATGCTACTCCTCGGGAAATTTCTCACTTAACGATCAATGCTATAAACCTAGTAGGTGCCTAGAAAGGTGTTAGCGGGGCTACGCCCCCAGGGAAAAGAGGTTCTTTAATTAAGGAACTTCGCGAAAGCGTTGGAAAACCTCCCTCGAAGTACCGACACCGGCCTGGCTGAACGGTTAAGCAAGTATTGTACGGTGGGATTGATCCTGACTAATTCTTCCTTTATGGTTTGAGGAGGGATTCGAGAAACAGTGGGAGCCATCCTGTTTAGACAAACTAAAAACCACTCTAAACTTGCAAGAGCATCATGCTGAGTGTTTCTTCTTCTCTCTCCTAATTGCAGTGACCAATCAACATGACTGGACTTAAGTTACTCCTAGATAAAAACAAACTGACAGGGCCAAACTACAAAGATTGGCTCAGGAATGTCAAGATAGCAATCACTTATGACAAGCTGGGGTATCTTCTTACCACCAAAGCTCCCCCTGTCCCTGGTCCAACTTCCAGCGTCGCGGATAAGGAAATCCGTAAGACTTGGGAGATTGATAGCGCGAAGGCCAAATGCCTCCTGCTTGCCTCGATGGACAACGAACATCAGAGGAGGCATGAGAATATGGACATGGAGTCCATATTGCTCCATACAAAAGAACTGTATGGAGAGCAATCACGTATCGCAAGATACGAAGCGTCGAAAAAGTTATTTTCGACAAGAATGGCCGTCGGATCATCAGTAGCCGAGCACGTGCTAAAGATGATCGGCTACATTGAGGAGCTCGCTGACCTAGGGATCACATTGGAGAGTGAGCTATATACGGATATAGTTCTCCAGTCCCTTCCTTCCACTTACGCCCAGTTTATACTGAACTTCAACCTACAAGAAAAAGAGGTTGAACTATCAGAGCTCCTCAACATGCTGAGGAGCGCAGAGGGCACCCTACAGAAAGGTAGGGAAACATCCACTTTGTTTGTAGGAGGATCATCTTCTTCTAGGTCCAAGGCGAAAGCCAAGGGAAAGAAGAAGAAGGCCCCCGCTAAACCAAGGGGCGGTGTTAGTAAAGTGGATACGAAGGGAAAAGGTAAAGCAACAAAGATAGCGGGGAAGCTTGTGGATAAGGAAGAATGCTTCTATTGTCATAAGAAAGGACACTGGAAGAATGATTGCAGGGCCTGGAAGGCCAGAACACAGGAATTGAAGCAGGTTGCAGCTTCAGCTTCAGGTGTGTATGTTATTGAAAACTGTCTTTCAATAAACTCTACTTCCTGGGTATTGGATACCGGATCAGGATCTCATATCTGTAATTCTTTGCAGGCGTTGAGAAACCGTAGGGTTTTGAAGGCAGGTGACATGACCCTCAAAGTTGCGAACGGAGCTAGCATGGATGCTAAAGCCGTGGGGGACTATCACCTGGGAATGTCAGATGGACATGTTTTGGTTTTGCGTAATTGCTTTTTTGTACCCAACGCAACTTGTAATATCATTTCTGTATCTTTAGTTTCTAAAGAAGGTTATGAATTTGCGTTTGTAAGTAATGTTGTAAACATTCACCTTAATCAGGTTTTGATTGGGTCAGGTACATTGAGTAATGGTATATACGTGTTAAACCAACCACAGATTTTTAATGTCCAGAATACACACAAAAGAAAGTCTCCAGAAATAAATCAGACTTTCTTATGGCATTGTAGATTGGGTCACATCAATGAGAGAAGGTTGACTAAGTTGCATACAGAAGGATATTTGAATGCGTTCGAATATCAATCATATGCCACTTGTCAATCTTGTCTCAAAGGAAAGATGACAAAGACTCCGTTTACTGGACAAGGAGTAAGAGCGAGCGAGCTCTTGGGACTCGTACACAGTGACGTGTGCGGTCCAATGTCTACACATGCCCGAAGCGGACATTCTTACTTCATTACTTTTACGGATGACTTCTCAAGGTACGGTTATGTCTTCTTAATGAAACATAAGTCCGAGGCCTTTGGAAAATTCCAGGAGTATAAGAATGAAGTAGAGAAACAGACCGGCAAAAGTATTAAGATTCTAAGATCGGATCGAGGTGGAGAATACTTAAGTGCCGAGTTCCTGGACTATTTAAAAGAGAACGGAATTCTCTCTCAGCTTACTCCTCCATACACCCCGCAACATAACGGTGTATCGGAGAGACGGAACCGCACCCTATTGGATATGGTGCGGTCCATGATGAGTAACGCTGAGTTACCGCGATCATTCTGGGGGTATGCACTAGAATCAGCCGCATACCTTTTGAACCGAGTTCCCACTAAGACTGTGCCTACCACGCCATTTGAGATGTGGTGTGGGAAGAGACCCCATCTTAATCACATTAAGATATGGGGAAGTCCAGCTTTTGTCAAAAAGCAGCATGCGGACAAGCTCGAGGCACGCTCAGTACTGTGCAAGTTTGTGGGATATCCAAAGAATTCCAAGGGATATTTCTTCTACTGTGAAGAGGAACAAAAAGTTCTTGTTTCTCGTCATGCCCACTTTTTAGAACACCAGTTCATAGAAAAAGAAATAAGTGGGAGCGCAGTAGAACTGGAAGAAATTCCAGAACCACAGACTGTTACTGAAAGCTTGGTGGAACCAGAGGGTTCAACAGAACAGGACATTCCTACGCCGCTCCGCAGGAGTAGTAGGCAGTCTCATCCGCCCGAGAGATACTACGGTTTTCTCATAGACGGGGATAGAGAGGATTGCATCATAGATTATGATGAGCCTACTAGCTTCCAGCAGGCCGTTCAGAGCGTTGACTCAGTGAAATGGCTGGATGCAATGCGGACCGAAATGGAGTCCATGTACACCAACAAGGTATGGACGTTGGACATTGCTCCAGACGGGGTAAAACCCGTAGGATGCAAGTGGATCTTCAAAAGGAAGATTGATGTAGATGGACAGGTTGAGACCTATAAAGCTAGGCTGGTAGCAAAGGGTTTTCGTCAAAGACCTGGCTTGGACTACGACGAAACCTTTTCTCCAGTAGCCATGCTGAAATCCATTCGGATCCTTCTTGCCATTGCTGCCTTCCACGATTATGAGATCTGGCAAATGGACGTAAAGACAGCTTTTCTAAATGGAAATTTAGAGGAGTGTGTCTATATGGACCAGCCAGAGGGTTTCATTCAGAGTGGGAGCAGCGAAAAGGTGTGCAAGTTGCTTACGTCCATCTATGGACTAAAGCAGGCATCGCGGAGTTGGAACATCTGCTTTGATGAGACGGTCAAAGAATTTGGCTTTATCAAAAATCCAGATGAACCATGCATCTATAGTAGATTTGTAGCGAGAACTGTAGTATTCCTCGTTTTATACGTGGATGACATTCTCTTAATAGGAAATGACATTCCTATGCTACAATCTGTCAAGGGGTTCTTGTCACACAGGTTCTCCATGAAAGACCTGAGTGATGCCTCATACATTCTGGGTATCCGGATCTACCGTGACAGATCCAAGAGGATATTAGGACTTTCGCAGTCCAGGTACATCGACACCATACTGAAGAGGTTCAGTATGGAAGATTCCAAGCGCGGTAACCTACCGGCTTGTCACGGGATCACCCTCTCTAAAGAGATGTCTCCCAAGACTGATTTGGAGAGGGATCGCATGTCTATTATACCCTACGCTTCTGCGGTAGGCTCTATAATGTATGCGATGTTGTGTACCAGACCGGATGTAGCTTATGCACTGAGTGTGGTAAGCCGGTATCAGTCTAACCCTGGGGAGAAACACTGGATAGCGGTAAAGAACATTCTCAAGTACCTGAGAAGGACTAAGGAGATGTTCTTGGTGTATGGCCGAAAAGACCTCCAGATCGAGGCCTTTGCTGACTCCAGCTTCCAGAGTGACAAGGATGATTCTAAGTCCATGTCGGGTTGTGTCTTTACCCTCAATGGAGGGGCGGTGTGTTGGAAGAGTTCCAAACAGGAAACCGTTGCAGACTCGACGATGGAAGCGGAATACATCGCTGCATCTGATGCCGCAAAAGAAGCTGTCTGGATGAGGAAGTTCTTGAAAGAACTTCAGGTGGTTCCGTCCATTGTTGATCCAATACCTCTGTATTGCGACAACAACGGGGCTATAGCATTAGCGAAGGAACCCAGGTCCCATCAGAGATCCAGGCACATCTTGAGGCGGTATCACCTGATCAGGGAGATCGTGGATCGCCAGGAGATCGAGGTTCGGAGAGTCGCTTCAGAAGACAACACTGCAGATCCATTCACCAAGGCCTTGCCCCAGACTCAGTTCGAGCGGCTGATCGAGATGATAGGTCTTCGATACGCCAGTACATGGCCTTAGTGCAAGTGGGAGATTGTTAGTGTATATGCCCTAGAGGCCATTACTGTATCATACTAGTTTGTATATTACTTAATGGATGCTTGGGATATTCACCTTGTATATACAATCTTGCTCAAAATAGTAGTATGCTACTTGGTTTGTTTCTACTTCAATGTGTACATGTGTTTATTTTGTATATCGCCTATACACATTAGTAGAGCCCTTAGGATCTTTGCTTGATTACCAGCGATGTGATGGCCGTCACACTAGTGGGGCTGGGTAATCTATAAGCACATCCTTATGCAGGTCCCTGGTCGCAGGACTATCGAGACAGGGCATCGATACTCCGGAGTAGACCAGCGCATGCGCTTCTCATCCCAGTGTGGGAGACGGTCTGTCCCACAGCCGTCAGTACGTCGTACTTGAGATAGTATGCGGGTGCTCGTTAGGTTACGGGTAAACTGGACAGGACTCGTCGGGAACTGACTAGTTGGTATTATACCTATCGTCAGTTTTCAGTTCCCAGGTGACATGAGTACAGCTTAGTCCGCTGACTTGACACTGTCACTTCGCCTCGGGTGTGTTCCCACTGTACTTTGATCACTACCCTACCACGGCTCAAAGGAGTCGTGCAAACAGGTGGTGGTTGGGTGCAGTCCCGAAGCACTTGGAGGCAGTGACGGTTAGACAGGATTCGTCTCTCCCGGTATTGGGGGTTGACATCGCGCTGTGTCTAGGAGAGCCATTACACGAGTAGTCCCTGGCCAGGGCAAACGAGATATACTGGTAGGTTTCCAGTGTTATCTCAGGGTGTATTGGGCTTCACTCCGGCACGACTTGTACCGCTATTGGGGGACTGACGTTTACCGCCCCCTAGGCCCGCCATGCGATGTATCAGACGAACAGACCGGACTGTACGGAGAATGTCACACTCAGGCTCAGTAGGAGTTCAGATGGGTTTCTCCTCGTCGGTCTTCTTGTCGGCATTACCTGGGGACCGTTACGCACAGCTAGTGCCGCTTGCGGTCTGTGGTTAAACCCACTGCCAGCGTAGTGTCGAGTCTTTAGAGTCCCACACAGAAAGCTTTTCGCCTTTAGGCAAAAGAGTAGAGGTCGCATGGTATTGCGACAGGTCGCATGGTTTTGCGACAGGGTTCGGTCACATCCGCGCACTTGTGCACGTACAGTGTCCGGACAGTTTACACTAGCGGGCTTTGGTTTAAGCCAGATCCTGGTGTACCTTATGGGATTGGATTTATCCAGTTTGCATTCGTGTTCCTCGGAACGCGGATGCGGGTGTGTATGCACAGTTGACAGGGAGGCAGAGGCTGCGGATTCTCATTAGGGTTGTTGACAGTTGACCGTTGACTATTTGACTTTATGCTCAACCCTAATGAGAATATGATATGTGATTAACTATTATATTAATTAAGTATTATGGTGATATGGTTGTTGACTTGTTGACTTTTGTTGACTTGTTGACTTTGTTGACTTGTTGACTTTTGTTGACTTGTTGACCGGTTGACTAGGCTTGACTAGTTGACCATCATGATAACCATGGTTATCATTTCATGCCAAAGACTTTTTCTTGCTTGCTCATTTGAGTAAAATGAGTGCATGACATGATAAGGTTATGGTTGCTTCTAACCATCACATAAGACTTTTTTGATATGATGAGTTATGATCACTTTGGATTATGAGAGGGTGAAAGACAAAAGAGTTGCTCATTCTTTCTTGCTCATTCTCTCTCTTGTTCTTGAGCTCTCCTCTTGCTCTCACCCTCAACCTCTTGCTCCCTCTCTTGATCTATGGTTCTCTTGTCTCATGAGTTGAGAATCAAGAACCATAGATAAAATCCCATTCTAAATCATCTCTACTCATTCTAGTTCACTAGGTTTAGCAAACCAAGTGAACTAGTTTCTTCAAAGAACGAAGAAGGAGCTAAAGGTTGGAGCTTTCAAGTGGATCTATCTTCGGCGTACGGAGACAACGAGAAGGAGCCATCGAACCACCATCGGAGCTTGAAGAGAGGGAGTTCAAGTTTAGGTATAACCATCTTCATCCGAGTAGCTAAATATCTTTAGCTTAGTATGCTAGTTTTAGTTTAGGTAAAGATCCCGACCTAGCTTAGTCCATGTTGCCTCTTGCGTTAAAATTTTGATTTTATACCGTTTCCGCCTCCCCGTAAGAACCGGGGGTCGCAACGTGGACTTACAATTTTGTCTTACCTTAGATATTTATTAACATAACCATTATCTAAATCCATGATTAAGTCTCTACATGAGTTATATGAGATATTTCTCACCCATGGTTGCCATAACATTATTGGCTTCATCTTCTTCTTCATCAAAAGTGAGCTCTCTAAGTTTTTTGAAGGTGAAGAAAATTAGTGAGAAAAATATTTCTAAAGTGAGCAAAATTCATACTACATCAACCTACACTAGATTAACCATTTAGTTTAGGTTGTTTGCTTCACTAATTCCTAATTAGTGAAGAGGTAGCTTGAGTTAGTGTCTCCTCGACGTTGATCATTTTCGGTCTCGAAGACTTCAAGTAAGGATGCTCATTTCACCTTGTAGAGCCTTACTAGAGTCCGGGAGATTACTACTTGGAGCGAAGGGACTACTACACGGAGCTTTTGAAGTGAAGGACCGGTCTACAAAGGTTGTATTCATTATTCACTTAGATGTAAAGATATTTACATTCTTGTTTCATCTAATTCTCTAGTTAAGATTCTATGTCTAGGGTTCTTTAGCATGGCAAATTTTTGAAAGTGGCATGGTTGATGCCTCCCGAAACCCAGTGGCCATGCTGGGAAACCCTACACCCACTTGTGATGGCCTTCTCGAAACTAGTTAGATCATCATCTTCCACGATGCAATCCTCGCTCCCACCATCTATAAGAAAACCGTAGTATCTCTCAGGTGGATAAAGAACCCTTTTATATCTACGGAGTGACTAAGGTTCGTTGGGTACTATTGGATCCTCCGGTTCTACCAAATCGTCAGTAATAGTTTGTGTAGCTGGAACAACTTCCAGTTCTACCCCATTGCCACTAATTTCTTTTACAAGAAATTCCTTTTTCTAAAAAGGTGGCTTGTTGAGAAACAAACACTTTTTGTTCCTCGGTATAGTAGAAAATATATCCATATGAATCATTTGGATATCCCACAAACTTGCACAAAACAGACCTTGCTCGAGCTTGTCCGGATTTTGCTTTTTAACATAGGCCGGACAACCACATATCTTTACTCATTTAAGAGATGGTCTCCTCCTATTACATATTTCATATGAAGTGGTAGGCACGGATTTTGTCGGAACTCTATTCAATAGGTATGCAGCTATCTCAAGTGCATAATCCCAAAAGGAAATAGGCAACTCAGCATTACTCATCATAGAGCGCACCATATCTAATAGGATGCGATTCCTCTGCTCCGAAACTTCATTGTGCTATGGTGTATACGGAGGTGTAAGCCGAGAGAGAATCCCATTCTCTTTTATGTAGTCTCTGAATTCCGTGCTCAGGTATTCTCCTCCCCGATCAGATCTAAGGATTTTAATACTTTTACCCGTCTGGTTCTCAACTTCATACTTATATTCCTTGAATTTCTCAAATGATTCAGATTTGTGTTTCATCACGAACACATGTCCATATCTTAAGAGATCATCGGTGAATGTAATGAAGTACGAGGAACCATTCCTGGCATGTATAGACATAGGACCGCATACATCACTATGTATCAGTCCCAAGAGTTCAATAACTCTTTCTCCGTGTCCAGTAAACGGAGTCTTGGTCATCTTGCCTTTAAGACATGACTGTCAAGTTTCATAAGATATAAATTCAAACTGATTCAAATATCCATCTTTATGAAACTTAGCTAGTCTTGTTGTATTGATATGATCTAGTCTACAATGCCACAAGAGGGCTTCGTTCATTTCTGAACTTTTCCTCTTGTGTGTGTTCTGTATATTTAGAACTGTTTTGTGATTTAGAACATATATACCGTTATACAACGTACATTACCCAATCAACACTTGATTTAGGAGAACATTCACAATATTTTTGGTACAAAATAACAGTCGCTCAGAATCATTGTGTTACCACTTGGTAATATAGGGTGATATTCGCCAACTGCTTTGGCGGCAACAATTTCACCATTCCCTTCTCTGAGGGACATGTCACATTTTCCTTGTTCTCTACCTCTACTTAACCCATGTAACAAATTAGATACGTAGGATCCTGATTTGGTATCTAATACTCAGGACGTAGAGCAAACTGAAAAATAGTTCTCGGTAACGAACACACCTGAAGAAGATGCATCAGCATGCTCCTTCTTCATTTTGGGTGGCGTGGGAATCCGGGTATTCTACAATTCCTTGCTCAGACTTATGACAATCATAAGATAGAGCAGAACCTAGCCCAGTATAATAAGTGGATTCGGTCAATACATCCATATTATTATCTTCATTAAGGTGTGTCATTGGTCGCTACCAGGAGAAAAAGAAGGATAATCACTTTTGCGTGCGCTCTTTGCAAGATTAGATTGGTTATAATCTTATCTAATCAGGATGGCTCCCACTATTTTTGTCAAATCTTTCTTCAAACCCTAAAAGGTAAGATTAGCCGGGATTAATTACACTCTACAAGTTCGCCAATCGGTCAGCCAGGAAAGTATTGGTACTTCGAAGGAGTCTCCCCATGCTTTCGCATGGAACTAATTAAATAACCTCGTTTCCATAGGGGCATCACCCCGTTAACACCTTTCTTAGACACCTAATGGATCGGCTAATTTTAAAGTGGAAAACTCTCCCAAGAGTAACTCTTACTCATAGTGGGTATCGGGATCCAACTATCATATAGAGGGTATGCAATCTCATTGCAAATTTCAACACTTGAAAATCTTAATATTGTTTTTACCCCTAGCTTCCTATGACCTTGACAGAGGCCAACAAACCATAGGCCGCTAGTCAAGTTCAATCCACTCATTTCTTGATTGAATTAAACCCACCTACACGACCCTTGACTCAGGCCAAACAACGTGTACAACTATCCTAATCCAATCACATCACATGCTGTAGATAAGTAATAATCAACAACCGCACACTACGCCTTGACGGAGGCCAACAAACGCAGCACGAATACTAAATAGCACTTATCTGAAATAACGGAGGGCTACGCTGGATTTTAAGAAAACCTTTAGCGTAATGAACTTGATGTCGTTGTAGAATCAAGTGATTTTGAAAAGGATTGGTTTAAGCTCCGCTTTTAAAATCGAGTAGTTTTCAAAAACAAACCGAATATCTTTTACTAGCTTTTTCTAAAGAAGTCACTCCCGGTGAAAAGATCTCGGCTCTTTCCTCATCGAATAAGGAGCTGGATATCCATCAAGGAATACCACTATGCAAAGCAAGAACTACAGAAGTTATGATGATAAACCGAGTGGGTTGTAGCATTTGCTAGTTTTTCTAAAGAAGTCACTCCTGGTGAAGGGATCTCGGCTCTTTCCTCATCGAATGAGGTGCTAGATATTCATCAAGGAACACCACTATGCAAAGAAAGAACTAGAGCTACCTTTTTAAAAACTTTTGATTCTACAACATTTTAAGGTTTCTTTTCATTAATCTCATTAATGAAGTCTCATCATTTATGTTTCCCTAAATATCACAGAAAAAGAAACAAAAATAAAACGTACGCTTATGCCATCTGCATTCGCCACGGGGCCCCGTCATGCACCGTTAGGTTACTTAACTAACGGCAGAGCGGGGGATGGACTAGCGCGGGTGCAAAACATAAGCAACATTTATTATATATACCATATATATATAACATTCGTCTCACGCAGTTATATGATCACATCACAGAACACTCAACAAATGAAATATTGGATATACTAGGAGGTCTGTGTTTTAAATTAAGCCAATAATGAAAAACACGGATACCACGGTCGTTATGAATAGCCAAACCCACATCCCTAGACCCCTATGAGAGCGGAAAGCAACACTGCCAATTCTAGAGTTAGGAGATGCGGTCTTGACTCCTCGAGATGGACTCCCACTGGACTCCAGAACCCAGTTACTTATGCTCCCCACCTTGGGTCTATCCTAATGCGGAAAAGTAAATAATATACATCAATGGTGACATCATCCTCAACCCGGAAGTGTCCCAATTAAAGAATATTACATACAATTTTTACATGAATGAAAATTGAAAAAGTCTCATCTCATATAAAAAAAAAACCCCGGCTATTCAATCACGACGATCCAATATAATATATCATAGCAAAACATAACATCACATGTCATCAACGTAAGTAAATATGCGTATCTCGAATATCATTGACATATATCAACGAGATTTGGGATACCACATATATTACACTTACGGTCGCAGAAAAGAAATGAAAAACTGCAATAATTAGAATCTGAATTTCCTTAGACATCATAAACCCGGAATATCTCATATTCCCAATTTCATGCCTAACCCTATAAACCTTACATTTTAGTCTCAATTTGAAAACACTTTTCAATAACTTAGTCGGGTAATTCAACAAGATTCCCGACTACCCGATCGAATACTCGTCGGGAACTTTAGTAGATGGCCGCACCCCCGATGTCGTCGACCAAGTGCACATAGGCGGAACATCGTGGCCACGAGCACCCGAGTGGATACTTTTGGTAACGGAGTTCTCCTAAAGTCACTTGGTCGGGGCTATGAATCGTGGCTACCTAGTAAAGTTATCTGGCGAGTATTCGCATACGATACGCGATTGCGATGGAGTTTTGATCTGAATCGAAACTTCGTAGCAATCGATCAATAGAGATTAACATGCTAGATTTACAAACAAACTAGTTTTCATAAAACTAATTTAATGTGGATTCCAACTACTGTATCATATATCAAACTTAAAACCGAAACGATGTAAAAATTACGACTACGAAACACTCCGTATTATCCCCTTAACAAAACTTAACATCACATGCTAACTGGGATAATCAAACATAACCATGAAACCCTAAACTCAACACCACATAACACCAAACGAAAATGAGCCCAAATCATAACTATAGAACTGGCGCCGCCGGCCATATTGGCATTCTCGCCGGCCAAAATATCTTTGTTTTGCCTCATTTTTCTCTGGTGTTCTTGTTACATCACATGTAACATTCTGCACATGTTTTAAAAAAATTTAGAGTTCATTTCAAAATCGACAGAAACTTGCAGTTTTGGGTTTCGATTTCGGAGTTGTTTTGTTTTCGTAATTATAACTACACCGTATAATCTTCTAGCTTTGGATCTGATACCATGAAAGTGTTTATTACCACCACCACTAGGTTTTACCAGCATCAAACATGCCATTTAAAAATTTTTGGGGTGCTAATTAATACTAAACAAGAATCGAAACTAGATGATTAGGGTTTAACTATGATATAACAAAAACTTTAACTAAGTGAAGGATGCTAAAACCTTTGTAGACTGTGTCCTTCTCTTCAAAAGCTCTGTGTAGTAGGCCACGCGACTCCACTAGGCTCCACTTTAAGTTAGATCGAGCTTCCTTTGCTATTTTCATGCCGAAGATGATCCACCCGAAACTCCGCTAATCCAAGCTATCTCTTCACTAAACTTATTTTAGTGAAGGAAACACACTACACCTAAATTCTAATCAAGTGTAGGATGGTGAAGTAGGGGTTCTAAGCTCACTAGGATTTATCACAAAACCCTATGATTCACATCTCATGTGAGGGTTAGGGTTTTGTAGAAAAGGAAGAAGAAGATGGAGAGAGATTAAGAGAGTGAAGCAAATGAACTCATGAAAAAAATCAAGTGAAGAATGGCAATACTCTTGAACTCACTTATTCAAGCATGCAATAAATTGCAACCATACTTAAATATTGAGTCAAGACTAATAAAGAAACGATAAAAGCCATGCTTTGCCCATCCCTCAAAAGTCTCCCCATTTTCCACTTCATTAAGAGTAGCCTTACGGTCACTCTCGACGCTCCGACTGGGTTCTCGTGCTTGTTTAGAAACTTTTCTATTTTCACAAAATAGAAAATCCAACCATGCTTCATATAATAATATATATATATATATCATATATATATATTAATATATATATATATATATATATATATTATGAAGAAAATAATTAGTGAGCTAATAATATTAGTTAATATATAATTATATCAAATATAAATATAAATCATATTATTAAATCAATACTTGATTTAATAATCCAGTTATATCATATATAACCAACTAATATCATTTATTTGTATATCACATTATCAAATCAACACTTGATTCAATAATCCGGTTATATCACATATAACCTAACTGATATCAAATAACTGCCAGATTAGAATACGGTATCACATACACGTATTTAATCAGGCCCTCGCACATATCAACATATGTGCCCTATTTCGTTTCGCCTGAACTAAGAAACTTCTGTGTGGGACTCTAAAGACTCGTCAATACGCCAGTAATAGGTAATGATCACATCAGTTACCCATAAGCCATCAGCGGTACTAGATGGACGTAATGGCTACCCAGGTATTGAGCAATTAGAAGATCAACAAGCAAGATTGTCCAAACTCCCATGAAGCCTATAAGTAACACTTACCGTACAGTCCGATATCTTCGTCTGATATGTCGCATATCGAGACCGGGGGTAGAATCTTCACACCCCAATAACTTGATAAGTCATGTCGATATGTGGCCTATAACGGTACGAGAAACTACTGATAACTCTTACCCGTAAATATCATCAACAGCCATGGTCAGGGACTTCCTGTTATAGCCAATCGAGCATAGCGCAACATCAACTCCCTATACTGGGAGAGATGAAATCCCTCCTATCTCTCATTGCCTCTATGTGACTCGGGACTATACCCAAAATCCACCTGTTTGTACGACTCCTTTGAGCCGTGGTAGGGAGGAAATCAAAGCACAGTGGGAACTATATAAGACTCTATGACGATCTCGGGTCTACAGACTAACCTATACCAGTGTCACCAGAGAACTGCTATCTGACGATAGGTATAGTACCATCTAGGAGTTCTTGACGTGTCCTATTCGGTATACCCATTCTCTAATGAGCACCTGTGTACAATCTTTGATGTCAAACACTAATGGATATAGGATCAACCATCGCCCCCTACAGGGGCAAGAAACATACACACTAATCTACTCTGGAATATCGACTCTCTGTCTCTATACTCCCTAGACTAGGAACTGTTAAAGGATGTGCTTGTAGACTACACAAGTCCTAGTAGTATGATCTGCATCACAGTCCTGGTAGTCAAGCAAACATCATAAGGGCTTTATCAATATGTATATGAGAGACAGTATAATAATACCAGTGAACATGTTAAGATAAAGGCAACCAGATAGCATATTATCAAGTCGAGCAAGAAAGTCCTCTATATATATGTCCAAGCATCCACTATATCATACAATAATGGCTTGTAGGGCATACATATTCTTAACAAAAGTATGGTTCCCTTTCTCTTTCTTTCATTTATGCCCATGGATTGTATACAAGAGTTGGTATGGACCTACTTGCAGGACAAAAAAAGGTTCATTCCTTTTTTTCTGCGATGCTCTATCTTTTCAGCTTTTTATATCACGAAAGTAGCGATTTCTTGAACATTTCGGTTATTTATTCGTGGTGCCTGATCATTTCGGCTATGTCATTTTTTATTTTACTCGCTACGTTTTATTGCAAGTTGTGGATTTGGAATCTGATACCAATTTTGGCATCAATATCGTTACAACTGGAATATTTCCAGGAGCGAATCGTCATTTGTCTTTATTGATTTGAACAAAGTTGGCTTAGCAAATAGGGTTAGGATCCTGTCGACTAGGCTTTTTGACATTACGAGCCGTAAGGGTCTCATAAAGGTATTTCTCCCTACAAGTCGTGAGGATCTCATACGTGTTTTTTTCTTAGAAGTCGTGAGGGCTCCTAAATGGTATTTTCTCTTGTCAGTCATAAGGACTCATATGTGTCGTTTACCATGTTGAACGAAATTTCCCATGCTCGGTGGGACTTGATTGAGGATACATTTATTTACGCCCGTGGATTGTATACAAGGGTCAATATTGGACCGCCTGTAGGGCATAAATTTGTGAGGTTATGATGTCTTAAGAACAGGTTCAGATCCCTGTAATTTAAGGCTTTTGAATTCTATAAGCCATGAGGGTCTTATAGAGGGTATATTCTCCTTACGAGTCATGAGGATCTCGTAAGTGTATTTTCTCCATAGGAATCATAGGGATTCCTAAGTGTGTTACTCCTTTGTGAGTCGTAAGGATCTCACGCAGGTGTTTTCTCCTTATAAAGTCATGAGGACTTTGTAAGTGCATCATTTCCTTTCTTTTAACGAGTTTGCGCCCTCTCGGGTTTTCATAAGATGGCCAGTAGCCCTGCTGTTTTTACTCACGGCGCCCTTTCGAGCTTTCATCCTTGCCCATTCCGCTCGTGGACATACCCTTCTTTTAGGCGGCCCGTAAAGCAACGCAGTAACAGTTGTCGATCACGACATTCTTCGAAGGACCACATCATATGGGACCTATGAAGTATGTGAATTATTTTATGCCCGTGGATTGTATACGGCGCTCGATATGGAAACCCACCGTAGGGCAATATATTAGTTTAAAAACATTACGGTCCATTATTAGTTTAGGGATGTCTCGGTCCAATACCAGTTTAAGGATGTAGTGGTCCATTATCGCCGTGTTTAGGGCGACATGCTACTTTAAGAACATTTCAGTCCAATACCAGTTTAAGAACATAGTGGTCCATTTTTAGTTTAGGGACCTTTCGGTCCAATATTCTCATTTTTGGAACTAATATTAGTGTAAGGACATTTCAGTCCAACATCGCCGTGTTTTGGGGTGAATATTAGTTTAAGAAAATTTTGGTCCATTTTTAGTTTAGGGATGTTTCGGTCAGTATTAGTTTAGGGACTTCTCGGTCCATCATTCCCGTATTTGGGACGAATTTCATTTGGCACCACTTTCAAAATTTTGACTCAGGAAGATAACGAGTGGACACAAGCGTTATCATCTACTATTAACTTAAGTAACGAGTTTTCAGGCGTAGTACTTTTGAGAAATCGACCATTTATCAGCCGGAATGGCCTTTTGCCATGCATATCCATGAGCAGATAAGCTCCACCTTGGTATATCTTATTTATCATGTACAAGCCTTCATAGTTCGGCTCGAACTTCCCCAGTTTTGCACGACTGGGGATCATTGGTCTTTTGACGACCAGCATGAGTTTGCCTTGGCGGAATGTTCTCAGCCTGGTTAGTCTTTCATACGACCGCATCATCCTTATCTTATAAGCTTTCAGATTTTGTTGTGCTATAAAACGGGTTTCATCGAGAGCATCGAGCTCCTCGAGCCTAAGATAAGCATTTTCTTCATCTGTTAGCTCGTATTGAACCGCTACTCGTAATGAGGGGAGTTCTATCTCCAGTGGGAGCACTGCTTCAGTGCCAAACACTAATGCATATGGTGTTGTATTCGTACTCATTTTGAGCGTTGTTCTGCATGCCCAAAGAGCTTCATGCAGCCTTTCGTGCTAGTCTTTTTTGTTCCTGGACACTGTCTTTTTTATAATCTTGGTCAAGGTCTTGTTGAATGCTTTAGCTAAACCATTGGCCCAAGGATTATAGACTGAGGAGTATCTCCATTCTATCCTGTGCTGCTGTGCGAAATGACTTATTTTATGGCTTTTATAAGCAGAATCGTTTTTCGAGATTATCCGCCGCGGAGTTCCGAACTGGTACATGACATGAGTTTTGAAAAAGTGGAGAATATTTTCCGTCTTCACCTACCTTAGCGGTACTGCTTCCACCCACTTAAAAAAGTAGTCAGTTATTGCAAGTATAAATCGATATCCTTTGGATGAAGCTGGTTCGATAGAGCCGATTATATCCGTTCCCCACATTTCGAATGGCCAACTAGCCACCGTCGGGTGTAGCGGATTTGGATGTTGATGTATGAAGTCTCCGTGTATTTGGCACAAGTGACACTGCCTCACGTATCCAAGACGGTCCTGAATTATCGTGGGCCAATAGTAGCCTATCTTTTTTATCTTCAGCTTCATCTTTAGACCCGCTTGATAGGAGCCGCAAAGTCCGTCATATATTTTTCGGACGACTTTCTTTGCTTTCTTCGGCCCTGGGCACCTTAGCCATAGGAAGTCGAATGCTCTCTTATATAGAGTATCAGTGACAAAAGCGAATGACAAAGATCGTTTCATAAGCTGATGTATAGACGACGCATTTTCGGGCGTTCGTTGGGACTTAAAGTAGTCTATGAAGACTTCTCTCCAATCCTTGACCTCTTCTTCATCCTCTATTTGGAGGACTTCTTGTTCGGTTGTTTCTTTCTCTTCGGGTAGCCTTTTCAGGTCTTTATCCGAAGATGTATCTGTTGGCGTGAGGATCCTGCGGCTTTGTACAATGATCCTTACATCATCGAGGTCTTCATCGGCGAATTCTTTAGACAACTTGGCTAGCACATCCGCTTTGCTGTTTTCCGTTCGCAGTATGCTTTCCAGGGTATATGAAGGGATTTGGGTCAGCAACTGCTGTACTCTTTCGCTATACCTTATTAGTTCTGGCTTGCATGTCTGATAGTCACCGTTTAATTAACTGACAATCAGCTGAGAATCCCCATAGATGAGGAGGCTTTGATTCCCATATCGATAGCGATCTCAAGGCCGGCTATAAAATTTTCATATTCCGCTTCGTTATTGGTCCTGAGTTCCATCAAGGAGAGGGCGTAACGCAATATTCCACCTTGCGGGATTACTAAGATAAGACCCACTCCGGCTTTGATTATGAGAGTGTTCCTCTTTCGCCGCTTCATAGAAGAGGCTCTATCGAAGTAGAGTTCCCACCGAGAATCATTTTCTTCTTTCTCTTCTTCGACTGCGTCGAACGCGTTTTCATCAAGCAGCTCGCAATTTAGGGGAAAGTCGGCTGGCATCAGATGTTCCACGAGAAAGTCGGCGATGGCTTGTCCTTTTACCGCTTTGAAGGGTCGATACGTTATCGAGAATTCCATCAGCAGAAGGGACCATTTGGTAAGCCTTCCCATCAGTATGGCCTTTGACATCAGATATTTGAGAGGATCCATTTTTTATATGAGGTGGACCTCATGCACCAAGGCGTAGTGTCTGAGCTTCGTTATTGCAAAGATCAATGCCAGGTAATACTTTTTGATGGGGAAATAGTTACTTTCTGCCCCCAGGAGAACTCGGGTTAGATAGTGGAGAGCTCTCTCCTTTCTTTGATCATTCTCTTATGCCCATAGCACGCCCAGAGAACCTTCGAAGGCCGTCATGTATAAGATAAGGGGTTTTCCCTTAACTGGGACGGCTAATACCGGCGGATTTTGCAGATATTGTTTGATTTCATCTAGTGCGTTTTGGCACTTCTGATCCCAGACGAACGAGGTTCCCTTCTTCATCAGATGGCTAAAGGGATGACATTTTCCGGAGAGGTTGGCTATGAACTGCCGGATATACGCGAGCTTTCCTTGGAGAGACCGCAGTTGTTTGAGGGCTCTTAGCGAGGGCATTTCTATAATCACCTTAAAATTTGAGAAATTGATTTCGATACCTCAGCGGCATATGATAAAGCCTAAGAATTTTCCTGAAGAGACTCCAAATGCGCACTTTAGAAAGTTCATCTTCAGATTATACTTCCAAAGACGTTGGAACACAATTTTTAGGTGTTTCCAATGTTCCTCATGAGATTTTCTTTTGACCACAAGGTCATCGATATAGCATTCGACAATCTTATGTATGAGTTCATCGAAGATCTTTGTCATGGCTCTTTGGTATGTGGCTCCGGCATTTTTCAAACCGAAGGGCATCAACTTGTAGCAAAATACGCTTAGTGGAGTTCGGAAGACGGTATTCTTCTGGTCTTCAGGATCCATCTTTATCTTGTTTTATCTTGAAGATCCATCCATGAAGGAGAAGACTTCGAGGGTGGACTTGTTATCGATCATCAATTCGGTAGCAGGTGATAGAAATTCATCTTTCGGACATGCTTTGTTAAGGTCTCGAAAGTCCATGCAGATGCGGACTGTCCCATTTTTCTTCATCACTGAAAAGATGTTGGCGATCCAGTCGGGATATTGAACTTCTTGGATAAAACCGGAGTTGATCAATTTCTTGACTTCAACATTGATACTCATCTCAAGTTCTAGCCGCATCCTTCTTGGTGCATGTTTGACTAGCTTTATGTCTGGAGATATGGCCAATTTGTGTACCGCCACTTCTGCATCTAAACCCAGCATTTCAGAGTAGTTCCAGGTGAAGCAGTCTTTGTACTACATAAGCACGTCTTTCAGTGTGGCTACTTGTTTTTTAGATAGAAGCTCACTGACAAATGTCGGCCTCGGATCATCCTCCATTCCTAAGTCGATTTTCCTTAGGTTGTCCGCCCTTGTATGTATTACATCCTCCAGTTCTTTTGGTGCAGGTGGAAATTCTGATATCTCCTCATCATCCTCTTCATTTGTGAAGCATCCGAAAAGTCCAATCATATTCTTGTGCCCTCCCTCTTTTGAGAGTGTTATCATATGACAGGTACAAGTCCGCTTCCTTTTTCGCGGTCGAGCTGGGCCTATCTTGACGGTATAGGTCTTCTTTGGCTCATACTTTTATGGTAGGGTTACCTTCCAGCTATCGGATAATATAAACCTGCCTTGCTGGTATTGGTCCTCCACCCATTCTTTGAACATGAAACAGTCCTCAAGAGGATGGTTTATTGCTCGATGATAGGAGCAATAATCTGGATGATGGACCTCATTTATCTATTCGAGGTGCCGAGACTCCGGAAGCGTCATCATTTGGTGCTTCATGACAAGACTGGATATTTTCTCTATCTTGTCTCGAGGGAACGAATATTTCCGACCCATCTTCTTCATAAAGGACAGGCTCCAACCGAGCTTTTCTCGATTAAACGGCGTCTTGGACTTGCTTTGTTGTCCTTGAACGTTGTTTGCATTCTTCGCCTTATTTTTACCTCTACTTCGGAATTATTCTTTTCCGCAAAAGTACTCAGCAGGCTGTGGATGAAGAGCATCACGGTCTACTTTTTCCATTGATTACTGACTGAGACATTGCGTCTTGGCCTTTTTATATAAGGCCATTCGCGGCTGTAATTGTCCCGGCTCATTTGGCAAGCTTCTTTTATTAGCTTTTCGATTTGCTCTTCAAGCGATGGACTAAACATTCTTAAGGCGGGATCTTGCTCCAATTTGACGTCACGACTGTTTGGAAGAGCATTTTCTTCTTCACTCAAGCTATTTATGACGTGACAGCTGTAGATTTGCTTCCATTTCTTGGACCGAATATATTCTAGCCTACTTGTTTTTATCTTCCCGTTGGGCTTCTTTCGTTGAGTCCCGGGAATATCCCAAATGTTTTTGTAGAATTGGGTCTGCCGAACCGTCTGTTTGAGAGGTACGCCGCGCTTTAACAGTTTCTTTGATCCCTCCGCATAATATCTTGGCATACGGATGGGCTGGAACCTATCAACAGTGGGGTTGGCACCATGCCAGACTTTTTTTTCCACCTTGGTCTCCATAGATTTGTAGAAGAGGATAGCCTTTTCACCTCTTCGCAAATTTACAGTTCTTGTACGCTGTATGTATTGAGCGCATCAAGTTCCTTATAATGTTGAGGCGGAGACATCATAATTTGTAGACTCTGATTTTCTTTGGCAGGAGTCTGAGTCGACAGGAGGATGGAGTACATTGCATTGGTCTCGTCCTCGGAGTCACTGCGAAAAACCAGGATAGGAGTAGATGGTCCGGTCTTATTGTTTTCCCTTTGAAGCTGTCCCGAGTAGAATATTTATTCGTCTTCCTCGGTATCGCTTCCAAAGATCGGGATGGTGGCCGCAGATTTTTGTTTATTCTCCAGATTATGGCACCTTTTGGCGTCTTCATACTTTTGCATTTCATTCACCGAGAACGGATTTAGTTCTCCAATGACGGTGTACTCTGAGTCATCCTTGAAATACTTCATACACTGATGTTGTGTAGAAAGGATGATATTGTACTCATGTAATCAGGGTTTGCCGAATATAGCGTTATAGCAAGTTTTGGCGTTAATGATATGGAATTTGATGTCAGTGATGAGCAGCCCGAAGAGTAGTGTGAGTATTACGGACCCAAGTGTCCGTGATGACTGTGACTCATACCCAAAGATGGTAATTTTATCTCGGGCAAGGTGCTGAACATTCATGCATATTTCTTTCAGTACTTTCACGTTGAGAAAATTGATGGAGGATCCATTGTCGACAAGGATTTTCCCTATTTTAACGTCATGGCAGTACCCGGTGACGTATAGCGGTCGATTATGTTCGCATATGCTGAGAAGTAGATCTTCATCGCTGAATGTAACATCAGTCATGTGGACCTCTGCCGGTTCATCATTCATCTTTTCTTCTGCGAGAAAAGATTGGAACTGATCTGGCTCTTATAAGGCCTTGATCAGGGAATCTCGTGCCTCTTTGGACAAGAGGGGAGTATCTAGTATACTCAGTTGTGAGAGTATTTTTCTTCAAATGTGCAAAGGCATTGTAGTCCACCTTGTTTTTCTTAGACGGGTCTTTTGCGGCGAGTTCTTTGACTGCTTCTTCATCAAGGGCGATTTTTTCAGGCATCATCATTTTCCCTTTGTCTTTTTTGTTCGAACCTTTGTTTGCAGGTCCGAAATTCTTCTCAGGTAGCGTACAGTTACGCAAATGAATATATTCGCAATTCTTCTCCACCTCTTCTTTTCCTAAGGCATAGTCTTCAAAGAGAGGGTTGATGGGTGTTTCGTCCTCGGAATCGCTCCCGAAGGTGAGAACTTGAGATTTTTCCCCTTCCGAACTGGTACCAACCATGTGACAGTTACTAGTTATTTCTTTATATGTGTTCGTCTCGTCACCCTCATGTTGACAAGCACGGGCTTCACGCTTCTCCTTATAACGACTCCAATATTACTATACCTTCGTATTTTTCTTTCTTTAGCAAAATATTGTGTTTGTTTAATTTTAGTATTTTCCATATATTTTGTTTTCTATTAAATATATTGTTTTATTATTCCATCTATTTTTTCCAAAAACGTTTCTTTAAAACTAAATCTTAACCCTTTTCAAATTAAACACAAGACCTAACCCAGTCCATAACCCAAATCCAATCTCATTTTCATTTTTATTATAAAACTATGAGCCTAAAAGCCCACTTTCTTTTCAAGCAACAGCATATATTTAATTCATTTTAAATTTGTGAATGAACAATCTTGTAGCTCATTGATTAAGTTTTTACATTATTATTCCATAGACCACATGTTTGAATCTTGGGTCTTGCAATCGTTTTTATCTATTTTTTTTACTCTCTCATAATCTACAAATGAGACTTTTCATTTTTTTTAACTTCCAAACGAATGGGCACCCTTTCAATTTCTCTTTAACTCCCATTAAGAATTCATATTAATTTGAATTAATATGACATAATTTTTTATATACTCATTTTACCTTTTTATTCTTCTTTCTCTTAAAAAAAATTAGAAAGAAGAACAACTCCTCACTTTTCTTCCTTCCTCACAAAATATTATTCATCTCCTTCTCCCTCTTCATCTAAAGTTCTCGAAGAAGAATATGAAGAAGGTTTCAAAAAGTCTCGCTAGTAACACGAGGCTATAGACAAACCCGACAACGATACCAGCTTGTGCATATAAGTCTCTTCTCTCTTTCTCTCCCTCCATCTCTTTCTTTTCATCTATTTTTTTACTCTCTCATAATCTACAAATGAGACCTTTCATTTTCTTTAACTTCCAAATGAATGAACACCCTTTCAATTTCTCTTTAACTCCCATTATGAATTCATATTAATTTGAATTAATATGGCATAATTATTTTATATACCCATCTTACCTTTTTATTCTTTTTTCTCTTAAAAATTAGAAAAAAGAACAACCCCGCTCCTTTCTTTGTTCCTTACAAAATATTATTCATTTCCTTCTCTCTTTTCATCTAGAGTTCTCGAAGAAAAACATGAAGAAGCTCTCAAAAAGTCTCGCTAGTAATGCGAGGCTATCGTCGGATAGACAAGCCCGGTGACGATACCGGCTTGTACATGTAAGTCTCTTCTCTCTTTCTCTTATCATATTACCATGAAAAGCTTCTCTTATCATATCATAGTCTCTAAATGAATAAAAATATTGTTACATATATAAATATTAGAAACACACCAAAACAAACACATATAGTTATATAATTTTGATTATGATTGTGATTGCCTCTTGTTCAAGTTACTTTGTCATTTAATTGTATTATAACTTTCTTCCATATCGTGCATATAGATTTACCCTAATTAATAATATCATGAATCTAGAGGAAAATGATACGGCATGATACACATTCATATATAAGTTCTTAAGAAAATAAGTTTTGTATAAGTTTTTTCGCTATTCGCAATTCATATGTTAAGATTGTGGGGACCAATTATTATAAATCATTTATCGCTGTATTTTAAATTATTTAAATTAAATTTTCGTAAAAGAAAAATTAAGTTACGAATAAACACCATGATTTTCTTATTCTCACATATGACATATCAATACCTTTACTTTTAAAATAATTTTTAGAAATTAATATTTACTTCTGAAAATTTCAAGAAATTTATATATGATAGAATATATTATTTTGTACATGCTGTAAAAATTTCAGATCGAATCGCTTAACGGTTTAGAAATTATATCATTTTTATTTACTATTCATAAAAAACAAAAAACTATATTTATCGGTCAACTTCTGAGACACTTAACTTGGTCTAATGATATCCAAATTGAGCAAACACAGATGTTTTGGGAATCTACATCGAAATATCTAGATTTTATTAGTTTTAAGTTTTTACTGAAAACCAACATAAAATATAGAAAACTGTGTTATAATATTAAACGACGAATCAGGACAGAATCTGTCCTGATACGCACACTGTTTTTAAATAGGACATAACTCGAACTCCCGATGTCCGTTCATGACAAAATTTAGATGTGTAGATGTACAATTGATAGAGCTATAATTTCCTTTATATTAGATTACTTATAAATGCATGAAACAACCCGATAAAGGCTTTACAATATAACATATAGTTGTAATCCAGAAATCTGAATTTCTGTTTTAAACGTTGATGTTAAAATGATCATAACTAGAACTTCAGAAATCTAAATCGGGCGAATCTTAGTGTTTTGGATAATTATATCGAAATACTTATAATTTTCTAATAATCTTCGTAATTTGAAAGCTGATGAAAATTGAACCAAACTATATTTTTAAAATATGTGACGGTGTTGGATAGATTCTGATCTGTTCTGTGTGATGAAATGAAAATAAGTATATCTCCCAAACCGGTAATTATGTTTAGGTACGACTGGAACTCACGCATGCACAACACTTAGATCTATATTTTTGTTTATATTTCTAATTTGATTGACTTGATTAATTAGTCATACACAACACTTCTTGACAACATTGTTTATGGTCGTTATTTGAATAATATACTTGACTCATTTCATGCTATTCGAACATGTTTATCTTGTTTTTCTCGATCTTTGAATTGTTGTATGTACATGAAAATATAATTAGATATTGTATATTTGACATAATCCAATTACATACTAGACTTGACTTGACCGAACCATAAATATAATTTGACATGAACTTGACATGAATACCATAATACAATTTGAATATGAACTTATACTCTTTATATTCATAGATTCGGCCAAGACCTGTAACTTGAACTATACACTGCAATACACGGGGATAAGGGGTAGATTAGTACGGAACGTATATCATGGCACGAGAGGTCACTTTAAAAGACACCTACATGAATTCACGTGTCGTTGTCTTATGGGTTATGACGGGGCCTTATACTACATGTTACCTTAGTCCACGAGGTAAGTTGGAATCCTCTCGTATACATGAATACGTTTTTTATCAAACTGCAAACAACCATGTTAGAATAATCATACTCACACATTGATATTCACTTCATGTTCACTATACCTATACTACACAATCATTTCTATACTTGTTTCCTATGCTCATGTTCCATTGTTATGCTTATATAGTTGCCATATATGTTACTATACTTATTCATATATTATGATTTCCATTTATACTATATTACATTTCATCTTGCACTCAATCTATATATTACATATCTCTTTTGGGACTTACCGAGCGCAAGTTCGCTGACGGGCATTCCACCCATCTTTTATTTCTTGGAATGTTCGTCAGGTGACTTAAGATTAGAGAAGGTAGAAGCGTTGCAGAGAATTACAACCAGTTCGCACCTGAAACAGATCATTAGTTTTCTTTCCATCTTTTCTTTTTCAGTAAGCCACATGTTTAGGCACTTTCTTTTTTATGTTCAGACTTATTATATCAGTTAAACTCTGTAAAGTTGAGAATGTAAATATATAAAGTGGTTGGATTTTATTTTCACTTGTCTATTCTTGTTATTGTTATATTGCTTACATTACGCTTAGCGTATTTATTTTGAGAAATGGCATTCTCGAAATAAATATGTCGCGGGCTTGTCATGTGCCGTTACCACTCTTTTGAGAAGCGGGGCATGACACTCCTTCTTAAAGTGTTTTTGATGGGCAACATATCCTTGCCACCACTTCTTGAAGGCATTGCACTCCTCAATGCGATGGGCGACCCTTCAGTGATATAGGCAGTATTTTGGATGTGATTCTCCTCCGTCGAAGTATGGGACTCCGAAGGTGTACATCAGGAGCGGTGGCAGTTTCATCCCTATGGACAGGGCTTTGGCGAACCGCTTCTCAGCTTTAGTCCTGCTCTTGTTTTTTGTTGGCGTGCTTTGATTTGTCCGGAGAACTTCATGACCCGTCCTCGTCATAGCTTCTTTGTTTAGACGCTTCCACTTAGCCTTTTCGTATATGGCCGTCTCGCGTTCTCGGTCATCTTTGCACTTTTGAAAGGCTTCATTTAACAGCCTTTCAATCGGGTCTTCTTCTGGCAGTTTCGGAAATTTTAGCGCCGATTTTGCCCCCAGCTCCTCCACATCGCTTTCTGACGCTGGTAGAGCTTCTTCATTATATAACTATGAATTGGAAATCATATGTCAACTTATTACACAGTCTTCTATTCTTTCTAATGAGTCATTCTCTCATCATCGTCACTGTCTCCATCCTCAAAGATATGCTTGAGGAATTCTTCGAGCGTGACCGGTGTTTGTGCCTTCTGATTATATTCTTCCAGCGCATCTTTGTATTTTTGAAGACCTGCGCTTGTCAACATATTCCGCGGGCTGTACAGGTTTCTTGGTCTGCTTCTTTTTCTTAGAAGACTTTGTAGGCTTAACATAGGGGCTTTTCCCCTTATCGGCGACTTTCGGTGCGGGACGTGGTTTCAGCATCCCTTCTATGATTTCGGGTTCAAGTGGGCTCTTCCACTTGATCGCCGGATATGCTTGCAGATCTTCAGCATTCTTTTAGTCTTTGCTGAAAGGACTACTTCCCATGGAGATTCTTCCACGAGTAAACATGATGCCCCCTGTGTGTCCACCTTTTTGGGAGCATGCTTTTAGGGTGAATCTACCCTCCAGCTATCAGACAGTGCGAACTTTCCCTGCTGGTACTGGTCCTCGATCCAGTTTTTAAAGATGTAGCAATTCTCAATTGGATAGCTAACTATCCTGTGATAGGAGCAGTAGTTAAGGTTATTGACATCGCCGGCTTGTGCTGTACGCCGTGGGTCTGGCAATGTGATCAGAATATTTCGCATTGCCAGCTCAAACAACCTCCTCGTTTTATCGTGAGGGAACGAGTAAGCATGTCTCAATCTTTCTTCTAAGGACGGGTGCAAACATGTGTTGTTTTGGCGAGCAGTTGGTTTTAGACCGCTTGGTTGTTGTTGCATGTTAGCAACAAAAGCCGCTTTTCCTTTTCCCTTGTTATTTCGAGGGCCCTTATTTGAGGAGGAAGGTCCATGACCCATCCAATCCATTTGTGCTCACTTGTCAATCAGCGACTGGACTGTGGTGGGCTTGAAGAAGGTCATGAATTGGGACACGTTCGATCGAGGATCTATCGTCCCAATAAACATTCCCACGGCTGGAGACTTCTCAATGCGCTGTTCGCATTTAAACTATAGGTTCCGCCACTGGATCACATATTGGACCCACGTTTCTCTCAGCTTAACCCTAGCATTAATTAGCGTCGTGATCGAAGTGTGTTCACTCGCGCTGGCGAACCGTTTCGTGAATAGCATCTCCATTTCAGGAAGCTTTTCATGGAATCATTTGGGAGCTCCGAGTAACATTCGAAAGCTATTTCTGATAAGCTTCCAACGAATTAGCGAAGCAACAATTTATCATCGCCTCCGGTATTGTCACACAGAGCTCTGAACTGCGCGACATGCTGGTGTGGATTACTTGGTCCTTTATATACATGGAACTTTGGGATCGTATATCCCGGTGGGTACTTTATCTGGTCATACCAGGCCGAATAGGGTCACCGGGTTTGACCAGCTGGTTGGCAGCTTCATTGGCCTGGTGAACTCTAATTTGTTGAGCAATGTAGTCATCCAGAGCCGTCTTGGAGATTGTTTCCTCCTTAGCGTTGATAAGGCTGGGAAAGGATTTGATGTTTCTCCTCTGTCATATTCGATAATCACAGGAAGATCTTCAGCCGGTGATTTTTGTTGGATCATCATTCCAACCATGCCTTGGAATAATAAAGCCATCTGCTTGATGTTAGCAGCTTGCTCCGCAGCTTCTTTGTTTTTCTTCCCCAACACTCATCGCAAGAACTCTGTATTAGTTTCTTACTTCTGGTGTTGTTCGCCTTCTTTGTTCGGACTTTCTTTTGGTCGGGTAAGTGCTGCCATTTTGGTCAGCATCTCTTAGAGGTTTTGCTGCTGCTCCTGAGCTTTTATGAGCGACCGAGTATGCGGCCTATGACTCACCAAAGCACGGCTTCCTTCTTTACTGTTGGCCATGTAGATAGTATGTACGGTTATGCCCTTAGACTTAGGGCGTTTAGATCCTTCACCTTTAGATTTTGCCGCTGGCGGTAAAATTTTCTCCGTCCTCGTTCTTTTATTTGAGGTTGGAGCTGAAGGAGCCATTATAACAGGCTTCTTTCTTGGAGAATTCCTCCGTTGTATGGCGGAGGAGTGGTCTTTTTCTTGTCGGGCATTAAATTTCCTGGGTCGATGAAAGTAACTTTTATCAAGCACGGGGTGTTGAACTTTTCGCCAGACTCTATGTATCTGCGAGGAGAGCCATTGGTGAGGCTGCTCCAACTACTTCTATACTGGATCTTCTACCGGCGGAGATGATTTTTTCAGTACCGCCATTAGGGAGTTCTTGCGCACCCTCTTATGCCGGTCGAAGCTGTTCTCAGCTGAAACAGAATCGTCGATATCCACCACAGGAGCTGGTGGGGTGAGTCCAGAGGGGGAGTTGCCTCCAGCTCATCTCACTCGGTGCCAGTGGTGACGTCGAGCATGTCCTGCAGTAGAAATGGCCTCCGTATTAGAGGCACCTTCATCATTTCCCCAGCGTTGCTGGGGAGCTTCGCTTGGCGTCAGCCTGTTGAAAATCGACATCTTTGTTAGAGCTGGAGCGGAGTTGGCCAATCTGTCGAAGACCGACTGTCTGGGAGGGGAAGCACTTTTGTTGGCTTCACAGGTAGCATGAGCAGGGACGGCTAACCACTTTAGGGTAGCTCCCTTAGGGATCATAGGCTTCTTTATGAGTCCCTTCGAATTCTTCTCCAGTCTGTTGAAGACGGAGACTTTAGAGTTGGACGGCTTGCTAATAAGAGCTGTCACGGTCGCCAGCCGATCAAAGACCGACCTTCGAGAAGCTTCGTCTTCTAGCGTTGAAGTGCCAAAGCTCGCGGGCGGGAGCATGGTCCTAAAGAATAGTTTGGTAGTGGCATGTGTGACATGCCCTACCGGTATTAAGAAGATAGAAGCCACGTTGGGCCTGTACATCACTCTTCCAGCTAGGGTGGAGAGGGAGTTGTTGTTGCAGGAAGTGCAGTTGAGAGCTATTAATTCTACACAGAAGCAAAATACCAAGTTTTAGTATCTCGAATCCAGGGGCAACCATGAATATAGCAAACCGTGATTTTGTTCGTGAAACACGACATATGAAGTATGGAGTGCAAAGAGGAAGAGATCTCACCGGGCGTGCTAAAATCTATTTGCCACTGAAGACTGGACTGAGACGTTGAGACATCTAGCTTGAATTTGGGGGCAGATGCTATTTCAAACATATCCATTCATCTCTCTGAAGATACCAAGTTGATTTATAGCACCGTATATCGGAGGTTTGGATAGATGCAACCGATATAGCAGACTTTATCAGATCCCCCTTCACGTTTGTGAGGGGTTTTTAATTGTAGGGATGCTCTTCCCTCTAGGTGCAAGCCCCTGCAGTTAATTACGTTATCGCGTTGTAATAACCACTTTCACCTACTCCGGTAGGTCACTTCATGTTGTGTTATATTTGGTTTATTTTAGGATTGCCCATGGTTTGTATACAGAGACTGGTTTGTGTCGTCGTCCGTAGGGCGTGGATTATTCCAAATCTGTATATATATATATATATATATATATATATATATATATATATATATATATATGAATTTAGGATTGAACTTAGGACGCGGATCTCGTAGGAACGAGGTCCATCGGTTCGAGATATGTTAACTGAGGATCGTTAGTCATTTTCAAGACTAAGATCAACTCCAGAATATGTGGTTAAGGCTCGTTAATCCTGTTTTGGATTAAGATCAACTTATCAAGTATGGATTAAGGATCTTTAGTCATTTTTGAAAATAGAATCACTTGGGTTTATTGATATTTTGATCAACAGAAGTTTAAACTTTTTTTAAGTGATTAAATGGTACAAGTGCGCAGGTATATGTGACGCACATGCCTATTTATTTCATTTTGAAAGGGTGTCCACATGTGTTGCATATGGTTATGCACTGTTTTATTTCAAGGATGCTGCACATGTGTATCACATGACACATTTTTTTATGGGTTTCAAGTTATATATGCGCGCATGTATGTAAGTATTTAGTAAGTCAATATGCATTACACATCAGTGTGCATGCCTTTGTAGGAGACTTTTATTAAGTGCATACACGCGTGTATCACGTAATATGCATGCCTTTAGAAGCCATTTTTATCAAGTGCGCATACGTTTGTGTCATGTGGTGCGCATTCCTTCAGAGGCACTTTTTATCAAGTGCGCACACGTGTGTCTCACATGGTGCGCATGCTTTCATAGGCTGTTTTTGTTAAGTGCACACACGTGGATATACGTAGTGCGCATGCCACCGGGGCATTATTTTCCTATGAGCAGTAACGTTTTTTTTATTAAGCGCGCCCTACTTTGAGTGCGCGCTTGTTTTCATCAAAAAGCAAAAACTTTCGCTAAGATGTAATGGCTTCTGTTTCACTTTCTTTTCTTCTTCTCTTATTTTCCAAGAAGTGAAAACCTTGGTTTTCATCTGTTTTCGAGTCAGATATTCATGCATTTTTTGGTGTGTATCTTATATTTCTTTGGATCTTAGGAACCCTAAGATTATTTGATCTTTTAATAGCGAATTAATAGATTCGAAAAGAAGCAAAGTTTTCTGTATAAAAGCAAAAACTTTTTCGAAAAGAGAAGTTTTTCACTTTGTTTCTACCTTGCGCAGTTTTCCGATGAAGGAGAGATCTTGAATTTTTCAAACTTATAGGAAGATTTTCCGTCCTTGTTTCATCATAAGAGGCTCCTATTTATAGGAGAAAAGAAATTAGGTTTTATTCAGTTTGTTTCAGTTTGTTTTTTATCTCAATCTGATTTTAGATTGATTTAAAAAGATTTAATTGATTTATATCAATTAAGGGTGATATGCGCACTGTTGGATCTTTGATCCATGGATTTTTTATCCATGGATCTTTTGGTTAAGGTATTTAATCAACGGTATATTTTACTGTTAATTAAAAATTTGATTGCTTATTAATCAAGATTCATTTCTTTTTTAATAAGCGTCCGTTTTCAAGGAATGCGCACGCATTTGCATTGTTGTTGATTAAATGCACATTGTGCCCATGCGTTGCACGTGCATGTGCGCACCTATCATTTGCGCACTTGTTGCATGTACGTCATATGACTTTGTCATTAAACATGCGTGTGCACTTACTTCTTCTTATGTTTTTCGAAGTGACAAACAAGTGTCGAGCTATAATTTATTAGTTCTGCCTCAGGACTTACCAGAATGCAAACCGTCTTTTAAAAACCCTATAAATGTGTGTCTTTTTCTTCACTCTCTTTGGAGTTGTACCCTTTTAAAGTTCTTGTTTTCTACCAGAAGCTTTTGCTTGCTTACTAATTTGGTAAGTGCGCTTGCGCACCTCTTCCTTGCGAATCCCCTTTTAGTTTGCACTTTTAATTTTTCTTGCTCACCCTTTAGGTTATGCATTTAGCTTATCTTGCGCATCCCTTTGGATAGCGCACTTAAATTTTCTTGCGCGCCCCTTTGGGTTCCATACTTAACTTACGATAAACCTTAAAACATTTTTTTATTTCAAGGATTTTACATAAGTTTGGCTTGAATCAACCTTTAATTTTTAGTCCATCCTTTTAATGAACCGATATCTTTCCGGTCCTTTTTCTTTCAGGTATCATGGACAGCCATCTATACCCAATCAGGGAGATTGTCTCTCACACCCACGTCTGCTTTTACGAACCTGCCTATAGTGATGCCCAGTGCGAGGCTATACCCTGTCGCCTCGAGGGCTATTTTAGGCGGCTGCTCCCTCGCTGGTCTTCCCTCTTGCAGATGTTTTTTCTCATGATATGGAATGCTACACCTGGAATTGTCAAGGCAATGCCACTTCATGCTCTAGATGAGGCCAAGGATAAGGTGCACTCGGTCTATCTAATATGTTTGATCTCCAAGAATCAAAGAGATCACGCAATAGACATCTTGCACCGGATATATCAGCATAAGGTGATTATAGCTTCGTACACGAAGGAGGAAGATATTAGCGGCGTCCTGACACTCGTATTTGTGAGCGAAAGCATCGACAGATGAAGGATGCTGCCTGGGACGTCTTGCATGACCTTTTCTTTGATTTCTAGAATCCATGCACCGACGCTAGCATCTTGCCGCTGTGAACTTTGAACGATGCAACAGTCTTCGATTTTATTTGTCTTTTCATTATTTTTTGTATTAGTCTATAATCTTTCTTTTGACGTATCAATGAAAAGCTTCTTTTCTTTTACCTTCGCACTTCTTTTCATTTTCGTGCTAAAGTTTACTTTTGTTGCAAGAGCCCTTCATTAGCATATGTGCACGTATCGTGCACACTTACATAGGTGTGCATGCCAATGGAATCAATTTCATGATA
Source organism: Agapanthus africanus (assembly GCA_030015575.1). Lineage (NCBI taxonomy): Eukaryota > Viridiplantae > Streptophyta > Magnoliopsida > Asparagales > Amaryllidaceae > Agapanthus > Agapanthus africanus. The sequence goes on along the minus strand of JASDDO010000018.1, from coordinate 40,155,935 downwards.
TGCGCATGTATATAGGTGCACAAGTCGACTGAATCAACTTCTTGATGGCGCATGTATATAGATACGCAAGTCAGTTGAACTAGTTTCGTCAGGTGTGCATGTATATAGGTGCGCGAGTCGATTAAATCAACTTCTTGATGTGCGCATGTATATAGGTGTGCAAGTCAATTGATTCAGTTTTGTCGGGTGCGCACTTGAACAGGTGCGAATAGTGGCGATGTGTAACCCTTCGAAAATCGTTTAGGCAGTTTTTCGGTAATCGGCTAATTTTTCGGCTTTTTCCGTAAAAAGTCAAAATAGGTATTTTTCATTGTAGAACTAATTATACAAAATTTAGATAAGATATTACTATAATTTCGTCACTAAAATGTCACTTATAATTTTCTAGTTAAATAAAAAAAAATTCGTAATTAATTTTTTTTATAATTATTTTAAGCCTTTTTAAATACATTAAATTAGTGATAAATACAAATTTAATTAGGTAAATTTCATAATTAAGAATCTTTATAAGCTAAAATATGGTGTTAATAAAATTGTATCATGACTTGCAAGATTTTGGTTTTATGGTTGGAAATTTAGTGAAAAAATGAATAAAAAAGGGGTTTTTTTGTAAAAATTGTTATGTTAAGCATTAAATACAATTGAGAGTGACTTTTTCTTGGAACCTTCTACATTTTTCCCTCACTCTCCCTCACCCTCTAGCTCAGGCCGAGCCCTCCCTCCTTCAGCCCAATTTTTTCTTCATTTTTCTTGCTTCTAAAATCATGAAAAAATCAACAAAATACATTATTTTCTTCTCCAATTCAAAGTAAAACCCTAATCCACTCTCTCTTCAACCCAAATTAGTTCAAAAACTTGATGAAAGGAGGCTTCTTGGTGACTTGATCATGCTAGGGTTCCACTTGTGAGGTAAAATCCTAAACTAGTTGCTAACTTGTAGTTTAAATATGCTAGAATTGAAATTTGAAGTATTAGTCTAGTAGTAAATGTTTGTTTAGGAAAATCAAGAGAAGGATTTGATTTTAAATTAGGGTTTGTAGTATGGTGGTTGGATTTAAATTAGGGTTTGGTTATCTAATTGATTGGAGTGGTTAATTGTGTAGTGTTATGCTCGCTAAATCGACAGAATTGCGATGTTTGTATCGAATCGGTAAGCAAATTGCTTACTAGATTTTTACAAAAATTAGAATGCGATCAAATTGCGTTATGTTAGCGATATAATTAGCTTCGTATAGGACTGTTAGAGTGCGTGAACGCGGGGTTTTGTGTTGTCGGGTTTTAGTTTTGTCGATTTCCCCGAAATGACGATTCTAGTTAACGATTAGCGATTTTCATGCGTTTTCCCGCGCACCGAGTGCATGCTATGTTTAATTCGAGAGCATCGATAAATGTATATTGTGACTTGCATCGTTTTAGGTTTTGTAATCTTATACTTGGTATTGTGCAAATATAGGATCGGTCGGGGAAACGTCGGACACGGCGCGTAAAGGCAAGGTGGTGGTCGGATCGGATTAGCGGGGATATCAGGTGAATAGATGTATTCATCTATGGGGGAATCGTCTGGATGGCGCGATGTGCCCCCTAGTTAGGATTTACTTATCTCTTGTAAGATTCATGTTGTTAGTTAGCTTACCCCTTCATTAACATTGCATACCCTTATAGTTAATAGTATGCTAGATTGCATGGATATTCATATGCACATATGCAATAACACTTCGTAGGACACGAACACCATTACCATTGGCATCTGTTGCACGTGCACTATTCATGTGACACACACGCCTTTGGTAATTGCCATGCCACGTGCACTAGAAAACCTGTTTAACTTAATATCGCCATTTGCATTCATACATGATATATGAAATTGCATGGCATGCATATACCTCGCATTATCATCATATTTACATAGATTCTAGCTAAAATTCATATCATATACATTGATATCATAGACATTTATTATATATGACATGTGAACATTATGATTTTCTTGAGGATTTCAGTATTTCTGCGATTTCTGGATTTTTGGGGAAAACCGCAAGAATTTAACAAAAGCTTATATTTATCATTTTTAAAAACAAAGTTGCGGTTTTCTCATGATGTATGTGTCGTCCACCATGAGTTTTCATGTTTTCTGTTGGATTTCGAGACCCAATTCGAGGAGTGGATGAACCGTCTCGGGTACATGGTGGGCCCGGTATGGTACCCCGGGGCAAGAAGATCGAGTTGTAGACGATAAGCCTGGCAGGGGAAGACTACCTACCGGTGATGTCTGGCGCGGCGGATATCCGGAGGATACCGACCGTTGTCGTGAGATTTGATGACATGGGCCGATCCGGACTGACGGAGCCCGATATTTGAGACATTGATACAGTGAGATATTGAGACAGATATGATTTCATATTTAGTGTTGATGCTTGACACGGGTTTTCAGATGATTTCTTGATGGTATTTAGCTATTATACAGATGTTCATTTTCTAAAGTTAAGAATGCAGTACCCTTAGCATTTAAAACACTTAAAAAGTTAGTAATGACATTGCATACGTGTGCATGCATACTAGAGCTATTATATCACATATGGACATGCATGTTGTGGTGCATTGCGTGCATTCTTACGATTGCTTTATTAGATGTTATATTTACTCACGAGCTGGCAACTCACCCTCGTTGTGCCACAGTGTCTTGCAGGTCGGACCCGTCACCCTTGTAGCGGCGGGCTATCTTATCATCAGCTCCTTTTGCTCAGACTCGCGACATCGCCCGTAGGTGGATTGCGAGCATATTTTATTTCTTTTGCTCAATCATTGTATCTAGTATTCTCCATCTACCACTTTATATTGTATATGCGACCTAGTGATGAGACTGAGAGATTTGTATATTTGTGGTTTTTTTTGGGTCGAGCTCACTTGAGCCGGCGTTGTGTTTTCTGATATTTTGCGTTCCTTATGCTCTTTTCTTGATATTACTATTATATTGCATGTGGTTGTAATCCGCCTTGGGCGAAGAGCTAGCTCCCGCTTGGGGATGCCATTTTTATGATTACAGGTTTATTATCTTGTTGTACCCATTTTGGGGGATAGAAAATACAGGGGAGACTCTGCCGAAATTTTCAGAAATTTATGATGTTTTTAAAAAGGGATTCTTTGCAACTTAATTGATTTGAAAAATCGTTTTCATTAAAGGTTTTCCTTCATTCGCTTTTGATTTTGGTTTAGATTTTTCTGGGCTTTGGCTGACTTAGGTTACGTTACGCCTTTAGACGTCTCGTAATCTAAGTGCCAGTCACGTTCCGTACTTTCGGGTCGTGACAAAGTTAGTATCAGAGCTTAGGTTTTACCTTTCTGAGTGTAGGACGACCTTGGTAGATGGAGTAGGTGACTTAAGCAGAGTGGCGTACCGTGGGTATGATCCGCGACATACTTACGATACGGTACTCCGCCTAAGTAACCTTAGGACATAATTGCTTGTATTTCCTTTCTTGATTCCTTGCATTCCTTGATTCAATTGCAATGTCCTTATCAGTCCTGTTTCTTATTCCAGCTTCGATGCCGCCAAAGACTACGAGAGCTCACCGGGCTGCCGCTAGGGATGAGATTCGGGCGGGCCCGTCTGAGGCGAGGATCGAGCGGGATGATACGCCTACCCCTCAAGGTCATACTGATCCGCCTTATCCTGACCGTATTGCCAGATTAGAGGCCGGCATGCAAGAGTTGCGGCAGATGATGGGATCTTTAGTTGAGTCCAGCCGGGCACAGAGATCCGAGGACGTTCCTTCCACCGCACAGACCACGATCGTACCTGCTGCACAGATGGTCACTCCTGCTGCTACTATGGAGACTATCCCTGTTTCACTACAGGAGTTCATGAGATTGAGACCTCCAGCTTTTACCGGTACGGATGCGACAGAGGACCCACAAGCATTTATAGATAGGGTGGCTCGGATTTGCCGTTCGTTGAGGTGTTCTGATGATAGATTGGTGGAGTTTGCGAGTTTTCGTCTGGAGGGTCTTGCCCAAATATGGTACGACTCAGTAGAGAGAGGCCGAGCTGGAGGTCTGCCTTCTATGACCTGGGATGAGTTTACAGCTGCATTTCTTGCCCGTTTTCTTCCGGAGAGTGTCCGAGATGCTCGAGCCCGTAGTTTTGAGTCTTTGCGCAAGACTCCTGGGATGACGGTGTCGGAGTATGATATACAGTTTACCCAGTTGTCTCGATATGCTCCGTACCTAGTCGACACAGAAAAGAAGAGAATAAAGAGGTTTGTACGAGGGCTTGATACACAGCTATTCCTTGCCATCGGCACCCAGCACTTTGATACATACGCAGCCGCGATGGACGCAGCCTTACTTTTGGAGGAGCGTATTTCTGAGACTCCGGTCGTTTCTGGGCCGAAGAGGATCCGTACTGATACGCCAGCTCAGCGGCAGATGGGTAGACACCGCGATAGATTATTTCCGGGAGATGGTGGAGGCAGAGGATTGAGACGAGGTCAGTTATTTGGTTCATATCCACAGACCCAGCAGTCGTCTCCAGGATGTTTTCGGTGTGGGAGTCAGTACCACCGTGTCAGAGACTGTACCATGGGGCGTCAGGGCACGGCGACAGTTCCACATGTGACTTTACCACCCTCACCACCTTCTCAGAGAGCTTTACTTCCTACTCCTGATGATGCTTCACGCCAGCCAGATGCTTCTAGAGGCCGTGGGCGTGGCGGTCCGGTTCAGAGAGGACGAGGCGATAGAGGCAGAGGCAGAGGCCGAGGTAGAGGCAGAGGACAGCCAGCTATTAGTGGTGGACAAGCCCGAGTGTTCACGTTGACACCTCAGGATGCACAGGCATCCAATGCCGTCGTGACAGGTACTCTGCCAGTATGTTCTTTTAATGCACGGGTATTATTTGATCCAGGCTCCACACATTCCTATGTATCTACGTATTTTGCACCGAGGTTGGGCCGAGAGTCATCTTCGTTAGATCAGCCGCTTATCGTTATTACACCGGTAGACGAGTCTTTTGTTGCCCATTTTGTGTACCGATCTTGTTCCGTTCGTATCGGGGAGAGAGATTCTTCAGTAGATTTGATTCTCCTCGATATGCTAGACTTTGACGTTCTTCTTGGTATGGACTGGCTAGCCACCTGTTATGCATCTGTGGACTGCCGTGAGAAAGCAGTCAGATTCAGTTTTCCTGGTGAGCCGGTTCTTGTTATTCAGGGAGATCGTAGCGCTACCCTTCCCAGCTTGATTTCATCTCGTCGCGCTGGTCAGCTCTTAAGGAAAGGGTGTCAGGGATTCTTAGCCTATATTTGTGATACTAGCTCCACAGAGGTTCCGTTGGACCAGGTCCCTGTTGTGAGAGAGTTTCCTAATGTATTCCCTGACGAGCTGCCTGGTCTGCCACCAAAGCGCGAGATTGAGTTCTGTATTGACTTGATCCCTGGCACGGGGCCTATCTCTATACCACCTTATCAGATGGCCCCGGCGGAGCTGAGAGAGCTAAAGGATCAGTTACAGGACTTGCTGGACAAAGGGCTTATCCGACCGAGTGTGTCACCTTGGGGTGCTCCCGTCTTGTTTGTTAAGAAGAAGGACGGAAGTATGCGTTTATGCATTGATTATCGTCAGCTGAACCGGGTTACTGTGCGGAACAGGTATCCCCTAACCCGCATTGATGACTTATTTGATCAGCTCCAGGGTGCAGGGTTTTTCTCGAAGGTTGATTTACGGTCAGGTTATCACCAGTTGCGAGTTCGGAAGGAGGATATTCCGAAGACCGCCTTCCGTACTCGATATGGTCATTATGAGTTCTTGGTGATGTCGTTCGGGCTCACCAATGCCCCGGCAGCATTTATGGATTTGATGAACCGTGTATTCAGGCCGTATCTCGATCAGTTCATCATTGTGTTCATCGACGACATCTTCGTTTATTCTCGGAGCCGGGAGGAGCATGAGCAGCACTTACGTATCACCTTGCAGACTTTGAGGGAGTATCAGCTGTTCGCCAAATTCTCCAAGTGCGCATTCTGGTTAGACAGTGTCGACTTCTTGGGTCATGTGGTGACGAGAGATGGTATTTGTGTGGACCCGAAGAAGATCGAGGCGGTTTAGCGTTGGCCTAGACCAGTATCAGTTACAGAGGTTCGCAGCTTTCTAGGTCTGGCCGGCTATTATCGACGTTTCGTCCAGGATTTCTCCCACATTGCTGCACCATTGACCGGGTTGACCCGGAAGGGGGTTCCTTTTGATTGGACCCAGGCATGTGAGGATAGTTTCCAGCAGTTGAAGACTCGTCTGACTACTGCACCAGTGTTAGCATTGCCTTCAGGATCAGGCGGGTTCGTGGTATATTGTGATACTTCTCGAGTGGGGCTGGGCTGTGTATTGATGCAGCACGACAGAGTTATCGCGTATGCTTCTCGGCAGCTGAGGAAACACGAACAGAACTACCCCACCCATGATTTAGAGATGGCTGCAGTGGTATTTGCACTTAAGATCTGGAGACATTACCTATACGGTGAGTCGTGCCAGATATTCATTGACCACAAGAGTTTGAAGTATATCTTCCAGCAGCGAGATCTGAACCTGAGACAGCGCCGATGGATGGAGTTGGTGAAGGATTATGACTGCGAGATTTTATACCATCCGGGCAAGGCGAATGTGGTAGCAGATGCTTTGAGTAGAAGGCCCGGAGGTAGCTTATCTTGTTTGAGCGCAGTGCAGATGCAGTCGACAGCGGATAGGCAGGTGTTATGTGATAGCAGAGTTGTAGGGTTCCTAGGCACTCTTGTGAAGGTTCAAAAGGCATCAAACATGCCCGGATAAAAATTTAGACGTGCCGAACAACCCAAAGCCGGGATCTTTGCTAGATTATTAGGGTTTAACATGCAAGATGATAACTTTTATCTAAGTGTGAGGGATTACAACCTTTGTAGTCTGCTCCTTCGCTTCACAAGCTCCGAGTAGAAGTCCCTTTGCCGCGATCCACGATCTCCCGGACTCATGAGAGGCTCCACGACTCGAACGATCCATGCTATCTCGAAGTATTCCAAATCTCCGATGATCTAGCTTGAAGTTGCAAAGACTCAAGCTTTCTCACTGTAAAGAGATGAACACACTAATCTCATGGGCTAGATGAGATGAGTATGAGAGAGTAGTAATTTTGCTTTCTTTTTATATCATTTTCTCATATTTATTCATCACTTAAGGATTTTCTAGCAAGCTTTTTTTCATCACTTAAGGTCTAACACCGATGGATATGGGATCATCCATCGGCCATCATATGGGTCAAGATGCGTATACGCTAGTCTACTCTGGTGTATCGATGCCCTGTCTCGATATACCCTCGACTAGGAACAGTTATAGGATGTACTCATCGACTACGATGGCCCCACTAGTATGATCTCATCATAGTCCCAATAGTCGAGTACAGATCCTAAGGGCTTTATCAACATGTGAGAGTAAAACAGTAAACCAATACAAGTCAACATGTTAAGATAAAGTTAAACCAAATAGCATACTATCATGACGAGCAAGAAAGTCATCTCTATATATAACCAAGCATCCATTATAATATACATCATATGTACAACAATGGCCTCTAGGGCATATACATAACTAACAAGAGTGCAGTTCGAGTTTACTCCTACAGGGGGACAGCTGGCCCATTTCAGAGCACGCCCACAGTTACTTGACCGTATCCGCGAGGCACAGTCCGGCGATGCCCGTACATTAGAGATTATCGAGCAGAGCCGGCAGGGCAGAGTTTCTGAGTTCGTGACTGATGATCAGGGGATACTTCGATTTGGGACTCGACTGTGCGTGCCAGATTCAGAGGGACTGAGGCTTGATATTCTCGAGGAGGCACATAAATCAGTATACGGTGTTCATCCAGGTTCCACCAAGATGTACCATGATTTGAGAGAGGTTTACTGGTGGGACGGGATGAAGAAGGATATTACAGACTTTGTGTCGAGATGCCTGACTTGTCAGCAAGTCAAGGCCGAGCACCAGAGGCCAGCCGGCGAGTTACAGCCTTTGCCCATCCCTGAGTGGAAGTGGGAGCAGGTCTCCATGGACTTCGTTGTGGGTCTACCCAGGACCAGTCGAGGGTACGACTCTATTTGGGTGATTGTGGATCGACTGACGAAAGCGGCTCACTTCCTGCCAGTGAAGACCACTTTTGGCTTTTCTCAGTACGCCCAGGTTTATATTGATAAGATAGTGAGACTGCATGGCGTTCCGACTTGCATCGTGTCCGACAGGGGCACCCAGTTTACCAGCCGATTGTGGCAGAAACTCCAGGAAGCTTTGGGCACCCGATTGAGTTTTAGCACAGCCTTTCATCCGCAGACTGATGGTCAGTCGGAGCGTACTATTCAGACTCTTGAGGACATGCTCAGAGCTTGTGTTTTAGATTTCGGTGGTAGCTGGGATCGTCATTTGCCTTTGATCGAGTTTTTCTACAATAATAGCTTCCAGGAGACGATTCAAATGGCACCTTTTGAGGCTTTATATGGGAGGAGATGTCGATCGCCTGTATGTTGGACAGAGCGCAAGGAGAGCAGTATTTTGGGGCCACAGATTGTACAGGAGACGACCGAGAAGATACAGCTGATTCAGGACAGGATGAGAGCGGCACAGAGCAGGCAGAAATCATATGCTGACAGGCGCCGTCGCCGACTCGAGTTCGCTGTTGGCGACCATGTTTTCCTGAAGGTCTCTCCGATGAAAGGTGTGATGAGATTTGGGCGGAAAGAGAAACTGAGTCCTAGATATGTTGGTTCTTTCGAGATCCTAGAGCGTGTTGGTCCAGTCGCTTATCGGTTAGCTCTTCCGCCCAGCTTCCCCGATGTTCACCCCGTATTCCATGTCTCGATGCTCCGCAAGTACCTTCATGATCCTTCCCATGTGATTCAGCACCAGACAATCCAGCTTGAGCGTGATCTTTCATTCACCGAGCAGCCGGAGGTCATTTTGGATCGGCAGGTGAAGAAATTGAGGTCGAAGGTTATACCGTCCGTCAAGGTCCTTTGGCGTGGCCCGAACAGCGAGGAGGTCACCTGGGAGACCGAGGTCGAGATGAGGAAGAGATATCCCCATCTTTTTGAAGGTACGCGTAGTTAAATTCTAAATTCGGGGACCGAATTTCTTTAAGGGGGGAAGATTGTAACCCTTCGAAAATCGTTTAGGCAGTTTTTCGGTAATCGGCTAATTTTTCGGCTTTTTCCGTAAAAAGTCAATATAGGTATTTTTCATTGTAGAACTAATTATACAAAATTTAGATAAGATATTACTATAATTTCGTCACTAAAATGTCACTTATAATTTTCTAGTTAAATAAAAAAAAATTCGTAATTAATTATTTTTTTATTATTTTAAGCCTTTTTAAATACATTAAATTAGTGATAAATACAAATTTAATTAGGTAAATTTCATAATTAGGAATCTTTATAAGCTAAAATATGGTGTTAATAAAATTGTATCATGACTTGCAAGATTTTGGTTTTATGGTTGGAAATTTAGTGAAAAAATGAACAAAAAAGGGTTTTTTTTGTAAAAATTGTTATGTTAAGCATTAAATACAATTGAGAGTGACTTTTTCTTGGAACCTTCTACATTTTTCCCTCACTCTCCCTCACCCTCTAGCTCAGGCCGAGCCCTCCCTCCTTCAGCCCAATTTTTTCTTCATTTTTCTTGCTTCTAAAATCATGAAAAAATCAACAAAATACATTATTTTCTTCTCCAATTCAAAGTAAAACCCTAATCCACTCTCTCTTCAACCCAAATTAGTTCAAAAACTTGATGAAAGGAGGCTTCTTGGTGACTTGATCATGCTAGGGTTCCACTTGTGAGGTAAAATCCTAAACTAGTTGCTAACTTGTAGTTTAAATATGCTAGAATTGAAATTTGAAGTATTAGTTTAGCAGTAAATGTTTGTTTAGGAAAATCAAGAGAAGGATTTGATTTTAAATTAGGGTTTGTAGCATGGTGGTTGAATTTAAGTTAGGGTTTGGTTATCTAATTGATTGGAGTGGTTAATTGTGTAGTGTTATGCTCGTTAAATCGACAAAATTGCGATGTTTGTATCGAATCGGTAAGCAAATTAGAATGCGATCAAAATTGCTTACTAGATTTTTACAAAAATTAGAATGCGATCAAATTGCGTTATGTTAGCGATATAATTAGCTTCGTATAGGACTGTTAGAGTGCGAGAACGCGGGGTTTTGTGTAGTCGGGTTTTAGTTTTGTCGATTTCCCCGAAATGACGATTCTAGTTAACGATTAGCGATTTTCGTGCGTTTTCCCGCGCACCGAGTGCATGCTATGTTTAATTCGAGAGCGTCGATAAATGTATATTGTGACTTGCGTCGTTTTAGGTTTTGTAATCTTATACTTGGTATTGTGCAAATATAGGATCGGTCGGGGAAACGTCGGACACGGCGCGTAAAGGTAAGGCGGTGGTCGGATCGGATTAGCGGGGATTTCAGGTGAGTAGATGTATTCATCTATGGGGGAATCGTCTGGATGGCGCGATGCGCCCCCTAGTTAGGATTTCCTTATCTCTTGTAAGATTCATGTTGTTAGTTAGCTTACCCCTTCATTGACATTGCATACCCTTATAGTTAATAGTATGCTAGATTGCATGGATATTCATATGCACATATGCGATAACACTTCGTAGGACACGAACACCATTACCATTGGCATCTGTTGCACGCGCACTATTCATGTGACACACACGCCTTTGGTAATTGCCATGCCACGTGCACTAGAAAACCTGTTTAACTTTATATCGCCATTTGCATTCATACATGATATATGAAATTGCATGGCATGCATATACCTCGCATTATCATCATATTTACATAGATTCTAGCTAAAATTCACATCATATACATTGATATCATAGACATTTATTATATATGACATGTGAACATTATGATTTTCTTGAGGATTTCAGTATTTCTGCGATTTCTGGATTTTTGGGGAAAACCGCGAGAATTTAACAAAAGCTTATATTTATCATTTTTAAAAACAAAGTTGCGGTTTTCTCGTGATGTATGTGTCGTCCACCATGAGTTTTCATGTTTTCTGTTGGATTTCGAGACCCGATTCGAGGAGTGGATGAACCGTCTCGGGTACATGGTGGGCCCGGTATGGTACCCCGGGGCAAGAAGATCGAGTTGTAGACGATGAGCCTGGCAGGGGAAGACTACCTACCGGTGATGTCTGGCGCGGCGGATATCCGTAGGATACCGACCTTTGTCGTGAGATTTGATGACATGGGCCGATCCGGACTGACGGAGCCCGATATTTGAGACATTGATACAGTGAGATATTGAGACAGATATGATTTCATATTTAGTGTTGATGCTTGACATGGGTTTTCAGATGATTTCTTGATGGTATTTAGCTATTATACAGATGTTCATTTTCTAAAGTTAAGAATGCAGTACCCTTAGCATTTAAAACACTTAAAAAGTTAGTAATGACATTGCATACGTGTGCATGCATACTAGAGCTATTATATCACATATGGACATGCATGTTGTGGTGCATTGCGTGCATTCTTACGATTGCCTTATTAGATGTTATATTTACTCACGAGCTGGCAACTCACCCCCGTTGTGCCACAGTGTCTTGCAGGTCGGACCCGTCACCCTTGTAGCGGCGGGCTATCTTATCATCAGCTCCTTTTGCTCAGACTCGCGACATCGCCCGTAGGTGGGTTGCGAGCATATTTTATTTCTTTTCCTCAATCATTGTATCTAGTATTCTCCATCTACCACTTTGTATTGTATATGCGACCTAGTGATGAGACTGAGAGATTTGTATATTTGTGGTTTTTTTTGGGTCGAGCTCACTTGAGCCGGCGTTGTGTTTTCTGATATTTTGCGTTCCTTATGCTCTTTTCTTGATATTACTATTATATTGCATGTGGTTGTGATCCGCCTTGGGCGAAGAGCTAGCTCCAGCTTGGGGATGCCATTTTTATGATTACAGGTTTATTATCTTGTTGTACCCATTTTGGGGGATAGAAAATACAGGGGAGACTCTGCCGAAATTTTCAGAAATTTATGATGTTTTTAAAAAGGGATTCTTTGCAACTTAATTGATTTGAAAAATCGTTTTCATTAAAGGTTTTCCTTCATTCGCTTTTGATTTTGGTTTAGATTTTTCTGGACTTTGGCTGACTTAGGTTACGTTACGCCTTTAGACGTCTCGTAATCTAAGTGCCAGTCACGTTCCGTACTTTCGGGTCGTGACAAAGTTGGTATCAGAGCTTAGGTTTTACCTTTCTGAGTGTAGGACGACCTTGGTAGATGGAGTAGGTGACTTAAGCAGAGTGGCGTACCGTGGGTATGATCCGCGGCATACTTACGATACGGTACTCCGCCTAAGTAACCTTAGGACATAATTGCTTGTATTTCCTTTCTTGATTCCTTGCATTCCTTGATTCAATTGCAATGTCCTTATCAGTCCTGTTTCTTATTCCAGCTTCGATGCCGCCAAAGACTACGAGAGCTCAGCGGGCTGCCGCTAGGGATGAGATTCGGGCGGGCCCGTCTGAGGCGAGGATCGAGCGGGATGATACGCCTACCCCTCAGGGTCATACTGATCCGCCTTATCCTGACCGTATTGCCAGATTAGAGGCCGGCATGCAAGAGTTGCGGCAGATGATGGGATCTTTAGTTGAGTCCAGCCGGGCACAGAGATCCGAGGACGTTCCTTCCACCGCACAGACCACGATCGTACCTGCTGCACAGATGGTCACTCCTGCGGCTACTACGGAGACTATCCCTGTTTCACTACAGGAGTTCATGAGATTGAGACCTCCAGCTTTTACCGGTACGGATGCGACAGAGGACCCACAGGCATTTCTATATAGGATGGCTCGGATTTGCCGTTCGTTGAGGTGTTCTGATGATAGATTGGTGGAGTTTGCGAGTTTTCGTCTGGAGGGTCTTGCCCAAATATGGTACGACTCAGTAGAGAGAGGCCGAGCTGGAGGTCTGCCTTCTATGACCTGGGATGAGTTACAGCTGCATTTCTTGCCCGTTTTCTTCCGGAGAGTGTCCGAGATGCTCGAGCCCGTAGTTTTGAGTCTTCGCGCAAGACTCCTGGGATGACGGTGTCGGAGTATGATATACAGTTTACCCAGTTGTCTCGATATGCTCCGTACCTAGTTGACACAGAAGAGAAGAGAATAAAGAGGTTTGTACGAGGGCTTGATACACAGCTATTCCTTGCCATCGGCACCCAGCACTTTGATACATACGCAGCCGCGATGGACGCAGCCTTACTTTTGGAGGAGCGTATTTCTGAGACTCCGGTCATTTCTGGGCCGAAGAGGATCCGTACTGATACGCCAGCTCAGCGGCAGATGGGTAGACACCGCGATAGATTATTTCCGGGAGATGGTGGAGGCAGAGGATTGAGACGAGGTCAGTTATTTGGTTCATATCCACAGACCCAGCAGTCGTCTCCAGGATGTTTTCGGTGTGGGAGTCAGTACCACCGTGTCAGAGACTGTACCATGGGGCGTCAGGGCACAGCGACAGTTCCGCATGTGACTTTACCACCCTCACCACTTTCTCAGAGAGCTTTACTTCCTACTCCTGATGATGCTTCACGCCAGCCAGATGCTTCTAGAGGCCGTGGGCGTGGCAGTCCGGTTCAGAGAGGACGAGGCGACAGAGGTAGAGGCAGAGGCAGAGGTAGAGGCAGAGGACAGCCAGCTATTAGTGGTGGACAGGCCCGAGTGTTCGCGTTGACTCCTCAGGATGCACAGGCATCCAATGCCGTCGTGACAGGTACTCTGCCAGTATGTTCTTTTGATGCACGGGTATTATTTGATCCAGGCTCCACACATTCCTATGTATCCACGTATTTTGCACCGAGGTTGGGCCGAGAGTCATCTTCGTTAGATCAGCCGCTTGTCGTTATTACACCGGTAGGCGAGTCTTTTGTTGCCCGTTTTGTGTACCGATCTTGTTCCGTTCGTATCGGGGAGAGAGATTCTTCAGTAGATTTGATTCTCCTCGATATGCTAGACTTTGACGTTCTTCTTGGTATGGACTGGCTAGCCACCTGTTATGCATCTGTGGACTGCCGTGAGAAAGCAGTCAGATTCAGTTTTCCTGGTGAGCCGGTTCTTGTTATTCAGGGAGATCGTAGCGCTACCCTTCCCAGCTTGATTTCATCTCTTCGCGCTGGTCAGCTCTTAAGGAAAGGGTGTCAGGGATTCTTAGCCTATATTTGTGATACTAGCTCCACAGAGGTTCCGTTGGACCAGGTCCCTGTTGTGAGAGAGTTTCCTGATGTATTCCCTGACGAGCTGCCTGGTCTGCCACCAGAGCGCGAGATTGAGTTCTGTATTGACTTGATCCCTGGCACGGGGCCTATCTCTATATCGCCTTATCGGATGGCCCCGGCGGAGCTGAGAGAGCTAAAGGATCAGTTACAGGACTTGCTGGACAAAGGGCTTATCCGACCGAGTGTGTCACCTTGGGGTGCTCCCGTCTTGTTTGTTAAAAAGAAGGACGGAAGTATGCATTTATGCATTGATTATCGTCAGCTGAACCGGGTTACTGTGCGGAACAGGTATCCCCTACCCCGCATTGATGACTTATTTGATCAGATCCAGGGTGCAGGGTTTTTCTCGAAGGTTGATTTACGGTCAGGTTATCACCAGTTGCGAGTTCGGAAGGAGGATATTCCGAAGACCGCCTTCCGTACTCGATATGGTCATTATGAGTTCTTGGTGATGTCGTTCGGGCTCACCAATGCCCCAGCAGCATTTATGGATTTGATGAACCGTGTATTCAGGCCGTATCTCGATCAGTTCATCATTGTGTTCATCGAAGACATCTTGGTTTATTCTCGGAGCTGGGAGGAGCATGAGCAGCACTTACGTATCACCTTGCAGACTTTGAGGGAGCATCAGCTGTTCGCCAAATTCTCCAAGTGCGCATTCTGGTTAGACAGTGTCGACTTCTTGGGTCATGTGGTGACGAGAGATGGTATTTGTGTGGACCCGAAGAAGATCGAGGCGGTTTAGAGTTGGCCTATACCAGTATCAGTTACAGAGGTTCGCAGCTTTCTAGGTCTGGCCGGCTATTATCGACGTTTCGTCCAGGATTTCTCCCGCATTGCTGCACTATTGACCGGGTTGACCCGGAAGGGGGTTCCTTTTGATTGGACCCAGGCATGTGAGGATAGTTTCCAGCAGTTGAAGACTCGTCTGACTACTGCACCAGTGTTAGCATTGCCTTCAGGATCAGGCGGGTTCGTGGTATATTGTGATACTTCTCGAGTGGGGCTGGGCTGTGTATTGATGCAGCACGACAGAGTTATCGCGTATGCTTCTCGGCAGCTGAGGAAACACGAACAGAACTACCCCACCCATGATTTAGAGATGGCTGCAGTGGTATTTGCACTTAAGATCTGGAGACATTATCTATACGGTGAGTCGTGCCAGATATTCACTGACCACAAGAGTTTGAAGTATATCTTCCAGCAGCGAGATCTGAACCTGAGACAGCGCCGATGGATGGAGTTGGTGAAGGATTATGACTGCGAGATTTTATACCATCCGGGCAAGGCGAATGTGGTAGCAGATGCTTTGAGTAGAAGGCCCGGAGGTAGCTTATCTTGTTTGAGCGCAGTGCAGATGCAGTCGACGGCGGATTGGCAGGTGTTATGTGATAGCAGAGTGCAATTCGAGTTTACTCCTACAGGGGGACAGCTGGCCCATTTCAGAGCACGCCCACAGTTACTTGACCGTATCCGCGAGGCACAGTCCGGCGATGCCCGTACATTAGAGATTATTGAGCAGAGTCGGCAGGGCAGAGTTTCTGAGTTCGTGACTGATGATCAGGGGATACTTCGATTTGGGACTCGACTGTGCGTGCCAGATTCAGAGGGACTGAGGCGTGATATTCTCGAGGAGGCACATAGATCAGTATACGGTGTTCATCCAGGTTCCACCAAGATGTACCATGATTTGAGAGAGGTTTACTGGTGGGACGGGATGAAGAAGGATATTACAGACTTTGTGTCGAGATGCCTGACTTGTCAGCAAGTCAAGGCCGAGCACCAGAGGCCAGCCGGCGAGTTACAGCCTTTGCCCATCCCTGAGTGGAAGTGGGAGCAGGTCTCCATGGACTTCGTTGTGGGTCTACCCAGGACCAGTCGAGGGTACGACTCTATTTGGGTGATTGTGGATCGACTGACGAAAGCGGCTCACTTCCTGCCAGTGAAGACCACTTTTGGCTTTTCTCAGTACGCCCAGGTTTATATTGATGAGATAGTGAGACTGCATGGCGTTCCGACTTGCATCGTGTCCGACAGGGGCATCCAGTTTACCAGCCGATTGTAGCAGAAACTCCAGGAAGCTTTGGGCACCCGATTGAGTTTTAGCACAGCCTTTCATCCGCAGACTGATGGTCAGTCGGAGCGTACTATTCAGACTCTTGAGGACATGCTCAGAGCTTGTGTTTTAGATTTCGGTGGTAGCTGGGATCGTCATTTGCCTTTGATCGAGTTTTCCTACAATAATAGCTTCCAAGAGACGATTCAGATGGCACCTTTTGAGGCTTTATATGGGAGGAGATGTCGATCGCCTGTATGTTGGACAGAGCACAAGGAGAGTAGTATTTTGGGGCCACAGATTGTACAGGAGACGACCGAGAAGATACAGCTGATTCGCGACAGGATGAGAGCGGCACAGAGCAGGCAGAAATCATATGCTGACAGGCGCCGTCGCCGACTCGAGTTCGCTGTTGGCGACCATGTTTTCCTGAAGGTCTCTCCGATGAAAGATGTGATGAGATTTGGGCGGAAAGAGAAACTGAGTCCTAGATATGTTGGTCCTTTCGAGATCCTAGAGCGTGTTGGTCCAGTCATTTATCGGTTAGCTCTTCCGCCCAGCTTCCCCGATGTTCACCCCGTATTCCATGTCTCGATGCTCCGCAAGTACCTTCATGATCCTTCCCATGTGATTCAGCACCAGACAATCCAGCTTGAGCGTGATCTTTCATTCACCGAGCAGCCGGTGGTCATTTTGGATCGGCAGGTGAAGAAATTGAGGTCGAAGGTTATACCGTCCGTCATGGTCCTTTGGTGTGGCACGTACAGCGAGGAGGTCACCTGGGAGACCGAGGTCGAGATGAGGAAGAGATATTCCCATCTTTTTGAAGGTACGCGTAGTTAAATTCTAAATTCGGGGACCGAATTTCTTTAAGGGGGGAAGATTGTAACCCTTCGAAAATCGTTTAGGCAGTTTTTCGGTAATCGGCTAATTTTTCGGCTTTTTCCGTAAAAAGTCAAAATAGGTATTTTTCATTGTAGAACTAATTATATAAAATTTAGATAAGATATTACTATAATTTCGTCACTAAAATGTCACTTATAATTTTCTAGTTAAATAAAAAAAAAATTCGTAATAATTTTTTTTAAATTATTTTAAGCCTTTTTAAATACATTAAATTAGTGATAAATACAAATTTAATTAGGTAAATTTCATAATTAGGAATCTTTATAAGCTAAAATATGGTGTTAATAAAATTGTATCATGACTTGCAAGATTTTGGTTTTATGGTTGGAAATTTAGTGAAAAAATGAACAAAAAAGGGGTTTTTTTGTAAAAATTGTTATGTTAAGCATTAAATACAATTGAGAGTGACTTTTTCTTGGAACCTTCTACATTTTTCCCTCACTCTCCCTCACCCTCTAGCTCAGGCCGAGCCCTCCCTCTTTCAGCCCAATTTTTTCTTCATTTTTCTTGCTTCTAAAATTATGAAAAAATCAACAAAATACATTATTTTCTTCTCCAATTCAAAGTAAAACCCTAATCCACTCTCTCTTCAACCCAAATTAGTTCAAAAACTTGATGAAAGGAGGCTTCTTGGTGACTTGATCATGCTAGGGTTCCACTTGTGAGGTAAAATTCTAAACTAGTTGCTAACTTGTAGTTTAAATATGCTAGAATTGAAATTTGAAGTATTAGTTTAGTAGTAAATGTTTGTTTAGGAAAATCAAGAGAAGGATTTGATTTTAAATTAGGGTTTGTAGCATGGTGGTTGGATTTAAGTTAGGGTTTGGTTATCTAATTGATTGGAGTGGTTAATTGTGTAGTGTTATGCTTGCTAAATCGACAAAATTGCGATGTTTGTATCGAATCGGTAAGCAAATTGCTTACTAGATTTTTACAAAAATTAGAATGCGATCAAATTGCGTTATGTTAGCGATATAATTAGCTTCGTATAGGACTGTTAGAGTGTGAGAACGCGGGGTTTTGTGTAGTCGGGTTTTAGTTTTGTCGATTTCCCCGAAATGCCGATTCTAGTTAACGATTAGCGATTTTCATGCGTTTTCCCGCGCACCGAGTGCATGCTATGTTTAATTCGAGAGCGTCGATAAATGTATATTGTGACTTGCATCGTTTTAGGTTTTGTAATCTTATACTTGGTATTGTGCAAATATAGGATCGGTCGGGGAAACGTCGGACACGGCGCGTAAAGGCAAGGCGGTGGTCGGATCGGATTAGCGGGGATTTCAGGTGAGTAGATGTATTCATCTATGGGGGAATCGTCTGGATGGCGCGATGCGCCCCTTAGTTAGGATTTCCTTATCTCTTGTAAGATTCATGTTGTTAGTTAGCTTACCCCTTCATTGACATTGCATACCCTTGTAGTTAATAGTATGCTAGATTGCATGGATATTCATATGCACATATGCGATAACACTTCGTAGGACACGAACACCATTACCATTGGCATCTGTTGCACGCGCACTATTCATGTGACACACACGCCTTTGGTAATTTCCATGCCACGTGCACTAGAAAACCTGTTTAACTTAATATCGCCATTTGCATTCATACATGATATATGAAATTGCATGGCATGCATATACCTCGAATTATCATCATATTTACATAGATTCTAGCTAAAATTCACATCATATACATTGATATCATAGACATTTATTATATATGACATGTGAACATTATGATTTTCTTGAGGATTTCAGTATTTCTGCGATTTCTGGATTTTTTGGGAAAACCGCAAGAATTTAACAAAAGCTTATATTTATCATTTTTAAAAACAAAGTTGCGGTTTTCTCGTGATGTATGTGTCGTCCACCATGAGTTTTCATGTTTTCTGTTGGATTTCGAGACCCGATTCGAGGAGTGGATGAACCGTCTCGGGTACATGGTGGGCCCGGTATGGTACCCCGGGGCAAGAAGATCGAGTTGTAGACAATGAGCCTGGCAGGGGAAGACTACCTACCGGTGATGTCTGGCGCGGCGGATATCCGGAGGATACCGACCGTTGTCGTGAGATTTGATGACATGGGCCGATCCGGACTGACGGAGCCCGATATTTGAGACATTGATACAGTGAGATATTGAGACAGATATGATTTCATATTTAGTGTTGATGCTTGACACGGGTTTTCAGATGATTTCTTGATGGTATTTAGCTATTATACAGATGTTCATTTTCTAAAGTTAAGAATGCAGTACCCTTAGCATTTAAAACACTTAAAAAGTTAGTAATGACATTGCATACGTGTGCATGCATACTAGAGCTATTATATCACATATGGACATGCATGTTGTGGTGCATTGCGTGCATTCTTACGATTGCCTTATTAGATGTTATATTTACTCACGAGTTGGCAACTCACCCCCGTTGTGCCACAGTGTCTTGCAGGTCGGACCCGTCACCCTTGTAGTGGCGAGCTATCTTATCATCAGCTCCTTTTGCTTAGACTCGCGACATCGCCCGTAGGTGGGTTGCGAGCATATTTTATTTCTTTTACTCAATCATTGTATCTAGTATTCTCCATCTACCACTTTATATTGTATATGCGACCTAGTGATGAGACTGAGAGATTTGTATATTTGTGGTTTTTTTTGGGTCGAGCTCACTTGAGCCGGCGTTGTGTTTTCTGATATTTTGCGTTCCTTATGCTCTTTTCTTGATATTACTATTATATTGCATGTGGTTGTGATCCTCCTTGGGCGAAGAGCTAGCTCCCGCTTGGGGATGCCATTTTTATGATTACAGGTTTATTATCTTGTTGTACCCATTTTGGGGGATAGAAAATACAGGGGAGACTCTGCCGAAATTTTCAGAAATTTATGATGTTTTTAAAAAGGGATTCTTTGCAACTTAATTGATTTGAAAACTCGTTTTCATTAAAGGTTTTCATTCATTCGCTTTTGATTTTGGTTTAGATTTTTCTGGGCTTTGGCTGACTTAGGTTACGTTACGCCTTTAGACGTCTCGTAATCTAAGTGCCAGTCACGTTCCGTACTTTCGGGTCGTGACACGATATAAAAGCTGGCTTCGAGGAGGCTCCTCTTGTAATCTAGATAACAGGGCGTTTCACCCCGGCCGACAGCGGCCTTCCTTTCTTCTTAATAACGGGTTTGTAATGACGGGCTGTCTTCAAAGCCGCCTCATGGGTCAAATAATATCTCGTCGCTAGGACAGTCTGAATCTCAAGGTCTAGGCCCTACTGAAAATGTCTGGTGCGGATCAGATGGGCAGTAAACCTGGTATGACATAGTAAATTCAATATCGTACTCATCCACTGACTTGACCTACATGGATCCTTACTACAGGTGGATAAATTGTTGCTCCATCTCAAAAAGAGAAGTCTCAAGGATCTATTTGGAGTCGAAACGTTTCCCAAGCGATATGCTACAAAATTCAGCTCTCTTCCACCTTCCACTAGATCATGGCGTTATCGGCCAGACGAAGTTTTACCGCACGAACCCAAGAAGCCTACGAAACTTGAGCTGCCGCAAGGTCGTCATCAATGCTCTGAGCCCACTCCTCAGGCTCTAAAGGTCTCTCCTTCTTGGATAAATGCTTCGGGTGTAACGCCTGGAATTGTTTCGCTCCTGGCGCCTCTGGTTCGGGACGGGAGAAACCTTGGCGAAGAGGAGCGGTCTACTCCTGTTGAATCATGCATTGGGCCTGTTGTCCCTCAAGTAAACTCATGATAGCCTCTAAGAGCACTATATGTTCGGTGGGTGGAGTTGCAGCGGGTGGTGGTGGTGGGTTCTCTCTGATGACGTGAATATAGTTAGGAGAAGCCATAATTTTGGATAGAGAAAGAAAGCTTAGAATAGATTCAAAGAAATTTAAATGTAAGGAAAAAGTAAATGTCGTCGGATTTCTAAATTCTTGTAATATTTTTTTTAATGGTTATACAGAAAATAACTTGCATGGGCCACCAATAAAATCTGTCATGCCCTACTTCCCAAAAGGCAATAGTATGCACATAATAAGTCCGTGACATATTTATTCCGAGTAGGGTCTTTCTCGAGTACGTTAAGCGTATCATAGGCAATATAATATAACAAGAATAAAGCAATAAGAATAAAAATCCAACTACTCTATTACATCTCCAAGCCATAATATTCAAAAAAAACAACAACGAGTTTGGAATTCAAATACAACGAAAAGTAAAACTAAGCAAAGTCTAAAAAATAGGCATACTGAAAAGAAACAAGAACTGGTGGATGAATAATAATCTCCCTGAGATGACAGCTGAGATTAATCCTCCTTTGTCAGCTTGATCTCCCCTGTCACTAAGCCACCTGACAAACATTCCCAAAGAAGAAGAAAAACAACGGAATGTCTGTCAGCGGTCTTCTGCTCGGTAAATCTCCAACAAAGTGGGATTAGAAGATTGAAGTGTATAATGAAAAGCAATATAAGCAGGAAGGAATATTATGAACCAGTGGACAAGTATGATATGGTAATCAAACATGGCTAAAATATAAGCATTGCAGTTCTATATAACTACGACAGTTCTATGGTTACATGTTTGTTGCAGTGCGATAGTGAAGGTATACTAATATACGAGAGTACTCCGTCAAATCTATAGACCAACAGCACGTTGAGGTAGGCTCCATCAAACCCACGAAACAACGGCACACGAGATTCAGATTAAGTGATTTTTAGTGGATTCTCGTGCCACGACATACATTCTTTACCAAACTATCCCTTTTTCCACACGTATATTAAATTATAGAGTATGACACAATCTTAATACAAATCCATAAATATGTTAGGGTTGCAAATCCAATTCAAGTTTCATGTCAAGTTCAAGTAGAGTTTATCTCAGATTCTTGTCGAGTTCAGGTCAAGATAATATCTTATGTATTCATGGCTTGAGTCGAGTCATGTAAATCATGCAATAGGTTATTCATATGTGTCATATAAGTACAACAAAAATAGGAGTCGCATATCATGAAATGAGGTAAGTAAAATATTCAAGTAATAACAAAAGTAAAGGTACTGTAAAGAAGTGATGTGAACTACTATTTACCAAGTCAATTGAAACCAGAAAATAAACAAGAAACATAGTCCTAGATGTTATGCAAACGCGGTTTCAATTCTCTCTTAAATCCGACAACTAGTTTGGGAGATATATGCGCTTTCGCATTGCTGTGCAGAACAGATCAGAATCTGTTCAGCCCCGACACTTGTTTTCGAAAACACAATTTGCGATACATCCCATCAGTTTTCAGGTCTTGAAAATTATTAAAAACTTGTAGGTCTTTCGGTCTATTTATCCAAACAACTAAGTTTCGCGCGATTTGGATTTCTGAAGCTCTAGTTATGGTCAGGTTAACATCAGGGTTTAAAACAGAATTTAAAATTTCTGGACAGCAACTATGGGGTGTCTTATAGGGCATATTGGGTCATTCAATACGTTTTTGAGTCACCAAATATATAAGAAAGTTATAGGTATGCCAATTATGTAAGTCGATGTCGTGCACCCCGTAAGTCCGCAGGGAGGCGGAATACATAAAAAACGATTTTTTCTTTATCACAAAAGAGTTTGCTTCGCAACATCGACTATAAAAATTACGGATCTTTATTAAACCATAACTAGCTACGACTAACTACGAAGAGATTCTAACTACTCGGTGAGAGTTTATACCTCGTTGATCTAGTCCTTCGGGTCTTCATATTTTCTTCTTAGCTCCTTGGTTCAAGCTTGAACCTTTTTCTCCTCTTCTTAGCTCCTAAAAAGCTTGAATGGAACTCGATCATCGGTCTCCTCTTTATTGAAGATGATCCATCCGAGAGTCTATTGTTTAATCTTCAACCTCAAGTGTGAGGTAACCAAGATGTCTAGTTTGCTAGACTAGACAACTTAGAAGATGTAGAGAAAGATGAATGTAGTAGTTTATCTCAAGAGCCCTAGGATTCACAACACATGTGAGGGTTAGGGCTTGAGGAAGAAAGAGGAGAGGGAAAATGGAGAGAGAATGAACAAACACAAATGGGCTCTAGTCTTGTGTTGTATCAAGTGAGGAATGGCTTAGTCATCCACAATAATCAAGCATACAATATTTTCAATAGAAAATAATGACCCATGCTTGAATAGTAAAGTCAAAGGAAATAAACAAATCAACTAGGCATGCTTCACCCATACCACAAATATCTCCAATTTCCGCCTCATTAATCTATTTCCATAAATAGATCTCCTTCTAGAAGCATGTCTTGTGAAATTACAAGAATGCCCTCACCGTATATACATACCCGTATTCATATTCCAAAAAATATGAATACAATGAGATAATAATAATCCAAAAATATAATACTAGGATCCGGCTTAAACCAAAGCCCACTAGTATTATCCGTTCGGACAACATCCATGTAGCCAGTACACGTATATGATCGGAACCCTGCCGTAAAACCATACAGTATCTACATTGTTTCTCCTGAACTAGGGAAACCCTCTGTATGGAACTCTAAACACTCGACAGTACGCTGGTAATGGGTTTAACCACAAGTCCGTCAGCGGCACTAGCTGTACGTAATGGCTACCCAGGTATCTGTCGAAAAAGAAGGCCAATGGGCGAACTCATCGGAGCCCTACTGAGCCCGTCCGTAAAAAACTCCGTACAGTCCAGTCTGTTCGTCTGAGAGTATCACATGCCAGGTCTAGGGGTGGAAAACATCAGACCCCTAACCAGACAAGTCATGCCAGTGTGGCTCAAGACCATCCGAGAATTTACTGGTCCAACTACCAGTAACTCTCAATCCGCCTTGGCCAGAGACTTATGGTGTTGACCAACCAATCACAGCGCGACATCGACTCCCTATACCAGGAGAGACGAATCTCTAACAGTCGCTCACTGCCTCCATGTGGCTCAGGACTATACTCAACTAAAACCTGTTTGCACGACTCAGTAGATGCAGGGTTGCCTAGCACGGCAGCAAGGTTTCGGGAGGCATCGTCCATGCCATATTCAAAATTTTGCCGTTCTAGCTAACCCTAACTTTGAATCGTTAACTAGAAATCGACGGAATAACATATGTAAACACTTTACATCCTAAGTGAGCAAGGAATACAACCTTTGTAGACCGGTCCTTCACTTCAATAGCTCCATGTAGTAGTCCCCTTCGCTGCGATATTGAACTCCAGACTCTAGAAAGGCTCCATTGAAGAAACGAACATGCTTGCTTCGAAGATTTCGAGGCCGAAGATGATCCACGTCGAGGAGATACTAACCCAAGCTATCTCTTCACTAATCATGGAATTAGTGAAGCAAACACACTATACTAAATAGTAAGTAGTAGAGGATGATGAAGTAGGAAGTGGGCTCACTTTAGATTTGATTTTCTCACACTTTTTCCCATACCTCCATTGAAGCTAGAAAGCTTTGAGGAAGAAGAAGAAGAAGAAGAAGAATGAACTCATCATATGAATTATGTGTGAGGTTAGAAATGCAACCAAGGGTTAAGCATGCCATTCTTAACCCTTGTAGAGAGTTAACCATGAGCTAGGGTTAAAGATTAGGTCAAATAATATCTTAAGCTAGACAAAAGGAGTGGACAAAGTCAAAGATGCTTACAAGCTTCTACAAGCTTTCAACAAATATCAACCATGACCAATTCCACAATTTTTCAATTACTTAATGATAAAATTATAAACCCTAATCTTAACCCTAGCATGGTTTAACCCTCATTAACCCTAGTTGCATTTGTAACCTAGCATGATACATTTAACATATATCACATATACATCAATGTATCTAAAGTGAGAAAAGAAATCTTAAGTTAGCTAATATTAGTTAATGTAATTTAATATATCAAATATATAATTATACATTAAATTATTAAATCAACACTTGATTTAATAATCTGGCTATATCACATATAACCGACTAATATCATAATGTAACATATTATTGAATCAACACTTGATCCGAGAACCCGGCTATATCACATATAACCTATCATATCACACATCACGAGACTAGAATACGGTATCACATACTCATATCAATCTCGGTCCCGCACATATCACATATGTGCTCCTACTCCTTTTCGATTGAGCCAGGAAACCCATGTGTAGGACTCTAAAGACTCGTCAATACGCCGGCAGTAGGTGATGATCATATCAAACACCCACAAGCCGCAAGCGGTCTGCTAAATGTAACGGCCACCCGGGTATTGAGCGATCAGAAGATCAACAAGAAAGCATGCTCACACTCCTGCGAATCCAATCAGTAACACTACCGTACAGTCCGGTCTCTTCGTCTGATATGTCGCATATCTCGTCTAGGGGCGGTAAGACCCTGGTAACTTGATAAATCGTGTCGATATGAGGCTCATAACAGGTCGAGAAACTACTGATAACACTTACCAGTATATCTCTGAAGCAGCCTTGGCTAAGGACTTCCTGTTATAGCCAATCGAGCATAGCGTAACATCAACTCCTAATACTGGGAGAGAAGAAACCCCTCCTATCGCTCATTGCCTCCATGTAACTCGGGACTGTACCCAAAAGCCACCGTTTTACACGTTCACTTGAACGTGGTAAGTTGGAAATCAACACACAGTGGGAATCACACAAGACACTATGACGATCTCGGGTCTACAGACTAACCTGTACCAGTGTCACTAGAGAACTGCCATCTGACATTAAGTATAATACCATCTGGGAGTTCTCGGCGAGTCCGTCCAGTGTACCCAGTCTCCACTGAGCACCCGTATACTGTCTCTGATGTCAAACACCAATGGATATGGGATCATCCATCGCCCATCTACATAGGTCGAGAAGCTATACGCTAGTCTACTCTGGTATATCGATGCCCTGTCTTGATACACCCTTGACTAGGAACATTTGAAGGATGTACTTAGCGACTACACTGTCCCCACTAGTATGATCTACATCATAATCCTGGTAGTCAAGTACTCATCCTAAGGGCTTTATCAACATGTAATATAGAGACAATCAGCGTACATGTTAAGATAAAGAGCAACCAGATAGCATACTATCATGTCGAGCAAGAAAGTCATCCCTATATATGTCCAAGCATCCACTACAATATACATCGTATGTACAGTAATGGCCTCTAGGGTATATATATAACTAACAATCTCCCACTTGCACTAGGGCCATCTGTTTTAGTATCTTATACCCAACAATCAGCGGTGGTTGAAGTATCTCATACTCAACCATCCCATAAAAGTATCTCCTGAGAATAGGCCTTTGTGAGTGGATCCGCCCTGTTCTCCTCTGTGTCTACTCTCCTGACCTCGATCTCTCTGGAGATCAACCATCTCCATGATCAGTAATACTGCCTAAGAATATGTCTGGATCATAGATGGGACGGGGGTTCTTAGGCCTGTGCCATAACTCCACTGTCACAGAATGGTAGGAACGAAGTTCATCTCATAAACTATATACATCCAGACTACCTCTTTGGTAGCATCCTTGGTAGCAATGTATCCAGCCTTTATCGTCTAGTATGCCACGGTATCTAGCTTGGAACTCTTCCAACATACCGTCCCTCCACTGAGGGTAAAGACAATGCCTGTGACTGACATTCAGTCGTCCTTACCACCCTAGAATCTATCCAGGGATTCTCCCCAGGATCGATTGATACCATCTCACTACACCTAGTGAGAATCCTAACATCCATTTAGATCTATCTTATAGATCTAAAACCCAGGATTTAGGAGGTATCACCTTGATCCTATATGGAGAATCATTGTGATAAGAGGAGATTGACCGAGTATAGCATAGGAAACTCCTTTCCTATCAAGAGTACGTCATCCACGTACAATACGAGGATCACCCCTATACTCCCTACTACCTTTTTGTATATACAAGGTTCATCTACCATTTTGATGAAGTCAAACGATTTGATTACCACATCAAAACAGATGTTCCAACTCCATGATGCCTACTTTAACCCATAAAGCAACTTGCACACGTTTTCGCTGCTCCCACTGTCTATGAATCCCTCTGGCTGTATACTTATAGACGCTCTCTTCTAAATCACTATTTAGAAAAGCAGTCATGACACCCAACCGCCAGATATCGTAGTCATGATATATAGCAATGGCAAGTAGGATCTGGATGGACTTAAGCATAGGCACTAGAAAAGGTTTCATCATTATCCACACCTGGTCGATGACGAGAACCTTTTACAACAAGCCTTAGCTTTTGAAAGTCTCAACTTTTTCATGTATACCAAGTAATCTTCTCAAGATATACTTGCTTCTGATGGGGATTTAACCCTTCAGATAAAGCAACCAAAGTCCATACTTTATTGGTGTATATGGATTCCATCTCAGATCGCTTAGCACCTAGCCATTCTTACAGAGTCCCCACTTTTGATGGCATGCTCAAAACTAGTTGGGTCATCATCTCATGATGCAATCCTCGCTCCAACTGTCATAGAGAAACCGAAGTATCTCTCAGGTAGATGAGGAACCCTACCAGATCGGCGGAGAGGCCGAAGTTCGTTGGGAACTATTGAATCCTCCGGTTCTACCAAATCATCAGCTGCAGTTTGTATAGCTGGAACTCTTTCCAGTTCTACCTCATGACCACTAATTTCTTCACAAGAAATTCCTTTTCCAAAAGGCGGCATGTTGAGAAACAAAACACATTTTGCTCTTCAGTGTAGTAGAAGATATTCCATT
Source organism: Agapanthus africanus (assembly GCA_030015575.1). Classification (NCBI taxonomy): domain Eukaryota; kingdom Viridiplantae; phylum Streptophyta; class Magnoliopsida; order Asparagales; family Amaryllidaceae; genus Agapanthus; species Agapanthus africanus. The sequence goes on along the minus strand of JASDDO010000018.1, from coordinate 40,127,958 downwards.
GCGAATGCTTGGGATATCCAACAAACTTCCACAGAACTGGCCTTGCCTCGAGCTTGTCCGGATTTTTCTTTTAGACATAGGCCGGACAACCCCAAATCTTAACTTCCTTAAGAGATGGGCTATTCCCATACCATATCACATATAGAGTGGTAGGCATCTGATTTGATTGGAACCTTATTCAATAGGTATGCAGCTTCACAAGTGCATAACCCCGAAAAAAAATAGGCAACTCAGTAGTACTCATCATAAAGCACACCATATCACATAGGGTGTGATTGCTCCGCCCCGATATACCAACGTGCTGTGGTGTATACGGAGGAGTAAGGCTAAGAGAGAATCTCATTCTCCTTTAGAACATTCCAGGAATTCCGTGCTCAAGTATTCTCCTTCTCGATCACATCAAAGGACATAATACTTATGCCCATTTTGGTTCTCTACTTCTAACTTATATTCTTTGAATATCTCAAAAGCTTTAGACTTGTGTTTCAACAGGAACATATGTGCGAATCTTGAGAGATCGTCAGTGAATGTAATGAAATACAAAGAACCAGTCCTAGCATGTATAGATAAGGGACCTACATACATCAGCATGTATCAATCCCAAGAGTTCACTAACTCTTTCTCTGTTTCCAATAAATAGAGTTATGGTCATCTTATCTTTGTGATATGACTGGCAAGTTTCACAAGATGTAAAGTTAAACTGATTTAAATATGCGTCTTTATGTAATTTAACTAGTCGGGTCACATTGACATGACCTAGTCTACAATGCCTCAAGAAGGATTCGTTCATTTCTGAACTCTTCCTCTTGTGTGTGTTCTTTACGTTAAGAACTGTAGTTTGATTTAGAACGTATATGCTTTTAGATAACATGCCTGAACTGATCGACTCTTTATATAGGAAATGTTCAAAACATTATCCAACAATACAAAATTATATCCTTCTTTATTAAATAAAGAGTCCGATATGATGTTGTATACCAAGTTCAGTATCTAATAACATTCGTTCAGAATCAATGTATTTGGTAATACACGGTGATAACTGCCAACATACTTGGCTGCAACACTTGCACCGTTTCCAACTCTTAAAACTTATCACCCATTCTCAGTTCTCTACCTATCTGTAGCCCATGTAACTGATTACATATGCGGGATCCTGATCCGGTATCACATACCCAGAACGTAAAGGATACTGAGAAACAGTTCTCTATAATGAATACACCCGAAGATGATGCATCAGCATGCATTTTCTTCGTTTGGGCGGCACGGGAATCCTGGTAATCCCCTATTTCTTGCTCGGTCTTATAACAATTATAAGTTGGAGTGGGACCAACGTTCCCTAGCTCAGTATAACAAGCGGGTTCGGTCAATACATCCGTATTATTATCTTGATTAAGGCGTGACATGGTCGCTACCTGGAGAGAGAGAGAAGAAAATACTCAGCGTATGCTCTTGCAAGATTAGATTGATTATTAAGTTATCTAATCAGGATGGCTCCCACTGTTTTAGTCAAATCTTCCTTAAAACCCTAAAAAGAAAGACTAGATGGGATTAATTACACGCTACAAGTTCGTCAATCTTTCAGCCAAGCCAGTGTCGGTACTTTGAGGGAGGTTCCCTGTGCTTTCGCACGAACCTAATTAAAATAAACCTCGTTTTTCCAGGGGCGTAACCCCGTTGACACCTTTCTAAACAACTACTTGATCAGCTAATTATAATGAGTAAAACTCTCTCAGGAGTAACTCTTACTCGCAGTGGGTATCGGGATCCAACTATCTCATAGGAGGTATGCAATCTCATTGCAAATTTCAACACTTGAAATTCCTAATAATGGTTTTTACCCCTAGCGTACTATGACCTTGAAGCAGCCCAAACAACCCATAGTCCGCTAGTCAAGTTCAACCCATACATTTCTTGATTAAATTAAACCCACCCACACGAGCCTTGACGCAGGCCAAACAACGCCGTACGAATACCCTAATCCAATCACATCGTATGCTAGCAGATAAGCACTAGTTAGCTACCGTACACTACGTCTTGACGCAGGCCAAACTACCGCAGCACGAATACTAAGTAGTACTTATTTGAAATGACGGAGGGCTACACAGGTTTTTTTAAGAAAACCTTTTGCGTAATGAACTTGATATCGTCGTAGAATCGAGTGATTTTGAAAAAGAATGTTTTTGAGGTTTTTACTAGTTTTGCTAAAGAGGTCACTCCCGGTGAAGGGATCTCGGCTCTTTCCTTATCGAATAAGGTGATGGATATTCCACAAATACCACTATGCAAAGCAAAAACCATAAAAGCAATCAAAAGATAAACCGAGTTTGTAGCATCTGCTAGTTTAGCTAAAGAGGTCACTCCCGGTGAAGGGATCTCGGCTCTTTCATTATCGAATAGGGTGCTGGATATTCTATAAGGAATACCGCTATGCAAAGCAAGAACTAGAGCTACCAGTTTTCGAGACAAGTTTCTACAACATCATTAGGTTTCTTTTATTTCATTAATCTCATTAATGAAGTCCCATTTATTATTCTTCCTAAGTATCAGATATGAAACGAAAGCAGCAATATTAATTATATCTCATATATGTAATATAGGCATTCGTCTCACAATATAATCAATGATCACATCACAGAATATCGCAGCAGAATAAAAACATATGAAATATTGGATATACTAGGATTTCTGTGTTTTAGATTAAGCCAGTATAAAATACGGATTCCACGGTCGTGATGAATAACCAATCCCACACCCCTAGACCCCTACGAGAGCGGCAAGCAACCCTACCAATTCTATAGTTAGGAGACCCGGTCTCGACTCCTCGAGATGGTCTCCCACTGGACCCTAGAACCCGGTTACCTATGCTCCCCGCCTTGGGTCTATCCTAATACGGAAAAGTAAATAATATACAATGGTGATATCATCCTCAACCCGGAAGTGCCCCAATAAAAGAATATTACATACAATGAATTTTACATGAATGAAAATGAAAAACTCTCATCTCACATAAATCCCCCGGCTATTCAAAATACGACGATCCAATATAACATATCCCAGCAACACATGGCATCACATGTCATCAACGTAAGTAAATATGTGTATCCCAGCTGTCATTGACATATAGTACCGAAACCGGCGATACACCACATATTACACTTACAGTCGCAGAAAAGAAAGTGAAAAACTACAACAGTTGGAATTCGCAACCACCTTAAACATCATAAACCCAAAATATCTCATACTTTGGATTTCATGCCTAACCAAATGAATTCCTTAGACATCGCATGTCTAACAATTATAAACCCCGCATTTTAGTCTCGATCTCGAAAACACTTTTCAATATCTAGTCGGGGAATTCAACAAGATTCCCGACATCCTAATCGAATGCTCGTCGGAAACTTTAGTAGAAGGCCGCACCCCCCGATGTCGTCGATGAAGTGCACTAAGGCAGAACACCGCTGCCGCGAGCACCCGAACGGATGCTTTTGGCAATGGGGTTCTCCTACAGTCACTTGATCGGGGCTATGGGGCGTGGCTATCTAATAAGGTTACCTAGAGAGTATCCGCGTACGCTACGTGATTGCGACGGACTTTTGATCACATCAAAATCCCGTGGCAACCGATCAAATGAGACTAAATTGCTAGATTTATAACATTCAAATTAGTTATCTTATAACTACTTGTGGATTCCAAATATTGTATCTCATCACATAATATCTGGACAACGTTAAACTTTTCGATCGATTCATCAAAATCTCACAATTTCCCAACAGCTCAACACTTGACCATAGTTTTAATAATACCCAGAATATGCCACAGTACTTATGCACCAGCCGTAGAAGGGCAAACCCAAGCCTCACTCATGTCGCCATGGAACTACGACAAACCCTGGGGTTTGACCGTGGTTCTGCGATCCAAAAAAGTCGAGTTAGGGTTTCATTCTTCTAGAGGGTTCATAGAATCACTTGCATGTTTTTCTGAATACGTTAAACTTGGAAAAATGGGTTTTTGACATTAGATCAAACCTTTTAACTTCGTCTAGACAACATGTGAATAACCCGAAACAATGTTAAAACTACGAATAAGAAACACTCCGAATTGCTTATAGTGCAAGATTACATCAAATGCAAAATTAGCAAAAACAAACAACACCTGAAACACCAAAACCCAGTCTCTGGAACACACCCAAAAATTCAACCCAATCCCGCTCAAAATGACCGAGGTCGCCGGAATCCCTGGGTATGTCGCCGGCCATTTTCTGAGGAGGGGGGTGAAATTCCATGTGTGTTCATGTTGCATCTCATACAACATTCTGCACTTGTTTAAAAAAAATTTTTGAAAGCCTTTTAAAATCGACAAAAACTTGAGTTTTCATGTTTCAAGTTTCGGAGTATTTCGGTTTCGTAATTTTAACAATATCCGTATAAATTTCTAGCATGGCTCTGATACCACTGCAGGGTTGCCTAGCACGGCAGCAAGGTTTCGGGAGGCATCGTCCATGCCATATTCAAAATTTTGCCGTTCTAGCTAACCCTAATTTTTAATCGTTAACTAGAAATCGACGGAATAACATATGTAAACACTTTACATCCTAAGTGAGCAAGGAATACAACCTTTGTAGACCGGTCCTTCACTTCAATAGCTCTGTGTAGTAGTTCCCTTCACTGCGATCATGAACTCCGGACTCTAGAAAGGCTCCATTGAAGAAACGAACATGCTTTCTTCGAAGACTTCGAGTCCAAAAATGATCTACGTCGAAGAGACACTAACCCAAGCTATCTCTTCACTAATCACGGAATTAGTGAAGCAAACACCCTATACTAAATGGCAAGTAGTAGAGGATGATGGAGTAGGAAGTGGGCTCACTTTAGATATGATTTTCTCACACTTTTTCTCATACCTCCATTGAAGCTAGAAAGCTTTGAGGAAGAAGAAGAAGAAGAAGAAGAATGAACTCATCATATGAATTGTGTGTGAGCTTAGAAATGCAACCAAGGGTTAAGCATGTCATGCTTAACCCTTGTAGAGAGTTAACCATGAGCTAGAGTTAAAGGTTAGATCAAATAATATCTTAAGCTAGACAAAAGGAGTGGACAAAGTCAAAGATGCTTACAAGCTTTTACAAGCTTTCAACAAATATCAACCATGACTAATTCCACAATTTTTTAATTACTTAATGATAAAATTATAAACCCTAATCTTAACCCTAGCATGGTTTAACCCTCATTAACCCTAGATGCATTTGTAACCTAGCATGATACATTTAACATATATCACATATACATCAATGTATCCAAAGTGAGAAAAGAAATCTTAAGTTAACTAATATTAGTTAATGTAATGTAATATATCAAATATATAATTATACATTAAATTATTAAATCAACACTTGATTTAATAATCCAGCTATATCACATATAACCGACTAATATCATAATGTAACATCTTATCGAATCAACACTTGATCCGATAACCTGGCTATATCACATATAACCTATCATGTCACACATCGCGAGAATAGAATATGGTATCACATACTAGTATCAATCTAGGTCTCGCACATATCACATATGTGCTCCTACTCTGTTTCACTTGAGCCAGGAAACCCCTGTGTAGGACTCTAAAAACTCGTCAATACGCCGGCGGTAGGTGATGATCATATCAAACACCCACAAGCTGCAAGCGCTGTGCTAAACGTAACGGCCAGCCGGGTATTTAGCGATCAGAAGATCAACAAGCAAGCCTACTCACACTCCTGCGAATCCAATCAGTAACACTACCGTACAGTCCGGTCTCTTTGTCTGATATGTCGCATATCTCGTCTAGGGGTGCTAAACGTCAGACCCCAGTAACTCGATAAGTCGTGTCGATATGAGGCTCATAACAGGTCGATAAACTACTGATAACACTTACCAGTATATCTCTGAAGCAGCCTTAGCCAAGGACTTCCTGTTATAGCCAATCGAGCACAGCGCAATATCAACTCCCAATACCGGGAGAGACGAAACCCCTCCTATCGCTCATTGCCTCCATGTGACTCGGGACTGTACCCAAAAGCCACTGTTTTGCACGTTCTCTTAAACGTGGTAAGATGGAAATCAAAGCACAGTGGTAATCACACAAGACACTATGACGATCTAGGGTCTACAGACTAACCTGTACCAGTGTCACCAGAGAACTGCCATCTGACGTTAGGTATAATATCATCTGGGAGTTCTCGGCGAGTCCGTCCAGTATACCCAGTCTCCACTGAGCACTGTTCATACCATAATATTGCATTATTATATTCCCCATTCTTATGTATTTTACAAATAAACAGGTGCTTTTGACCCATGTCTGCTACATAAGTACAGGTTACAGGTTCTTAGAGCTAAAACCGTGAAAAAGACAAAAGACGATACAAAAGTGAGACTTTGACCAACAAACAGAAGGATCTTGATCAAGCCTACAAAAAGATTAGTTCACAAAGTACAAGGCAATGCAAGGTCCAAGATCGCGAAGCCACGGTTAAAGTCCACCACAATTATCCACTGGAAAATCTGGAAGAGAACCAGAAACTATTTTAAAGAAACAACCAAAGAAGTTAGAAGACCAAAAGGCCCAGAAACAGAGCACAAAATTTCAGCCTTCAAGACAACCATTGGGCCGCGGAACCGCAGCCCAACCCGTGCTGCGGCCGCGGTTCCGCGGCCATATAGAGCCCAAAGCTGAATAATTTTTTACCATAATTCAAGTCTTCTCTGACTAGTCAACCTAGGGGTATTTTGGTAAATGCAGACGTGCGACAATTGTAAACCTAGGGTTTCTATGTCCTATAAATAGAAGCCCAATTCCTTGTATTAGGTTATGCCTCCCTTCATCAATAAAATTCAGAATTCTTTTTGGAGAGCATCAATTTAGGAGTAAAGTTTTCAATTCTTGCCCTAGGTAATTTCTATTCCTTACACTAGTTAAATTTAATTCCTTGCCCTAGTTAGATAGTTAGATCTTTTATTCTCTGCCCTAGATAAATGTTTTTCAATTCCCTAATGAGCGAGTAGTCTCCTCGCTTGTTAGGGTTAGATTTGGGGAAGGTTTGAGAGATGAAGATCTCTCATCCCTTTCTTGCCCGTCATATATTTTCATAGGACTTCATGCATACATGCACATACCGCTGCCTACGGCACCTTATCCCGTGAGGTAGCGGTGATACCGTAGTATAAAGGCCCTGTTGCGCGTGTTTTCCATGGAGATTAGGGTAAGGATTGATAAAGGAAGGACAAGAAGCTAGAGAAAGAAACATCTTCCCAATGGTTATAATCCCATTTATTAATAATTACCATAACTCCTAATAGATCTTAATATGGGTATAGAAAGAGGTGAGATTTATTGACTTTCCAAACTTAACCTAAACCTAACCCTAGCAAGATTTAGATCTAGATTAATTTAGTTTTTAGATTTAATTGATCCATTCACACCGTTTGGAATTAACTCGTAAGAGCAACTAGGAAATTCACAACATCCCTATGGACCGACCCGTACTCACCGGCTAGCAACCAAGCGACGCCGTTCTTGATTGCGGTTATTAGATATTTTTGAGACAAATCAAATGGCGCCGTTGCCGGGGATCGAACCCGGGTCACCCGCGTGACAGGCGGGAATACTCACTACCATACTACAAAGGTGTAGCATGACAGCGATGACACTGTCAAAGTTAAGTTTGGGGGTATGCTCGGTAAGCCTTCTTTCTTCACATTCATATATACATATTTTTGCATTTGCATACTTATTTTAAAAACCCATAAAGAATTGAAAATTTTTGAAAAATTATAAAAATTAATGTATTCAATTTTGGCCATAATTGACTTGAGTTTGATAAAAAGGTTAACTAGCTAGGAACAACTAGATCTAGACTTAGTAAATTAAAAACCCTAAAAATAACCTTTCTTTTAGTTTAACGGTAGAAAGTATATGTCTTTGTAATTTATTTAGATATAGGAAAATTTTGAGTTCACTTCTTGGGCTAAGTCAAAACAAAGGAAAAGTATTGATATTTTTATTAGAGTATAAGTTTGAAATATAATTCCTAAGCTTAAGTCTAGATTCTGAAAATGTATATCCTACAACTTGCACAATCACGCACCTTGAAACTTGGAATAGTAGAAGAGACCTTGAAATGCTCTTGTCTAAAGTCCTTAGTACGATGAAAAATAAAAAAAAATATACAAGCGTGAATAAAGAAAAAAATGAACACTGGTTTTTGTGATTACTTAAGGCTGCGAAAAAAAATAGAAAAATATTTAGCGGGGGTGCTTCATCACCTAGTGCCTTAGAACAATTGGTTTGGGAGTCACTGCTAAAAAGCCTTGGGTGTTGCAAGACTAGGAATTACGTTTTAATATGCAAACACATCTTGTAATCGGTTGTTGGTACCTCAAGAAGTATTAACGGTCGCATGAAGGATGTGTAAGCAAAATTCAATTAAAAATTCACCAATTAATAAGTACTTTGGATAACGGATAAGAATATGATTGCTTGATTTGAATTTCCAAGTGTAGGGGTGATATATACACACACGTAGGGGTATGTGATTGGAGTTTAGATGAGAGATAGGAGTGAAGAATAGAACTTGTATCTTTAATAGAGTTGATAAAAATTCCTAAGTGGAGATGGAACCCTAGAAGGAAAACTTAAGAAATGCCGAAAGCTAAGTAGGTCTGCAGGATATGTATAATCTTAAGTTAAATGATGAGGAAGTGTGAAGAATATGGGTGGATAATTTATGAGTCAACGATAATAGAATTCCTTGTTAGAAAACCTAATTGGAGAATAAAAGTCAATGGGCCGAATTGATAGGATTTTGTGGATAGTATCCGCTGAAAACCCTCAGGAGACAACACTCCTCCTACTAGGGACACCTAGAGGTTTAACGGCTTGTTGCACGAGCTCAGTGCAATCGCGTTTCCCTGCGAAAGTGCGGTTAGGTTTTTGTTGAGAACAAAACTAGATTTGCTCAAGGACGAGCAAAATATAAGTTTGGGGGTATTTATTCATACCATAATATTGCATTATTATATTCCCCATTCTTATGTATTTTACAAATAAACAGGTGCTTTTGACCCATGTCTGCTACATAAGTACAGGTTACAGGTTCTTAGAGCTAAAACAGTGAAAAAGACAAAAGACGATACAAAAGTGAGACTTTGACCAACAAACAGAAGGATCTTGATCAAGCCTACAAAAAGATTAGTTCACAAAGTGCAAGGCAATACAAGGTCCAAGATCGCGAAGCCACGGTTAAAGTCCACCACAATTATTCACAGGAAAATCTGAAAAAGAACCAGAAGCTATTTTAAAGAAACAACCAAAGAAGTTAGAAGCCCAAAAGGCCCAGAAACAGAGCACAAAATTTCAGCCTTCAAGACAACCATTGGGCCGCGGAACCGTGGCCCAACCCGTGCTGTGGCCGCGGTTCCAAGGCCATATAGAGCCCAAAGCTGAATAATTTTTTACCATAATTCAAGTCTTCTCTGACTAGTCAACCTAGGGGTATTTTGGTAAATGCTGACGTGCAGCAATTGTACACCTAGGGTTTCTATGTCTTATAAATAGAAGCACAATTCCTTGTATTAGGTTATGCCTCCCTTCATCAATAAAATTCAGAATTCTTTTTGGAGAGCATCAATTTAGGAGTAAAGTTTTCAATTCTTGCCTTAGGTAATTTCTATTCCTTGCACTAGTTAAATTTAATTCCTTGCCCTAGTTAGATAGTTAGATCTTTTATTCTCTGCCCTAGATAAATGTTTTTCAATTCCCTAATGAGCGAGTAGTCTCCTCGCTTGTCAGGGTTAGATTTGGGGAAGGTTTGAGAGATGAAGATCTCTCATCCCTTTCTTGCCCGTCATATATTTTCATAGGACTTCATGCATACATGCACATACCGCTCCCTACGGCACCCTATCCCGCGAGGTAGCGGTGATACCGTAGTATAAAGGCCCTGTTGCGCGTGTTTTCCATGGAGGTTAGGATAAGGATTGATAAAGGAAGGACAAGAAGCTAGAGGAAGAAACATCTTCCCAATGGTTCTAATCCCTTTTATTAATAATTACCATAACTCCTAAATGATCTTAATATGGGTATAGAAAGAGGTGAGATTTATTGACTTTCCAAACTTAACCTAAACCTAACCCTAGCAAGATTTAGATCTAGATTAATTTAGTTTTTAGATTTAATTGATCCATTCACACCGTTTGGAATTAACTCGTAAGAGCAACTAGGAAATTCACAACATCCCTGTGGACCGACCCGTACTCACCGGCTATCTACCAAGCGACGCCGTTCTTGATTGCGGTTATTAGATATTTTTGAGACAAATCAAGCACCCGTATACAGTCTCTGATGTCAAACACCAATGGATATGGGATCATCCATCGCCCATCTACATGGGTCGAGAAGCTATATGCTAGTCTACTCTGGTATATCGATGCCCTGTATCGATACACCCTCGACTAGGAACATTTGAAGGATGTACTTAGCGAATACATTGTCCCCACTAGTATGATCTGCCTCATAATCCTGGTAGTTAAGTACTCATCCTAAGGGCTTTATCAACATGTAATATAGAGACAATCAGCGTACATGTTAAGATAAAGAGCAACCAGATAGCATACTATCATGTTGAGCAAGAAAGTCATCGCTATATATGTCCAAGCATCCACTACAATATACATCGTATATACAGTAATGGCCTCTAGGGCATACATATAACTAACAGTAGAACCATGGTAGGGTAGTAATCAAAGCACAGTGGGAACTCACACGAGACAAATGACGACCTCAGGTCGACTAACTATCTGCACTCATGTCACCAAAGAACTGCTATCTGACGCTAGGTATAATACCATCTAGCTAGTCCTCGGTGAGTCCATCTGGTGTACTCACTCCCAGTGAGCACCTGTATACAATCTTAGGTGCACCTCACCAATGGCTGTGAGACTAATCCATCGCCCCTCGTCAGGGTTAAGATATGTATACACTAGTGTACTCTGGAGTATCGATGCCCAGTCTCGATACTCCTACGACTAGGGACACTTTAAGGATGTTCCTATCGACTACCCAGCTCCCACAAGTATGATTTCCATCACAATGCTGGTAGTCAGGCAAAAATCCTACGGGCTTTATCAACATGTATATAAGATATGAAATACTAAGTAAAACACATCACATGTTAAGATAAAGACAAACCAAATAGCGTACTATCATATTAAGCAAGATTGTCCTGTACATACATATCCCTAGTATCCTATACAGTGAAGGCCTCTATGGCATACATATCCAACAATCTCCCACTTCCACTAAAGCCTGTAATTGGCACAATAAGTACCCACTGTCTGCACTAGAGCCAGTTGCTGGCGTACCGCATGCCCAACATCTCGAATAGTCTCTCGAACTGGACTTGAGGGATGGCCTTGGTGAATGGATCTGCCGTGTTGTCTTTTGTGTCCACTCTCCGCACCTCGATCTCTTGGCGATCCACGATCTCCCTGATCAGGTGATACTGCCTTAAGATATGTCTGGATTTCTGATGGGACCATGGTTCCTTTACCAAAGCCATGGCTCTATTGTTATCGCAATACAAAGGTATTGGATTAGCAATGGATGGAACCACCTGAAGTTCAGAAAAGAACATTCTCATCCAGACTACCTCTTTTGCAGCATCACTAGCAGCGATATACTCAGCCTCCATCATCGAGTACTACGGTATCCACTCTTCCAACAGACCGCCCCTCCGTTGAGGGTAAACACATAACCCGAGACGGATTTATAGTCATCCTTGTCACTCTGGAAGCCAGAGTCGGTAAAAGCCTCGATCTGGAGGTCCCCATTACCATACACCAGGAACATTTTCTTAGTCCTTCTCAGCTACTTAAGAATGTTCTTTACTGCTATCCAATGTTTTTCACCTGGGTTAGACTGATACCTGCTTACCACGCTAAGTGCGTAAGCTACATCTGGTCTGGTACATAACATCGTATACATTATCGACCCTACCGCCGAAGCGTAGGGTACTATGCTCATGCGGCTCATCAGTCTTGGGAGACATCTCTTTGGAGAGGGTGATTCCGTGACAAGCGGACAAATTGTCGTGCTTAGAATCTTCCATACTAAACCTTTTTAGTACGGTGTCAATGTACCTCGACTGTGAAAGTCCTAACATTCTTTTAGATATGTCATGATAGATCTTAATCCCCAGAATGTACGAGGCATCACCCAGGTCTTTCATAGAGAACTTCTGTGACAATAACAGCTTGGCCGATTGCAGCATAGGAATATCATTTCCTATCAGGAGAATGTCATCAACGTATAAAATGAGGAATACCACAGTTCTCCCTACAATTTTCTTATAAATACAAGGTTCATCTACATTTTTGATAAAGTCAAATTTCCTGACCGTCTCATCAAAGAAGATATTCCAACTCCGCGATGCATGTTTTAATCCATAAATGGATTTAAGCAACTTGCACACCTTTCTGCTGCTCCCACTGTCTATGAAACCCTCTGGTTGATCCATGAAAACACACTCTTCTAAACTTCCATTTAGAAAGGCGGTTTTAACATCCATCTGCTAGATGTCATAGTCATGGAAGGCAGTAATGGCAAGTACGATCCGAATGGATTTAAGCATAACCACTGGTGAAAATGTTTCGTCATAGTCCAATCCTGGTCTTTGACAAAAACCTCTAACAACAAGTCTAACTTTGTAGGTTTCTACCTGACCATCTACACCAATCTTCTTTTTGAAGATCTATTTGCATCCTATGGGTTTTACCCCAGTAGGAGAAAAATCCAAAGTCTAATCTTGGTTTGTGTACATGGATTCCATCTGGGATCGCATAGTATCTAGCCACTTCACTGAGTCTTTACTCGTGATGGCTTGCTGAAAACTAGTCGGCTCATCATCATCGAGGATGCAATCCTCTCGATCCCCATCTACAAGAAAACCGTAGTATCTTTCGGTGAATGAGACTGCCTACTAGATCTGAGGAGTGGCGTGGGTACATCATGTTCCATTGAAATCTCAGGTTCTACTAAGTTTTCAATAATAGTTTATGGTTATGGAATTTCTTCCAGCTCTATCGCGCTCCCACTTATCTCTTTTTCGAGAAATTAAGTTTCCATGAAGCGGGCATGATGAGAAATAAAGACCTTTAGTTTCTCAGCGTGATAGAAATAATACCCCCTAAAATTCCTGAGGTATCCCACAAACTTACACAGTACTGAACGTGGCTCGTGTTTATCCGGATGAACCATTTTAATAAAAGCAGGACAGCCCCATATCTTCAGATACCTAAGATAGGGTTTCTTCCCACTCCACATTTCATATGGAGTGGTAGGCACAGACTTAGTTGGAACCTTGATCAATAGGTATGCAGCAGCTTCCAGTGCATAACCCCAGAAGGAGGGCGGCAACTCAGCATTACTCATCATGGAACATATCATATCTAGTAAGGTGCAATCCCGTCTTTCTGATACACTGTTGTGTTGTGGCGTGTATGGAGGAGTAAGCTGAGAGAGAATTCCATTCTCTTTTAGATATTCCAGGAACTCGGCACATAAGTATTCACCGCCCCGATCGGATCGGAGCATCTTGATACTTTTGCCGGTTAGCTTTTCTGTTTCATTCTTATACTCTTGGAATTTCTCAAAGGCCTCAGATTTATGTTTCATTAAAAATACATGTTCATACCTTGAGAAATCATCTGTGAAAGTAATGAAGTAGGAATAGGCACTTCTTGCATGTATAGACATTGGCCCACACACGTCACTGTGTATAAGTCCCAAGAGCTCAGTGGCTCTTTCTCCATGTCCAGTGAATAGAGTTTTTGTCATCTTTCCTCTGATACATGATTGACAAGTTGCATATGATTGATACTTAAACGGATCTAAGTATTCTTCTTTATGTAACTTAATCAGTCGTATTTCATTGATATGACTGAGTCTACAATGGCATAAGAAAGCTTGTTTTGATTCCGAAGCCTTTCTTTTTAGTGTGTTTTGGACGTTGAAAACTTAATGTTGTGTAACGCCTTAAATTTCGATTAGTGTTAGTTTAGACGTTAATGCGGGTTTACTGTAAAAAGTTTACCAATTCGGGTTCCTCACATTTAATAACATTTAATTAATAATTTATTATTATTTGATATGGACATGTACGCACGTGTGCACGTCAATGTGAGGGTTTGTTTGTGTAATCTTGTTCTTAGCAACCATGATACTTAACCTAATCTAATCCTTGCTTTAATCCTTTGCCTTAACCCTAATCCAATCCTTAACCATTTCCTTGATATTTTTGAATGAGAAGAGAAGATATTTGTTTTGGAAGTGAGGAGGTAGAAAGTGAGTGTGAAAGCATTAATGGTGTTTTAATGCAAGGTGCACTCACCCTTTAACCTCACCTCTCTCTCTCTTTATCATTCACTCTCTCTCTTTTTCTCTATCTCTTTTCATTTCCCTCATTCCTCTCTCATTTAAACTGAACATTTAATTTCCCTACACCAAACTTCATCAAATCCTTCACAAATCTCACAAAAATCACATCTTCGAACTTGATTTGCCTCTAGGATGCCTTGTAGCTTGCAAAGCTTGGATCTTTGAGTTCTTTTAGTTCGGTAATGATCTCTTTCTGTTGTTTATGTTATTTTAGTGTTGTGTAGTCTTGTAGTTTAGTTTAGAATGTTTAAAGTTAAGTTTATGTGCAAATACCATATTTTTAGTGTCGTCTGTGATATCTGTGATCTGCTGTGACTCGGAGAGTTTACTAGAAAACCAAACAATGTAGTTGTGTTATACCTGAGACCATAGGACATCACCTGGAGCACGAACCCATGGAGCTCGGACTCGGCCGGCGACTAGAGGGAGAATTCCGGCGACGTCGGTTTTGGGTTGGAGTTGGGGTTTGGGTTTTTGTGGGTAGGTATCTGCAGTGGTTTAGGTGTATTTGATCTTATTTGTTTGTTGAGTTTTCTCTGTATACAAAATATAGGATCACCTAAGTAGTTTCTTGTGTTTCGTTTAAGCACGATACGTTATACGACACGGATCGTGCACTTTGTATGATTTTGCTCTTGGGTTGGTTTCGTCGTGTCGCTACGCACGTTAGCCACAATACGAACACTTGAGAGTATGTTTTGTTGTGTTGCGTCGGTTAAATATAGTTTGTACGTGTTTTGGGTTTATTGCTAATATATACTTGTTTTATTGTTTTAATATTATAGGTTCGCAGGCGGGGACTTCGGACGCTACTACGAAGGGAAAACAGGTGGTAGGCTTCACTTAGCCAGGAGCGTTGGTGAGTAGATTTAACATCTACAGGGGAATCGCCCGCATGACGTTATGCGTCTGGGCTAGAGATGTTAATATTGTCGCATATTCTATTTCATTTATAGAGTTGCGCATACGCCCTACTGCTTAGTTAATTGTTGTGCTTGGACTAGTATCCTTAGGACACTGCACTATTATTGACAGCTCATATTGCACGAGCACTGATTGTATGCCATACACACCGTCAATAATTGCCATAACACGCACAACCCACATATAGATATGATATTGTTTGGTTAGGGACATTGAGACATTGATTCATATTTCTTTACGCATATGACATATAGCATACCTGTATACCCACATGCTTACACATATGCCTTGACATGGCTACATATATACCTTGCATACATACTTCATTTATACCTGGAGGGTATATTACATCATTACTGATAGGTAGATATTTATATCTTGCTATACCTTTATGTTTACACATATATCTGGCTTTAGCTACATGTTTACCTTTATTGGATGTTATATAGACTTGAAGAAATTAGGAACCGCATGATATTTATATTAACTTATTACAGTTAAATAGCGCTTTTCCTTTATATGCTCGCATTTCAGTTTTATGTTGCGTATATTATATTCATGGATTTTCGCATTGATATATGGATTTTTCATGATATTTTCTGGATTTGGGGACCGTGGTAGTTTCATGAAATTATGCATTATTTGAAAAACCCGGTTTCCCATGATATGATATTTCAGCACCAACCATGAGTTTTATCAGTTCTGAAATATATACCCCACGCGAGAAAAGGAGGGGTCCGTGTGCGGGTACATGGTAGGGGCTAGAGGTACCCCAGGGCAAGAATCTCAGTGAGGAGATGAGTTAGTGGGGGAACCATACCTACCTATGATATTACCAATGACTCGGCGGTTATCGTGGGGATACCGACGGGAGTCATGAACGTATGGATATGTCGAAAGACGAGGGTCGAAGCTGGGCACTCGGGTTTTCGGAATAGCGTATGCTACATACCTATCAGGGGCCAGTCGTGGTGACAGCACCTGATAGATCACTATTTTGTGTCGATGCTTGACACTTGGTTTTCATGATATTTTACTCTTAAGTATATATAACAGTGGAATGGGACGCTGTTATATATGCATATATATATATATATGTATGTATGTATGTATGTATGTATATATATATATATATATATATATATATATATATATTAGTGGAATGGGACGCTAATATATATGTATACATATCAATTCATATGCATTATCATAATTATTCATACTAATATACTTACTTAGGATATTAGAGATTTACTTTATATTGGATTTGGGATAAAGAAGATTCATTTGAGATTGGATACAGGATATATATATGAGATTGCTGATTTTGTACATTCATGATATATGAGATTTATTCGATATTGTACATTCAGGATTTGCGAGACTTATATGATATGAGGCCAATTTGGGGGCTGATTTGAGGAATTGGGATTTAGATTGTCTTGATGGATTTTGGTCCTACCACGATGTCAGGATAACGTGAAAATGACATGTTTCATCCTATACTCTACATTTATTATTTATGCACTGCTTCATGTATTAGTTGTACCTGTTAGAGTACCTTTCATGATTGTTGCATATATATATATATATATATATATATATATATATATATATATTGTCATATTATTATTGCTTCATGTATTATTGATACCTGCTAGTATACCTTTCATGACTATTGCACACATATGACTTTTATTGCTATTAGTTGCATATATTAGATTCGTGTTGTACGTGCATACTTGCGATTACCTGCATATGTTATTTACTATTCACGAGTTGGCAACTCACCCCCGTTGTGCCACAGTTTGTTTTGCAGGTTGTTCCCCAGAGTAGTCGAGGCAGGCTATTCATCTATCTAATCATCTTTTGCTGTGGATACCGCATCGGCTCACAGTGTGCAGTTTTGCTTAGATGGGTTTTGTGGTTATTCATTGTTGTATTGTATATTCGTTGTATCCTTATACTCTCCATCTACTACTTTCAGGTTGACTTAGAGACTTGATGTGAGGACGATATTGCATATTTTTTTATGACTTGGTTGTCTTTTATACAGTTCCCTTTTTATCGTCTTTATTTCTTCGCTACGGCGTCGTATATCTGTTGTTGCAATTGTTTTCCGCCTTTGGGCGTGTATTTGCTTCCGTCTGGAGATGCTTTACTTATATTTATGTTGTACCCATTTTTGGGGCTGGTTTACTTATATTTATGTTGTACCCATTTTTGGGGCTGGTTTTTACAAAGGAGGTGCTGCCAAAATTTTAAAGGAAATAAAATTAGACTTTTAAAGAATTTGGGTTGAGATTTCAAAGGTTTTAATTATACTGCTATTTCTTACTACTTTTGATGGTTTAGATTGCTGGGTTTTCAGCTTACTTAAATTGCGTTACGCCTGTAGACGTTGCGTAGTTTAAGGGCCGTCACGTGCCAATTTCGGGTCGTGACATGTTGATTGAGAATGTATATTCCATTACTAAGTGTACCCGACCCAACCATTTCATGATTTAGGGGAATGTTGATAACATTGCTTATAAGTGAAAAATTATATCCTTCATTTGATAATAAAGATATTGATATAATATTACACATCATACTGGGTACACAAAAGCAGTTACGCAATAACAAAATATGTCCACTCACCAATCCTGGATGATATTCGCCTGCTGCAACAGCGTTCACACTGGCTCAGTTGCCAACCCTAAGGGTCATATCACATTTCCTCAAAACTCTACGGCTTCTCAAGGCCGGCAAAGAATTACAGATGTGAGATCCTGATCCGGTATCCAATATTCAGGAAGTAGAGTTTATAGAGAAGCAGTTTTCAATCATGAACACATCTGAAGCCGAAACCACAACTTGCTTCGTGTCCTGATTCTTGGCCTTTAGGGCCCTGCAGTCCTTCTTCCAATGTCTCTTTTTCCGACACTAGAAGCACTCTTCCTTTGTAGCTACCCCCATCTTTTCCTTTCCCTTTCCCTGCACCTTCTGCACACCTCCCCTCGGTTTGGTGGGGGTCTTATTCTTCTTCCCTTTGGCCTTAGCCTTGGATCTAGCAGAAAAAGATTCTCCAACAAAACGAACGGGTATTTCCTTGGATTTCATCAAGGTGCTCTCTGCCATCCTCAACATGTTGAGGAGCTCAAGAAGTAAAAATTCCATACTTTGCATATTGAAATTCAATATGAACTGGGCATAGGTGAAGGGAAGGGACTGTAGAATCAAGTCGATGTATAACTCGTTCTCCAACGTAGTTTCGAGGTCCACGAGCTCTTCAATGAGAGAAATCATCTTTAGAACGTTGTCCCCAACAGATGATCCGATAGCTAACCTTGCTTCTCATATCTTGCAATATGAGATTGCTCTCCATATAAGTCTTTGGTATGTAGGAAGATGGAAGCAAGGTCCATCTTCTCGTGCTGCCTCTGATATTCATTATCCATGGAGGTCAGCACGAGGCACTTGGCTTTCGCGCAATCAAGATCCCAAGTCTTACAGACCTCAATGTCCGCGACTAAGGATTCTGGACCGGGATAGGGGGAGCTAGGATTCTGGACCGGAAACAGGGGGAGCTTTCGCCGTGAGGACGTATGCGACCTTATCATTTGTAAGGATCATATGGACATTCCTCAACCAGTCTTTAAAGTTTGGCCCAGTGAGTTTATTTTTATCTAGTATTAGCTTAAGTCCCTGTTTCCCCCAATAAAAGTGCAAAGCTCTGTTCCAAAATTTTTAAAGAGGCGGCGCCTCACATGCCTTTTACGAGGGCGCCAGCGCCAGAATTAAAAACTCTTATATGGCGCCGCACGTGCTCCTCATACGGGCACCAACATGCAAAGCATATAAAGGGATTAAAACCCTAATTAGCGCCCGTGTGTACAACACATGAGCGCCGGTGCCCAGGTAGAATTAAATTCTACTCTCTGTTAAATAGAGCCATTGGATCAAAGATCCAACGGAGATGATAAATCATCAAGACTCAGAATTAAAATTCTGTTGAGAAAAAATATTCCTCGAATCTTTCTAAAACAAGAAAGATACCTTCGGTTGGATCATAGAATAAAATTCTATGCCTTCTATAAAACAGAGGACCGTTGGATTAAAAATCCAACGGTGATTAAAAAATCATCTTTTTGCAGAATAAATTATGTGCAAGGGAAAATATTTCCCCAGTCTTGTTCTGTAAAACAGAAACCCTTGGATCTAAGATCCAATGGTTGGTAAAAATCCCTAAATCAATTAGGATCTCTTGATAACAGATTCTTCAAAAACTAATTAACAAACACACCTCTACTATATAAAGGACCTAAGACTTCAAGTCTGAAGGAGGAAGCCCGCCCCCCATAAGCTTCTAAGAAAAGAAGAAGAGAGCTTCAAAAAGAAACAGAGAAGAAGACCTCCCTCCTCAAAAAACACTAGGAAAAGGAAAAACACAAAGATCGTTCTTTGTCTCTCTAAGGGTTTAACCCTTCATTAAAGAACTTAGTTCTTCCTCTGGTTGAGATCTGCAGAAACAGATCTCCCCATAAGTTGAGAATTTAATTCTCATCGGGGAGATTTTGTTATGCAGATTCAAAACCTAGGGGAAAGAACTGAGTCCAAAGAATTTAATTCTTACAAAACATATGGGAATTTAATTCCTCTGAATACTAGATTTAACCCT
Organism: Agapanthus africanus; assembly: GCA_030015575.1. Lineage (NCBI taxonomy): Eukaryota > Viridiplantae > Streptophyta > Magnoliopsida > Asparagales > Amaryllidaceae > Agapanthus > Agapanthus africanus. Next base: position 40,107,905 of record JASDDO010000018.1, on the reverse strand, counting down.
ATAAAAAGAATTTAATTCTTGCAAAGAATAAGAGGAGAACTTGATTCCTCATCCCTCAGATAATGATAATAATCTGAGACCTTCCAAACCCAAATCCTAATGACTAGAAATGGCATTAATAAGATATCAAAATCTCCAAGAACACAGAAGAACAGCCTGGTGATTCGTTTTTGTTTAACACTATAACGAGACCTCACGTGTTTTCCACGTGAGTGTTTCTAATGAACAAAAAGAAACAGCTGAGACTGCCTCACGTGTTTCCCACGCGAGTGCTTAAAAGAGGAATAAGGATCACTTCCTAAGGCAGTCACGTGTTTTGCATGCGACCCCCAATCAAGTGCTTAGCACTTCTGTAAAAGGAAGAGGCAATAAAACCAAAGGGCATTGCCCATATTTGGGGCGCCTCACGTGTTCACGCGTGAGTGCCAAGAGAACCTAGTGCTTAGCACTTATATAAAAGAGGGGGAATAAGACCCAAAGAGCAGCGCCTACATTTTGAGTGCCTCACGTGAGCGCCTCCGGAGTTCAGTGTTCAACACTGGTCCAGCGCATCACGGGGGATACACATGAGTGCTGCATATACCAGTGCTTAGCACTGTTGGGTGACCATGGAGACTCAGACCTAGCCCAAATTGGCTTAGTTTTCCCAAGGACAAAACCTCTTCGATTTCCAATCAACCGAGCCCCCTTGTGCTCATGATTCCCCAAATTGATCTTAGTCCCAAACAAGACTAATGATCTTTTCAACTGATGATATCCAAAATGATATTCATCCCATATCTCCTAAGATAATATTAGTCTCAAAAATGACTAATGATTCTTAGCTCCACAGCGGGCCCTCTTTTCCCTCAAATATGGGATTTGGTTTAAGGGTGCATCTCTCCACACCTCTGATATGTGTCATTGTAATTTTTCAACGTCTTCAGAGAGGTGGCGGGTCCAGACAACCAACAACTCTTGGTGCACTTCTAAACTGATGTGCACACCTCAAATCAGACCGCATCCCAAACTAGGTGCATCCCAAATCATCGTTGTTAATCCCGTCACGTAACAAATACACGTGTGCGCAAGATGGACAACGGACCGAGACGTCCTTAAACTAAAATCGCGCCTCCAAAATGGTGATCAATGGACCAAGACATCCTTAAACTAAAAGCTCCCCTCCAAAATAGTGATCAACGGACCGAGACATCCTTAAACTAAAACCTCACCTCTAAAGTGGTGATCAACGGACCGAGATGTTCTTAAACTAAAATCTCACCTCCAAAATGGTGATCAACGGACCGAGACGTCCTTAAACTAAAATCTCACCTCCAAAATAGTGATCAACAAACCGAGACGTCCTTAAACTAAAACCCCATCTCCAAAATGGTGATCAACGGACCGAAACGTCCTTAAACTAAAACCTCACCTCAACGGACCGAGACGTCCTTAAACTAAAACCTCACCCCCAAAATGGTGATCAACGGACCGAGACGTCCTTAAACTAAAACCTCACATCCAAAATAGTGATCAACGAATCGAAACGACCTTAAACTAAAACCTCACCTCCAAAATAGTGATCAACGGACCGAGACGTCCTTAAACTAAAATCTCGCCTCCAAAATGGTGATCAACGGACCGAGATGTCCTTAAACTAAAACAACAGAGCCCAAATGCTTTTTTATTGGATCGGAAGCATAAAATGATCCTAAGACCTTGTTAGGTAGATCTTAGTCTCAAATTGGACTAACGTATCGTTAACAAAAAACCAATCGAGCTCCAAATGCTCATATGTTTAAGTTGATCTTAATCTAAAACCAGATTAACGATCCTTAAATCCACCAAAGCCCAAATCTAAAATATACGGATTTGGACTAATCCGTGCCCTACGGATAACGACATAAATTAGTCTCTGTATACAATCCACGGGCAATCAAAACCAAAACAAACAAAAACACACACGACACGAAGTGAACTTCCGGAGCAGGAGAAAGTGGTTATCGCGATGCGATAACGTAATTAACTGCAGGGGCTTGCGCCTGTAGGGAAGAGCGTCCCCACAATCAAAAACCCCTCGCAAAATGAGAGGAAATCTGACAAAGTCACGCTACAACAGCCGCATCCGTCCAAACCTCCAATACACAGTGCCATAAATTAACATGGAATTTTCGAAGAAGTGGATGGATAAATCCAAATAGCATCTGCCCCTAAAATTCAGGCCAGACGTCCTAACGTCCCGGTCACGTCATTCGGCGTTGAACAGATTCTGGCACACCCGGTGGGACCTTTTCCTCTTTCCACTCCACACTTTGTGTATCGTGTCTCGTGAACAAAATCGCGGTTTGATATGGTTGCCCATAGACTCGAGGTACTAAGACTTGGTGTCTTGTTCCTGTACTAGAAGAAGAAGAAAAAAAATCAATGGCTTCCAGCTGCACAAACTGCAACAGCAACTCTGGCTCCGCCCTAACTGGAGGAGTGACATACGGGCCCAATGCGGCCTCCATCTTTTCAATGCCGGAGGAGCAGGTGACTCAAGCCACCACTGGATTTTTCTTCCGGACCATGCTCCCACCATTAAGCTTCAGCGCCCCAATGCCACTGTAGGGTGTTTTTCGTCACCCCATTGAGATGGGAATATGTGCACGCTTGTCAAGCGTACTACAGATTCCCCCTACCTAGGGTAGGCTGAGATTTATTGATTGTGGGGATCCGAATCTCCGGCAGCCGCGAACTAAGCTGCCGTTAATTACCCCTTGCCTTTGGAGCGAGGGAACCTCCGATTGACGGGTTAAACTGGTCATGCGAACTCAATGTGCAGTGTGCGTGTGTTTTGTTTTGGAGAGGGCTTGGATATATCGGGAGCCAAGCAGAGTTTTTACGGAGGTCCCGCTGGATATATGCGAACTACAAATTTTTTTCTAACGGGGGAGGTATTTTTAGTGTGGAGTATATATGTGTGTATATGTATATATACATATACATATATATATATATATAAAGGGAAAGGGCATCCAAAGGATGCGTGGGAAAAAGCGCCAGCTCTTTGGACACTGGCACTTTGAGCGCTAGCGCCCCACGTGCTAAGTACGTGGGTGCTCGGGCGCTAGAGCTTTGGGCGCTAGCGCTGTGAGTGCATGAGCGCTAGCGCTTTGAGCGCTAGCGCTTTGAGCCCTAACGCCTCACGTGTCAGCATGTGGGCACTCGGGTGCTAGCGCTTTGGGCGCTAGCGCTCTGAGCGCAAGAGCGCTAGTGCCCCACGTGTCAGCACGTGGGCGCTCGGACGCTAGCACTTTTGGCGCTAGCGCTTTGAGCGCTAGCGCCCCGCGTGTCAGCACGTGGGCGCTCGAGCGCTAGCACTTTGAGCGCATGGGTGTTAGCGATTTGAGTGCTAGCGCCCCATGTGTCAGCATGTGGGCGTTCAGGCGGCAAAAGGGACTTGGTCCCTGCAATGGGAGTTGTAGTCCCAGAAAGGAGCACTTATTAAATTTTTTTGTGTGTGTGTGTGTGTATGAGGAGTCAAACTCCTAGGATATTTTGAAGCTGATGAAGGGGCTTCTCCCCTTGAGTCCTAGATCTTCCCTAAAGTGGGGTTTCTGGAGATGGGTCTCCTTCTTCTTGTCGTTTAGTCGGATCTTGGAGAAAAGGGTTAAGACTTAAAAATCTCCCCTTTTTGAGATCTAATGGCAAATCCAAGTTCTCTTTTGTGGGTTTTGTGGTGGAAAACTATTTAGTTTTGGAAAAGGAAGAGTAAAACTCTTGATTTAATTCAAAAGAAAGAAGAAGGTTTTAGAACCTTGGGGAAGAAGAAAGAGGCACGGGCCCTAATTTTTGGGGAATGAAAAGTATATCTTTTTTATTCATCATTATGTTGCCTTATATAGGCTTACATATTTGCATATAGCCCCTTGGGATTTACAAAATGGCATTTTGCCCATCCCATGGCCCATGTGCCATTTCTTTTTGCACATAAGCCATGGGCTTTACAAAAATTTGGCGTTATGCCCATTTTGCATACATTCATGCACACAAACAATTACATCAAAATTATTTGTTACATGATTTTTATTTCAGCACGGGAGAGGCCGGCCGTTTCATGTTAGGGCTCAACCCGGACATGAGCCCACTTGATCTGGGCTTAGGCCCACTTGGCTTGGGGTTGACCATGACTTTGACTTGGTCAACCGGGGTGAAATTTTTGACTTCAACAAAGTGCCCCCCATCAATAAATGCACACCACATATGTGAGTCGTGTGTATGAAATTGATGGATCTTCTTTCACATGGAGGCGGCTTGCCATGGTTCCCAATTTTTGGGATGCACTACCCTTTTTACGACATGGACGGTCGACGCTTGACGCATCTCCGAGACGGAGTGTCCATGATAGACTTTTCCCTGACCCGGAGTGATCTGGTTCCTACTTTGTAGGAAGCCTGCACTGCCCTTTTTGCAACATGGACGGTCGACGCTTGACGCATCTCTGAGACGGAGTGTCCGTGGTAGACGTTTCCCTGGTCCGGAGTGATATGGTTCCCGCTTTGTAGGAAGCCTGCACTGCCCTTTTTACGACATGGACGGTCAACGCTTGACGCATCTCCGAGACGGAGTGTCCGTGGTAGGCTTTTCCATGGCCCGGAGTGATTTGGTTTCCGATTTGTGGGAAGGCTTCACTGCCCTTTTTGCGACACTGACGGTCGACGCTCTGATCCGGAGCGATTTGGTTCCCGATTTGTGGGAAGCCTGCACTGCCCTTTTTGCGACATGGACAGTCAACGCTCTGATCCGGAGCGATTTGGTTCCCGATTTGTGGGAAGCCTGCACTGCCCTTTTTGCGACATGGACGGTCGACGCTCTGATCCAGAGCGATTTGGTTCCCAATTTGTGGGAAGCCTGCACTGCCCTTTTTATGACATGGACGGGCGACGCTCTGATCCGGAGCGATTTGGTTCCCGATTTGTGGGAAGCCTGCACTGCCCTTTTTGCAACATGAACGGTCGACGCTCTGATCCGGAGTGATTTGGTTCCCGATTTGTCAGAAGCCTGCACTGCCCTTTTTGCGACATGGACGGTCAACACTTGACGCGTCTCCGAGACGGAGTGTCCGTGGCAGACGTTTCCCTGGCCCGGAGTGATCTGGTTCCTGCTTTGTAGGAAGCCCGTACTGCCCTTTTTGCGACATGGACGGTCGACGCTTGACGCGTCTCCGAGACGAAGTGTCCGTGGTAGACTTTTCCCTTGTCCGGAGTGATCTGGTTCCTGCTTTGTAGGAAGCTTGCACTGCCCTTTTTGCGACATGGACGGTCGACGCTCTGATCCAGAGCGATTTGGTTCCCGATTTGTGGGAAGCCTGCACTGCCCTTTTTGCGACATGGACGGTCGACGCTCTGATCCGGAGCGATTTGGTTCTCGATTTATGGGAAGCCTGCACTGCCCTTTTTGCGACATGGACGGTCGACGCTCTGATCCGGAGCGATTTGGTTCCCGATTTGTGGGAAGCCTGCACTTCCCTTTTTGTGACATGGACGGTCGATGCTTGACGCGTCTCCGAGACGAAGTGTCCGTGGTAGACGTTTCCCTGGCCCGGAGTGATCTGGTTCCCGCTTTGTAGGAAGCCTACACTGCCCTTTTTACGACATGGACGGTCGACGCTTGACGCGTCTCCGAGACGGAGTGTCCGTGGTTGACTTTCCCTGGCCCGGAATGATCTGGTTCCTGCTTTGTAGGAAGCCTGCACTGCCCTTTTTGCGACATGGACGGTCGACGCTCTGATCCGGAGCGATTTGGTTCCCGATTTGTAGGAAGCCTGCACTGCCCTTTTTGCGACATGGATGGTCAACGCTTGACGCGTCTTCGAGACGGAGTGTCCGTGGTAGACATTTCCCTGGCCCGGAGTGATCGGGTTCCCGCTTTGTAGGAAGCCTGCACTGCCCTTTTTACGACATGGACGATCGACGCTCTATTTGACTTGCTTTGCTTCCTGCAGTGTCAGGGGTGAACTTGACTTGCTCCGCTTCTTGCGGTGTCGAGATTGGATTCTGACTTGCTCCGCTTTCTGCGGGGTCGGAGTTGAAGTTGACTTGTTGATTGTGATTTGGGTTGACATCAGCATCACTATACTGGAATATGGTACCAGGAGCGAATCATCATCTGTCTCTGAGAGGATTTGAGGATTTTGGTTTTGGTTTGGCATCTGCATTGCTGCACTGGAATAATGCCAGGAGCAACTCATCATCTACCCCGGGAGGATTTGGGAATTGGTTTTTGTTTGGCAATAGTATCGCTACACTGGAATATGGTACCAGGAGCGAATCATCAATTGCGCTTGCTTATCAGGAAATGATGGCTTAGGAGACAGATTTTAGGTCCCTATCACCTAAGAATTTTGTGAGCCGTAAAGGTCTCACAAAGCATTTTCTCCCTACGGGTCGTAAAGATCCCGCAGGTGTATTTTCTCCTTAGGAGTCGTGGGGACTCCTAAGTGTGTTGCTCCTTTGTGAGTCGTAAGGATCTCATGCGGGAATTTTCTCCTCACAAAGTCGAGAGGACTTTGCGAGTGCATTTCATCTCTTTTTCACGAGTTTGCGCCCTTTCGGGTTTTCAAAAACTCGCCGGCAGTCCTGCTGTTTTTACTCACGGAGCCCTTTCAGGTTTTCATCTGTGCCTATTTTGCTTGTGGACATACCCCTTTATTTTTTTTATCTTCACCGCCGGTGGGACTTTGAATGTGGTCTCACTAGCAGGACTTGGGAGAGATTGGGATCGTTTTACGTCCGTGGATTGTATACGGTTTTGCAGGATGTATGATCCAGACCGTAGGGCCGAAAAAATTTCGGGACTTTTTTGGCGTCTGCATCGCTGCACTGGAATATGGTACCAGGAGCGACTCATCATTCGCCATTGGAGTTGGGATTTAGAATTTGGTTGGCGTCTGTATCGCTGCACTGGAATATGGTACCATAGGTGACTCATCATTCACCACTTAGGGTATGGGGTTTGGAATTTGGTTGGCGTCTGCATCGCTGCACTGGAATATGGTACCAGGAGCGACTCATCATTCGCCGCTTAGGGTATGGGGTTTGGAATTTAGTTGGTGTCTGCATCGCTATACTAGAATATGGTACCAGGAGCGACTCATCATTCGCCACTTAGGTTATGGGGTTTGGAATTTGGCTGGCGTCTGCATCGCTGCACTGGAATATGGTACCAGGAGCGACTCATCATTCGCTACTTAGGGTATGGGGTTTGGAATTTGGTTGGCGTCTGCATCGCTGCACTGGAATATGGTACCAGGAGCGACTCATCATTCGCCATTGGGATTTGGAATTTGGTCGGCGTCTGCATCGCTGCACTAGAATATGGTACCAGGAGCGACTCATCATTCGCCACTTGGGGGTTTTGATTTTGGCCGGCGTCTGCATCGCTGCACTGGAATATGGTACTAGGAGCGACTCATCATTCTCCATTGCCTATTGGGAAGCGATGGCTTAGGAGACAGGTCTAAATCCCTATCACCTAAGGCTTTTCAATTTTATGGGCCGTAAGGGTCCCATAAAAGCATTTTCTCCCTACGGGTCATAAGGATCCCGTAGGTGCATCTTCTCCTTAGGAGTCATGAGGACTCCCAAGTGTGTTTTTCCTTTGTGATTCTTAAGGATCCCATGAATGTTTGTTCTTCTTATGCATCGTGAGGACACATGAGTGGGTCTTCCTAATGGAGCATAATTCCAAGGGCAGAGACCAACCGCGTAACTGGTGATTACGGTGGGGCATGGGTATAACGTGAATTATTTGAGCCCGTGGATTGTATACGGTAGTCAATTTGGGGACTGGCCGTAGGGCTGGGAGAGTTTTGGGAATTTGAATTTTGGTTGGCATCTACATCGCTGCACTGGAATATGGTAGCAGGAGCGACTCATCATTCGCCTTTTTTTGTTTTACCGTGATTGCTCTGTCATTTCAGCTTTTCTTATCGAGAAGATAGCGATTGCCCTATCATTTCGGCTTTTATTTGCGGTTGGCCCATCATTTCGGCTTTATTTTCGTCTTTATTTTACTCGCTGATTTTTATTGCGAGTTGCCCCATCATTTCGGCTTTTATTTTTCTTTTATTTACACATTTTTTGTTTTTTTAAATTTTTTTACATTCCCAGTTTAACGACTTAGAGATCGATTATTCCCAGTTTAATGACGTGGTGGTCGATTCTTTTCAAAGAAAGGCAGATGTCTGAGAGAATCAGTTTCACGAAGAACTTCGGTCTCCGTTTGTATGAAATTGGCGGTCGCAACTGGACTATTTTCTAACACGCCTTTAGAGAGTTCTATCTCTCCTGCCTTGTATTGCTTTTCGACCCAATCTTTGAAGACGAAGTAGTCCTCAATGGCATGACCTATCACTCTGTGATAGGGGCAGTATTTGGGGTCGTCGGTCATATTCGCTTCCTGCGGTCTTTTTGACTCTGGCAGTTGTAGACCATTCCTCAGGGCGTCTTTGAATATCTTGTGGACTTTGTCCCTTTTGAAGGAATAGACCCTATCCAGCTTCTCTTTCAGAGACGATCCCCTTCCGGCGTATGTATCGGAGGGACTGGAGGTTGATCGCGGCCGTTTTTCGCGAAGGTGCTCCGCTCTTAGGTTGAAGGGGGTATCAGTTGGCTGCCTCCGGGTATCAATCCCTGGCTCATGAACCAAAATTTGATTCTGCTGTAATTGCAATCGGGCGACTTGGGTCGCGAGATCTGCCGCAACGTTTGCCAATTCGTCGACCTTGGACTGTACCTTGGCTAACTTCTCATCCCTGTCCTGAAGCTGCCTCTGAAGCCATCGGAATAACGCTTGTTCTGTAGTTCCGGCTATGACAACGGGTCATCTTTATTGCCTGAGCTCAATTCCGCAGGAACCACGGGCTCCTCTGGCTTATCGGCCTGAGCGGGCTCTTCATCACTTAGATCGAGCCGATGCCAGGTAACGTCAGTCATATCATCACCATGGCTGTGAAGAAAAGGAGGATTCATTTCTTTATGTCCGACCATGTAGACAGTGCGAACCACATACCCAGCCATCTCTTTATCTTTGGCGGCTGATTTCGCGGAGCGGTCCGGGCTTTGAAAATTCATAAATTTTAACATGGTCAGAGCCCTGGCCCTTTTGTTGGCTCTGTATATGAGCTGCTTCTGCCTCAGCTTCTCTACCTTGAGTGCTTGGCAGGCTTATGCTCTTCGGGAAGCCGCCATAGGCTGAGTGATGGGGAGGCTTGAGAAGACACCCAATCGAGCAGTTGTCAGAGGCACCGCTGGAGCTTGCCCGAGATGCCTTATTGCTTTGTTGGTGTTGATGGCTTTGCCCCCAGCTGGGACCAAGGAAAGTCGTTCAAACACCAACTTGCGTTTGTGTTGGGGCGCCCTCGCGACCATAACATTCGGCCTTTTCCCCTTTGAGACCGATTTGTCTGTTACCGGAGCTTGAGGAGATGGGACGGCGTTAGCTGATACGAACATAATAGAGCCAAATAGTAGCGGTTCCTCCTTCCATTGTCGCCCGAGACTGGCCGGAAGGACCGTCCTGGAGTCCATCTTCATCGTGTAGGAGACGGGAGCTGAGTTCATCTTTGGAGACATTGTTGGAAAGTGATTGCTTGAAAACCTGCATAAAAGAGCATTATTTTAGTATAAATACAAATATGTATATTGATTGAGTTCGCATGAACGTTTAACCCGAAATATGGGAGGAGAGATTGGTCCTACCGGGCGTGTCAGAATCTACAGGGTGTTTTTCGTCACCCTATTGAGATGGGAATACGCGCGCGCTTGTCAGGCGTACTACAGATTCCCTCTGCCTAGGGTAGGCCGAGGTTTATTGATTGTGGGGATCCGAATCTCCGTCAGCCGCGGACTAAGCTGCCGTTAATTACCTCTTGCCTTTGGAGCGAAGGAACCTCTGATTGACGGGTTAAACTGGTCATGCGAACTCAATGTGCAGTGTGCGTGTGTTTTGTTTTGGAGAGGGCTTGGATATATAGGGAGCCACGCAGAGTTTTTACGAGGGTCCCGCTACCCGGATAGCGGGCTGGGGGTCAAGGGGGCTAGCAACCCCTTGCGAGGTGCGGGGCAGCGCCCCGTTAGAAATTTTTTTCTAACGGGGGAGGTATTTTTAGTATAGAGTATGTGTGTGTGTATATGTGTATATATATATATATATGTGTGTGTGTGTGTGTATGTATATATATGTATAGTATGGAGTATGTGTGCATGTGTGTGTGTGTGTATGTACATATATATACACACACATATATATATAAAGGGAAAGGGCATCCAAAAGATGCGTGGGAAAAAGCGCCAGCGCTTTGGACGCTGGCGCTTTGGGCGCTAGTGCTCTGAGCGCAAGAGCGCTAGCGCTTTGAGCGCTAGTGCCCCACGTTTTGGCGCTAGCGCTCGGGCGCTAGGGCGCTAGTGTTTTAAGCACTAGGGCCCCACGTGTCAGCACGTGGGCGTTCGGACGGCAAAAGGGACTTGGTCCCTGCAATGGAAGTTGTACTCCCAGAAAAGAACACTTTTTTTTTTTTGTGTGTGTGTGTATGAGGAGTTAAACTCCTAGGATATTTTGAAGCTGATGAAGGGGCTTCTCCCCTTTAGTCCTAGATCTTCCCCAAAGTGGGATTTCTGGAGATGGGTCTCCGTCTTCTTCCTTTCGTTTGGCCGGATCTTGGAGGAAAGGGGTGAGACTTAAAAATCTCCCCTTTTTGAGATCTAATGGCAGATCCAAGTTCCCCTTTGTAGGTTTTGTGGTGGAAAACTATTTAGTTTTGGAAAAGGAAGAGTAAAACTCTTGATTTAATTCAAAAGAAAGAAGAAGGTTTTAGAACCTTGGGGAAGGAGAAAGAGGCACATGCCCTAATTTTTGGGGAATGAAAAGTATATCTTTTTTATTCATCATCATGTTGCCTTATATAGGCTTACATATTTGCATATAGCCCCTTGGGCTTTACAAAATGGCATTTTGCTCATCCCATGGCTCATGTGCCATTTCTTTTTGCACATAAGCCATGGGCTTTACTAAAATTTGGCTTTATGCCCATTTTGCATACATTCATGCACATAAACAATTACATCAAAATTATTTGTTACGTGATTTTTATTTCAGCATGGGGGAGGCCGGCCGCTTCATGTTAGGGCTCGACCCGGGCATGAGCCTACTTGATCTGGGCTTGGGCCCACTTGGCTTGGGATTGACCATGACTTTGACTTGGTCAACCGGGGTGCAATTTTCGACTTCGACAGCCACTACAGGAAGCTCCTAAGAAATCGGTCTTCGATCGACTTGCAACCACCACGGCCCCTCTCCACGGGTCGTCTAAGTCTGCCAACTCAGTCTTCAACAGGCTGAGCCGAAACTCAAGTGGGCTCGCAAAGAGGCTCGCGATACTCGAAGGGGCTATCCCAAAACAGATAGTCCTCCCAACTCCTCCGGCAGGTGAAGTCATCAAAAGTGCTTCCCCTACCAGAAAGTCGGCCTTCAAAAGATTGGCCATTCTCTCTCAAAGGACGTCAGTCTTCGACAGACTGGCACAAGCAGCAGCCCCTCACCAAAACAGGGGGCATGACAAAGCTGCTTCCACAACTGAGGTGGTCTCATCTGCAAGGCACGCTCGACATCGCCACTGGCGCCGAGTGAGAAGAGCTGGGGGCAACTCCCCCTCCGGACTCACCCCACCAGCTCAAATGGTGAAACTTGACGCTACTGTTCCAACCAGGAATAGCTTTGAACCGTTTATGAGGGTGCAAAAGAACTCCCCAACCGCGGTGTTGAAGAAATCTCCACTTCCTATTGAAAACATGACGAAGGAAAAACCGGAGCAGTCCCCTCAATGGCTCTCCTCCCAAATCCATAGGGTCTGGCGGAAAGTTCAAGACTATGTGATCAACAAAGACCACTCTCGTCAACCGGAGAAAATGAAGGTTTGACAAGAGGAAAATCATCCTTCCACCATACAGCGCGAGACTTCTTTCACACAGGCGCTTATTACAACGGCTCCTTCAACTTTGACCTCCTACAAAAAGAGAAGGCCGGAGAATCTCCCACTGCCGATGGCAAATTCCAAAGGCAACGGACCCAAACGCCCCAAATCTGCGGGCATGATAGAGCACACGGTCTACATAGCTTCCGGGAAAGAAGAAAGCCGTGCTTCCGTGGTTCATCAGCCGCAAACTCGGTCGTTGACAAAAGCATAGGAGCAGCAACAAAAGCTCTAGGAAATGCTGATCAAAATGTCAGCACTCACCGGGCAGAAAGAAAGCCCGGAATCGGCGTCTGAACAGCACCAGGATAAGGAGACCGATACAGAGTTCCTGCGAAGGGTGCTAGAAAGAAAAGACAACGAGGCCGCGGAACAAGCTGCTAATATAAAGCAGATGGCGCTTTTGTTCCAAGATATGGTTGGAATGATGATCCAGCCGGAACCTCCAGCTAGAGAGCCGCCGATAATCACCGAGGATGACAGAAGGGAAACATCAAACCCTCTTCTGGCTCTATCAGCAGCTAAGGAGGAATCAATCTCGAAGACCGATCTCGATGACTATATAGCTCAACAAATACGAGCACATCAAGATAGTGAAGCGACTGGCCAAACTGTCAAACCGGGCGACCGTATCCGGCATGCTACGATCAAATACAGTACTGTAACATTTCAGAAATATAAAATATTATTTTTTGGAATTTAATATTTAAAAAATATATTTCGCGAAAAACTATTCGATTTGTGAATAGGGGTTTTCGTAAAATGGTATAAGTATATACCAATATTTGGAAATTAATCGGAGATTAAAAGGATTTATTTATTTTAATGATATTTATCGGATTTTGGTCAAATCCGTGTTTTTATATTTTTTTCATGGCTAGTGCACCATGTCATGTGCATGTTGGGTTTGTGAGTTGTGAGATTTAGGAAAAGAAAAAGAAAAGAGAGAAAGAGTTGAGTGTGAATAGAATAAAATTAGATGCCATGGTTAAAAATGAGAAGAAACAAAAGAGATATTTGTTAAGAGAGTGAGTGTAGGAGATAATTGTGAGTGAGAGAGTGAGCATAAGAGATGGAAGGTTAGACTTGGCTGCCCTATTCCTCATTCCGCATTGCTTTCTTCACATTTCTCCATCTCCTTCATTCCCGCACTACCTCCATGCCTCATCTCCAAATACTTTCCAAAACCCTATGTCACCTTCATTAAAAACATGCACAGCAATTTTCTAAACCCTTTGATCCAATCAAGTTTGGATTTTGAAGACTTTGGGCAACTCAAGAATTTTCCTATGTTGCCAAATGAGGTAATCCATACACTTGTAGATTTGTATTTGTGTTTATATATCATAGTTTAGTTAGGTTTTGTTATCTTGGAAATTCCAAGTTGCTATTAAGTGGTAAATAGAGATTTAGTGAATGTTTTCAAGACCTTAGAGATTGCTTTGCTGGACCAAAAATGAGTTTAGAACCCGATACACAAAGTTAGAATTTTCTCGTGTCGGTTTTGTGAAACCTAAAGGCCTACAGGGTATCTGGAGCTATCTGGGGTATTTTTAAGAAAATCAAGCAAGTTCATTGACCTAGATAAACCACTAGAAGACCACCACAGAAATACAAACCCATTTGCTCCTACTTTGACCGGCGAGGCCGGATTTTACATGATGTCGCCGGACCCCCTAATTCCTATGGTGATGTGGTTTTTCCTGTAGCTCACTTGCCGTATAACCTATCCCCTGTACTTTCTTGTTTAGTCCCTATTTACCTGAGCCAAAATCTGGGAAGTATTTAAGAGTGTTTTGGCTATATTTTCCGATATGTGAATTCTTGGTTTTTATAATCGGAATGCGTGGTTTTTATATTTGGATTTAATTCTGTCGTTGGACGTTTGTACGTCAACGACGAGGGTTGTTTGGTTGTTTTTGCATGCGTAGGCTATAGGTTCTAACCTGTAAGCAATCCGTGTGCCGTATCGGTTTTCAGATATTGGTTTTAATAGAATTGCAATTGTGTATTGATTGTAGGTACCTTCGCGTGGACTTCCGAGATGACGAAGTACATCGAGTTCGGCTAAGCGAGGAGAATTGCTGGTGAGTTGATTATATCTATGGGGGAAGTCGGGTGGATGGCGTATAGCACCCCCGCAATCATTGATATGGAAGATTATGTTATGAGTTATAAATATGATAAAGTTGACGCTGATGGACATATTGCTTGAGAATATGAAATGCGAAGTGAATCATGATAAATATGAATTTAAAGAGAACAAGTATGAGTTGATAAAGGTATGATATGAGATCGAGATCGATAAGCACGACACGAGATTGAGATAGAGGTGTTGTGAAATTATTAAGATATGATGTTATACAAATGCGATTTGAGATATACGAGTATATATATATATATATATATAGTATAATGAGTAATATGCCGTACGATACTTTAGATCCATACCCTCATTATTGTATAGCCTCATTATTGTATAGGTCGATTGATTCCCTATTCTATTTGATGATCTCGTACGATAGATTACCGTACGTGATGAGATGTACCGGATAATTGATCTGTGCTAGTGATTTGAGGATGATGATCGATGATTATTGTCATATCGGATGTTATGAGGCGGGATCGCCAATATAAAGATTGCCACCTGAACCATATCTATTTTCAAAACGACGATGTGTATCATTTAAAAGTGACCGTATGATTCCTGTGTAGATAGATACACCCATTTATTGTTCATGTTGTGTAGGATATTACCCCTCGTGATATACATACCACGTGCCGGTATTTAATGCTATATGATATCATTTGCTAATACACCTGTACAATTACCATTGATGCGCATGTTACACATACATAGATTTGCCGGCTCACACACATTCTTCATCGGTAATTGCCATGTCACTTACACAGTAGAATTGTCATGCCATTTATACAGGAAAACTGCCCTATCATGATATAAATCTTAAAAGTAAAAGTACATTCATTGTTCAGTACTATCACTTAACATGCTTACATGATATACTCGATATGCTCATATTACTACTCTATATTATATACATCGTATTTTATTGTTATATGCATTGAGGTGTTGTTTTTATGAGATCTCTGGATTTGAGAACCCCGGTTATATTTTAAAGGGGATTTTGAATTACTTTAAATTGCGATTTCTCTTGATATGATATTTCGAGATGTCCACCATGAGTTTTCTCAGTTCTGAGCAGTGAGTATACCCGATTCGAGAAGCGGGAGGCACCGTCTGCAAGTACATAGTGGACCCGGCGAGGTACCGAGGGAAGAAGCTCGAGATATAGACGATGAGCCTGGCAGGGGAACACTACCTACCGGTGATAGTTTTGGACTCGGCGGATATCTGGAGGATACCGACCGGAGTCGTGAGATGATATGGGCCGATCTAGACTGGCGAAGCCCGAGGTAGTTTGGCGCAGCGAATATCTGGAAGATACAGACTATAGTCGTGATATAGGCTGATCCGGACTGACGGAGCCCGAGATATGAGGATTTACATGTCGATGCTGGACACGAGTTTCATGATGTTTCGAATGTCGGTGTTGAACACTCAGGTTCCATGATTTTGATATGCCGTTGATGGACACGTGGTTGATATCCTCATATATATATATATATATATATATATATATATATATATATATATATATATATATATATATATATACAGGCTTATGTTTTCATGATGTTCGAGTGTCGGTGTAGGACACTCAGGTTCCATGATATTGTTTGTGTCGTTGATGGACACGTGGATGATATCCACATGCATATAGGCATTTGATGTCAGATGTTTATTTATATATGTCATTGCATTGATCGATTGTTGACATATATGCATATGTGGTCACCCTAGAAATCATAGTATTACCTTCAGGATATAGTAACCTAGAAAATCGTTGTTTTATTCGATTTCTACTTGCTGATATTTTCTACTCACGAGTTGGCAATTCACCCCCATTGTACTACAGTTCTTGCAGGTTTGACCGCTTGGGATCAGTTGCGGTGTTGCTAGAACACAGCTTCATCCAGGGTGTTTGCTTGGGTAGGTAGGACACATGTTGGATCGTGCCCACTCTTGTACTATTATATTTTATTGTATCTAGATAAACTCCATCACATCAGATCAGATAAAATCAGAGAACTAGAATTGTATATTGTTAGACCTAATCGGACTTGGGTATTGTGCGAGACTTAGAGCGATGGGTTTATGATCGCTTTTCTTGAGTTTTGATGTCTTACTTCTTTATTTGTTCTTTCTGGGTTGATTCTTCACCGTTGGGCGTCGTATATATGTTATTGCGTGGTTGTGATTCCGACAGTTGACGAAGAGCTAGCTCCCACTTGGGGATGCCTATATATTGTTGTGCATATGTTTTTGGATCAAAATATACAAGGGAAGTGCTGCCCGAAATTTTAAAAGACAAAACATGATTCATTATACCTTTATTTCAAAACTGTACCCCCACTATTTTCCGCAAAAAGGTTTAGATTTTCTGGGCTTCGGCTTACTTGATTTACGTCACGCCTTTTGACGTTACGTAATTTAAGTGTCAGTCACGTGCTAAATTACTGGTCATGACAAGTATCCTCCAGAATACATACTTCCAACATTCCACATATACAAAGGAGCAGGAAATCCTCGCCAGCACATCGCGCGTTTTAAATCCATGTGCGGCAACATCAGAGGAAATAACATATTGCTCCTCCGAATGTTCGTTAGTAGCCTGACAGGCATCACCTTCGAATGGTACGCAGGACTCCCAAATGATTCCGTAAAGACCTTCGACGAGATGAATATGCTCTTCTGTCAGAGGTTCGCTAGTGTGAATAAACACACTACCGTAGCGGCGTTGTTCAACGAAACGGTTGGACCGAATGAGACCTGGGTTCAATATGTTATCCGATAGCGAAATCTCTGGTCAAAATGCGAGCAACGCATCGACGAAGCTGCAGCCATGGGAATGTTCATGGCTATCCTTGACCTAAATTCAAAGGTGTTCCTATTTATGGCCCTCTTCAAGCCGACGACCTTCCAAGAGCTCGTGGATAAAATGACTCGATTGGATCAGATGGGTCAAGACCCTTCATCATCCGATGAAGATGAATGAAAAGCGGAGGCAAGATGGTATTTGTCACCAACGCTCAACAGAAAATGAGCGCCTTTGAAGCAACCTATCGCCAAAATAGCGACGGCGTGGGTACTCGCCCTCCCGAAATATACACAGGGGGCATATTATTCACTGGCAGCAGAAGGAATAACGTGATATCTCATTCCTTGTATATGAAGAAGATGCTCCATTGGTATCAGAAAGCGACATTGATGGGCAGGGGCAGGTAATGTGTAAAATGCTTGGTACTTCCCACGATGATAGATGAAGCAGTCCAAGAAGGTGAAGACAGCCTAAGGCGTGAAGTGTCCATGCATACAAAAGACATGCAACAGCGCCTCGGCAAGCAAACGTCGGAAGGAATGAGTTATGTAGCTCCCCGACCAAATGATAAATAATGGACCGAGATGTCCCTAAACTAACAACGGAACGTAATGTCCTTAAACTAAAACTTCACCTCAAAAATGGTGATAATGGACAAAAATGTCCCTAAACTAACAATGAACCGAGATGTCCCTAAACTAACAATTGTAGGGTTCCTAAGCACGATAGCAAGGTTTCGGGTGGCATCATCCATGCCAAATTAAAATTTTTGCCATGCTTAAACAACCCTAAACAAGATCTTTAATTAGAGAATTATGCGGAATCGAAATGTAAACAACTTTACATCTAAGTGATAAGAGCCTTTGTAGTCCTCTCCTTCACTTCATAAGCTCCAAATTGTGGTCCCTTCGCTACGATCAACAATCTCTCAGACTCTTGAGAGGCTTCACACGAGGTATGATGCATGCTAGCTAGAAGTCTTCAAATTCTACGATGATCTACTTCGAGGAAACACGAATTCAAGCTATGACTTCACTAATATGGAATTAGTGAAGCTAACACACTAAACTATATGGCTAGTATAGAAGAGAATGATGAAGTAGGAATTTTGCACTCTTTAGTTTTCTGTTTCTCACAATCTTTCATCACAAAGAAAAAAGCTATCAAGTTTTTTGAGGAAGAAGAAGATGATGTGATGAATGAATTATTGTTGAGGTTAGAAATGCAACCAAGGGTTAAGAATGTCAAGGCTAATTCATGTAGAGAATAAACCATGAGCTAGGGTTAGGATTAGGTTAATAAATATCTTAGAAATATCAAAAGGGTGGACTTAGTCAACAAGTGTAGGGTTCCTAGGCACTCTTGTGAAGGTTCATAAGGCATCAAACATGTCCGGATAAAAATTTAGACATGCCGAACAACCCAAAGCCGGGATCTTTGCTAGATTATTAGGGTTAAACATGCAAGATGATAACTTTTATCTAAGTGTGAGGGATTACAACCTTTGTAGTCCGCTCCTTCGCTTCACAAGCTCCGAGTAGAAGTCCCTTTGCCGCGATCCACGATCTCCCGGACTCATGAGAGGCTCCATGACTCGAACGATCCATGCTAGCTTGAAGTGTTCCAAATCTCCGATGATCTACGTCGAAGTTGCAAAGACTCAAGCTTTCTCACTCTAAAGAGATGAACACACTAATCTCATGGGCTAGATGAGATGAGGATGAGAGAGTAGTATTTATTCTTTCTTTTTAAATCATTTTCTCATATTTATTCATCACATAAAGAATTTCTAGTGAGCTTTTCAAGAGAGAAGAAGATGATAATGGAAAATGATAATGATCATAATAATCCTTTTGTGATGAATAGAAAACAAAGCTATATGATTGATATATCAACCATGGTCAAGGATGAGTGGCTAATAATGTGTAGAGAAACAACTAGAGTTAGGGTTTGGTTTGGTTAGCAATGTGTCATCAAAAAATATCTTAACCATGACAAAAGAAAATGCTTCTAGAAGGTGCATGAAGCAACTAACCCTAATCAAACCCTAACCTCATTTAATCATCCTTAAACATGTTTAACAATAAATCATATCATGTCACAATAATATATATCACATATATATTATATATTTGCAACAAAAGAAAATAATACAATTAACATATATCGCATATATATCAATGTATCATCCAGTGAGAAAATGAAATAATAAAGCAAGCCAATATTAGATAATGTAATAATATATCATATATATTATTATACATTAAATCATCGAATCAACACTTGATCCGACGATCCGGCTATATCGAATATTACCGACTAATATATCATGTACCGATTCATCGAATCAATACTTGATCCGATGACCCGGTTCATATCTAAATATCGCGAGAATATAATACGGTATCTCATATCGCATTATTCTCGGTCCTGTACATATCAAATATGTGCCTCTACTCCGTTTCGCCTGAGCCAAGAAACCTCTGTGTAGGACTCTAAAGAATCGTCAATACGCCGGTAGCAGGTGATGATCATATCAAACACCCACAAGCTGCAAGCGGTCAGCTAAACGTAACAGCCACCCAGGTATTGAGCGATCAGAAGATCAACAAGATAGCCTGTGCGTTTTCCTGTGAATCCAATCAGTAACACTCCCGTACAGCCCGGTCTGTTCGTCTGATATGTTGCATATCAAGTCTAGGGGTGGTATACGTCAGACCCCAGTAACCGATAAGTCGTGTCGATGTGTGGCTCATAACGGGTCGAGAAACTACTGGTAACACTTACCAGTAAATCTCTATATCAGCCCTGGCCAGGGACTTCCAGTTAGAGCCAATCGAACACAGCACAACATCAACTCCCTATACCGGGAGAGATGAATCCCCTCCTATTGCTCATTGCCTCCATGTGATTCGGTACTGTACCCAAAACCCACCATTTTGCACGTCCTCTTGGACGTGGTAAGGTGGAAATCAAAGCACAGTAGGAATCACACAAGACTCTATGACGATCTCGGGTCTACAGACTACCCTGTACCAGTGTCACCGGAGAACTGCCATCTGACGTGTGGTATATCACCATCTGGGAGTTCTCGGCGAGTCCGTCCAGTGTACTTAGTCTCCACTGAGCATCCGTACACCATCTCTGATGTCAAACACCGATGGATATGGGATCATCCATCGCCCATCATATGGGTCAAGATGCGTATACGCTAGTCTACTCTGGTGTATCGATGCCCTGTCTCGATATACCCTCGACTAGGAACAGTTATAGGATGTACTCATCGACTACCATGGCCCCACTAGTATGATCTCATCATAGTCCCAGTAGTCGAGTACAGATCCTAAGGGCTTTATCAACATGTGAGAGAAAAACAGTAAACCAATACAAGTCAACATGTTAAGATAAAGTGAAACCAAATAGCATACTATCATGACGAGCAAGAAAGTCATCTCTATATATATCCAAGCATCCATTATAATATACATCATATGTACAACAATGGCCTCTAGGGCATATACATAACTAACAATCTCCCACTTGCATTAAGGCCAGCTGCTGTAGTATCTCATACCTAGCATCCCGAATAATCTCTCAAACTGTATCTGGGGAATAGCCTTCGCGAATGGATCCGCAGTGTTATCCTTCGTATCTACTCTCCTGACCTCGATCTCCCGGCGATCAACTATCTCCCTGATCAGGTGATACCGCCTCAGAATATGTCTGGACTTTTGATGGGATCTGGGTTCCTTGGCCAAAGCCACAGCTCCATTGTTATCGCAATACAGAGGTATTGGATGCTCAATGGATGGAACCACACCAAGTTCACTAATGAACTTCTTTATCCAGACAGCCTCCTTGGCAGCATCGTTGGCAGCGATGTATTCAACCACCATCGTCGAGTCTGCAACGGTATCCTGTTTGGAACTCTTCCAACATACCGCCCCTCCATTGAGGGTAAAGACAAAACCCGAATGCGACTTAGAGTCGTCCTTATCATTTTGGAAGCTGGAATCGGTAAAGGACTCCACCTGGAGTTCTCCGTTACCATACACCAAGAACATCTCCTTAGTCCTTCGTAAGTACTTGAGAATGTTCTTCACAGCTGTCCAGTGACTCTCTCCAGGATTTGCTTGATACCTACTCACTACACTTAGTGAGTATGCTACATCAGGTCTGGTACATAGCATCGCATACATGATAGAGCCTACTGCCGAAGCATAGGGTATCCCTTGCATGCGAGCTCTCTCCAAATCAGTCTTGGGAGACATCTCTTTGGAGAGAGTGAGTCCAGAGATCGTGGGTTGGTTCCCACGCTTGGATTCTTCCATACTAAACCTCTTTAGTATGGTGTCAATGTACCTGGATTGGGACAATCCCAGTATCCGTTTAGATCTATCTCTATAGATCATGATTCCCAATATGCAGGAGGCATCACCTAGATCTTTCATTAAGAATCTCTGTGATAAGAAGAGCTTGACTGATTGCAGCATAGGAATATCATTTCCTATCAAGAGTATATCATCCACGTACAATACGAGGAAGACTACCTTACCCTCTGCTACCTTCTTATAGATACAAGGTTCATCTATATTTTTGATGAAGTCAAACTATTTGACTACAACATCAAAATAGATGTTCCAACTCCGTGATGCTTGCTTTAACCCATAAATGGATTTAAGCAGCTTGCACACCTTTCCGCTGCTCCCACTATCTACGAAGCCCTCTGGCTGAGTCATGTACACGCTCTCTTCTAAATCACCGTTTAGAAAGGCGGTCTTAACATCCATTTGCCAGATTTCGTAGTCATGGTATGCAGCAATGGCAAGTAAGATCCGGATGGACTTAAGCATAGCCACTGGAGAAAAGGTTTCGTCATAATCCACACCTGGTCGTTGACGAAATCCCTTTGCTACAAGTCTAGTTTTGAAAGTCTCAACTTTTCCATCTACACCAAATTTCCTTTTAAAAATCCACTTGCTCCCAATGGGTTTTACCCCTTCAGGAGTATTTTCCAAAATCCATACTTTATTGGTGTACATGGATTCCATCTCATATCGCATTGCATCCAGCCATTTCACAGAGTCACTACTCGTGATGGCCTGCTCGAAACTAGTCGGGTCATCATCATCCATGATGCAATCCTCGCTCCCACCATCAATGAGAAAACCGTAGTATCTCTCAGGTGGATGAGAAACCCTACTAGATCGGCGGAGAAGCTGGGGTTCATCGGGTACTACTGAATCCTCTGGTTCCACTAAATCATCTGTTGTAGTTTGTTCTGCTGGAACTTCTTCCAGTTCTACCTCAGAGCCACTAATCTCTTTTGCAAGAAATTCCTTTTCTAAAAAGGTGGCGTGTTGAGCAACAAACAACCTTTGTTCCTCACTGTGGTAGAAAATATACCCTCGCGAATGCTTGGGATATCCAATAAACTTACATAAAACAGATCTTGCCTCGAGCTTGTCCGGGTTTCGTCTTTTGACATAAGCCGGGCAACCCCATATCTTAACAAAATTAAGATATGGTCTCTTCCCTTCCCATATCTCATATGGGGTGGTAGGCACAGATTTGGTAGGAACTTTATTCAGTATGTATGCCGCTGTCTCAAACGCATACCCCCAGAAGGAAATAGGTAACTCAGCTGTACTCATCATAGAGCGCACCATATCTAATAGGGTGCGATTCCTTCGTTCCGATACACCGTTGTGCTGTGGTGTATAAGGAGGAGTAAGCTGAGAGAGAATCCCATTCTCTTTCAGATAATCTAGGAACTCATTGCTTAAGTATTCACCTCCTCGATCAGATCGAAGAATCTTAATACTTTTGCCCGTTTGGTTCTCTACTTCGTGCTTATATTCTCTGAATTTCTCAAAAGCTTCAGACTTGTGTTTCATCAGAAACACATGTCCTTATCTAGAGAGATCGTCAGTGAATGTAATGAAGTAGGAAGAACCGTTCTTGGCATGCGTAGACATGGGACCACATACATCACTATGTATTAGTCCTAAGAGTTCAGTAACTCTTTCTCCGTGTCCACTAAACGGAGCTTTGGTCATTTTTCCTTTGAGACATGAATGGCAAGTATCATAAGATGATAATTCGAACGGATTCAAATAACCATCCTTATGTAACTTAGCCAGTCGTGTTGCATTGATATGACCAAGTCTACAATGCCACAAGTAGGATTCGTTCATATCTGAACTTTTCCTCTTGTGTGTGTTTTGTATATTCAGGACTGTATTTTGATTCAGAATGAATATGCCATTATGTAACGAGCCTGATGCAATCAACTTTTGATCTAGGAATATGTTCATAACATTATTCTTTACTACAAAATTATATCCTTCTTTACTTAATAAAGAAACTGATATAATATTGCACATCATGTTCGGTATATAATAGCACTTATTTAGAATCAGTGTATTACGACTCGGCAATACAAGGTGATATTTGCCAACTGCTTTGGCTACAATACTCGCACCGTTCCCTACTTGAACGGAATGATCACCTTTTCCCAGTTCTCTACCTTTACGTAGCCCATGTAACAATTTACATATATGGGATCCTGATCCGGTATCTAATACCCAGGACGTAGGGTGAACTGAGAAACAGTTCTCAATAACTAACACACCCGAAGAAGATGCATCAACATGCATGTTCTTTTGGGCGGCTTGAGAATCCAGATATTCTCCTGTTTCCTGCTCTGACTTATAACTCTTATAAGAAAGAACGGGTCCAACGTTCCCTTGCTCAGTACAATAATCGGGTTCAGTCAATACATCCATATTATTATCTTGATTATGGCCTGACATGGTCGCTACCTGGAGAGAGAGAGAAGAAAACAGTTTAGCGTATGCTCTTGCAAGATTAGATTGGTTATTATCTTATCTAATCAGGATGTCTCCCACTGTTTTTATCAAATCTTCCTTCAAACCCTAAAAGGTAAGATTAGCCAGGATTAATTACACCCTGCAATTTCGTCAATCTTTCAGCCAGATCAGTGTCGGTACTTTGAGGGAGGTTCCCCGTGCTTTCGCACGGACCTAATTAAAGTAAACCTCGTTTTCCCAGAGGCGTAACCCCGTTAACACTTTTCTAGACACCTACTTGATCGGCTAATTGTCCTGTGTAAAACTCTCCCAGGAGTAACTCTTACTCGCAGTGGGTATCGGGATCCAACTATCTCATAGAAGGTATGCAATCTCATTGCAAATTTCAACACTTGAAATTCCCGATAATATTTTTCCCCTAGTGTCCTATGACCTTGACGGAGGTCGACAAACCATAGGCTACTAGTCAAGTTCAACCCGTCATTTCTTGATTGAATTAAACCCACCCGCACGACCCTTGACGGAGGTCAACAAGGCCGTACGACTATCCTAATCCAATCTGCATCAAATGCATAAGCAGATAAAAAACTAGTCAGCTACCGTACACTACGCCTTGACGGAGGTCAACAAACGTAGCACGAATACTAAATAGGACTTATCTGAAATAACGGAGGGCTACGTCAGGTTTTTCAGAAAACCCTGAGCGTAATGAACTTGATATCGTCGTAGAATTATGTAGTTTTTGAAAAGGAGTGTTTTTTAGGCTTTTCTTAGTTTCGCTAAAGGGGTCACTCCCGGTGAAGGGATCGTCGGCCCTTTCCTCATCGAATAAGGTGCAGGATATATCATATATACCGCTGTGCAAAGCAAAACTCTAAAAGCAATCAAAAGACAAACCGAGTTTTTTAGCATCTGCCAGTTTCGCTAAAGAGGTCACTCCCGGTGAAAGGATCGTCGGCTCTTTCCTCATCGAATAAGGTGCAGGACATATCATATATATCACTGTGCAAAGCAAAACTGTAGCTACCCTTTTTATAAAGTTTTGATTCTACAACATCTTTAGGTTTCTTTTCTTTTATTAATCTTATTAATAAAAATCCCATCAGCTTATGCTTCCTAAGCATCACAGAAGAAACGAAAGCAGTAATATTTATATATCAACATATATATATAGTATAAGCATTCGTCTCAGGCAGTAATATGATCTCATCACAGAACATTGCAGCAGAAGAACATATATGAAATATTGGATATACTAGGATGTCCGTGTTTTCAATACGAGCCAGTATAAAACACGGATTCCACGGTCGTGACGAATAGCCAAACCCACATCCCAAGACCCCTACGAGAGCGGCAAGTAACACTGCCAATTCTAGGGTTAGAAGACCCGGTCTCGACTCCTCGAGATGGCCTCCCACTGGACCCTAGAACCCGGTTACTTGTGCTCCCCTCCTTGGGTCTATCTAATGCGGAAAAGTAAATAATATACACTGGTGACATCAACCTCAACCTGGAAGTGCCCCAAATAAAAGAATATTACATTACAAATGAATTTTACATGAATGAAAATAAAAACCCTCATCTCACATAAAACCCCCGGCTATTCAGAACACGACGATCCAATATAACATATCACAGCAACACATAATATCACATATCATCAACGTAAGTAAATATGCGCATCCCAATTGTCGTTGACATATAGCAACGAAACCGGCGATATCACATATTACACTTACGGTCACAGAAAAGAAAGTGTAAAACTACAACATTTGGAATCCACAATCACTTTAGACATCGTAAATCCGAAATATCACATACTTCGCATTTCATGCCTAACTCTATGAATTCCACATATTGTATCACATTCCAGATAAATAGACAGTATTAAACTTTCCGAACAGATAATCAAATACCCAAGATTTCCCAAAGTGCTCAACTCTTGAGCGGAGTTCAAATAATCCCAGAATATGTCAAAGTACCAGTGATCCAGCCGTAGAAGGGTCAAGCCAACGCCTCACATGTGGCACGCCGTACTGCCCCAAACCCGAAGGTTCAAAAGGCAGTTCAAGACGGTCACATAATCGAGTTAAGGTTTGTTGTCTTCTAGAGGGTCCACCGCTTAACTTGTACAATTTTTCCGAAAGATTTAAACCCGATAAAAATTCAACACTTGAAAGTTTTACGAGCCGGGAAAAAGTGGGTTAATGATATCCGTTCAACTAGTTTAACAGTTTCTAAATATCCGGAAAGAAATACGAATTTAAAATTTCCGATCGAGTCTACTATTACAAAACAAACCCCAGAATATTCAACACTTGAAACAGATTAAAAATACCCATAAAATATATAACACAGAATCATGAATTACTGTGCAGAAATGGGGCCATGATCACTTCAAACCGCCGCGGTTCCGCGGCCCAATCATGGGTTTGGCCACGGATCCGCGGCGCTTTGTACGGATCATTGCATCATTTTTCCACCGTAATTCTTATATTTTCCTGCAGTATTTTTCAGGTATTTTTAATTCAGAAAAATCCCAGTTTTAGAAAAATTTCCAGAGAGGGGTCTATTTACGTCGGTTCGGGTTCGATCGGAGTTTTAACTTCGTAAACACGTCGTCTAATGCTCTAGCTAGGCTCTGATACCACTGTAGGGTTCTTAGGCACTCTTGTGAAGGTTCATAAGGCATCAAACATGCCCGGATAAAAATTTAGACGTGCCGAACAACCCAAAGCCGGGATCTTTGCTAGATTATTAGGGTTAAACATGCAAGATGATAACTTTTATCTAAGTGTGAGGGATTACAACCTTTGTAGTCCGCTCCTTCGCTTCACAAGCTCCGAGTAGAAGTCCCTTTGCCGCGATCCATGATCTCCCGGACTCATGAGAGGCTCCACGACTCGAACGATCCATGCTAGCTTGAAGTGTTCCAAATCTCCGATGATCTACGTCGAAGTTGCAAAGACTCAAGCTTTCTCACTCTAAAGAGATGAACACACTAATCTCATGGGCTAGATGAGATGAGGATGAGAGAGTAGTATTTATGCTTTCTTTTTAAATCATTTTCTCATATTTATTCATCACATAAAGAATTTCTAGTGAGCTTTTCAAGAGAGAAGAAGATGATAATGGAAAATGATAATGATCATAATAATCCTTTTGTGATGAATAGAAAACAAAGCTATATGAATGATATATCAACCATGGTCAAGGATGAGTGGATAATAATGTGTAGAGAAACAACTAGAGTTAGGGTTTGGTTTGGTTAGCAATGTGTCATCAAAAAATATCTTAACCATGACAAAAGAAAATGCTTCTAGAAGGTGCATGAAGAAACTAACCCTAATCAAACCCTAACCTCATTTAATCATCCTTAAACATGTTTAACAATAAATCATATCATGTCACAATAATATATATCACATATATATTATATATTTGCAACAAAAGAAAATAATACAATTAACATATATCGCATATATATCAATGTATCATCCAGTGAGAAAATGAAATAATAAAGCAAGCCAATATTAGATAATGTAATAATATATCATATATATTATTATACATTAAATCATCGAATCAACACTTGATCCGACGATCCGGCTATATCGAATATTACCGACTAATATATCATGTACCGATTCATCGAATCAACACTTGATCCGATGACCCGGTTCATATCTAAATATCGCAAGAATATAATACGGTATCTCATATCGCATTATTCTCGGTCCTGTACATATCACATATGTGCCTCTACTCCATTTCGCCTGAGCCAAGAAACCTCTGTGTAGGACTCTAAAGAATCGTCAATATGCCGGTAGCAGGTGATGATCATATCAAACACCCACAAGCTGCAAGCGGTCAGCTAAACGTAACAGCCACCCAGGTATTGAGCGATCAGAAGATCAACAAGCTAGCCTGTGCGTTCTCCTGTGAATCCAATCAGTAACACTCCCGTACAGTCCGGTATGTTCGTCTGATATGTTGCATATCAAGTCTAGGGGTGGTATACGTCAGACCCCAGTAACCGATAAGTCGTGTCAATGTGTGGCTCATAACGGGTCGAGAAACTACTGGTAACACTTACCAGTAAATCTCTATATCAGCCCTGGCCAGGGACTTCCAGTTATAGCCAATCGAACACAGCACAACATCAACTCCCTATACCGGGAGAGACGAATCCCCTCCTATCGCTCATTGCCTCCATGTGATTCGGGACTGTACCCAAAAGCCACCGTTTTGCACGCCCTCTTGGACGTGGTAAGGTGGAAATCAAAGCACAGTAGGAATCATACAAGACTCTATGACGATCTCGGGTCTACAGACTACCCTGTACCAGTGTCACCGGAGAACTGCCATCTGACGTGTGGTATATCACCATCTGGGAGTTCTCGGTGAGTCCGTCCAGTGTACCCAGTCTCCACTGAGCACCCGTACACCATCTCTGATCTCAAACACCGATGGATATGGGATCATCCATCGCCCATCATATGGGTCAAGATGCGTATACGCTAGTCTACTCTGGTGTATCGATGCCCTGTCTCGATATACCCTCGACTAGGAACAGTTATAGGATGTACTCATCGACTACCATGGCCCCACTAGTATGATCTCATCATAGTCCCAGTAGTCGAGTACAGATCCTAAGGGCTTTATCAACATGTGAGAGAAAAACAGTAAACCAATACAAGTCAACATGTTAAGATAAAGTGAAACCAAATAGCATACTATCATGACGAGCAAGAAAGTCATCTCTATATATATCCAAGCATCCATTATAATATACATCATATGTACAACAATGGCCTCTGGGGCATATACATAACTAACAGCAAGAAGAAATATCTTAGCATAAATCCACATTTTTGAATTAACTAAAATAAATATACATCTAACCCTAATCACTAGCCATGGTGTGGATCTCATAAACCCTAGTTGCATGTATAACCTAGCATGTTACAATTATACATATCACATATATATAATTTAGTGGAAAAAGAAAAGAATACAAAAAATATATATCATATACATGTTAAATGTATCCAAAGTGATAAAATGAAATACTTAAGTGAGCAAATATTAGTTAATATAACTTAATATATCAAATATATAATTATATATTAAATTATCAAATCAACACTTGATCCGATAATCCGGTTATATCACATATAACCGACTAATATGAAATGTATCATTTCATCGAATCAACACTTGATCCGATGACCCGGCTATATCACATATAACCGGCCGATATCACATATCACGAGGATTGAATACGGTATCACATACAAGTATCAATCTTGGTCCCGCACATATCACATATGTGCTCCTACTCCGTTTCGCCTGAACCAGGAAACCTCTGTGTAGGACTCTAAAGACTCGTCAATACGCCGGCAGTAGGTGATGATCATATCAAACACCCACAAGTCGCAAGCGGTCAGCTAAACATAATGGGTACCCGGATATTGAGCAATCAGAAGATCAACAAGTAAGCATGCTCACACTCCTGTGAATCCAATCAATAACACTACCGTATAGTCCGGTCTCTTCATCTGATATGTCGCATATCCAGTCTAGGGGTGGTAAACGTCAAACCCCAGTAACCGATAAGTCATGTCGAGGTGAGGCTCATAACGGGTCGAGAAACTACTGATAACACTTACCAGTAGATCTCCATATCAGCCCTAGCCAGGGACTTCCAGTTATAGCCAATCAAACACAACGCAACATCTATCCCCTATACCGGGAGAGACGAAACCCCTCCTATCGCTCATTGCCTCCATGTGATTCGGGATTGTACCCAAAAGCCACCATTTTGCACATTCTTATGAACGTAGTAAAGTGAAAATCAAAGCACAATAGGAATCACACAAGACTCTATGACGATCTCGGGTCTACAGACTAACCTGTACCAGTGTCACCAGAGAACTGCTATCTGACGATAGGTATATCACCATTTAGGAGTTCTCGGCGAGTCCGTTCGGTGTACCCAGTCTCCACTGAGCACCCATATACCATCTTTGATGTCAAACACCAATGGATGTGGGATCATCCATCGCCCATCATATGGGTCAAGATACGTATACACTAGTCTACTCTGGAGCATCGATGCCCTGTCTCGATACACCCTCGACTAAGAACAGTTATAGGGTGTACTTGTGGACTACCCTGGCCCCACTAGTATGATCTGCATCGTAGTCCTAGTAGTCAAGTACACATCCTAAGGGCTTTATCAACATGTGAGAGCAAGACAGTAACACAATACAAGTCAACATATTAAGACAAAGAGCAACCAGATAGCATACTATCATATCGAGTAAGAAAGTCTTCTCTATATATATCCAAGCATCCACTATAATATACATCATATGTACAATATTGGCCTCTAGGGCATATACATAACTAACAATCTCCTACTTGCACTAAGGCCAGCTGTTGTAGTATCCCATACCCAACATCCCGAAGAGTCTCTCAAATTGTTTCTGAGGTATGGCCTTCGTGAGTGGATCCGCAGTGTTTTCCTTCATGTCAACTCTCCTGACCTCGATCTCCCGGCGATCAACTATCTCCCGGATCAGGTGATACCACCTCAGAATATGCCTGGATCTCTGATGGGACCTGGGTTCCTTGGCCAAAGCCACAGCTCCATTGTTATCACAATACAAAGGTATTGGATGCTCAATGGACGGAACCACTCCAAGTTTGTTTATGAACTTCTTCATCCAGACAGCCTCTTTGGCAGTATCGTTGGCAGCGATGTATTCAGCCTCCATCGTCGAGTCTGCCATAGTTTCCTGTTTGGAACTCTTCCAACAAACCGCTCCTCCATTGAGGGTAAAGACAAATCCCGAGGGTGACTTAGAGTCGTCCTTATCACTTTGGAAGCTCAAATCGGTAAAGGACTCCACCTGGAGTTCTCTGTTACAATACACCAAGAACATCTCTTTAGTCCTTCTCAAGTACTTGAGAATGTTCTTCACAGCTTTCCAGTGGCTCTCTCCTAGATCTGCTTGATACCTGCTCACTACACTTAATGAGTATACTACATCGGGTCTGGTACATAGCATCGCGTACATGATACAGCCTACTGCCGAAGCATAGGGTATCCCTTGCATATGAGCTCTCTCCAAATCAGTCTTGAGAGATATCTCTTTGGAGAGAGTGGGTCCAGAGATCATGGGTAAGTTCCCACGCTTGGATTCTTCCATACTAAATATCTTTAGTATGGTGTCAACATACCTAGATTGGGACAATCCCAGTATCCGTTTAGATCTATCTCTATAGATCTTAATCCCCAAAATGCAGGAGGCATCACCTAGATCTTTCATTGAGAATCTTTGTGATAAGAAGAGCTTGACCAAGTGCAGCATAGGAACATCATTTCCTATCAAGAGTATGTCATCCACGTATAATACGAGGAAGACAACCTTACTCTCTGCCACCTTCTTGTATATACAAGGTTCATCTACGTTCTTGATAAAGTCAAACTCTTTGACTACCACATAAAAACAGATGTTCCAACTCCGCGATGCTTGCTTTAACCCATAGATCGATTTAAGCAGCTTGCACACCTTTCCGCTGCTCCCACTATTTACGAAACCCTCTGGCTGAGTCATATACACGCACTCTTCTAAATCACCATTTAGAAAGGCGGTCTTAATATCCATTTGCCAGATTTCGTAGTCATGGTATACAGCAATAGTAAGTAAGATCCGGATGGACTTAAGCATAGACACTGGAGAAAAGGTTTCATCATAATCCACACCTGGTCAGTGACGAAAATCTTTTGCAACAAGTCTAGCTTTGAAAGTCTCAACTTTTCCATCTACACCAAGTTTCTTCTTAAAGATCCATTTGCTCCCAATGGGTTTTACCCCTTCAGGAGAAACTTCCAAAGTCCATACTTTTTTGGTGTACATGGATTCCATCTCAGATCGCATTGTATCCAGCCATTTCATAGAGTCCCCACTCATGATGGCCTGCTCGAAACTAGTCGGGTCATCATCTTCCATGATGCAGTCCTCGCTCCCACCATCAATGAGAAAACCGTAGTATCTCTCAGGTGGATGAGAAACCTTACTAAATCGGCGGAGAGGCTGGGGTTCGTTGGGAGCTATCGAATCCTCTGGTTCCACCAAATCGTCAGTTGTAGTCTGTGCTACTAGAACTTCTTCCAGTTCTACCTCATTGCCGCTAATTTCCTTTGCAAGAAATTCCTTTTCTAAAAAGGTGGCATGCTGAGCAACAAACACCTTTTGTTTCTCGGGGTGATAGAAGATATGTCCTCGCGAATGCTTAGGATATCCTACAAACTTGCACAGAACAGACCTTGCCTCGAGCTTGTCCAGATTTTGCTTTTTAACATAGGCCGGACAACCCCATATCTTAACAAAATTAAGACACAGTCTCTTCCCCTCCCATATCTCATATGGAGTGGTAGGTACTGATTTGGTTGGAACTCTATTCAATAGGTATATGGCTGTCTCAAGCGCATACCCCCAAAAGGAAATAAGCAACTCAGCGGTGCTCATCATAGAACGCACCATATCTAATAGGGTGAGATTCCTCCGTTCCGATACACCATTGTGCTATGGTGTATATGGGGGAGTAAGCTGAGAGAGAATCCCATTCTCTTTTAGATAATCCATAAACTCATTGCTCAAGTATTCTCCTCCTCGATCAGATCGAAGGATCTTAATACTTTTACCCATTTGGTTCTCGACTTCGTGCTTATATTCTTTGAATTTCTCAAAAGTTTCAGACTTGTGTTTTAACAAGAACACATGTCCGTATCTTGAGAGATGTCAGTGAATGTAATGAAGTACGAGGAACAATTCCTGGCATGTGTAGACATGAGACCGCATACATTACTATGTATCAGTCCCAAGGGTTCCGTAACTCTTTCTCCGTGTCCACTAAACGGAGTTTTGGTTATTTTTCCTTTGAGACATGAATGGCAAGTTTCATAAGATGATAATTCGAACGGATTCAAATATTCATCTTTATATAACTTAGCTAGTCGTGTCGCATTGATATGACCTAGTCTATAATGCCACAAGAAGGATTCGTTCATTTCTGAACTCTTCCTCTTGTGTGTGTTTTGTACATTAAGAACTGTAGTTTGATTTAGAACGTATATGCCACTATTTAACGAGCCTGATCCAATCAACTTTTGATTCAGGAAGATGTTCATAACATTATCCTATACAACAAAATTATATCCTTCTTTACTCAATAAAGAAACTGATACAAGATTGCATATCAGGGTCAGAATGTAATAGCATTCGTTCAGAATCAATGTATTACCATTTGGTAATACAAGATGATATTCGCCAACTGCTTTGGCTGCAACATTTACACCATTCCCTACTCTTTTGGAATGATCACCCTCTTCCAGTTCCCTACCTTTCCTTAGCCCATGTAACATATTACATATGTGGGATCCCGATCTGGTATCTAATACCCAGGACGTAGAGTAAACTGAGAAACAGTTCTCGATAACTAACACACCCGAAGAAGATGGATCAACATGCTTATTCTTCATTTGGGCGGCGTGGCGATCCGGATATATCCCTATTCCCTATTCAGTCTTATAACAATTATAAGAAAGAATGGAACCAATGTTCCCCTGCTCAGTATAATAAGCAGGTTCGGTCAATACATCCATATTATTATCTTGATTAAAGCCTGACATGGTCGCTACCTAGAGAGAGAGAGAAGAAAACACTTTAGCATATGCTCTTGCAAGATTAGATTGGTTATTATCTTATCTAATCAGGATGGCTCCCACTGTTTTTATCAAATCTTCCTTCAAACCCTGAAGGTAAAACTAGCCGGGATTAATTACACCTTACAAGTTCGCCAATCTTTCAGCCAGGCCAGTGTTGGTACTTTGAGGGAGGTTCCCCGAGCTTTCGCACGGACCTAATTAGAATAAACCTCATTTTCCCAGGGGCGTAACCCCGTTAACACCTTTCTAGACACCTACTTGAACGGCTAATTGTCATGTGTAAAACTCTCCCAGGAGCAACTCTTACTCTCTGTGGGTATCGGGATCCAACTAACTCATAGAAGGTATGCAATCTCATTGCAAATTTCAACACTTGAAATTCCCGATAAAATTCTTTCCCTTGCGTCCTATGACCTTGACGGAGGTCAACAAACCATAGGGTGCTAGTCAAGTTCAGCCCGTCATTTCCTGATTGAATTAAAACCACCCACACGACCCTTGATGGAGGTCAACAAGGTCATACGACTACCCTAAAACAATCGCATCATATGCAGCAGATAAATACTAGTCAGCTACCGCACACTACGCTTGGACAGAGGTCAACAAACGAAGCACAAATACTAAGAAGGACTTATCTGAAATAACGAATAGTTATGACAGGTTTTAATGAAAACCTATTGCGTAATGAACTTGATATCATTGTAGAAACAAGTGATTTTGAAAAGGAGTGTTTTTTAGGCTTTTACTAGTTCTGCTAAAGAGGTCACTCCCGGTGAAGGGATCTAGGCTCTTTCCTTATCGAATAAGGTACGGGATATTTCACAAACACCACTATGCAAAACAAGAAGTATAGAAGCAATCAAAAACAAAACCGAGTTAGTTGTAGCATCTGCTAGTTTCGCTAAAGAGGTCACTCCCGGTGAAGGGATCTCGGCTCTTTCCTTATCAAATAAGGTGCTGGATATTCTACAAGGAATACCACTATGCGGAGCAAAAACTAGAGCTATCCTTTTTGAAAATTTGATTATACAACATCTTTTAGGTTTCTTTTATTTCATTAATCTCATTAATGAAGTCCCATCAATTATGCTTCCTAAGTATCACAGAAGAAATGAAAATACAACGTACGCTTATGCCATTCGCATTCGCCACAGTATTCCGTTATGCAGCGTTAGGTTACTTAACTAACGGCATAGCGGAGCGGGACTATCGCGGGTGTAAAACATAAGTAGCGTTTATTATATATCATATATACAATAATAAAGCATTCGTTTCACGCATATAAAATGATCACATCACAGAATATCAGAACATAACCTATGAAATATTGGATATACTAGGAGGTCCGTGTTTTATTTTGAACCTGTATAAAACACGGATTCCACGGTCGTGATGAATAGCCAATCCCACACCCCTAGACCCCTACGAGAGCGGCAAGCAACCCTACCAATTCTAGAGTTAGGAGACCCGGACTCGACTCCTCGAGTTGGTCTCCCACTGGACTCTAGAACCCGGTTACTTATGCTCCCCACCTTGGGTCTATGCTAATGCGGAAAAGTAAATAATATACAATAGTGACATCATCCTCAATCGGGAAGTGCCGCAATAAAAGAATATTACATACATTGAATTTTACAAGAATGAAAATGAAAAACTCTCATCTCACATAAAAGCCCCGGCTATTCAAAACACGACGATCCAATATAACATATCACAGCAACACATAATATCATATGTCATCAACGTAAGTAAATATGCGTATCCCAATTGTCGTTGACATATAGCAATGAAACCGGCGATACACCACATATTACACTTACGGTCGCAGAAAATAAAATGTCAAATTACAACATTTGGAATCCACTATCACCTTAGACATCATAAACCCGAAATATCACATACTTTGCATTTCATGCCTAACAATATGAATTCCAAATATTGTATCACATTTCAGAAAAAGTTAGACGATGTTAAACATTCCGATCGAATCAACAAACACCCAAAATTTCCCAAAAAGCTTAACACATGAGCGTAATTTAAAAATACTCAGTACATACCACAGTACCAATGAACCAGCCGTAGAAGGGCCAACCAATGCCTCACCTGTGGCGTCGTGGAACTACCGCAAACCCTAGGGTTTAGCGGCGGTTCATACGTGCACAGAATCGAGTTAGGGTTTTGTTCTTCTAGAGGGTCCACAGCATTACTTGCACGATATTTGAATGTTCATTAACTATGGAAAAATCCAACTCTTGAAAATTTTCAGGCAAGGGTTAAAGTGAGTATTTGATATCTGATCGAACTTTTTAACACCGTCTAAATTAACCCGAAAACAAACTAGAATTACGAATACGAAACACTCCGAATTGCCTTTGCAGGGTTTCCTAGCACGGCAGCAAGGTTTCGGGAGGTATCATCCATGCCATATTTAAATTTTTGCCGTTCTAGCTAACCCTAACCCTAGAATCGATACTAGAAAATCCGACGAAACGATATGTAAACACTTTACAACTAAGTGAATGAGGGAATACAATTTTTGTAGACCGGTCCTTCACTTCTAAAGCTCTGTGTAGTAGTCCCTTCGCTGCGAGTTGTGAAAACCCGGACTTCTTGTGAGGGTTTACATGAAGAAATGAACACACTTGCTCAATGTCTTTGAGGCCGAAGATGATCTACGTCGAGGAGACTCGAGATCATGCTACCTCTTCACTAATAGTGAGATTAGTGAAACAAACACCCTAAACTAAATGGTTAATAGTAAAGGATGATGAAGTAGGAAGTGGGCTCACTTTAGTTTTATTTTTCATCACTTAGAAAAAGCTAGCAAGCTTTTACTCTTGAGGAAGAAGAAGAAGTGATGAAGAGATGAAGAATAATCTCATGAGATTAGAAATGCAACCATAGTGAGTTATTATGTCATGCCTAACTCATGTAGAGAATAAACCATGGTCTAAGGTTAAGGGTTGGGTTAACAAATATCTTAAGCTAGACAAACAAGTTGAATAAGTCAATGTTCTACTAGCTTCTCCAAGCTTAACCTTGACTAAATCCAAATGTTTGATTTGCTTAAAACAAATAAAACCCTAGCTTTAACCCTAGCATGGTATAAGTCTCATACATACATGTTGCATGTGTGACCTAACATGATGCATAATACATATCACATATATATAATGTATGCAAAGTGAGAAAAAGAAATGGTTAAGTGAGCAATATTAGTTAATGTAAATTCATATATCATATATATATATATATATATATATATATATATATAATTATACATTAAATCATAAAATCAACACTTGATTTAATGATCCGGATATATCACATATAACTGACTAATATCAATAATATCAACTTACCGAATCAACACTTGATTCGATAACCCAGTTATATCACGCATATCCGTCCGATATCATATATCGCGAGAATACAATACAGTATCACATACTCGTATCAATCTCGGTCCCGCGCATATCACATATGTGCTCCTAGTCCATTTCGCATGAACTAGGAAACCTCTGTGTAGGACTCTAAAGACTCGTCAATACGTCGGCAGTAGGTGATGATCATATCAAACACCCACAAGCCGTAAGCGATCTGCTAAACGTAACGACCACCCGGGTATTGAGCGATCAGAAGATCAACAAGCAAGCCTGCTCACACTCCTGTGAATCCAATCAGTAACACTACCGTACAGTTCAGTCTCTTCGTCTGATATGTCGCATATCATAGCTTGGGGTAGTATAACGTCAGACCCCAATAGCCTGATAAGTCATGCCGATGCAAGGTCCATAACGGTTCGAGAAACTATTGATAACACTTATAAGTAAATCTCAGCAACCCAGGCCAGAGATTTCCTGTTATGGCCAATCGAACATAGCACAATATCAACTCCCAATGCCGGGAGAGACGAAACCACTCCTATCACTCATTGCCTCCATGTGATTCAGGACTGTACCCAAAAACCACCTTTTTGCACGATCTCTTGACCGTGGTATGGTGGAAATCAAAGCAAGGTGGGAATCACACAAGACTCTATGACGATCTCGGGTCTACAGACTAACCTATACCAGTGTCACCAGAGAACTGCTATCCGACGGTAGGTATAATACCATCTAGGAGTTCTCGGCGAGTCCGTCCAGTGTACCCAGTCTCCACTGAGCACCCGTATACCTTCTCTGGTATCAAACACCCATGGATATGGGATCATCCATCGCCCATCACATAGGTCGAGAAGCGTATACGCTAGTCTACTCTGGAGTGTCGATGCCCTGTCTCGATACTCCCACGACTAGGAACAATTATAGGGTGTACTTGTGGACTACCCTTGGCCCCACTAGTATGATCGGTATCATAGTCCTGGTAGTCAAGTACACATCTTAAGGGCTTTATCAACATGTGAGAGAGAGACAATAAGTGTACATGTTAAGATAAAAAGCAACCAGATAGCATACTATCATGTCGAGCAAGAAAGTCCTTCCTATATATGCCTAAGCATCCACTACAATATACATCACATGTACAGTAATGGCCTCTAGGGCATACATATAACTAACAATCTCCTACTTGCACTAAGGCTATCTGTTGTAGTATCCAATACCCAACAATATAGCAGTGGTTGTAGTATCCCACACTCAACCATCCCGAAAATCTCTCAAATAGTATTTGGGGAAGCAGGCATTGGTGAGTGGATCTGCCGTGTTAACCTCAATATTCTACTCTCCTTACCTCGATCCCTTGGAAATCAACCATCTCCCTGATCAGGTGATACTTGCCTCAGAATATGCCTGGAACACTGATGGGACGTTCGTTCCTAGGCCAAAACCACAACTCCATTATTGTCACAATAACAATAATTTGACGCTCAATGGTAGGAACCATGT
The DNA here is from genome assembly GCA_030015575.1 of Agapanthus africanus. Lineage (NCBI taxonomy): Eukaryota > Viridiplantae > Streptophyta > Magnoliopsida > Asparagales > Amaryllidaceae > Agapanthus > Agapanthus africanus. Next base: position 40,069,494 of record JASDDO010000018.1, on the reverse strand, counting down.
TCATCTCATGAACAAGAAATGTCCAAACAGCCACTTTGGTAGTATCATTGGTAGCAATATATTCAGCCTTTATTGTCTAGTATGCCACGGTATCTAGCTTGGAACTCTTCCAACATACCATCTCTCCACTGAGGGTAAAGACAATGCCTTTAACTGACTCTCAGTCGTCCTTATCACTCTGGGAGCTCGAACCAAGAACTTTCTTTTAGTGCTTCTCAAGTACTTAAGAATGTCCTCCACAGCTATCCAGTGATTCTCCCAAGATCTGAATGATTCCTGATCACTACACCTAGTGAGTCATCTACATCTGGCCTGGTACATAACATCGCACACATGATAGAGCCTACTGCCGAAGCATAGGATATCCCTTGCATGCGAGCTCTCTCTAAATCAGGCTCGGAAGACCTCTTTTTGGAGAGAGTGATCCCTGAGTAAGTGGGCGAACCACCACGCTTAGAATCTTCCATATTCAACCCCTTTAGTATGGTGTTAATGTACCTGGATTTTGGAACACTCCCAACATCCACATAGATCTATCACCATAGATCATAATCCATGAGATGTAGTAGGTATCATCCAGATCTTCCATGGAGAATCCTCGTGATAAGAGGAGCTTGACCGAGTGTAGCATAGGAAACCATTTCCTTTCAAGAGTATGTTATCTACGTATAATACATTGAAGACAACCTTACTCTATACAACCTTCTTTTATATACAAGGTTCATCTACCCTTTTGATGAAGTCAAACTCTTTGACAGTCACATCAAAATAGATGTTCCACCTCCGCGATGCGTGTATTGATCCTGATGGACTTAAGCATATCTTTGAAAGTCTCAACTTTTCCATCTACACCAAGAATCTTCTCAAGATTCTTTTTGCTCCCAATGGGTTTTACCCCTTCAGGTGCAACATGCAAAGTCATACTTTGTTGGTGTACATGGATTCCATCTTTGATCGCATAGCATCCAGCCTATTCATAGACTCTCCACTCGTGATGGCCTGCCTGAACCTGGTTGGGCCATTATCAACCATGATGCAATCCTCGCTCCCACTGTCACAGAGAATACCGCAGTATCTCTCAAGTGGATGAAGAACCCTACTAGATTCGCGGAGAGGCTGAGGTTCGTTGGAGACTATTGAATCCTTTGGTTTCACCAAATCATCAGCTGTTAGTTTGTCTAGCTGGAACTCCTTCCAGTTCTACCTCATGACCACAAATTTCTTCACAAGAAATTCCTTTTCTAAAAAGGTGGTATGCTGAGAAACAAAACACATTTTACTTCTCGGGGTGGTAGAAGATATTCCCTCATAAATGTTTTGGATATCCTAACAAACTTACAGAACTGACCTTGCCTCGAGCTTGTCCAGATTTTGCCTTTCAACATTGGCTGGACAACCCCATATCTTAACTCGTTTAAGACAGGGTCTCTTCCCATTCCATATCTCATATGTAGTGGTAGGCCCTGATTTGGATGGAACCTCATTCAATAGGTATGCAGCTTCTCAAGTGCATAACTCCAAAAGGAAACAGGTAACTCAGCAATACTCATTGTAGAGTGCACCATATCTCATAGGGTGTGATACCTCTTGTAAGTCCACATTACCTCTCCCGGTTCTTTCGGGCTTGCGGAAACGGTGAAAAACGATTTTTTGGGTTATGGTAACATGGACTATAAAACACGAATCTTTGCTAAACTACACACTAGCAACTAACAAGAGCTTTACCTACTCGGTTAGGGGGTTATACCTCAACTTGAACTCCTTCTCTTGGACTCCTTGTGGTGGTCGGATGGTTCTCTCCTCGTCGCCTTCTCTTACCGAAGATGGATCCACCTGAGGGTCTCTACCTTGAGCTCCTTCCTCGAACTTGAGGAAACTAAAGTGTCCGGCTTGCTAGACCTTCTACCTTAGGATGAGTAGAGAGTGGCTTTGGATTTTTATCTCAAAGGAAATGGTTCTCAACTCATGAGAATGATTTTCCTTGAGCTAGAGGAAGAGGAAGAGGAAGAGATGAGAGAGAATGAGAATGAGATTATGATATGAAAATAACAACCATATCACATATATGTGAATTAATAATTAACAATATTAATCAAAATGAAAAAGGTGATGGTTGGTTTGATATGACCATTATCATTTCACATTTAATGTGTTTTGCAAAGATCAAAAAGTATCTTTGCTTGAAATGATGATGGTCAAAGTTTCAAGCTTGGTCAACAAGTCAACCTTGGTCAAAATGTCAACAACCCTAACCATAACTCAATTTCCTTTTAATTAACATTATTAATCATAATTCACATGTTCATTAGGGTTTGGTAAACGACAACTGTCAACTGTGCATACACACCCGTACCAAAACCCTAATGAGAATCCTCTTCCTCTGCCTCAGTCAACTGTGCATACACACCCGCATTCGTGTTCCGAGGAACACGAATACAATGAGATAAAACTAACCCCAAAGCATATACTAGGATCTGGCTCAAACCAGAGCCCGCTAGTAATGACTGTCCGGACACCAAACGTGCACAAGTGCGTGGATGTGAATGAACCCTGTCGCAAAACCATGCGACCTCTACTCTGTTTTGCCCAAAGGCGAATAACCCTCTATGTGGGACTCTAAAGACTCGACACTACGCTGGCAGTGGGTTTAACCACAGACCGCAAGCAGCACTAGATGTACGTAGCGGCCCCCAGGTAGATGCCGATAAGAAGACTGATGAGGCGAACCCATCCGAACTCCTACTGAGCCTGTATGTGACAATCTCCGTACAGTCCGGTCTGTTCGTCTGAGAATATCGCATGGCGGGCCTAGGGGGTGGTAAACGTCAGTCCCTTAATAGCGGTACAAGTCGTGTCGGAGTGTAGCCCAGAACACCCTGAGATAACACTGGAAACCTTACAGTATATCTCGCTTGCCCTGGCCAGGGACGACTATATATAATGGCTCTCCTAGACACAGCGCGATATCAACTCCCAATACCGAGAGAGACGAATCCTACCTAACCGTCACTGTCTCCAAGTGCTTCGGGACTGCACCCAACTACTACCTGTTTGCACGACTCCTTTAAGCCGTGGTAGGGTAGTAATCAAAGTACAGTGGGAACACACTCGAGGCGAAGTGACAGTGTCAAGTCAGCGGACTAAGCTGTATCATGTCACCTGGGAACTGATAACTGATGATAGGTATAGTACCAACCAACAGTTCCCGACGAGTCCTGTCCAGTGTACTCGTAACGTAACGAGCACCCGCATACTATCTCAAGTACGACGTACTGACGGCTGTGGGACAGACTGTCTCCCATGCTGGGATGAGAAGCGCATACGCTAGTCTACTCCGGAGTATCGATGCCCTGTCTCGATAGTCCTACGACCAGGGACCTGCATAAGGATGTGCTTGTGGATTACCTATCCCTCACGAGTGTGACTGCCATCACAACGCTGGTAATCAAGCAAAGATCCTAAGGGCTCTACTAATGTGTATAGGCAATATGTTAAAAGAAACACATGTACACACATTGAAGTAGAAACAAACCAAGTAGCATACTACTATTTTGAGCAAGATTGTGTATACAATGGTGAATATCCCAAGCTTCCATTAAGTAATATACAAACTAGTATGATACAGTAATGGCCTCTAGGGTATATACACTAACACCTCTGCCCCGATACACCGTTGTGCTATGGTGTACTTGAAGGAGTAAGCTGAGAGAGAATCACATTCTCCTTTTAGAAATTCCAGGAACTCCATGCGCAAGTATTCACCTCCTCGATCACATCGTAGGACTTAATACTTTTACCCGTCTGGTTCTCAACTTCAAGCTTATATTCCTTGAATTTCTTAAAAGTTTCAGACTCATGTTTCAACAGGAGCATATGTCCAAATCTTAAAAGATAGTCGATGAATGTAATGAAGTACCAAGAACCAACCTTGGCATTTGTAGACATAGGAACGTATACATCATCATGTATGCATCCTAAGAGTTCACTAATTCTTTCTCTATTTCCAGTAAATGGAGTATTGGTCATCTTACCTTTGAGACAAGACTGGCAAGTATCATAAAATGAAAATTCAAACAGATTCTCATATTCATCCTTATATAACTTAGCTGGTCGTGTCACATTGATATGACCTAATCTACAATGCCTTAAGAAGGATTCGTTCATTTCTGAACTACTCCTCTTGTGTGTGTTCTAGATACTTTGAACTATGGTTTGATTTAGAACGTATATGCTATTACATAACGTGCCTGATCCAATCAACTCTTGATTCAGGAAAATGTTCACAACATTATCCTCTAATACAGAATTATATCCTTCTTTAACTCATTAAAGAAACCGATGTAACGTTGTATATCAGGTTCGGTATGTAATAACATTCGTTCAGAATCAATGTATTAATACAAGGTGATATCTGCCAACAGACTTGGCTGCAACAATTGCACCATTCTCTAACTCTTAGAGATAAATTACCTATTCTCGGTTCTCTACCTTTTTGTAGCCCATGTAACTCTTACATATGTGGAATCCTGGTCTGGTATCACATATCCAGGATATAGAGGATACTGAGAAACAGTTCTCGGTAATGAACACGCCCGAAGAAGATGTATCAACATGCACTTTCTTCGATTGGGTGGCATAGGAATCCGGATATTCCCGTATTTCCTGCTTAGTCTTATAACAATTATAAGAAAGAACGGAACCAATGTTTCCCTGCTCAGTATAATAAACAGGTTCGATCAAAACATCCATATTATTATCTTGATTAAGGCGTGACATGGTCGCTACCAGGAGAAAGAGAGAGAGAGAGAAGAAAACACTCTGCGTGCGCTCTTGCAGGATTAGATTGGTTATTTATTTTATCTAATCAGGATGGCTCCCACTGTTTTAGTCAAATCTACCTTCAAACCCTAAAAGGTAAGACTAGCCGGGATTAATTACACCCTACAAGTTCGCCAATCTTTCGGCCAGGCCAGTGTCGGTACTTTGAAGGAGGTTCCCCATGCTTTCGCACAGACCTAATTAAAATAAACCTCGTTTTCCCAGGGGCATAACCCCGTTAACACCTTTCTAGACACCTAATTGATTGGCTAATTGCAATGTGTAAAACTCTCCCAGGAGTAACTCTTACTCGCAGTGGGTATCGGAATCCAACTATCTCATAGAAGGTTTGCAATCTCATTACAAATTTCAACACTTGAAATTCCCGATAATAGTTTTTACCCCTAGCGTCCTATGATCTTGACGGAGGCCAACAAACCATAGGCTGCTAGTCAAGTTCAACTCGTACATTTCATGATTGAATTAAACTCACCCGCACGACCCTTGACAGAGGCCAACAAAGTCGCATGACTACCCTAATCCAATCTCATCTAATGTAGCAGATAAGCACTAGTTAGCTACCATACACTATGTCTTGACAGAGGCCAAACTACCATAGCACGAATACTAAGTAGTACTTATCTGAAATAACAGAGGGCTACGCAGGTTTTTAAAAAAACCATGAGCATAATGAACTTGATATCGTTGTAGAATCGAGTGAATTTTAAAAGGAGTGTTTTTTAGGATTTTATTAGTTTTGCTAAAGAGGTCACTCCCGGTGAAGGGATCTCGACTCTTTCATTATCGAATAAGGTGCAGGATATTTCACAAATATCACTATGCAAAGCAAAAACTATAAAAGCAATCAAAAGACAAACCGAGTGGGTTGTAGCATCTACTAGTTTCGCTAAAGAGGTCACTCCCGGTGAAGGAATCTCGGCTCTTTCCTTATCAAATAAGGTGCTGGATATTCTACAAGGAATACCGCTATGCAAAGCAAGAACTAGAGCGACCGGTTTTTAAACAAGTTTCTACAACATCTTTAGGTTTCTTTTTCTTTCATTAATCTTATTAATGAAGTCCCATCTGTTGTGCTTCCTAAGTATCACATAAGAAACAAAAGCAGCAATATTTATTATATCTCATATATATAATATAGGCATTCGTCTCAGAACATATCAAGTGATCACATCACAGAATATCAGCAGCAGAAGAATCACATATGAAATATTGGATATACTAGGAATTCCGTGTTTTATTTAAGCCAGTATAAAACACAGATTTCACGGTTGCGATGAATAGCCAAACCCACATCCCTAGACCCCTACGAGAGCGGCAAGCAGACCTACCAATTCTAGAGTTAGGAGACCCGGTCTCGACTCCTCGAGATGGTCTCCCACTGGACCCTAGAACCCGGTTACTTGTGCTCCCCGCCTTGGGTCTATCTTAATGCGGAAAAGTAAATAATATACATCAATAGTGACATCATCCTCAACCCGGAAGTGCCCCAATAAAAGAATTTTACATACAAACTTTTACATGAATGAAAATGAAAAACTCTCATCTCACATAAAAAAACCGGCTATTCAGAACACGACGATCCAATATAACATATCACAGCAACACATAACATCACATGTCATCAACGTAAGTAAATATGCGTATCCCAATTGTCGTTGACGTATAGCAGCGAAACCGGCGATACACCACATATTACACTTACGGTCGTAGAAAAGAAAATGAAAAATTACAACAGTTGGAATTCGCAACCACCTTAGACATCAGAAAGCTAATGTATCACATACTTTGGATTTCATGCCTAACCAAATGAATTCCTTAGACATCACATGCCTAACAATTATAAACCCCGCATTGTAGTCTCGATATTGAAAACACTTTCCAATAACTTATCGGGTAATTCAACAGGATTCCCGATAACCTGATCGAATGCTCGTCAGAAACTTTATTAAACGGCCACACCCCCCGATACCGTCGACAAAGTGCACTAAGACGAAACGCCGCGGCTGTGAACACCCGAACGGATGCTTTTGGCGATGAGGATCTCCTACAGTCACTTGGTCGGGGCTATGGGATGTAGCTATCTAGTAAGGTTACTCGGCGAGTATCCGCGTACACTACGTAATTGCGACGGACTTTTGATCCACATCAAAATTCCATGGCAACTGATCAAATGAGACTAAACTGCTAGATTTATAAAATTCAAACTAGTTATCTCATAACTATTTATGGATTTCAAATATTGTATCACAATCAAATATAGCTAGACAAAATTAAACTTTTCGATCGAATAAGCAAGCACCCAAAATTTCCCAACAAGCTCAACACTTGAGCGGAGTCTAAAAAAGCACCCAGAACATGCCCAGCACCTATGAACCAGCCGTAGAAGGGTCAACCAATGCCTCACCTGTGGCACCGCTAAACTATCACAAACCCTTGGGTTTAGTGGCGGTTTTGACGGTCACCGAATCGAGTTAAGGTTTCGTTCTTCTAGAGGGTCCACAGAATCACCTGCATGATTTTCTGAATATTTTAAACTCGGAAAAATCCAACTCTTGAAAAATTTCCAGCGGGGGGAAAAATTAGGTTATTGATATCCGTTCGAACTTTTTAACATTGTCTAAATAATCCGAATACATGTTAGAATTACGATTATGAAACACTCCGAATTGCTTTTGCCGAAAGTTAACATCACATAAAAATTTATCAAAAACAAACAACACGTGAAACCCTAAAACCCAGAGACTGGAACAACCTGAAAATTTGAAGCCCAAAATCCAATTTTGAACCGAGGAGCTCGGATTTTGGCTGGCCACTTCATGGCCAAAGTTCTTCAATTTTTCATGGTGCTCATGTTATATCACATATAACATTCTACAGTTATTTAAAAAAAGTTTAAAGACTTTTTAAATTCGACAGAAACCAAGTTTTCGTATCGGGTGTTTCGGAGTAGTTTCGGTTTCATAATCCTAGCAAACATCGTCTAATTTTCTATCATGGCTCTGATACCACTGCAGGGTTTCCTAGAACGACAGCAAGGTTTCGGGAGGTATCATCCATACCATATTTAAATTTTTGCCGTTCTAGCTAACCCTAACCCTAGAATCGATACTAGAAAATCCGATGAAACGATATGTAAACACTTTATAACTAAGTGAATGAGGGAATACAACCTTTGTAGACCGGTCCTTCACTTCTAAAGCTCCGTGTAGTAGTCCCTTCACTGCGAGTTGTGAAGACCCGGACTTCTTGTGAAGGTTCACATGAAGAAATGAACACACTTGCTCAATGTCTTCGAGGCCGAAGATGATCTACGTCGAGGAGACTCGAGATCATGCTACCTCTTCACTAATGGTGAGATTAGTGAAACAAACACCCTAAACTAAATGGCTAATAGTAGAGGATGGTGAAATAGGAAGTGGGCTCACTTTAGTTTTATTTTTCATCACTTAGAAAAAGCTAGCAAGCTTTTTCTCTTGAGGAAGAAGAAGAAGTGATGAAGAGATGAAGAATAATCTCATGAGATTAGAAATGCAACCATGGTGAGTTATTATGTCATGCCTAACTCATGTAGAGAATAAACCATAGTCTAAGCTTAAGGGTTGGGTTAACAAATATCTTAAGGTAGACAAACAAGTTGAATAAGTCAATGTTCTACTAGCTTCTCCAAGCTTAACCTTGACTAAATCCAAATGTTTGATTTGCTTAAAACAAATAAAACCCTAGCTTTAACCCTAGCATGGTATAAGTCTCATACATACATGTTGCATGTGTAACCTAACATGATGCATAATATATATCACATATATATAATGTATGCAAAGTGAGAAAAAGAAATGGTTAAGTGAGCAATATTAGTTAATGTAAATTCATATATCATATATATATAATTATACATTAAATCATTAAATCAACACTTGATTTAATGATCCGGCTATATCACATACAACCGACTAATATCAATAATATCAACTTACCGAATCAACACTTAATTCGATAACCCGGCTATATCACATATATCCGTCCGATATCATATATCGCGAGAATACAATACGGTATCACATACTCGTATCAATCTCGGTCCCGCACATATCACATATGTGCTCCTACTCCGTTTCGCATGAACCAGGAAACCTCTGTATAGGACTCTAAAGACTCGTCAATACGCCGGCAATAGGTGATGATCATATCAAACACCCACAAGCCACAAGCGGTCTACTAAACGTAACGGCCATCCAGATATTCAGCGATCAGAAGATCAACAAGCAAGCCTGCTTACACTCCTGCGAATCCAATCAGTAACACTTACCGTACAGTCCGGTCTGTTCGTCAGATATGTCGCATATCTGGCCTAGGGGTGGTAAACGTCAGACCCCAGTAGCTTGATAAGTCATGTCGATTGTATTGTTGTATTGTATTGCCTTGTATTGTAAACTATATTGATTGTATGTTTGGATGACTGACCGAAACCATGATATCAGTAAATGGATGTAACTGGAGAATCATGGATGTAACTGGAGAATCATGTAAATAGAAGTATATCCATGGTTCGGTTCAGTCAATATAGATTGAATAGTTTTAACAGATTGAATACATGGATTCATATTAAATTGTAATATTGTAAATTGTAGATTGTAGATTGTAGATTGTACTTGAATCATATTCAAGTCAGATTATTAAAGAGACTCATCTGAGTCAGATAATTAGAAAAGTAAATTGAAGTCCTGATTGTTTTGATGTTATCGGTAACCGCTGCACATGGGCGGCAGGATTTGTGTCTTTTTCAAAGACGATTACCGTATTGATAACACCGTTGTTAAGTTGTCTACCTTAGATAGGCAAGCACCCACTTCTCCTGCTCCCTGAAGCTCAAGAGATTGGTCCCGCTTAAACCTATATTTATTAGGGTCCTTAGTGTAATTTACAGAACTTGAGGGGGGGTTTATGTAAAAATACTTTTGTATAGTTTTCAAAATACACCCCAAGTATTTATTATTCGTCTTTAGAGTTGTAATAAATGTTGATATTATATTGTGATATTTCTAGTGAAAATATCCTAATTCCATAAAAAAAAGGTATTTATTTGTAATATTGGTTTATATGAAATTCATGGTATTTTAGTGTAAAATGATTCTTGTGATATTTATAGAAAAAATGGAATATTTATATTATTACAAAATAGATATTTTAAGGATAAATATACATATATTTATATGGAAAAAAAATTTAATATATATTATATTTCTAGAAATCTCATTTTCTTTAGATTTTCGTATTTAAATATTTCGATACCGAATGCTCCTTGCGGAGGTCTGCATCTCGCACTACTAAGCCTGAGGATGCGCGATAATCCGCACCATCCCGAACGGGTTCCCCAAATAGGTTGTAGCGGCACTTTGCAAAGTTTTGTGCAAAATACTAAATCGTTTAGAAAACGGTTTTTATTAAGTAAATGGTATTTATTTGCAATGATTCGTTTTCCCATATTCTTTGTTCCCGAGGGTATTGTGCTATGTTGCATATGAGTGTGTGAGGAGGTAGGTCATTACCTCATGATCTAATTAAAGGTATAGCAAGAGTTTTGATGGTTTAAATGTAGAAATGAACTATGTGGTATTTTAATGAAAAAATACGGTAAAATGGAAATAGCAATTACATTTGATATGAAACTTGATCAATATGGTTGATTAGTGTTTAATAGTCAACATAAATTGGTTTTAGCATAATTGTATTAAAGAAAAGGGAGGTTTTAGGAAGAAACCGAATCGGAAATCGGTTTTGTTCCGATTCCGTCGGGTTTTGTAATTCCGTATTTCTAGAAAAGAATAGAGAAGATAGAATTGGGACTTACGGGTTTCGATCAAAGACAACAGTAAGATGGATCGGGAGGAGTCGCCGGTGCGTCGTTTCATCGCCGGGATCTCCTAGGGTCGTTGCCGGAAAATCCGCCGGAACTTCGCCTTTCGCTCACTTCGATTGGATACTAGGGTTTTTAGGGATTTCTTGAGAGTTGGCTCTGGGTTTTGGGGTGAAGGGGTAGAGTGTAGGGGTGGTATTTATAGGGTTAGGCTAGGGTTAGGGTAGATGAAGAGTTTAAATTGAAAAAAATGTATTAAAATTCATTAAAAATGGAGTAAATTGGACTTTTTGAATTCTCTAAAATTGATCTGGGAAATTGAAGTGTGCAGGGGCGTAGAGAATTCCAAGCGCCACATTTTCTCTGTTAATGACTCGGCGGTCCGGCCGAGTCCGGCCGGCGGCGCCGGCCCGAGTCGGCCGGTCCGCCGGCCGAGTCAGTCGGTCGGAAGGATCCCCGTCGGTTCATGTGCTCACTGGTATATTTAATTTAAAGGGTGTAGTGGGGTTTTTAGGAGTTAACAGGTGTTGACTGTTGGTATTCTAAAATACTCAAAATAAAACAATATTAAAAATAATGTGGGGTATGGGATTTGAACTCTGGTGGCTTGGTTCAGCAGTGCAAGATATTACCAATGAGCCACAAGCTCCTTCTTGTAATTAAATTGCTAATTAATTATTTATCTTGTGCTCAGACAATAAATACCCCTTTAAACAATTTTGAAAAAAAATTGTACAAAAATTTGTATAGAAAATTAGGGTTGTTACATTCTACCCTCCTTATAAAAATTCTGTCCTCGAAATTTGTAAAAGGAAAGTGTAACGGATTCAAGAAAAGTTTGGTGATAGAAATACTTGATAGTGTATGAAAATATGTGAAGGGATGAAAGAATGCGAAAGTTTTGGTAAGATTGTAAAAGAGGTGAGGGAATTTTGGGTTAGAACAGATTCAAAATATATGATTCAAGAAATATGAAATTGTAAGATTCAAGAAACATGATTGTAAAGAATGTTTTAGTTGCTGGTTCTTGTGTTATATTGCTTAGGTTGTTCATGCAGAACAGAATTACATGATAGAGTTTCATACAACTCTGGCCTGCATGGGCTACCAATAAAACCTGTCACGCCCCGCTTCCCAGTATACAGGCAGAGGACGCGACTGGGCCGCTACGTATTTACTGTGAAGTAAATACGCTAAGCGTATCTAAGCAATATAAAATAAAAGCACAAGAGACAAGATATAATAAAACAGCAACTTTATTTATTCACATTCTTTCTGTACAATACATGGAAAGTAAATACAACTGAATAAAAAGCAATGCCTAAACAATGGCATAATAGAAAAGTAAAGTACTGAAATAGAAAGTGTACAATGAACTAGAGCTCGGGGTCTTCAACAGAGTGGTCCAAGTCTTAAGCAGTGGGCTCGATCTCTGACGTGTCCAAATCACCTGACGACATTCAAAGAAGAAAGAAAGAGAATGTCGTCAGCGAACAGATCGCTCGGTAAGTCCCAATGATAAGGGAGAAGTAGAATAGACAGAATAAGAAGGAAGCTTTTAAAGTTGTAGTATATTTTTATAATGTAGTGTTAACGTTGTTGTTTGTAGCTTGGTACAGAAGGATGCCAGTGTATACGAGAGTGGTCTCTATATGCTAGAGACCAAGGCAAACGGAATATAGAGTACAAGGCTCCGTTATACAACCCGGAACAATGGCAATTAGATACGGTTAGGTGTCTTAAATCTTGCAGTCTCGTGCCACTTTTAACACCTCCCGTTCCAGTCTACCCCTTAAACCCCGTGTTATCTTGATTGTATTATTGTATTGTATTGTCTTGTATTGTAAACTATATAGATTGTATGTTTGGATGATTGACCGAAACCATGATATCAGTAAACGGATGTAACTGGAGAATCATGTAAATGGAAGTATATTCATGGTTCGGTTCAGTCAATATAGATTGAATAGTTAGAACAGATTGAATATATGGATTCATATTGAATTGTAATATTGTAAATTGTACATTGTAGATTGTAGATTGTACTTGAGTCATATTCAAGTCAGATTATTAAAGAGACTCATCTGAGTCAGACAATTAGAAAAGTAAATTGAAGCCCTGATTGTTTTGATGTTATCGGTAACCGCTGCATATAGGTGGCAGGATTTGTGTCTTTTTCAAAGACGATTACCGTGTTGATAACACCGTTGTTAAGTTGTCTACCTTAGATAGGCATGCACCCACTTCTCCGGCTCCCTGAGCCTCAAGAGATTGGTCCCGCTTAAACCTATGTTTACTAGGGTCCTTAGTGTAATTTACAGAACTTGAGGGGGGTTTTATGTAAAAATACTTTTGTATAGTTTTCAAAATAAACCCCAAGTACTTATTATTCGTTTTTAGAGTTGTAATAAATGTAGATTTTATATTGTGATATTTCTAATGAAAATATCCTAATTCCATAATAAAAGGTATTTATTTGTAATATTGATTTATATGGAATTCATGGTATTTTAGTGTAAAATGATTCTTGTGATATTTATAGAAAAAATGGAATATTTATATTATTACAAAATAGATATTTTAAGGATAAATATACATATATTTATATGAAAATAATTTTTAATATATATTATATTTCTAGAAATCTCATTTTCTTTAGATTTTCGTATTTAAATCTTTCGATAACGAATGCTCCTTGCGGAGGTCTGCATCTCGCACTACTAATTCCGAGAATGTGCGATAATCCGCACCATCCTGAACGGGTTCCCCAAATGGGTTGTAGCGGCGCTTTGCAAAGATTTGTGCAAAACACAAAATCTTTTAGAAAACGGTTTTTATTAAGTAAATGGTATTTATTTGCAATAATTTGGTTTCCCGTATTCTATATTTCCGAGGGTATTGTGCTATGTTGCATATGAGTGTATGAGGAGGTAGGTCATTACCTCGTGATCTACTTAAAGGTATAGCAAGGGTTTTGATGGTTTAAATGTAGAAATGAACTATGTGGTATTTTAATGAAAAAATACGGTAAAATGAAAATAGCAATTACATTTGATATGAAACTTGATCAATATGGTTGATTAGTGTTTAATAGTCAACATGAATTGGTTTTAGCATAATTGTATAAAGAAAAAGGAGGTTTTAGGAAGAAACCGAATAGGAAATTGGTTTTTTTCCGATTCTTTCGTGTTTTGTAATTCCGTATTTCTAGAAAAGAATAGAGAAGATAGAATTGGGACTTACGGGTTTCGATCAAAGACAAGAGGAAGATAGATCGGGAAGGGTCGCCGGTGCGTCGTTTCGTCGCCGGGATCTCCTAGGGTCGTTGCCGAAAAATCCGCCGGAACTTCGCCTTTCGCTCACTTCGATTGCATATTAGGGTTTTTAGAGATTTCTTGAGAGTTGGCTCAGGGTTTTGGGGTGAGGGGGTAGAGTGTAGGGGTGGTATTTATAGGGTTAGGGCAGATGAAGAGTTTAAATTGAAAAAAATGTAAAAATGTATTAAAATTCATTAAAAATGGAGTAAATGGGACTTTTTGAATTCTCTGGAACCGATCTGGGAAATTGAAGCGTGTAGGGGGGTAGATAATGCCTAGAGCCACATTTTCTCTGTTGATGACTCAGCGGTCCGGCCGAGTCCGGTGGGCGACACCGGCCCGAGTCGGCCGGTCCGCCGGCCGATTCAGCCGATCCCGGCCGAGTCGGCCGGTCGGAAGGATCCTCGTCAGTTCATGTGCTCACTGGTATATTTAATTTACAGGGTGTAGTAGTAGGGGTTTTGGGAGTTAGCACGTGTTGACTGTTGGTATTCTAAAAAACTCAAAATAAAACAATATTAAAAATAATGTGGGATATTGGATTTGAACTCTGGTGGCTTGGTTTAGCAGTGCAAGGTATTACCAATGAGCTACAAGCTCCTTCTTGTAATTAAATTGCTAATTAACTAATTATCTTGTGCTCAGGCAATAAATACCTCTTTAAACAATTTTGAAAAAAAATTGTACAAAAATTTGTATAGAAAATTAGGGTTGTTACAGTCCATAATGGTTCGAGAAACTACTGAAAACACTTACTAGTAGTTCTCAGAAATCCTGGCCAGGGATTTCCTGTTATAGCCAATCGAATATAGCGCAACATCAACTCCCAATACCGGGAGAGACGAAACTCCTCCTATCGCTCATTGCCTCCATATGACTCGGGGCTGTACCCAAAAACCACCTCTTTGCATGATCTCTTGACCGTGGTATGGTGGAAATCAAAGCACGGTGGGAATCACACAAGACTCTATGACGATCTCGGGTCTACAGACTAACATTTACCAGTGTCACCAGAGAACTTCTATCCGACGATAGGTATAATACCATCTAGGAGTTCTCGGCGAGTCCGTCCAGTGTACCCAGTCTCCACTGAGCACCCGTATACCTTCTCTGATATCAAACACCAATGGATATGGGATCATCCATCACCCATCACATGGATCGAGAAGCGTATACGCTAGTCTACTCTGGAGTATCGATGCCTTGTCTCGATACTCCCATGACTAGGAACAATTATAGGGTGTACTTGTAGACTACCCTTGGCCCCACTAGAATGATCTGCATCATAGTTCTGATAGTCAAGTACACATCCTAAGGGCTTTATCAACATATGAGAGAGAGACAATAAGTGTACGTGTTAAGATAAAGAGCAACCAGATAGCATACTATCATGTCGAGCAAGAAAGTCCTCCCTATATATGTCCAAGCATCCACTACAATATACATCACATGTACAGTAATGGCCTTTACGGTATACATATAACTAACAGCCTTTGTAAAAAGATAACATCATATTCAAATTTAGCAAAAACAAACAACACCTGAAATACCAAACCCCGGAGACTGGAACACACCAAAAATTTGAGACCAAAATTCCCCCAGAAAACCGAGCAGCTCGGATTTTCTTCAAGTGTGGCCGGCCATATTTCGACCAAATGGGCTCAAATTTCATATGTGTTCATGTAATATCCCATACAACATTCTGCACTTGTTTAAAAAAAATTTTGACTCTCAGAAAATTTCGACAGAAACTAGGGCTTGGATTCGGGTATTTCGGAGTTGTTTCGATTTCGTAATCCTATACAATCTGTTAATTCTCTAGCTAGGTTCTGATACCACTGTAGGATTCCTAAGCATGACAACAAGGTTTCGGGTGGCATCATTCATGCCAAATTAAAATTTTTGCCATGCTTAAACAATCCTAAACAAGATCTTTAACTAGAGAATCATGCGGAATCGAAATGTAAACAACTTTACATCTAAGTGATTAGGGATTGCAACCTTTGTAGTCCTCTCCTTCACTTAATAAGCTCCAAGTTGTAGTCCCTTTGCTGCGATCAACAAGCTCCCGGACTCTTGAGAGGCTTCACATGGGGTATGATGCATGCTAGTTAGAAGTCTTCAAAGTCTACGATGATCTATTTCGAGGAAACACGAACTCAAGCTATGAATTCACTAATATAGAATTAGTGAAGCTAATACACTAAACTATATGGCTATTATAGAAGAGGATGATGAAGTAGGAATTTTTCTCTCTTTAGTTTTCTTTTTCTCACAATCTTTCATCACAAAGAAAAACGCTAGCAGGCTTTTTGAGGAAGAAGAAGATGAAGTGATGAATGAATTATTGTTGAGATTAGAAATGCAATCAAGGGTTAAGAATGTCATGGCTAACTCATGTAGAGAATAAACCATGAGCTAGGGTTAGGGTTAGGTTAATAAATATCTTAGAATCATCAAAAGGGTGGACTTAGTTAACAAGAAGAAATATCTTAGCATAAATCCACATTTTTGAATTAACTAAAATAAATATACATCTAACCCTAATCACTAGCCATGGTGTGAATCTCATAAACCTTAGTTGCATCTATAACCTAGCATGTTACAATTATACATATCACATATATATAATTTAGTAACAAAAGAAAAGAATACAATAAACATATATCACATGCATGTTAAATGTATCCAAAGTGAGAAAATGAAATACTTAAGTGAGCAAATATTAGTTAATGTAATTTAATATATCAATTATATAATTATACATTAAATTATTGAATCAACACTTGATCCGATAATCCGGCTATATCACATATAACAGACTAATATGAAATGTATCATTTCATCGAATCAACACTTGATCCGATGACCCAGCTATATCACATATAACCGGCCGATATCACATATCGTGAGTATAGAATACGGTATCACACACACGTATCAATCTCGGTCCCGCACATATCACATATGTCCTCCTACTCCATTTCGCCTGAGCCAGGAAACCTCTGTGTAGGACTCTGAAGACTCGTCAATACGCCGGCAGTAGGTGATGATCATATCAAACACCCACAAGCCGCAAGCGGTCAGCTAAACGTAATGGCCACCCGGCTATTGAGTGATCAGAAGATCAACAAGCAAGCCTGCTCACACTCCTGTGAATCCAATCAGTAACACTACCGTACAGTCCGGTCTTTTCATCTGATATGTCGCATATCCAGTCTAGGGGTGGTAAACGTCAGACCCCAGTAACCGATAAGTCGTGTCGATGTGAGGCTCATAACGGGTCGAGAAACTACCGATAACACCTACCAGTAGATCTCCATATCAGCCGTGGCCAGGGACTTCCAGTTATAGCCAATCGAACACAGCGCAACATCTACCCCCTATATCGGGAGAGACGAAACCCCTCCTATCGCTCATTGCCTCCACGTGATTCGGGACTGTACCCAAAAGCCACCGTTTTGCACGTTCTCATGAACGTGGTAAGGTGGAAATCAAAGTACAGTGGGAATCACACAAGCCTCTATGACGATCTTGGGTCTACAGACTAACCTGTACCAGTGTCACCAGAGAACTGCTATCTGACGATAGGTATATCACCATCTAGGAGTTCTCGGCTAGTCCGTTCAGTGTACCCAGTCTCTACTGAGCACCCGTATACCATCTTTGATGTCAAACACCAATGGATGTGGGATCATCCATCGCCCATCATATGGGTCAAGATGCGTATACGCCAGTCTACTCTGTAGTATCGATGACCTCTCTCGATGCAGCCTCGACTAGGACCAGTTATAGGATGTACTTGTGGACTACCCTAGCCCCACTAGTATGATCTGCATCATATCCTAGTAGTCAAGTACACATCCTAAGGGTTTTATCAACATGTGAGAGCAAGACAGTAACATAATACAAGTCAACATGTTAAGACAAAGAGCAACCAGATAGCATACTATCATATCGAGCAAGAAAGTCCTTTATATATATCCAAGCATCCACTATAATATACATCATATTTACAATAATGGCCTCTAGGGTATATACATAAACAACAATGGACCGGAACGCCCCTAAACTAGTGCGTCGCCCCAGATATGACGATACAGTCTCTTAAGATCCATATTGCAATCAAAGTCTTGATAGCAAAGATCTCTACTCAAGTTCTACCGACTGTGCAGCTACTTCAGCAATAAGGCCACCCCTAAACACCACCGCAAAAAAAATGGTATGTTCCCAAGAAAAATGGGCACGGATGAAAACCCGAGAAGGCACCGTGAGTAAAACAGCAGGGCTACCGGCAAGCTTGTGAAAACCCAAAAGGGCGCAATCTCGGTTAAAAAAAATGGTATGTCCACAAGAAAAATGGGCACGGATGAAAACCTGAAAGGGCGCCGTGAGTAAAAACAGCAGGGCTACCGGCGAGCTTATGAAAACCTGAAAGGGAGCCGTGAGTAAAAACAGCAGGGCTACCGGCGAGCTTGTGAAAACCCGAAAAGGCGCAATCTCGTAAAATTTTCACTTACGAGATCCTCTCGACTCGAAAGGAGAACTCCCCCTATGAGACCCTCACGGTTCATAGAATTTGAAAGTCTTAAGTTACAAGGATCCCAACCTGTTCTTAAGTCGTCGTATTCCCTAAGTTTCCATACAGGCGGTCCAATATTGGTCCTTGTATACAATCCACGGGCACAAATAAACGATTTTCCCCCACCAAGTTCCATGAATGATGAGGAATGTCCTCATATGGTGAACGACACTTATAAGTCCTCTCGACTTATAAGAAGAAAACACTCTTGTAAGATCCTTAAGACTTACAAAAGAAAATATCACTTAGGAGTCTTCACGACTTGTAGGGAGAATCTACACCTACGGGATCCTGTCGACTCGTAGGGAGAAAACCCTTATGAGACCCTTACGGCTCATAAAGTCAAAAGCCTTAGTCGATAGGAGCCTAACTGTGTCTACTAAGCCACCTTTGTTCAAATCAGTATCGGCAAATGATAATTCGCTCCTGGCACAGTTGCAGCGATGTTGATGCCTAAATCGGTGTCAAACTCCAAGTCCTTTTACGGCAAATGATGATTCGCTCCTGGCAATATTCCAGTCACAGCGATGCTGATGCCAAGATTGGTATCAGATCTTAAATTCCATACTCGCAATAAAAATCAGCGAGCAAAAACTCCATATAAAAATAGCCGAAATGATGGGGCAACTCGCAATAAAAATCAGCGAGCAAAAAATATATGCATATGAAATAGCCGAAATGTTTGGGCAACTCGCAATAAAAAGCAGCGGGTAAAAATATAAAAATAGACGAAATGATTGGGTACCATGATAAATAGCCGAAATGATTGGGCAATCGCGACTTTCGCGATATGAAAAGCTGAAAAGATAGAGCATCGCAGAAATAAATAATAAAATAAAATAAAATTTCCTTGGCCCTGCAAGTGAGTCTACACAGACCCCTGTATACAATCCATGGGTACAAATGAAAAAGGGAACCATATTTACCCACCAGGCTTAGTCAAAGGGAGAACCAGATCTCGACGGTGGCAACTACAGTCTGGAAATCAGTTTGGCGTTCCCTCTCACTCCAGAAGGATGCAGACACCACGTCCACAAAGACTCCAGGGTCAAAACAAAACGGAGCCATGGAAAAACTCCTAGCTCCAAGTCTTAACAGTTCACAAAACAACCTAAAGACTATCCCGACATTCGTCTCGTTACAACAGAAGCAATGTCAACAACGGCGTTCCCTCTCATTCCAGCTGGATGCAGATGCAACGTCAACAAAAGACCCTAGGGTCGAAACAAAACAGAGCCATGGCAAAATTCCTAGCTCTAAGTCTTGACGGTTTATAAAACAACCTAAAGACTACCTCAACATTCGTCTTGTTACAGCAGACGCAATGTCAACAATAGCGTTCCCTCTCACTCCAGCAGGATGCAGACGCGACGTCAACAAAAGACCCCAAGGTCGAAACAAAACGGAGCCATGGCAAAATTCCTAGCTCCAAGTCTTAACGGTTCACAAAACAACATAAAGATTATCCCAACATTCTTCTCGTTACAGTAGATGCAATGTCAACAAAAGCTCCAAAATAGTCAAATCAAAAGGAAGCAAAGGCAAAATTCCTAGCTTCAGGGTCTTGACGGTAACTCAAATAAAAGTCGAAAGACTATCGGAGATCATCCCACACCAGTGCGGAGTGGTTATGACTCATCAGGGCTCCCAAACTGAGCCTAACCTCAAGTAAAAAGTGGCATGGCAAAATTCCTAACGCTTGCTCTTCCGACGGTCAAACTGCCGAAGAAAATTACTTGAAGACGTCTTGTCGAGCCCCCGAAGGGATCAGAGACACTATAGTCGCGGGGCTACTCAAACAGCAGCGTAAATACTGCATATCAGGGAATGCGTCATCCAACGCGACGGTACCACGGACTAAAACCCTAGTACCACAAAACCTAACGGACCTCTGTCGCAAAGAGCAGAGGTTATCTATAACGTTAGGACAAGTTTGCCTATAAGCCTAAGGGAAGTAAACTAAACAAACTCCGAAATGAGTCCATAAACTAGAGACTCTGGAATGAGTGACTAAACTACAAACTCCGAAATGAGTCCATAAACTAAAGACTCCGGAATAAGTGAATAAACTACAAACTCCAAAATGAGTACGTAAACTAAAAACTCCGAAACGAGCGAATAAACTAAAACTCCGAAACGAGTAAATAAACTAATTAGCGCCACATCAAGACACAGATAAGCGGATGCAAAAGAAAAAATGTATATTCTTATTCATGAACCAAAATGTTTAAGAGATACAATTAATACAAAAAGAGGAATACAGTTACAATTAGGAAGGAAGGGCTTTCAACAAATTGGCAACCCGCTCACGCGCTCCCCACAACTCCACCTCGCATTCAGCTACTGCGGCCAGCCCCGCTTCAATTTGAGCCCGTTGTTGCAAGCTTGATGAAAGCTTCTCAGCGATTTCCTGCTTGGCAGCTGTTCCCCGCCGAAAGTCGCGGACGAAGACGCGGCGGACATCTTGCCTGAATTTCGGGATAGATGCTAATTGGTGCTATCCGTCCACCTCTCCGAAGATGCCAAGTTGATTTATAGCACCATGTATCGAAGGTTTAAACGGATGTGGCCGATGTAGCAGACTTCGTCAGATTCCCCCTCGTTTGAGGGGTTTTGATTGTGGGGACGCTCTTCCCTGCAGGCGCAAGCCCCTGCAGTTAATTACGCTACCGTATTGCGGTAACAACTTTCTCCTTCTCCAGATGGTCACTTCGTGTCATGGGCGTTTGTTTTGTTTGTGGTTGCCCGTGGATTGTATACGGAGACTAATTTATGTTGTCGCCCGTAGGGCATGTATTAGTCCAAATCCGTATCTTCTTAGATTTAGGTTTGGGGTTTGGGTTTAAGAATACGTTAGCCTCATTTGAGACTAAGATCAACTTAAACGTATGTAAAGGATACGTTAGTCTAATTTTTAGACTAAGATCAACTTAACAGGATCATTTAGATCCAACAAGCGAGCAATTGGGCTCTATTGTTTAGTTTAGGGACATTGCGGTCGATTACAAGTTTAAAAATATGGTGGTCCAATGTTAGTTTAAGGACATTATGGTCCAGGTTAAGGACATCGTAGTCCGTGAGTTTAAGGACCCCACAGTCCGTAGTTTAAAGAAGTTATAGTCTATAAAGTTTAAGGACATCGTAGTCCATGAGTTTAAGGACCTCACAGTCCAGGTTAAGGACATCGTAGTCCGTGAGTTTAACGACCTCACAGTCAAGGTTAAGGACATCATAGTCCATGAGTTTAAGGACCCCACAGTCCGTAGTTTAAAGACGTCATAGTCTATAAAGTTTAAGGACATCATAGTCCATGAGTTTAAAGACCCACAGTCCATGAAATGTGTGGTTGTCGGGACCCGTCGCCTCTCTGAAGACGTTGAAGGATTACAACGACAGATATCAGAGGAGTAAAGAGATGTACCCTCGAACCGGTGTAAGTTGGTCGAAAGATCTGTAGTCCAATTAAGGACTAAGACCTGTTAAATATTTATGAGCAGACGGGCTCAATTAAATATAAGTTGAGGACTTATGGCCAATATTGGGCTAAGTCCAATAAACATTTTGTTTATTCTGGCTATTGAGCCTTTATTTGGGCTTGGCCCTTTTAATAATGCTGAGCAAAAAAACTTTTCTTTTGTCTTGTATTGAATGCAAAGCATTCAGCAGAGCTCTGGATCATTAAAGAACAATTTGTGTTCTGTCAGCGCAACCTATGGTGCGCTAGGAGCTTTGCGCCGATCAAAAAGCGCAGCGCGCTTCTGCCACGTGGCGTATATGTAAGGGACACGTGTCGCGCTTGGCGCTAAGCGCCAGATGATGGGCGCATTGCGCCAGTTTATGAGCGCTAAGCGCTAGTCCATGAGCGCATTGCGCTATTAATTTAGTGGCGCACACGTGAATGACACGTGGCGCGCTTGGCGCTGAGCGCCAGCCCATGAACGCAGCGCGCTATTTCAGAAGTGCAAAGCGCAAATTGCATACATGGTTGACACGTGGCACATTTTGGTGCTGAGCACCGGTCCAGAGAGCGCAGAAGCACTGTTCAAGAGCGCAAGGCGCATTTCAATAGCGCAAAGTGCATGTTGATCAATTTTATGATCTAGGAACAAATTTATGTTCTTTTTAGAAGAGACTTTGTCTCAAGATTCAAGAACAACAGTTCTTATTTTTGAAAGGGCTTTGCCTTTATAGATCAATGATCTGTGTGAAGAATATGTTCTTCTTTTATTATGTGATGAGATCTTTTGATCTTTTTTATGAAAGACCTTGGTCTTTGTAGATGTATGATCTTTTAAGAAGATGATTCTTTTTTTTATGAGATGATTTCATCTCTGTGTTCATCGTTCATGATCTTTACCTTGAAGAAAAATCTTCTTTCAAGAGCTTGCTCTTCTTTCTTTGAATTTCTCAAAGTTTATAGGGGGTTTCTCTATATCAGACTTGAAGTCTTGGGGCCTTTATATAGGGCAAGTTGATTTGTTGAATCAGTTAAAGAGACCTTTCTCTGATTGATTTGGGGATGTTTCCCCATCATTGGATTTTTGATCCTAGGGCTTCCGTTTTACAGAAGGCAATCTTCTTGTTTTTAACAATATTGAAAGAAAATCTTTCCATAACAAAATTTTAATTCTGATTAATGATTTATCATTATTTATTAGAACTTTTGATCTAAGGGTGGGGAATTTTTTAATTTCAGCGCTAGCGCACTCGTGCTTTGCACGTGGTGCGCCGCTCAAAGCGCAGCGCACTTTGCGCTGGCACGCCTGTGTTTGACACGTGGCACGCAGCGAGCCCAGCGCTAGCGCATACATAGTGCACTGCCTAGGGCGCAGCGCACCTGGCGCTAGCGCATCAGTGTTTGACATATGGCACGGAGCGCGTCTAGCGCTGGATCTGAAGCGTTGCTTCAATTTTTTGAAATTCAAATTTCAAACAGAGGTTTGCTCTGATTGGGGAAACAAATGCCCCCCCCCCACCGTTGTGCTCACGTGGTCCACACGTGAGTGCAGCGGTGGCAGCAACTGCGCCCTAGGATCAACTCAGAAGTTGAAGAGGCATTTCAATGACTATAAATAGGACCTTTGGTCCCTTAGATGATTTTCATCTTCTTTTTGAGAATTATCTCTTCTTCATAGCATTGCTCTCTTGTTTAAAAACTTTTCAAGAGTCAAAACTCTGTTAAAATTTTAGGTAAAATTTAAAACTTTTAATAAACTAGGGATTTACCCATTAACAGAGCCTTGCTCTTCATAGATCTTAGATCTAAAGAAAACCCTTTTAGGGTTTCATTAACAGAGCTTTGTTCTTCTGAACCCATAGATCTAAAGAGATCTTTTCTTGGGATTTCTTAGCCCATGAACAGAGCTCTGCTCTTTTAATAACATGTAGATTTCTTAATCTCTTGTGAAGAACTCTTAAGAGTTTGTTCGTGGATCTTGAAGATCCCAGAATTTTTTAATTCATAAAAATTAATTTTAATTAATTCTTTTCTGATGGATTTTTCCATTATCATTACAGATCTCTTGAGGAATTTTATTCTTTCATGATCAGAGTTTAACAAGTGTCACTCTGTCATAAGGCATTGCTCTCAAAGGGAGATTTTCTCCTTTTCCTAAGGGATCTCTCATTTAATGAGAATTTTCTTGAGAATTTCCTCAGTTAATTAACAGTCTCATCCAATGATGAGGCTATTCTATTAATTATTAATTGATGAATTGTCATCCAGATTTTGTGGGCCCCCTTTGGTCCCTCTCCACTACATTGCAGTGTGATGCAAATTTTAAAATACCGAGTGTCAGAATTTAAAATTAAATTATAGCACTGACAGTTGACTTCTGTCCCTTTTTGCGCAGGCGACATGTCTTTCGACACTTCGTTTCCGTTTGTCTGTTTAGAGGGAAGATTCCCTGAGGCGCCTGTGGACCGGGAGGTTCTCACGCTCATCAAAGACCATGACCCGGAACACAAAAATCTTCACTTGTGGGGTAGATGATACGACCAGATTTTCAGAGGCCGCCAGAGCTTTTCTTGTGCGACGCCTTCAGAGCCTATCTCGGCGGTCTCGTATGCAGATGCACCCCCGGTGAACTATGCCGTGGAGGTGGTTAATTGGACTTCGGAGGGGCTCCTTCAGCCTTCGATTGCCGCTATACCCGTGCAGCCGCCGGCAGCTTTGGATACCTTAGGGCGGCGCATATGTCAGGGCGAGTCGCGCCCTTGGGGACAGCCCTACAACATCGGGCTAACTCCCCGTCATCCGGCCGGGTACTTGCAGTGGGCCCGGTACATCTTGTCGGCGAAGAAATCGCAGCTGCTAAAGCTTTGCTTATACCCTGCGGTCTACACTTCATTGTTTCAGTATTCTACACCTCCCACAAGGTGGATCAAGGTGTTTTTGGAGCAGTGGAACATCCCGACCCATACCTTCCTTCTATTGGATAGAGAGGTCTCCATTTCCTTGGAAGAATTCGCCGAGGTTTCTGGTCTACCAGTTGGGGGGGAGCACTACGAGGAGCTGCTTCCTCCGGACGAATATGTTTTTGCCACCAAGCCAGTGGTGATGGGCCTCACACCAGAGAACGCCATTCAGCACCAGTTCCCGAGTCTGATAAAGGTGTTGAACATGTATGAGAGCCTCTTCCTTGAATCTGGAGGCCGAGGGGTCAGCTTTGCGGACTTCATTGCCCGTTTTCTTCGCCCGGAGATTTTGTCGCGACAAGGCGAAAAGTTTGCTAAACTTGACTATCCCTTCGGCTTTGGATTGGACCGTCGGCCAATACTGGAAGTTGATCAAAAGGGTTTCTTTCTCCCTGACGTCGCAATCGTCCCCTTGTCAGAAATCGTCGCTCCGGGCATTGAAGAGGAAGCGTTTTTTCTTGGGTTTCTTAGGCTATGGTTGAGCTGGTTCGCGCTTCCTATGCACCCTCATTACATGAGGCCTTCCGTCTTCTACCCCGCACATCGCATGGTTGCCGAAATATAAGTGGCCATCGGGATCGCCGGGTTAGCCCACCTATATCACAGTCTTAGCTTAGCGACGGATACCATTGAACCAGGGGTGCATCCTGCCAACTTCCCGATGCATTACTTCACTTCGTTGATGGAGCTGCACGTGCTTGGGGTCTTTGGCATCCACAAAAGACCTTCTTTTTACGACAGATGCAAGTTCCCACGGATAATGCGGCTGGTTGACGCCTCCATCGTAAGTCCATCACCACGGGAAGCTAGGGGCTTGCTCCTCCGTCCGTGCACGGTTGGAGATGGTATGTCTTTCACAGACAAAGTCTTGACCATCGGCCAAGAAACTTCAAAGGCGGTGTTGCCATTGCGAGACGTTTTTAAAGCTAGGGCATCCGTGTTGAAAGCCCGGGAGATTCTTCATTTCTACTCCATCAGGCCGGGCTTTCTTGTATTCAGACAAAATGATGTGGCGGTATGTTAGTTGTATGTATGCCCTAGAGGCAGTATTGTACAGATGATGTATATTATATTGGATGCTTGGACATATATAGAGATGACTTTCTTGCTCGATATGATAGTATGCTATCTGGTTACTCTTTATCTTAACATGTACACTAGTCTCTTTAAACTGTCTTATAGTTGCATGTTGGTAAAGCCTTAGGATGTGTACTTGACTACCTGGACTATGATGCAGATCATACTAGTGGGGACATGGTAGTCCATAAGTACATCCTTCAAGGTCCCTAGTCGTGGGTGTATCGAGACGGGGCATCGATATACCAGAGTAGACTAGCGTATACGCTTCTCGACCCATGAGATGGGCGATGGATGATCCCATATCCATTGGTGTTTGACATCAGGGATGGTATACGGGTGCTCAGTGGAAACTGGGTACACTGGACGGACTCGTCGAGAACTCCCAGATGGTATTATACCTCACGTCAGATGGCAGTTCTCAGGTGACACTTGTGCAGGTTAGTCTGTAGACCCGAGATCGTCATAGAGTCTTGTGTGATTCCCACTGTGCTTTGATCTCCACCTTACCACATCCATGAAGGCGTGCAAAACGGTGGTCTTTGGGTACAGTCCCGAGTCATATGGAGGCAATGAGCGATAGGAGGGGTTTCGTCTCTCCCGGTATTGGGGGTTGATGTTGCGCTGTGCTCGATTGGCCGTAACAGAGAAGTCCCTGGCCAGGGCTGATCAGAGATTTGCTGGTAAGTGTTACCAGTAGTTTCTCGACCCGTTATGAGCCTCACATCGGCACGACTTATCGGTTATTGGGGTCTGACGTTTACCACCCCTAGACTTGATATGCGACGTATCAGACGAACAGACCGGACTATACGGTAAGTGTTACTGGTTGGATTCACAGGAGTGTGAGCGGGCTAGCTCATCGATCTTCTGATCGCTCGATACCCGGGTGGCCGTTACGTTTAGCAGACCGCTTGCGGCTTATGGATGCTTGATATGATCATCATCTGCTACCGGCGTATTGACGAGTCTTTAGAGTCCTACACAGAGGTTTCCTGGCTCAAGCGAAACGAAATAGGAGCGCATATGAGATATGTGCAGGACCGAGAATAGTGCGTGTATGTGATACCGCATTTCATTCTCGCGATATATGTTTCGATTGGTTATATTCGATATGACCTAGTTATCGAATCATTGATTCGATAAATCGATACATTCGATTCTAGTCGGTTATGTGCGACATGACCGGATCATTGAATCAAATGTTGATTTAATGATTTAATGCATAATTATATATTTGATATATTACTTTGCATTAGCTAGTATTGGTTCACTTTATATGGATTTTCTCACTTGATGTGCATGATGTATATGTGATATATGTGATATACTTTTGTGCACTTGTTTGTATCATGTTTGATGATGCATGTTTAAATGGTTAAGTGTAAAGAATAAAACCATGGTTAAGTAGATAATTAGGGTTTTGTTTTTACTCTCTCATTTATTTATCCATTCTTATTTATTTAAATAATTTTATGAAAACAAAATGGTTTTCCTTTTTGTCATGAAGCTTGATGAAGCTTCATGAAGGTTTGACTCAAAGACCATTTTGTCTTCATGCTAAACCCTAACTATTCCCACTTACCATGGTTTGCTCTCTACACTTAACCTTAGTTATATTATGATAAGTATTAATTTTATTTGATTAAAAAGAGAGACTTATCATAATTCTAGCTCATCTTCTTCTTCATCTTCAAGTTTGAAACCTTGAGGCCATCAATGGCAACTTGAGCTTGAGAGTGAGAAATCCAATTCTAAAGAGAACCCACCTCCTATTTCTTCATCCTCTACCTCTTGCCAAGTAGTAGAGTGTGTTTTCTTCACAAGTTTCATCACTTTATGAAGTGGAAGCTTGATCTAGCGATGCCTCGACGTAGATCATCTTCGGCATCGTCGTCGATGACCAAGCCCATTCATTCTCCGATGAAGCCGACGCTAGAGCCCGGAGTTCGACTTGGACAGTGAGGAGACTTCGTTGTGAAGCCGTGGAGGTGGATATCCGGATCTACAAATGTTGTAATTTCCATATTCTAGTAGTTAAGTGTTAACTAGTTTACTTTTCGCCTAGATTTCTAGCAACGATCCGTTAACTAGGGTTTCTCGGCACCATATTTTTGTAAAATGGCATGGTTGATGCCTTGTGAGACCTCTACTGTGTGCCTAGGAACCCTACAGTGGTATCAGAGCCTAGCTAGAGCCTTAGGCGAAGTCTAGACGGAGTTTGAAACCCGGACGAACCGAAAACCCAACCCCAAAATAGCTCTCTGGAAATTTTTCAAATTTGTGGTTTTTTGTCAATTAAAAATGCTTAAAAAATTCAGCAATAAAATCTAAGAATTACTGTGCAAAACGTTTCCAGTGAACAGTACAAAGTGCGGCGGAACCGCGGCAGAAGCTAGGCTTCTGCAGCGGTTCCGCGGCTAAATAGTGACGTCAACCCTTGGTTTTTGCACAGTAATTCCTGATTAATTGTTCTGAGTTTTCTGGGAATTTTAATTTGACTCCAGAGTTGAGTATTCTGGGGTTGTATAGGGAATCGACGATTCGATCGGATTATCGAACTTTGTCTAAGTGTTTTCCGGATAATTTTTGAATATGTTAAAAAGTTCGACCGGATATAAATACCCAATCTTTCCCCTGCAAAAAATATCCAAGTGTTGGATTATTGTGTGGTTTAAGGACGTTCTGAGTAGTGCAAGTAACGCGATGGTCCCTCTAGAAGACAACAAACCTTAACTCGATTATGTGACCGTCTTGAACTGCCCTTTGAACCTTCGGGTTTGGGGCAGTACGGCGTGCCACATGTGAGGCGTTGGCTTGACCTTTCTACGGCAGGACCGTTGGTACTGAGGCATGAAACGAATGTCTTTGAACCTATTTCATCTGTTGGATGGTTTCGGGAAAACTTGGGTGTTCGAATGTTCGATCGGAAAGTTTAATATATTCTATTTATCTGGAATGGGATACAATAATTGGAATTCACAAACAGTTATGTGATAACTGAATGAATGATATAAATCTAGCGGTTTAGTTTCATTTGATATTGAAAAGAGTTTTCGATAATGAGACTAAAATGCGGGATTTATATCTGTTAGGCATGTGATGTCTAAGTATTTCATTTGATTAGGCATGCGATGTCTAAAGAAGTTGCGGATTCCAATTGTTGTAGTTTTACACTTTCTTTTCTGTGACCGTAAGTGTAATATGTGATATCGCCGGTTTCGTTGCTATATGTCAACGACAATTGGGATGCGCATATTTACTTACGTTGATGACATGTGATGTTATGTGTTGCTGGATATGTTATATTGGATCGTCGTGTTCGAATAGCCGGGGGTTTTTATGTGAGATGAGTGTTTTTCTTTTTCATTCATGTAAAAACTTGTATGTAATATTCTTTCATTTGGGGCACTTCCAGGTAGCGGAAGTTGTCACCCTTTGTATATTATTTACTTTTCCGCATTAGGATAGACCCAAGGAGGGGAGCACAAGTAACCGGGTTCTGGGGTCCAGTGGGAGACCAACTCGAGGAGTCGAGTCCGGGTCTCCTAACCCTAGAATTGGCAGGGTTGCTTGCCTCTCTCGTAGGGGTCTAGGGGTGTGGGATTGGCTATTCATCACGACCGTGGAATCCGTGTTTTATACTGGCTCGTATTGAAAACACGGACGTCCTAGTATATCCAATATTTCATATGTTGATTCTGCTGCGATATCTGTGTCGTGATTCTGTGATGGATATAGTATATAGTATATATGATATATTATATAGACGTTACTTATGTTTTACACCCGCGCTAGCCCTGCCCTACTCTGTCGTTAGTTACCTAACCTAACGGTGCACGAGGGGACATCGAGGCGAATGCGGATGGCATAAGTGTACGTCATATCTATCTGTGATGTTTAGGTATTTAAATGATGGGACTTCATTAATGTGATTAATGAAAGATAAGAAACCTAAGATGTTGTGGAATCGAATTTTAAAATAAAACAGGTAGCTACAGTTCTTGCTTTGCACAGCGGTATATATGATATACCCTGCACCTTATTCGATGAGGAAAGGACCAAGATCCCTTCACCGGGAGTGACTCCTTTAGCAATAACTGGCAGATGCTACACACTCGGTTTGCTTTTGACTGCTTTTGGGTTTTTGCTTTGCACAGTGATATATATGATATATCCCGCACCTCATTCGACGAGGAAAGGGCCGACGATCCCTTCACCGGGAGTGACCCCTTTAGCAAAATAGAAAAGCCTCAAAATCACTCCATTTCAAAACTTCATTCGATTCTACAACGATATCAAGTTCATTACGTTCATGGTTTTTTCTGAAAGAACCCGCGTAGCCCTCCGTCATTTCAGATAGATATTATTTAGTATTCGTGCTATGTTTGTTGACTTAGTCAAGGCATAGTGTATGGTAGCTAAATTATGTTTATCTGTAACAACATGAGATGTGATTGGATTAGAGCATTCGCACGGCCTTGTTGACTCAGTCAAGGGTCGTACGGGTGGGTTTAATTCAATCGGGAAATGTACGGGTTGAACTTGACTTGCGATTTATGGTTTGTTGACTTAGTCAAGGTCATAGATCGCTAGGGGCAAAAGCATTATCGGGAATTTCAAGTGTTGAAATTTGCAATAAGATTGCATACCTTCTATGAGATAGTTGGATCCCGATACCCACTGCGAGTAAGAGTTACTCCTGGGAGAGTTTTACACATTACAATTAGCCGATCAAGTAGGTGTCTAGAAAGGTGTTAACGAGGTTAAGCCTCTGGGAAAACGAGGTTTACATTAATTAGGTTCGTGCGAAAGCACGGGGGACCTCCCTCAAAGTACCGACACTGGCCTGGCTGAAAGATTGGCGAACTTGTAGTATGCAATTAATCCCGGCTAATCTTTCCTTTTAAGGTTTGAAGGAAGATTTGATAAAAAGCAGTGGGAGCCATCCTGATTAGATAAGATAATAACCAATCTGATCTTGCACGAGCATACGCTAAAGTGTTTTCTTCTCTCTCTCTCCAGGTAGCGACCATTTCATGCCTTAATCAAGATAATAATATGGATGTATTGACCGAACCCGCATGTTATACTGTGCAAAGGAAAGTTGGACCCGTTCTATCTTATAAATGTTATAAGACTGAACAGGAAACAGGAGAATATCTAGATTCTCATGCCGCCCAAAAGGAGAACGTGCATGTTGATGCACCTTCTTCGGGTGTGTTTGTTATTGAGAACTGTTTCTCAGTTCACCCTACGTCCTGGGTATTAGATACCGGATCAGGATCCCACATATGTAAGCAGTTACATGGGCTACGGAAAGGTAGAGAACTGGGAAAAGGTGATCATTCCGTTCAAGTAGGGAATGGGGCAAATGTTGCAGCCAAAGCAGTTGGCATATATCACCTGGTATTACCAAATGGTAATACACTAGTCCTGAATGAGTGCTATTATATACCGAACATGATGTGCAACATTATATCAGTTTCTTTATTAAGTAAAGAAGGATATAATTTTGTAGTAAAGGATAATGTTATGAACATATTCCTGGATCAAAGGTTGATTGCATCAGGCTCGCTACATAATGGCATATTCATTCTCAATCAAAATACAGTCTTCAATATACAAAACACACACAAAAGGAAAAGCTCAGAAATGAACGAATCCTTCTTGTGGCACTGTAGACTTGGCCATATCAATGAGACACGACTAGCTAAGTTGCATAAGAATGGATATTTGAATTCATTCGACTTATCATCTTATGACACTTGCCATTCATGTCTCAAAGGAAAAATGACCAAAACTCCGTTTACGGGACACGGAGAAAGAGTTACTGAACTCTTGGGACTGGTGCATAGTGATGTATGCGGTCCAATGTCTACACACGCCAGAAATGGTTCTTCCTACTTCATTGCATTCACTGACGATCTCTCTAGATACGGGCATGTGTTCCTGTTGAAACATAAGTCTGAAGCTTTTGAGAAATTCAAAGAATATAAGCACGAGGTAGAGAACCAAACTGGCAAAAGTATTAAGGTTCTTCGATCTGATCGAGGAGGTGAATACTTAAGCAGTGAATTCCTGGATTATCTAAAAGAGAATGGGATTCTCTCTCAGCTTACTCCTCCTTATACACCACAGCACAACGGTATATCGGAACGAAGGAATCGCACCCTATTAGATATGGTGCGTTCAATGATGAGTAATGCTGAGTTACCTATTTCCTTTTGGGGGTATGCGCTTGAGACAGCCATATACCTATTGAATCTGGTTCCGTCTAAATCTGTACCTACCACACCATATGAGATATGGAGTGGGAAGAGACCATATTTTAAACGTATTAAGATATGGGGTTGTCCGGCCTATGTCAAAAAGCAAAATCCGGACAAACTTGAGGCACGATCAGTCCTTTGCAAGTTTGTGGGATATCCTAAGAATTCTCAAGGATATTTTTTCTACCAAGCTGAGGAACAAAGAGTGTTTGTTGCTCAACATGCCACCTTTTTGGAAAGGGAATTTCTTGCAAAAGAAATTAATGGCAAAGAGGTAGAGCTGGAAGAGGTTCTAGCACCACAAACTGCAACTAACGATTTAGTAGAACCAGAGGATTCAGTGGTGCCCGACGTACCCCAGCCTCTCCGCCGATCTAGTAGGGTTTCTCGTCCACCTGAGAGATACTACGGTTTTCTCATTGATGGTGGCAGTGAGGATTGCATCATGGAGGATGATGACCCAACTAGCTTCGAGCAGGCCATCACGAGTGGGGACTCAGTGAAATGGCTGGATGCTATGCGGTCCGAGATGGAATCCATGTACACCAAGAAAGTATAGACTTTGGACGTTGCTCCTGAAGGGGTAAAACCCATTGGGAGTAAGTGGATCTTCAAGAAGAAACTTGGTGTAGATGGGAAAGTGGAGACTTTCAAAGCTAGACTTGTAGCAAAGGGTTTTCGTCAAAGACCAGGTGTGGACTATGACGAAACCTTTTCTCCAGTGGCTATGCTTAAATCCATCCGGATCATGCTTGCCATCGCTGCATATCATGATTACGAAATCTGGCAAATGGATGTTAAGACCGCCTTTCTAAACGGTGATTTAGAAGAGTGCGTGTACATGACTCAGCCAGAGGGCTTCGTAGACAGTGGGAGCAGCGGAAAGGTGTGCAAGCTGCTTAAATCCATTTATGGATTAAAGCAAGCATCGCGGAGTTGGAACATCTGCTTTGACGTCGTTATCAAAGAGTTTGATTTCGTCAAAAATCCAGATGAACCTTGTATCTACAAGAAGGTGGCAGAGAGTAAGGTTGTCTTCCTCGTATTGTACGTGGACGACATACTCTTGATAGGAAATGATATTCCTATGCTGCAATCGGTCAAGCTCTTCTTATCACAAAGATTCTCAATGAAAGATCTTGGTGATGCCTCCTGCATATTGGGAATTAGGATCTATAGAGATAGATCCAAACGGATTTTGGGATTGTCCCAATCCAGGTACATTGACACCATACTAAAGAGGTTTAGTATGGATGAGTCCAAGCGTGGGAACTTGCCCACGATCTCTGGAGTCACTCTCTCCAAAGAGATGTCTCCCAAGACTGATTTGGAGAGAGCTCGCATGCAAGGGATACCCTATGCTTCGGCAGTAGGCTCTATCATGTATGCGATGCTATGTACCAGACCCAATGTAGCATACTCACTAAGTATAGTGAGCAGGTATCAAGCTGATCCTGGAGAGAGTCACTGGATAGCTGTGAAGAGCATTCTCAAGTACTTGCGAAGGACTAGAGATATGTTCTTGGTGTATGGTAACGGAGAACTCCAAGTGGAGTCCTTTACCGATTCGAGCTTCCAGAGTGATAAGGACGACTCTAAGTCGTAGTCGGGCTTTGTCTTTACCCTTTACGGAGGGGCGGTTAGCTGGAAGAGTTCCAAGCAGGAAACCGTGGCAGACTCGACAATGGAGGCTGAATACATCGCTGCCAACGATGCTGCCAAAGAGGCTGTCTGGATCAAGAAGTTCATTACTGAACTTGGAGTGGTTCCATCCATTGAGCATCCAATACTTTTGTATTGCGATAACAATGGAGCGGTGGCTTTGGCCAAGGAACCCAGGTCCCATCAGCGATCCAGGCATATTCTGAGGCGGTATCACCTGATCCGGGAGATAGTTGATCGCCGGGAGATCGAGGTCAGGAGGGTTGACACGAAGAACAACACGGAGGATCCACTCACGAAGGCCATTCCCCAGACACAGTTTGAGAGACTCTTCGGGATGCTCGGTATGCGATACTACAGCAGCTGGCCCTAGTGCAAGTGGGAGATTGTTAGTTGTATGTATGCCCTAGAGGCCAGTATTGTACAGATGATGTATATTATATTGGATGCTTGGACATATATAGAGATGACTTTCTTGCTCGATATGATAGTATGCTATCTGGTTACTCTTTATCTTAACATGTACACTAGTCTCTTTAAACTGTCTTATAGTTGCATGTTGGTAAAGCCCTTAGGATGTGTACTTGACTACTTGGACTATGATGCAGATCATACTAGTGGGGACATGGTAGTCCATAAGTACATCCTTCAAGGTCCCTAGTCGTGGGTGTATCGAGACGGGGCATCGATATACCAGAGTAGACTAGCGTATACGCTTCTCGACCCATGAGATGGGCGATGGATGATCCCATATCCATTGGTGTTTGACATCAGGGATGGTATACGGGTGCTCAGTGGAGACTGGGTACACTGGACGGACTCGCTGAGAACTCCCAGATGGTATTATACCTCACGTCAGATGGCAGTTCTCAGGTGACACTTGTGCAGGTTAGTCTGTAGACCCGAGATCGTCATAGAGTCTTGTGTGATTCCCACTGTGCTTTGATCTCCACCTTACCACGTCCATGAGGGCATGCAAAACGGTGGTCTTTGGGTACAGTCCCGAGTCACATGGAGGCAATGAGCGATAGGAGGGGTTTCGTCTCTCCCGGTATTGGGGGTTGATGTTGCGCTATGCTCGATTGGCCGTAACAGGGAAGTCCCTGGCCAGGGCTGATCAGAGATTTGCTGGTAAGTGTTACCAGTAGTTTCTCGACCCGTTATGAGCCTCACATCGGCACGACTTATCGGTTATTGGGGTCTGACGTTTACCACCCCTAGACTTGATATGCGACGTATCAGACGAACAGACCGGACTGTACGGTAAGTGTTACTGGTTGGATTCACAGGAGTATGAGCGGGCTAGCTCGTCGATCTTCTGATCGCTCGATACCCGGGTGGCCATTACGTTTAGCAGACCACTTGCGGCTTGTGGATGCTTGATATGATCATCATCTGCTACCGGCGTATTGACGAGTCTTTAGAGTCCTACACAGAGGTTTCCTGGCTCAAGCGAAACGAAATAGGAGCGCATATGAGATATGTGCAGGACCGAGAATAGTGCGTGTATATGATACCGCATTTCATTCTCACGATATATGTTTCGATTGGTTATATTCGATATGACCTAGTTATCGAATCATTGATTCGATAAATCGATACATTCGATTCTAGTCGGTTATGTACGACATGACCGGATCATTGAATCAAATGTTGATTTAATGATTTATTGCATAATTATATATTTGATATATTACTTTGCATTAGCTAGTATTGGTTCACTTTATATGGATTTTCTCACTTGATGTGCATGATGTATATGTGATATATGTGATATACTTTTGTGCACTTGTTTGTATCATGTTTGATGATGCATGTTTAAATGGTTAAGTGTAAAGAATAAAACCATGGTTAAGTAGATAATTAGGGTTTTGTTTTTACTCTCTCATTTATTTATCCATTCTTATTTATTTAAATAATTTTATGAAAACAAAATGGTTTTCCTTTTTGTCATGAAGCTTGATGAAGCTTCATGAAGGTTTGACTCAAAGACCATTTTGTCTTCATGCTAAACCCTAACTATTCCCACTTACCATGGTTTGCTCTCTACACTTAACCTTAGTTATATTATGATAAGTATTAATTTTATTTGATTAAAAAGAGAGACTTATCATAATTCTAGCTCATCTTCTTCTTCATCTTCAAGTTTGAAACCTTGAGGCCATCAATGGCAACTTGAGCTTGAGAGTGAGAAATCCAATTCTAAAGAGAACCCACCTCCTATTTCTTCATCCTCTACCTCTTGCCAAGTAGTAGAGTGTGTTTTCTTCATAAGTTTCATCACTTTGTGAAGTGGAAGCTTGATCTAGCGATGCCTCGACGTAGATCATCTTCGGTATCGTCGTCGATGACCAAGCCCGTTCATTCTCCGATGAAGCCGACGCTAGAGCCCGGAGTTCGATTTAGACAGCGAGGAGACTTCGTTGCGGAGCCGTGGAGGTGGATATCCGGATCTACAAAGGTTGTAATTTCCATATTCTAGTAGTTAAGTGTTAACTAGTTTACTTTTCGCCTAGATTTCTAGCAACGATCCGTTAACTAGGGTTTCTCGGCACCATATTTTTGTAAAATGGCATGGTTGATGCCTTGTGAGACCTCTACTGTGTGCCTAGGAACCCTATACGCTATTCATGAGATACAACCCCCATTGTTTTACCTAGCAGTTGAGTTACAATCAGGGAGTTCCACTGGAGGCTTTCCTGGTAGAACCTGCTGCCACCAAAGAGGGAATGTGGGGCGCATTGCATCATTTCATGCGCTTGAATAAGGGGTCTCACTTCTTTATCAGCGAACCGAGTTGTGTCTCGAAGGACCTTAATGTACACGTGGCCTGGTACCAACATGCAATGGGCGCTGTTATCAAGGAGGAGAAGCGACTGCTACTCGACCGCAAGGGTGCACCCTCTACTGGTGATCGAACGTCCCCTTAAAGCGACGGACCATTGTCCTCCCTCTGCTAAGAGAAGCTGCCGTGATTGAAGTCCCCCACGACAGGCCTGAGCTACCGGTGCCCCATGCTCCCGTGGAGACGGTGGATGTACTACCGGTGCCCCGTGCTCCCATGGAAACGGTAAATGTAGCTTCCCCTGAGTCTGGCATAGGCTCAGACATCGGGACTCATCGCCCCAAAGTGCCCACCAAGCGTAAGCTTGTGCTGGCTGGGACTGGAGCTCGGTCGCAGAAGAGGAAGAAGAAGTCGATCCTCTCTATAGATGTTGTACTCGGCCTGGAGCCTCATGCTCCTTATAACGAGGGCCTGAGCGAATATGGGACCAACGAAGGTCTATTCGTAGCGCTGGATGATACTGATCTCGAGGCCGCCATTGCAGCTTCTGTGCTGTCGGCAAGCCAAACAGCGGGACTGGACACCCTCACGCAATCAAGTAAACATCAGTCGCACCTTCTGCTATTACATTATATTTTTATTATCATGTTTTGACTGATATTTTTCCTTTTGTAACAGGCTTTTCCACTAAAGAGGCTCTAGCGGCTTCCCTTAGGACCTTTGAGGAGGAAAAGAGGGCTCGCGCTTTGCTGGACATCGGTATTTCTCGGCTCATTGCATCTTCATTCTCCTTTCTTATGGACGATCTAACCCCTTCTTTATCTTATCGCAGGGACTACAATGCCAGCCCCGCAAGGTGATTCGGAGATGCTTCCCAGGCCAGCCATCGAAGTCCCAACCTCCTCTGCATTGCCGAAAGAAGCCTTACTCAAACGACCGATGACGGATGCCTTGACAGCTCCAGAGGTAACCCTTGGCATGGACGATGGCGTCTTATTGATGAAGGCATCTAGAAGATCCGCTCTGATGGCCCGAGCGGAAAGGAAGCGCAGAATACGCGTGGCAAGGGAGCGTAGTGCTGCCTTGGCCATGGGTGCAGGTTCAAGCACCGCTACCCCTGCTCCTACTCCTTCAGAGGAATCTCCGGCTGCTTTGTCCACCGCCCACAGACAGGTAACACATGCGGCTCGGGAGGCAATCGGAAGACCAACTCAAGGTAACGTGACATTGGGTTCTTTTGTCAAAGTTTTAACTTTCAGGTTCCCATATATCCTATCTTGCAGGGCCGAGTCTTGCCGAAGAAGTGGCGGCAACCACTGAGCTTGGGGTAGCGGTAGAGGAGATAGCCACGATCGTCGAACCCGAGGCAGCAGTAGGCAAGATGGCTACAATCGCCGAGCTCGAGGTAGCAGGTGGTGAGATGGCTACCATTGCCGAGCTCGAGGTAGTGGTGGGTGAGATGGCTACAGCCGCCGAGCCCGAGGTAGCCACTCTTTCTCAGGAGTCGGGCACCGCCTCAGTCATTGCTCTTTCCCCTTGCGGCTCCTTGCTGTTGCCGGGCGCTGCGAGTATCACGACGATTCTCGTGGAATCGGGGGATGAAGCCACGGGCGGCGAAACCATTCTGATGGAGGAGGGCGAAGCAGTCACTGCATCAAGTGATGCCCTTGTCGCGGTTCCGACCGGCGACTCACCAGGTAGACTTTGGGTCATTGCTTTTCTTTTTATTCTGCAATCCCTTTCAATCCTTCCAGACAGTATTTATCTCGTTTCTAATGCAGGCGTGGCGAGCATTGAGGTTGCGCTACCCGAGGCAGCGCCATCAGTTACCATTTTGACGGTGACCACTCCTCTACCTTCTCTCATACCATCTCAGATGTTGGAAAGTTCGGATTTGTGACCCATCATTTTTATCTCTAGGCTGTACAATTTATGTACTGACATTGCATTACTACGTCTTTGCAGGAGTCCTTTTTTATCACCTGTATCAGGTACTACACCCACACTTCTCCTTCCAATCAGAGATTAGTCCGCCCGCTGGTGTCGGTGAGTATCTTTTCTAACCGACGTCCTTTCTTTAACGGGCAGTCACGTTATTGCTAATTCTTCTTTGCATTGCTTCTAGCCTTACAAATTGAAGGAGGGGACGAGTGTATCGTTGCGCCACCAGTACTCCCAGCTCTGCCCCCCGTTGCAGCCGGTATAGTAGACTCTATTGTTCGTGTATTTTCTTTGTTTCTTGAGCCGACATCTGACTATGATTTATTTTGCAGCAATCACGTCGACTCCAGCCCCGTTCGAGTCTCGCATCACAATGCCAGCAAGCCCCTTTTCTCGACGTGCATCCTCGAAAGGCGCCGCGAATAGTCTGCGCATGTTGAGCGACTACATTGAGGAGCTTGATGTGGAGACTCCCACATTCACTGTGGATTTTTCCGCGGAGGTTAACCCTATGCTAGCGACGCTCGTGAACTTTCATAGTGAGGACGTCGTTGAGTCTTGGGTTGATCACTGCAGGAAGATTGAGGCCTGCCTGCGTGAGCTTGAGCTTAAGCATCCTGCTCCTGAGATTCTGGCCGTGAACACTCAATGGGATGCGTGGGTCGAGCAGAGCACTTCTTACTTCTGCCATCTTGAACAAGAAGCGGCCTTGAAGCATAAGGAATGTGAAGAAACTTCAAGCGAATCTGCCCGACTGCATGCTCAGGTTGATGCGAATCTGCGTGGATGACGTATTTCCAAGACGGGGTCATGTGGATGATGTATTTCCGAGACGGGGTCATGTGGATGACATATTTCCGAGACGGGGTCATGTGGATGACGTATTTCCGAGACGGGGTCATATGGGTGACGTATTTCCATGACGGGGTCATGTGGATGACGTATTTCCGCGATGGGGTCATGTGGATGACGTATTTCCATGACGGGATCATGTGGATGACGTATTTCCGTGACGGGATCATGTGGATGATGGATTTCCGAGACGGGGTCATATGGATGACGTATTTCTGAGACGGGGTCATGTGGATGATGTATTTCCGTGACGGAGTCATGTGGATGACGTATTTCCGAGACAGGGTCATGTGGATGACGTATTTCCGAGACGGGGTCATTTGGATGACGTATTTCCGAGACGGGGTCATGTGGATGACGTATTTCCGTGACGGGGTCATATGGATGACGTATTTCCGAGACGGGGTCATATAGATGACGTATTTCCATGACGGGGTCATGTGGATGACGTATTTCCGCGACGGGGTCATGTGGATGACGTATTTTCATGACGGGGTCATGTGGATGACGTATTTCCGAGACGGGGTCATATGGATGACGTATTTCCGTGACGGGGTCATGTGGATGGCGTATTTCCGAGACGGGGTCATGTGGATGATGTATTTCCGAGACGGGGTCATGTGGATGATGTATTTCCGAGACGGGATCATTTGGATGACGTATTTCTAAGACGGGGTCATGTGGATGACATATTTCCATGATGGGGTCATGTGGATGACGTATTTCCGAGACGGGGTCATGTGGATGACGTATTTCCGCAACAGGGTCATGTGGATGACGTATTTCCGAGACGGGGTCATGTGGATGACGTGTTTCCGCGACGGGGTCATTTGGATGACGTATTTCCGAGACGGATATCGAAGTGGTCTCCAGGTTGTCTGGGAACCATCGAGATTTGGAGTAGGGGTTTTCCCATAGCTCCAGGGTTGATTGCAGCGTCTGAATCCTGCTGGAATGGAGAGGAACGTTGTTGATCACCTCTAGGCTATCCCTGAACCGTCGAGATTTGGCTTCGTTTTCTGATGGAGCCTGGGAAGGGAAGGTGTGATTCCTTCTTTGTTTGCGCCCCTGGATTGTATACAGGGATTGATGTGATATCACCTGTAGGGCATGAATTTCATCATCATTTTTTTCATTTTTTTTATTATTTTCCGCGATGCTCTATCATTTCAGCTTTTATATCGCGAAGGTCATGATTGCCCGATCATTTCGGCTATTTTCGCGGTGCCCAATCATTTCGGCTATTTATTTTATTTTTACTCGCTGCTTTTTATTGCGAGTTACCCAATCATTTCGGCTATTTTGCATGCATGCATAAATTTTTACTTGCTGATTTTGTTGCAAATTGCCCCATTATTTCGGCTATTTCGTATGCATATGTGGCTCGCTAGCCTTTTGCTGCAAGCCTGGAATTAGACACCGATTTCGGCATCAGCACCGCTACAACTGGGATGTTGCCAGGAGTGAATCATCATTTGCCTCTGTCGATGTCAAACAAAGATGGTTTAGCGAACAGGGTTAGGATCCTGTCGACTAAGGCTTTCGACTTCATGAGCCGTAAGGGTCTCATAAAGGTTTTTCTCCCTATGAGTCGTGAGGATCTCGTAAGTGCGTTTTCTCCTTAGGGATCGTGAGGATTTCTAAGTGTGTGGCTTCTCGTAAGTCGTAAGGATTTTACAAGAGTGTTTTCTCCTTATAAGTCGAGAGGACTTAAAAGGGTTGTTCACCGTGCAAACATATCCCTAGTCATGGATGGGACTTTGTTAGAGAAATATATTTTTGCGTCCGTGGATTGTATACAAGGGTCAATACTGAACCGCTTGTAGAGCGGTGTTGGAGGTTGTGGTGGCTGCTTAAGAACAGGTTCAGATCCCTGCAGTTTAAGACTTTTGAATCTTATGAGCCGTGAGGGTCTCATAAGAGGGTTCTCCATACGAGTCGTGAGGATCTCGCAAGTGTAATTTCTCCTTAGGAATCGTGGGGATCCCTAAGTGTGTTGCTCCCTTGTGAGTCGTAAGAATCTCACGAAGGTGGTTTCTCCTCACAAAGTCGAGAGGACCTTGCAAGTGTCTTTTAACGAGATTGCTCCCTTTCAGGTTTTCACAAAACTCGCCGGTAGCCCTGCTGTTTTTACTCACGGAGCCCTTTCGGGTTTTCATCTGTGCCCTTTTCGCTTATGGACATACCGTTTTTCTCTCTTTTTTTTATTCTTTTTTTGTATTAGCCTTGGGATATTGCAATCCACAGTAGTTTATTGACGTCTCGGTCAACAGCTAGTTTTAGAACGTAGTGGTCCATTGTTAGTTTAAGGACGTTTCGGTCCGATGTTAGTTTAAGGACGTTTCGGTCCCTTAACCGGCTACTACTTATAGAGTTTGGGCTTAGGAAGATAGCGAGTGGACATAGGCATCGTCATCTATCGTTGACCTAGACCGTGACTCGTCAGGCATAGTATTTTTTTAGGAAGCGACCATTTATTGGCCTGAAGGGCCTTTCGCCATGCATGTCCATGAGTAGATAAGCCCCACCCTGGTAGACCTTGTCTATGATATACGGGCCTTCATAGTTCGGCTCGAATTTCCCCCGCTTGGCGCGATTAGGGATCATAGGTCTTTTAACCACTAGCACGAGTTCGCCTTGGCAGAATGTTCTCGGCCTAGTCAATCTTTCGTATGAGCGCATCATCTTTGCTTTATAAGCCTCCAGATTTTGTTATGCTATGACCCGGGTTTCATCAAGGGCATCGAGCTCCTCAAGCCGAAGGTGAGCATTCTCTTCATCCGTTAGCTCGTAGTGAACTTCCACTCGTAGAGAGGGTAGCTCTATCTCGAGGGGAAGTACCGCCTCTGTACCGAATACCAATGCGTACGACGTTGTGTTCGTGGCCGTTTTGAACGTAGTTCGATACGCCCAGAGAGCTTCATGCAGTCTCTCGTGCCAGTCCTTCTTATTTTGGGACACCGTCTTTTTCACGATCTTCGTCAGAGTCTTGTTAAAAGCCTCGGCTAGACCGTTAGCTCGGGGATTATAGACTGAGGAGTATCTCCAGTCTATGTTATGCTGTTGTGTGAAGCGGCTGATCTTGTAGCTTCTGTAGGCTGGCCCGTTATCGGAGATGATCCGTCGCAGAGTTCCAAACCGATAAATGACGTGTGCCTTGAAGAAATGGAGGATATTCTCCGTCTTCACTTCCCTTAGCGGTACTACTTCTGCCCATTTGGAGAAGTAATCAGTTGTCACCAAAATGAATCGATGTCCTCTGGACGATGCTGGTTCGATGGGGCCGATTATGTCAGTTCCCCACATTTCGAACGGCCAGCTAGCCACTGTTGGTTGTAGTGGATTTGGATGCTGATGGATAAAGTCTCCATGAATCTGGCACGCGTGGCACTGCTTCGCATATTCGAGGCAGTCTTGGATCATCGTGGGCCAATAATAACCCATCCGTTTAATCTTCAGCTTCAGCTTCGGGCCGGCTTGGTGAGAACCGCAGAGTCCGTCATGAGTTTCTCGAACGACTCTCTTTGCCTCTTCAGGTCCCAGGCATCTTAGCCACAGAGAATCAAATGATCTTCTATACAGAGTATCATTGACGAAGGCGAAAGACAGAGCTCGTTTCATAAGTTGATGTCTTGAGGACGCATTTTTAGGTATTCGACGGGATTTGAAGTAGTCTATAAAGACTTCCCTCCAATCTTCAGCCTTTTCTTGGTCTCTTATTTATAGGGCCGTTTGCTCGGTTGCTCCTTTTTCTTCGGACGATTCCGAAGATATTTCTGCTGGTGCGAGAACCCAACAGCTTTGCACAATGATCCTCACGTCATCGAGGTTCTCGTCGGCTAACTCTTTAGCAAGCTTAGCTAGTGCATCCGCCTTGCTATTTTTCGTACGTGGTATACTTTCCAGCGTGTAGGAAGGAATTTGAGTCTACTTTCTAGGAAGGAATTTGAGTCAGCAGTTGCTGTACTCTCCCGCCGTACTTCACCAACTCTCGCTTGCACGTTTGATAGTCGCCGTTTACTTGACTAACGACCAGTTGAGAGTCTCCGTATATGAGGAGGTTTTCAATTCCCATGTCGATAGCGATCTCGAGACCTGCTATCAAAGCTTCATATTCGGTCTCATTGTTCGTTCTCGGCTCTGTTAATGAGAAAGCGAAGCGCATTATCCCTCCCTGTGGAGT
The DNA here is from genome assembly GCA_030015575.1 of Agapanthus africanus. Taxonomy (NCBI): domain Eukaryota; kingdom Viridiplantae; phylum Streptophyta; class Magnoliopsida; order Asparagales; family Amaryllidaceae; genus Agapanthus; species Agapanthus africanus. Next base: position 40,025,713 of record JASDDO010000018.1, on the reverse strand, counting down.
CATGAAGATGAGGCCTACCCCTGATTTGATTATGGGGGTGCTTTGTTTGCGCTTCTTCATGGAAGACACTCCATCAAAATAGAGTTCCCACCGGGTATCATTCCCGTCGATCGTGTCAAACGCATGTTCGTCTGGCATTGCACAGTTCAAAGGAGAATCGGCAGGTATCGGATGCTCAGCGAGGAAGTCGGCGATGGCCTGGCCTTTCACTGCCTTAAGAGGCCGATAAGTTATCGAGAATTCCATCAAGAGGAGGGCCCATTTAGCGAGCCGTCCTGTTAATATGGCCTTTGACATCAAATATTTGAGGGGATCCACCTTTGATATGAGATGGACCTCATGTGCCAATGCATAGTGTCTGAGCTTTGTTATTGCGAAGATCAACGCCAGGCAGTGTTTTTCAATGGGAGAGTAATTGCTTTCTGCCCTCAGGAGAACTCGACTCAGATAATAAAGGGCTCTCTCCTTCCTTTGGTCGTTTTCTTATGCCCACAGCGCGCCTAAAGAACCTTCGAGGGCTGTTGTGTACAGGACGAGAGATTTTCCTTTGACGGGAGCGGCCATCACTGGCGGATTCTGTAAGTATTGCTTGATTTCTTCCAGTGCGCTTTGACATTTGTGATCCCAGACAAATGGGGTTCCCTTCTTCATCAGGTGACTGTAGGGGCGGCACTTGCCGGAGAGATTGGCTATGAATCGCCGGATATATGCGAGCTTCCCTTAGAGAGACCGCAGTTGCTTAAGAGTTCTTGGCGGAGGCATTTCCATGATCGCCTTGATCTTCGATGGATCTATCTCGATACCTCGGTGTCGAACGATGAATCCCAAGAATTTGCCCGAGGAAACTCCGAACGCGCATTTAAGAGGGTTAATCTTCAAGTTGTATTGCCGAAGGCGTTGAAATACGATCTTCAGATGCTCTAAATGTTCCTCGTATGATTCGCTTTTCACCACAAGGTCATCGATATAGCATTCGACGATTTCATGTATGAGGTCATCGAAGATCTTCGTCATGGCCCTCTGATAGGTGGCACCGGCGTTCTTTAGACCGAAGGGCATAACCTTGTAGCAGAATATGCCCAAAGGGGTCCGGAAAGCAGTATGTTTCTGGTCTTCGGGATGCATCTTTATCTGATTATATCCTAATGATCCGTCCATGAAGGAGAAAACTTCGTGAGTGGACGTATTATCTATCATCAGCTCAGTAACTGGTACTGAGAAGTCGTCCTTCGGGCAAGCTTTGTTGAGATCCCGAAAGTCCACACATATACGCACCGTCCTATTCTTCTTCATTACTGGGACAATGTTGGCAATCCAGTCAGGATACTGAACTTCCTGGATGAAGCCGAAGTCGATTAGTTTCTTGACCTCGGCGTTGATGCTCATCTCAAGCTCGAGCCGCATTCTCCTCGGTGCCAGTTTGATCGGCTTGACGTCCGAGGATATCACCAATTCATGTACAGCAATCTCTGGATCTAGTCCTGGCATCTCGGAATAGTTCCATGCGAAACAATCTTTATGCTACATGAGCACGTCCTTTAGCGTAGCCACCCTTTCTTCAGACAACAGCTCACTGACGAACGTCGGCCGCGGGTCACTTGCCATCCCCAAATCAATTTTCTTGAGGTTATCTGCAGTGGTATGTATTCTATCTTCCAGCTCTTTTGGCGCCGGTGGAAACTCTGAGATGACCTCGCCATCATCATTTTCGAAGCACCAGAAGAGGTCATCCACATTCTCGGGCTCTTCTTCTGACAGCGTTATCACGTGGCAGGTACGAGATCGCTTCCAAGACCGATGTTGATCTGGTTCTGCTCTCGTGGTCTTCGGTTCATGCTTCTGCGGCGGGGTTATTCCCCAACTGCTAGATAGAGCGAACCTGCCTTGTTGATATTGGTGTTAGTTATATGTATGCCGTAGAGGCCATTACTGTACATTGGATGTGCATTGTAGTGGATGCTAGGATATATATAGGGAGGACTTTCTTGCTCGACATGATAGTATGCTATCTGGTTGCACTTTACCTTAACGTGTATACTGATTGTCTCCCTGTTACATGTTGGTAAAGCCCTTAGGATGTGTGCTTGACTACCTGGACTATGATGCGGATCATACTAGTGGGGACATGGTAGTCCATAAGTACATCCTTCAAAGTCCCTAGTCGTGGGTGTATCGAGACGGGGCATCGATATACCAGAGTAGACTAGCGTATACCTTCTCGACCCATACAAATGGGCGATGGATGATCCCATATCCATTGGTGTTTGACATCAGAGATGATGTACGGGTGCTCAGTAGAGACTGGGTACACTGGACGGACTCGCCGAGAACTCCCAGATGGTATTATACCTCACGTCAGATGGCAGTTCTCTGGTGACACTGGTACAGAGTAGTCTGTTGACCCGAGATCGTCATAGAGTCTTGTGTGGTTCCCACTGTGCTTTGATTTCCATCTTACCACGTCCAAGAGGGCGTGCAAAACGGTGGTTTTTGGGTACAGTCCCGAGTCACATGGAGGCAATGAGCGATAGGAGGGGATTCGTCTCTCCCGGTATAGGGGGTTGATGTTGCGCTGTGTTCGATTGGCTATAACAGGAAATCCCTGGCCAGGGTTGCAGAGATTTACTGGTAAGTGTTACCAGTAGTTTCTCGAACAGTTATAGACCTCATATCGACACGACTTATTGAGCTATTGGGGTCTGACGTTTACCACCCCTATGCGAGATATGCGACATATCAGACGATCAGACCGGACTGTACGGTAGTGTTACTGGTCGGATTCACTGGAGTGTGAGCGGGCTTGCTCGTCGATCTTCAGATCGCTCAATACCCGGGTGGCCGTTACGTTTAGCAGACCGCTTGCGGCTTGTGGGTGTTTGATATGATCATCATCTGCTGCCGGAGTATTGACGAGTCTTTAGAGTCCTACACAGAGGTTTCCTGGCTCAAGCGAAACGAAATAGGAGCGCATATGAGATATGTGCGGGACCGAGAATGATGCGTGTATGTGATACCGCATTCCATTCTTACGATGAATGTATCGGAAAGGTTGTATGCGATATAACCTAGTTATCGATTCAAGCGTTGATTCGATAAGCCGATACATTGAATACTAGTCGGTTGTGTGCGACATGACCGGATCATTGAATCAAGTGTTGATTTAATGATTTGATGCATAATTATATATTTGATATATTACTTTGCATTAACTAGTATTGGTTCACTTTAAATGGATTTTCTCACTCGGGTGTGCGCATTAAATATGCGATATGATTTTGTGCACATGTTTGTATCATGTTTGATGATACATGGTTTTTGATTAAGTGTATAGAATTAAACAAAGGTTAAGATGATGATTAGGGTTTATTATTTGTTATTCATTTATCTTATTTAATTATCCTTTTATTTTTGATAAATGAATAAAAAAAAAGAGAAAAGAATGGTGGCTAATTTTGTTCTTTAGTTGAAGCTTCATGAAGCTTTGTTCAAGTCAACCATTCTTATCTCATCCTTAACCCTAACCATTCCCACTAACCATGATTCATTCTCTACACATGACTCTAGTTAAAATTATGATAAGAATTCATTTTCTTTTCTTTTTCAATTAACTTATCATAACTATTTCCTTCTTCTTCTTCCTTGAACTTGAAGAAGAAAGCTTACCTCATCAATGGTGATTGATGAATTAGAGTGAGAAATCCAATTCTAAAGTTAACCCAACTCCTATTTCTTCATCCTCTACCTCTTGCCAAGTAGTAGAGTGTGTTTACTTCACAAGTTTCATGACTTGGTGAAGTTGTGAGCTTGATCTAGCGATGCCTCGACGTAGATCATCTTCGGCATGGACATCGACGACCTAGCTTGCCCATTCTCCGACGAAGCCGACTCTAGAGCCCGGATTTGATTTGGACAGCGGAGAGGACCTCGTTGCGGAGCTATGGAGGTGGAGCACCGGATCTACAAAGGTTGTATTTCCGTATTCCCAATAGTTAAGTGTTAACTAGTTCTTTTTCGCCTAGACATCTAGTTATCGATCCGTAGTTTAGGGTTTCTCGGCACCATAATTTTTGAAATTGCCATGGTTGATGGCTTGGGAGACCTCACTAGCGTGCCTAGGAACCCTACAGTGGTATCAGAGCCTAGCTAGAGCCTTAGGCGAAGTCCAGACGCGATTTGAAGTCCGATCGAACCGAAACCCTACCCGGAAAATTGCTCTCTGTACTTTTTTCAAAAACAGTGATTTTTCCAAATTAAAAATATGCAGAAAACCCAGCAGGAAAATATAAGAATTACGGCGCAAAATTGGGGTCATGAACAGTCAAAACTTGCGCGGAAGCGCGGCATAATACTATATTGTGCGGCGGATCAGCGGTATATTAATGACGTTATCCTTTAAAAATTGCTCAGTAATTCATTGTTTTCAGTGCTGAGTTCTCTGGATGTTCTTAAATTTTATTCAAGAGTTGAATTTTCTGAATTGATTTGGGGGTTCGGTGTTTCGATCGGAGTATCAAATTTTGTCTGTGTGGCTTTCCGGATAATTTTTTAGAATATGTTAAAAAGTTCGACCGGATATAAATACCCAATTTTTCCCCTGTCGGGAAATTTCCAAGTGTTGGATTTTTCCGTAGTTTAACGACGTTCTAAGTAGTGCAAGTAACGCGATGGTCCCTCTAGAAGACACAAACCTTAACTCGATTATGTGACCGTCTTGAACTGCCCTTTGAACCTTCGGGTTTGGGGCAGTACGGCGTGCCACATGTGAGGCGTTGGCTTGACCCTTCTACGGCTGGACCGTTGGTACTGAGGTACGAACTGAATGTTGTTAGACTTATTTCATGTGTTGATCTGTATCGGGAAAAGTTGGGTGTTCGATTGTTTGATCGAAAAGTTTAACATTTTCTATTTATCCGGAATGTGATACAATAATTGGAATTCACAAGTAGTTATGTGATAACTAAATGAATGTTATAAACATAGCAGTTTAGTCTCACTTGATCGGTTGCCACGGAATTTTGATGTGATCAAAAGTCCGTCGCAATCACGTAGCGTACGCGGATACTCGCCGGGTAAACTTAATAGACAGCCTCACTCCATAGCCCCGACCAAGTGACTGTAGGAGAACCCCGTCGCCGAAAGCATCCGTTCGGGTGCTCGCGGCAGCGGTGTTCCGCCTTGGTGCACTTCGTCGACGGTATCGGGGGTGCAGCCGCCTACTGAAGTTTGCGACGAGCATTCGATCAGGATGTCGGGAATCTTGTTGAATTGCCCGACTTGATATTGAAAAGTGTTTTCGATAATGAGACTAAAATGCGGGGTTTATAATTGTTAGGCATGTGATGTCTAAGGTATTCATTTGATTAGGCATGTGATGTCTATGCAGATTGCGGATTCCAACTGTTGTAGTTTTACACTTTCTTTTCTGTGACCGTAAGTGTAATATGTGATATCGCCGGTTTCGTTGCTATATGTCAACGACAATTGGGATGCGCATATTTACTTACGTTGATGACATGTGATGTTATGTGTTGCTGGATATGTTATATTGGATCGTCGTGTTTGAATAGCCGGGGGGTTTTTATGTGAGATGAGTGTTTTTCATTTTCATTCATGTAAAAACTTGTATGTAATATTCTTTTATTGGGGCGCTTCCAGGTTGCGGAAGTAGTCACCCTTTGTATATTATTTACTTTTCCGCACTAGGATAGACCCAAGGAGGAGGGCACAAGTAACCGGGTTCTGGAGTCCAGTAGGAGAGCAACTCGAGGAGTCGAGTCCGGGTCTCCTAACTCCAGAATTGGTAGGGTTGCTTGCCGCTCTCGTAGGGGTCTAGGGGTGTGGGTTTGGCTATTCATCGCGACCGTGGAATCCGTGTTTTATACTGGCTCGTATTGAAAACATGGACGTCCTAGTATATCCAATATTTCATATGACTCTTCTGCTGCGATATCTGTGATGTGATCATGTGATGTTCTGTGATAGATACAGTATATAGTATATATGATATATTATATAGATGTTACTTATGTTTTACACCCGTGCTAGCCCTGCCCCGCTCTGTCGTTAGTTACCTAACCTAACGGTGCACGAGGGGACATCGAGGCGAATGCGGATGGCATAAGTGTACGTCGTATTTATCTGTGATGTTTAGGTACTTAAATGATGGGACTTCATTAATGTGATTAATGAAATAAAAGAAACCTAAGATGTTGTAGAATCGAATTTCAAATTAAAACAGGTAGCTACAGTTCTTGCTTTGCATAGCGGTATATATGATATACCCTGCACCTTATTCGATAAGGAAAGGACCGAGATCCCTTCACCGGGAGTGACTCCTTTAGCAATAACTGGCAGATGCTACACACTCGGTTTGTCTTTTGATTGCTTTTAAGTATTTTTGCTTTGCACAGTGATATATATGATATATCCCGCACCTCATTCGACGAGGAAAGGACCGACGATCCCTTCACCGGGAGTGACTCCTTTAGCAAAACTAGAAAAGCCTCAAAGACACTCCATTTCAAAATTCATTTGATTCTACAACGATATCAAGTTCATTACGCAATAGGTTTTCAGAAAAACCTGTCGTAGCCCTCCGTCATTTCAGATAAGTACTAGTTAGTATTCGTGCTACGTTTGTTGACTATGTTAAGGCGTAGTGTGCGGTAGCTAACTATTGGTTATCTGTATTAGCATATGATGCGATTGGATTAGGGTAGTCATGCGACTTTGTTGACTATGTTAAGGGTCGTGCGGGTGGGTTTAATTCAATCGGGAAATGACGGGTTGAACTTGACTAGCACTTATGATTTGTTGACTATGTTAAGGTCATATAGATGCTAGGGGCAAAATATTATCAGGAATTTCAAGTGTTGAAATTTGCAATGAGATTGCATACCTTCTATGAGATAGTTGGATCCCGATACCCGCTGCGAGTAAGAGTTACTCCTGGGAGAGTTTTATACATTACAATTAGCCGATCAAGTAGGTGTCTAGAAAGGTGTTAACGAGGTTACGCCTCTGGGAAAACGAGGTTTACATTAATTAGGTTCGTGCGAAAGCACGGGGGACCTCCCTCAAAGTACCGACACTGGCCTGGCTGAAAGATTGGCGAACTTGTAGTGTGTAATTAATCCCGGCTAGTCTTTCCTTTTAGGGTTTGAAGGAAGATTTGATAAAAAGCAGTGGGAGCCATCCTGATTAGATAAAATAAAAACCAATCTATTCTTGCAAGAGCGCACGCTGAGTGTTTTCTTCTCTCTCTCTCCAGGTAGCGACCATATCACGCCTTAATCAAGATAATAATACGGATTATTGACCGAACCCGCTTGTTATACTGAGCTGGGGAACGTTGGTCCCGCTCCAACTTATAATTGTTATAAGACAGAGCAGGAAATTGGGGAATACCAGATTTCCCGTGCCGCCCAAACGAAGAGAGTGCATGCTGATGCATCATCTTCGGGTGTGTTCATTATACAGAACTGTTTCTCAGTATCCTTTACGTCCTGGGTATATGATACCGGATCAGGATCCCAGATATGTAATCTGTTACATAGGGCTACATAAAGGTAGAGAACTGAGAACGGGTGATAAGTTTCATGAGGCAGAAAACGGGGCAAGAGTTGCAGCCAAGTCTGTTGGTCACTGTCACCCTGTATTACCAATACATTGATTCTGAACGAATGTTATTAGATACCGAACCTAATATACAAAATCATATATGTCTCTTTATTAGTAAAGAAATGATAAAATTTTGTATTGTTGGATAATGTTTTGAACATTTCCTATATCAAAAGTTGATCGTATCAGGCACGTTATCTAAAAGCGTTGATGTTCTAAATCAAATTACAGTTCTTAGTATATGGAACACATACAAGAGGAAGAGTTCAGAAATGAACGAATCTTTCTTGAGGTATTGTAGACTAGGTCAGATCAATGTGACCCGACTAGCTAGAGTTACATATAGATGCATATTTAAATCAGTTTGAACTTACATCTTGTGAAACTCGCCAGTCATGTCACAAAGATAAGATGACCACAGCTCTGTTTATTGGAAACAGAGAAAGAGTTAGTAAACTCTTGGGACTGATACATGATGATGTATGTAACGTCCCCTGTCTACACATGCCAGGACTGGTTCTTTATACTTCATTACATTCTCTGATGATCTTTCGAGTTTCAGACCTATGTTCCTATTGAAACACAAGTCCGAACCTTTTAAGATATTCACAGAATATAAGTTAGAAGTGGAGAACCAAAATGCGGGTATAAGTATTATGTCCTTTGATGAGATCAAGGAGGAGAATACTTGAGCACGGAAATACTGGACTATTCTAAAGGAGAATGAGATTCTCTCTCAGCATTACTCCTTCGTATACACCATAGCACGATGGTATATCGGGATGGAGCAATTACACACTATGTGATAAGGTGTGCTCTATGATGAGTAATACTGAGTTACCTATTTCCTTTTGGGAGTTATGCACTTATGAAGCTGCATACCTATTGAATACGGCTCGAATTAAATCAGTTGCCTACCACTCCATATGAGATATGGTATGGGAAGAGCCCATGTCTTAAGTCAGTTAAGATTTGGGGTTGTCCGGCCTATGTCTGAAAAGCAAAATCCGGACAAGCTCGAGGCAAGATCTGTTATGTACAACTGGAAAGGTTCCAGCTATACAAACAACAGTAAATGATTTGGTAGAACCAAAGGATTCAGTAGATTCCAACGAACCTCAGCCTCTCCGCCGATCTAATAGGGTTCCTCACCCACCTGAGAGATACTTCGGTTTCTCTATGACAGTGGGAGCGAGGATTACATCATGAGATGATGACCCAACTAGTTTCGAGCTGGCCATCAGGAGTGAGACTCTGTAAGAATGGCTGGATGTTTAGCGATCTGAGATGGAATCCTTATACACCAACAAAGTATGGACTTTGGTTGCTATATCTGAAGGGTTAAATCCCCATCAGGAGCAAGTATATCTTGAGAAGATTACTTGGTGTACATGGAAAAGTTGAGACTTTCAAAGCTAGACTTGTTAAAGGTTTTCGTCATTGACCAGGCGTGGATAATGATGAAACCTTTTCAAGTAGCTATGCTTAAGTCCATTCGGATCCTACTTGTCACAGCTACATACCATGACTACGATATCTGGTGGTTGGGTGTCATGACAGCTTTTCTAAATGATGTTTTAGAAGAGTGCGTCTATAAGTACACAGCCAGAGGGCTTCGTAGACAGTGGGAGCAGCGGAAACGTGTGCAAGATGCTTTATAGGATAAAGCAGGCATCGCGGAGTTGGAACGTCTGTTTTGATGTGTTAGTCAAAGAAGTTGACATCATCAAAATGGTAGATGAACCTTGTATAAACAAGAAGGTAGTAGGGAGTATGGTGACGATCCTCGTAGAGTACGTGGATGACATACTCTTGATAGGGAAGGAGTTTCCTATGCTACGCTCGATCAATCTCCGCTTATCACAATGATTCTCCATATAGGATTAACGTGATACCTACTAAATCCTGGATTTTGGATCTATGAAATAGATCTAAATGGATGTTAGGATACTCACTAGATGTAGTGAGATGGTGTCAATCGATCCTGAGGAGAATCACTGGAAGGGTTCCAGGGTGATAAAGACGACTGAATGTCAGTCACAGGCATTGTCTTTACCCTCAGTAAAGGGACGGTATGTTGGAAGAGTTCCAAGCTGGATACCGTGACATACTAGACGATAAAGGCAGGATACATTGCTACTTAAGATGCTACCAAAGAGGCTGTTTGGGTGTATATTGGTTCATGAGATGAACTATGTTCCTACCATTGTGAGACAATGGAGTTGTGGCTTATGCCAAGGAACGCCGGTCCCATCAGTGATCCAGACATATTCTAAGGCAGTGTCACTTGATCATGGAGATGGTTGATCTCCAGGGAGATCGAGGTTAGGAGAGTAGACTCGGAGGACAACACAGCGGATCCACTCACAAAGGCCTGTTCCCAGAGAGAGACTATTATGGGATGGTTGAGTATGAGATACTGCAACCACTGCTACAGATGGCCCTAGTGCAAGTGGGAGATTGTTAGTTATATGTATGCCCTAGAGGCCATTACTGTACATTGGATGTGCATTGTAGTGGATGCTAGGATATATATAGGGAGGACTTTCTTGCTCGACATGATAGTATGCTATCTGGTTGCACTTTACCTTAACGTGTATACTGATTGTCTCCCTGTTACATGTTGGTAAAGCCCTTAGGATGTGTGCTTGACTACCTGGACTATGATGCGGATCATACTAGTGGGGACATGGTAGTCCATAAGTACATCCTTCAAAGTCCCTAGTCGAGGGTGTATCGAAACGGGGCATCGATATACCAGAGTAGACTAGCGTATACCTTCTCGACCCATACAGATGGGCGATGGATGATCCCATATCCATTGGTGTTTGACATCAGAGATGATGTACGGGTGCTCAGTAGAGACTGGGTACACTAGACGGACTCGCCGAGAACTCCCAGATGGTATTATACCTCACGTCAGATGGCAGTTCTCTGGTGACACTGGTACAGAGTAGTCTGTTGACCCGAGATCGTCATAGAGTCTTGTGTGGTTCCCACTGTGCTTTGATTTCCATCTTACCACGTCCAAGAGGGCGTGCAAAACGGTGGTTTTTGGATACAGTCCCGAGTCACATGGAGGCAATGAGCGATAGGAGGGGATTCGTCTCTCCCGGTATAGGGGGTTGATGTTGCGCTGTGTTCGATTGGCTATAACAGGAAATCCCTGGCCAGGGTTGCAGAGATTTACTGGTAAGTGTTACCAGTAGTTTCTCGAACAGTTATAGACCTCATATCGACACGACTTATTGAGCTATTGGGATCTGACGTTTACCACCCCTAGGCGAGATATGCGACATATCAGACGATCAGACCGGACTGTACGGTAGTGTTACTGGTCGGATTCACTGGAGTGTGAGCGGGCTTGCTCGTCGATCTTCAGATCGCTCAATACCCGGGTGGCCGTTACGTTTAGCAGACCGCTTGCGGCTTGTGGGTGTTTGATATGATCATCATCTGCTGCCGGAGTATTGACGAGTCTTTAGAGTCCTACACAGAGGTTTCCTGGCTCAAGCGAAACGAAATAGGAGCGCATATGAGATATGTGCGGGACCGAGAATGATGCGTGTATGTGATACCGCATTCCATTCTTGCGATGAATGTATCGGAAAGGTTGTATGCGATATAACCTAGTTATCGATTCAAGCGTTGATTCGATAAGCCGATACATTGAATACTAGTCGGTTGTGTGCGACATGACCGGATCATTGAATCAAGTGTTGATTTAATGATTTGATGCATAATTATATATTTGATATATTACTTTGCATTAACTAGTATTGGTTCACTTTAAATGGATTTTCTCACTCGGGTGTGCGCATTAAATATGCGATATGATTTTGTGCACATGTTTGTATCATGTTTGATGATACATGGTTTTTGATTAAGTGTATAGAATTAAACAAAGGTTAAGATGATGATTAGGGTTTATTATTTGTTATTCATTTATCTTATTTAATTATCCTTTTATTTTTGATAAATGAATAAAAGAAAAGAGAAAAGAATGGTGGCTAATTTTGTTCTTTAGTTGAAGCTTCATGAAGCTTTGTTCAAGTCAACCATTCTTATCTCATCCTTAACCCTAACCATTCCCACTAACCATGATTCATTCTCTACACATGACTCTAGTTAAAATTATGATAAGAATTCATTTTCTTTTCTTTTTCAATTAACTTATCATAACTATTTCCTTCTTCTTCTTCCTTGAACTTGAAGAAGAAAGCTTACCTCATCAATGGTGATTGATGAATTAGAGTGAGAAATCCAATTCTAAAGTTAACCCAACTCCTATTTCTTCATCCTCTACCTCTTGCCAAGTAGTAGAGTGTGTTTACTTCACAAGTTTCATGACTTGGTGAAGTTGTGAGCTTGATCTAGCGATGCCTCGACGTAGATCATCTTCGGCATGGACATCGACGACCTAGCTTGCCCATTCTCCGACGAAGCCGACTCTAGAGCCCGGATTTGATTTGGACAGCGGAGAGGACCTCGTTGCGGAGCTATGGAGGTGGAGCACCAGATCTACAAAGGTTGTATTTCCGTATTCCCAATAGTTAAGTGTTAACTAGTTCTTTTTCACCTAGACATCTAGTTATCGATCCGTAGTTTAGGGTTTCTCGGCACCATAATTTTTGAAATTGCCATGGTTGATGGCTTGGGAGACCTCACTAGCGTGCCTAGGAACCCTACAATTGGTCTTCGACCCAATTCTTGAATGTGAAGCAATCTTCGAGAGGATGTCCTATTACCCTGTTATAGGAGCAATAGTCCGGGTAAGAGACTTCGCCTACTTGCTCGGGGTGCTTGGACTCCGGGAGGGTAATCATTTGATATTTTATGGCAAGGTCAAGTATCTTCTATGTTTTATCCTGGGGAAAAGAGTATGCTCGACCCATCTTCTTTATAAGAGACGAATCCTGGTTGCTCGATTCCCGATCACGTGGATTCTTGGACCCGCTTTGTCGCTGTCGAATGCTTTTCCCGTTCTTCGGTTTATTTCTGCCTCTTCTTCGGGCCTTTTGTACAACGGATTAGCAAGGAGGAGCATTTTCATTTTTCACAGCCTGTTGAAGGAGGCGTTGCATCCTGGCTTTCTCGTAGATAGCCATTTCGCGATTATGATCGTCTCGAACTTTTTGACCCGCTTCCCTTATAAGCTTGTCCATTTGTTCTTCGAACGACGGACTGGGCATTTTCATAGCGGGAACTCTTTCTGGTTCAGGGTTAGCATCTTCCCACGGAGCATCTCCCTCTTCATCAAAGTCGTGTATGACGTAGCAGTCGCGGAGTAGCTCCCGTTTCTTGGATTGAACATACCCAAGCCCGGTCATTTCCATTCTCCCGTTGGGCAACTTTCGTTGGGTTCCGGGAATGTTCCAGATCCTGTTATAGAACCGTGCTTATCGCGCAGTTTGCTTAAGGGGTACACCTTGGTGTCTTAAAAGTCTCTTTAGTCCGTCTGTGTAATATCTGGGCAAACGGATGGGCTAGAGCCTGTCAAGTGTACAATCCGCACCATGCCAGATTTCTTTCTCCACTTTAGTTTCCCCGGATCGGTAGAATAGGATCGCATTTTCACCTTTTCGCGTGGGAGGGACATAGAATGTATGTAGTTCTTCCACACAGTAGGTATCTAGCGCATCTAGTTCTTTATGATGCTTGGACGGAACCATGGCGACTTGCAAACTTTGATCTTAATCAGCGAAGGTTTGTATTGATGGCCGAGCAGAGAATACGGCAGTGACCTCATCTTCCGAGTCGCTGCCGAAGATCAACATAGGAGCGGATGGTCCCGACTTATTGTACTGGGGAGGACCTGACTAAACTATCTCTTCCTCCTCCTCGGTATCACTCCCGAAGACCGGAATGGTGGTGATAGCTTTGTTCTTCGGTTTATGACATCTTTCCGTGTCCTTAAAGTCTGGTAAGAAGTATTTTGCATCTTCGTACTTTCGGACTTCGTTCACGGAGAATGGGTTTAGCTCTCATGTCATAGTATACTCGAGACCATCTTTGAAATACTTCATACACTGATGTTGTGTAGAAGGAATGATGTTGTACTCGTGTAACCAGGGCCGGCCGAACAAAGCATTGTAGCATGTCTTGGCGTCAATGACGTGAAACTTAATGTCCGTGACAAGCAGCCCAAAGCGTAGTGTCAATATTACAGACCCAAGCGTCCGTGATGACAGGGAGTCAAATCCGGAGATGGTGATTTTATCGCGAGCGAGGTGTTGAATGCTCATGCAGATTTCCTTTAACACCCTTACGTTGAGAAGGTTGACGGAGGACCCATTGTCGACCAGGATTTTGCCTATCTTGATATCATGACAGTATTCGGAGACATATAGAGGGCGGTTATGCTCACACGTCCTGAGGAGAAGATCTTCATCGCCAAAGGTGATATCGGCTGTGTGCACTTCTTCCAACACGTCCTTCATCTTTTCTTCAGCGGGGAAACCTTGGAATTGTTCAGGATCTTGTAACGCCTTGATCAAAGAATCTATTGCTTCTTTTGATAGCAGAAGGACGTCGAGAATGCTTAACTGCGAAGGTAGCTTTCTCAAGTGTGCCAGAACGTTGTAGTCCGCCTTACTTTTCTTTGGCGGGGTCTTTGGCTATCATCTTTTCGACGGCTTGGTCATCAAGGATGATATCCTCAGGGACTTTTTATTTTCCCTTATCTTTCCTATTTGACCCACTGTTCGAGGGTCCAAGATTCTTTTCAGGCAGCGTACGATTGTGCAGCTGAATATTTTCACAGGTTTTCGGTTCTTCCTCTTTTCCCAAGGTGGACTCTTTAAAGAGAGGGCCAAGAGTCATTTCTTCGTCAGAGTCGCTCCCGAAGGTGAGAACTTGTGATCCCCCGGCGTTAGCCATGCGACAGTTGCTGGTAGTTCTTTTATGCTCCTCAGTCGTACTTCTTTGCTCCCGACGAGTTTTGCGTTTCATCCGCTTGAAATGTTGCCGGTGAGTAACATATCCCTGCCACCATCTTTGAAAAGCGTTGCACTCTTCGGTGGGGTGCGAAATCTTTTGATGATATAAGCAGTAGCTAGGATGTGTTTCTGCTTCACCAAGAGCGTTCGCTTCGGAGGGTGGCAGCTTCATTCCCATTGATATGGCTTTGGCGAACCTCGTCCTCATCTTGAACCTGCTTTTATTTGCGGCGGGTGTACTTTGATATGGCGGGTGTGTTTCAACTCTTTCGTCCAATCGCCGGCGTTTGGCTTTTTCAAATATAGCCATTTCACGCTCTCGAGCAGCTTTGCTCTTCAAAAGAGCTTCATTCAGGAATTTATCAATTATTTCGTCTGATGGCCCTAGAAGTTCCAGCTCAGGATCTGCCCCCAGTTTCTCTGTGTAAGGAGCTTCCTCATTGTCTATTAACGAGTGAAAGATCACATGGCAGCTTGCTACGTAATCTTCATATTCATCCGACGAGTCTTCTCCATCATCTCCATCCTCAAGGACGTGGCTGAGAAACTCTCGGAGTGTGACTGGAGTCCGCGCCTTCTGGTTATACTCTTTCAGCGCGTCAATCTGCTTTTTCAGGTCGGTGTGCTTGTCATCAGGCTTCACGGGCTTCTTGGATTTCTTCTTCTTTTTCGAAGATTTCGACGGCTGGGTGTGAGTGCTTTGGCTACCACCACCGATCTTTGGAGTTGGACGCGGTTTTAACATTCCTTTGATGACCTCGGGTTCGAGTGGATTTTTCCACCTGATCGCCGGGTATGTTTGGAGATCCTTCAGCATTCTTTTCGTCTTGGCTGAAAGAGTGACCTCCCATGGAGCTTCTTCTACGAAAGAGCATGATGCCCCCGGTGTATCCGTCTTCTTGGGAGTGTGTGGCCGAGGCGGGTTCACCTTCCAATTCTCGGATAATACGAACTTGCCCTGCTGGTACTGATCTTCTATCCAGCTTTTGAAGATGTAACAATCTTCGATCGGATGGCCCAACATTCGGTGATAAGGGCAATAGTTAGGATTGCTAATGTTGCCTAGGTGCGCTGGGCGTCTTGGCTCCGGCAGAGTGATGAGCCTGTTGCGCAGCGCAAGCTCGAATAACCTCTTCGTCTTGTCTCGAGGGAACGAGTAAGGGCATCTCATTTTATCTTCGAGAGATCGAGTTCTATTATTTTGGCGATCAACTGGTCTTAGACCACTGGGCTGCTGTTAGCGACGACGGTCGCTTTCCCCTTTCCTTTCTCGTTCCGCAGCTATGGCTTTGGAGGAGACGGTCTATGACCCATCTGGTCCATTTGGGCCAGCTTATCGATCAAGGCTTGGAATGTGGTCAGCTTGAAGAACATCATGAATTGGGAAATAGTTGTATGAGGGTCCAGAGTGCCCACGAACATGCCCACCGCCGGTGCTTCTTCGATGCGCTATTCGCATTTCGACCACATATTCCGCCATCGTATTGCATATTGAACCCACGTTTCACCTAGCTTCACCCTGGCATTGATCAATGCCGTTATTGGGGTGCGTTCACTAGCACTCGCGAATCGCTGGGTGAATAATAGCTCCATTTCTGCGAAAGTCTTGACGGAGTCGTTTGGAAGTTTAGAATAGCACTCGAATGCCGTCTCCGACAAGCTGCCGACGAATTGGCGAAGTAGCAATTTATCATCACCTCCGGTGTTAACACATAGAGCCCTGAACTGGGCAACATGCTGGTGGGGATTGCCCGTCCCTTTGTATACATGAAATTTAGGGATCGTATATCCCAGCGGGTACTTTATTTGGTCATACCAGCCTGGATATGGTCGTCCAGTTTTAACAACCTGGCCAGCTGCTTCATTCGCCTGGTGAGCTCGTATTTGCTGAGCAATGTAACCGTCCAGAGCGGCCTTGGAAATGGTTTCCTCTTTGGCTGCTGAAAGAGCTGGAGGAGAGTTTGATGTCTCCCCTCTGTCGTCTTCAATGATGATAGGAGGGTCTTCAGCTGAAGGTTCTGGCTGTAATATCATCCCGACCATGTCTTGGAAGAGAAGCGTCATTTGTTTTATATTAGCCGCTTGTTCTGCTGCTTCTCTGTCCTTCTTTTCGAGAATTCTGCGGAGGAAGTCAGCATCGGTTTCTTGTTCATGGCGCTGCTCCGACGACGCCTCAGGGCTTTCTTTTGGCCCGGTGAGTGCGGCCATTTGCGTTAGCATTTCTTGAAGCTTCTGTTGCTGCTCCTGGGCTTTTGTTATTGACCGGGTAAGCGGTCGATGACCCGTAGAAGCATGGCTTTCCTCTTTTCCTGAAGCCATATAAACGGTATGTACCATCATGCCCCCAGACTTGAGGCGTTTAGATTCAACGCTTTTACGGTTTTCCACATTCACAGAGGCTTTCTCTGGCCTCCTTCTCTTTTGAGCAGTTGAAGTCGAGGGGGCCGTTGCAGCGGGCACTCAGGTAGCTGTCGTCTTTTGTGGCTTGACAGGACGGTTCTCTTCTTGTTGAAGTTTCACTTTTTTATGTCGGCGAGAGTAATCTTGATCAATTACTGAGTCCTGAACCTGTCGCCAGACTTTATAAATTTTGGAGGACAGGCGCTGAAGGGGCTGCTCCGGCTTCTTCTCTGGAGCATTCTCCATAGATGGAGGAGATCTTTTCAGTACGGCGGTAGGAGAGTTCCTGCGCACCTTGTTCAACAATTCAAAACTGTTCCCGGTTGGAACAGCAGCATTGACTTCCACCGTTAGGGCTGGTGGAGTTAGCCCAGAAGGGGAGTTGCCCCCAGCTTTCCTTACTCGGCGCCAGTGGCGACGTCAAGCGTGTCGAGCCGTTGGGATTGTTTCAGCTTTAGGGGCGACTTCGTCATGCCCCCTGTTCTGGTGAGGCGCTGCTGATACCAGCCTCTTGAAGACCGACGTCCGTTGAGACGCAACGTCCAATCTGTTAAAGACAGACCTCTGGGCAGGGGAAACGACCTTGACAATTTCTCCTGGAACAGGAGCTGAAATAGTCAGTCTTATGAAGACCGACCCTTTGGCAGGAGAAGCCGCCTTGACGACTTCGGGAGCAGGGATGGCTATCCTTTTTGGGACAACCCTTTTTGGTATCGTGGGCTTCTTCATGAGCCCACCTGAGCTTTGGCCTAGTCTGTCAAAGACTGAGGCGTTAGAGCTGGGCGACCCATTGAGAGGGACCGCTGTAGTTGTAAGCCGATCAAAGACCGACTTCTTCTGAGGTTCTTGTATTGGTACAGGAGCGCTGAAGCTCGTTGGCGCTAGCATGGTTCCGAAGAACAATCCAGTGGTGGCCTGAGTGACATGTTCCACCGGCATAGCGAAGATGGAGGCCCTTAGAGCCCATAAGTCACTCTTCCGGACGGTACGGGGTGAGAGTTGCAGCTGCAGTTAGTGCAGGTTGAAGCCATTGATCTTCTGTTTTCTGCACGGAGCAAGACACCAAATCTTAGTACCTCGAACCCAAGGGCAACCGTATCAAACCACGATTCGTTCGCGAATACGACACACGAAGTGTGGAGTGGAAAGAGGGAAAGGTCCCACCGGGTGTGGTAGAATCTGTTCCCCGCCGAAAGATGCGGATGAAGACGCGGCGGACGTATTTCCTGAATTTCGGGGTAGATGCTTATTGGTGCTATCCGTCCACCTCTCCGAAGATGCCAAGTTGATTTATGGCGCTATGTATCGAAGGTTTAAAAGGATGCGGCCGATGTAGCAGACTTCGTCAGATTCCCCCTCGTTTGAGGGGTTTTTGATTGTGGGGACGCTCTTCCCTGCAGCCGCAAGCCCCTGCAGTTAATTACGCTACCGTATCACGGGAACAACTTTCTCCTTCTCCAGATGGTCACTTCGTGCCGTGGGAGTTTGTTTTGTTTGTGGTTGCCCATGGATTGTATACGGAGACTAATTTATGTTGTCGCCCGTAAGGCGTGGATTAGTCCAAATCCGTATCTTCTTAGATTTGGGTTTGGGGTTTGGGTTTAAGGATACGTTAGCCTCATTTGAGACTAAGATCAACTTAAACGTATGTTAAGGATACGTTAGTCTAATTTTTAGACTAAGATCAACTTAACAGGATCATTTAGATCCAACAAGAGAGCAATTGGGCTTTATTGTTTAGTTTAGGGACATTGTGGTCGATTACCAGTTTAAAGACATGGTGGTCTAATATTAGTTTAAGGACATTACGGTCCAGGTTAAGGACATCGTAGTCCGTGAGTTTAAGGACCCCACAGTCCGTAGTTTAAAGACGTCATAGTCTATAAAGTTTAAGGACATCGTAGACCATGAGTTTAAGGACCTCACAGTCCAGGTTAAGGGCATCGTAGTCCGTGAGTTTAACGACCTCACAGTCAAGGTTAAGGACATCGTAGTCCATGAGTTTAAGGACCCCACAGTCTGTAGTTTAAAGACGTCATAGTCTATAAAGTTTAAGGACATCATAGTCCACGAGTTTATAGACCTCACAGTCCGTGAAATGTGTGGTTGTCGGGACCCGTCACCTCTCTGAAGACGTTGAAAGATTCCAACGACAGATATCAGAGGAGTAATGAGATGTACCCTCGAACCGGTGTAAGTTGGTTGAAAGATCTGTAGTCCTATTTAGGACTAAGACCTGTTAAATATTTATGAGCAAACGGGCTCAATTAAATATAAGTTGAGGACTTATGGCCAATATTGGGCTAAGTCCAATAAACATTTTGTTTATTCTGGCTATTGAGCCTTTATTTGGGCTTGGCCCTTTTAATAATGCTGAGCAAAAAATCTTTTCTTTTGTCTTGTATTGAATGCAAAGCATTCACCAGAGCTCTGGCTCATTAAAGAACAATTTGTGTTCTGTCAGCCCAACCTATGGTGCACTAAGCGCTTTGCGCCGATCAAAAAGCGCAGTGTGCTTCAGCCACGTGGCGCATATATAAGGGACACATGTCGCGCTTGGCGCTAAGCGCCAGATGATGGGCGCTAAGCGCCAGATGATGAGCGCTAAGCGCTAGTCTATGAGCGCATTGCGCTATTAATTTAGTGGCGCACACGTGAATGACACGTGGCGCGCTTGGCGCTGAGCGCCAGCCCATGAGCGCAGTGCGCTATTTCAGAAGCGCAAAGCGCAAATTGCAAACGTAGTTGACACGTGGCACATTTTGGTGTTGAGCACCGGTCCAGAGAGCGTAGAAGCGCTGTTCAAAAGCGCAAGGCGCATTTCAATAGCGCAAAGCGCATTTTAATAGCGCAAAGCGTATGTTGATCAATTTTATGATCTGGGAACAAATTTATGTTCTTTTTAGAAGAGACTTTGTCTTAAAATTCAAGAACAACAGTTCTTATTTTTGAAAAGGCTTTGCCTTTATAGATCAATGATCTGTGTGAAGAATATGTTCTTCTTTTATTATGTGATGAGATCTTTTGATTTTTTTTATGAAAGACCTTGGTCTTTGTAGATCTATGATCTTTTAAGAAGATGATTCTTTTTTTTATGAAATGATTTCATCTCTGTGTTCATCGTTCATGATCTTTACCTTGAAGAAAAATCTTCTTTCAAGAGCTTGCTCTTCTTTCTTTGAATCTCTCAAAATTTATAGGGGGGTTTCTCTATATCAGACTTGAAGTCTTGGGGCCTTTATATAGAGCAAGTTGATTTGTTGAATCAGTTAAAGAGATTTTTCTCTGATTGATTTGGGGATATTTCCCCACCATTGGATCTTTGATCCTAGGGCTTCCGTTTTACAGAAGGCAATCTTCTTATTTTTAACAAGATTGAAAGAAAATCTTTCCATAACAGAATTTTAATTCTAATTAATGATTTATCATTATTTATTAGATCTTTTGATCTAAGGGTGGGGAATTTTTTAATTACAACGCTGGCACACCCGTGCTTTGCATGTGGTGCACCGCTCAGAGCGCAGCATACCTGTGTTTGACACGCGGTGCGCTGCTCAGAGCGCAGCGCAGCCTGTGCTAGCACGCCCGTGTTTGACACATGGTGCGCGGCGCGTCCAGTGCTACCGTACACATGGTGCACTGCCTAGGGCGCAGCGCACCTGGCGCTAGCGCATCAGTGTTTGACACGTGGCGCACAGCGCGTCTAGCGCTGGATCTGAAGCGTTGCTTCAATTTTTTGAAATTCAAATTTCAAACAGTGCTTTGCTCTGATTGGGGGAAACAGCAACTTCGCAATCTTGCGTGACCTGCTCAGTAAAGACGAGTTTCTGCTTCAGCGCCAGCCCATCAGATATACATTGTTGGAGTTTTTCAAAGATAGCTTTTAGATGTACAGCATTCGCTTCGATTTGGGTTAAACCCCTAAAACATGAAGAGATTCCTCAAACATTAGGACATGGTCATGGTTCTTACTAAAACTTTGACAGAGTTTCTACTCTAAAAGAGTTTCTTTGAACAGAGATCTGAAAGGAGAATTAAATTCTCAAGATAGAAGAAGGTTAAAAAGAAGATGAACAGCCGCCATCTCAAGGGCCAAAGGCTCTATTTATAAAACTTTAAGAGACTATTCAACTCTCCAGGAGATCGAACAGTGGAAAAGGTATCACCGCTGCACTCACGTGTGAGCTACGTGAGCACAACAGTGGGGGGCATTTGTTTCCCCTAATAAAAGAGTAAAGCTCTGTTCCAAAATTTTTAAAGAGGCGGTGCCTCACGTGCCTTCCACGAAGGCGCCAACGCCAGAGTTAAAAACTCTTATATGGTGCCGCACGTGCTCCTCACGCGGGCACCAACGTGCAAAGCACATAAAGGAATTAAAACCCTAATTAGCGCCCGCGTGCACAACACGTGAGCGTTGGCGCCCAGGTATAATTAAATTCTACTCTCTGTTAAACAGAGCCGTTGGATCAAAGATCCAACGGAGATGATAAATCATCAAGACTCAGAATTAAAATTCTGTTGAGAGAAAATATTCTCAAATCTTTCTAAAACAAGAAAGATACCTTCGGTGGGATCATAGAATAAAATTCTATACTTTCAGTAAAACAGAGGACCGTTAGATTAAAAATCCAATGGTGATTAAAAAAATCATCGTTTTGCAGAATAAATTCTGCGCAAGGGAAAATATTTCCCCAATCTTGTTCAGTAAAACAGAAACCCTTGGATCAAAGATCCAATGGTGGGTAAAAATCCCCAAATCAATTAGGATCTCTTATTGAGAGATTTCTTCAAAAACCAATTAACAAACTCGCCTCTACTATATAAAGGACCTAAGACTTCAAGTCTGGAGGAGGAAGCCCCTCCCCATAAGCTTCTAAAAAAAGAAGAAGAGAGCTTCAAAAAGAAATAGAGAAGAAAATCTCCCTCCTCAAAATACACTAGGTAAAGGAAAAACACAAAGATCGTTTTTTGCCTCTTTAAGGATTTAACCCTTCATATAAGAACTTAGTTCTTCCTCTGGTTAGGATCTGCAGAAGCAGATCTCCTCATAAGTTGAGAATTTAATTCTCATCGGGGAGATTCTGTCATGCAGATTTAAAATCTAGGGGAAAGAACTGAGTCCAAAGAATTTAATTCTAACAAAAACATATGGGAATTTAATTCCTCTGAAAACTAGGGTTTAAACTTATAAAATGAATTTAATTCTTGCAAAGAGGAGAACTTGATTCCTCATCCCTCAGACAATGATAATAATCTGAGACCTTCCAAACCCAAATCCTAATGACTAGAAATGTCATTAATAAGAGATCAAAATCTCCAAGAACACAGAAGAACAGCCTGGTGATTCGTTAGTGTTTAACACTATAACGAGACCTCATGTGTTTTCTACGTGAGTGTTTCTAATGAACAAAAAGAAACGGCTGAGACCGCCTCACGTGTTTCCCACGCGAGTGCTTAAAAGAGGAGCAAGGATCACTGATTGTTTCGAAGAAGAGTAGGATATAATAGGTTTGTACTTTAGTAACCGCAATCAATAACAGTATCGTGTGTAGCGAGCGTTAGTGAGCACGGGTCGTCCTCTGGGATTCGAGGAATTCGTAAATTCTTGCTTTAGTTGGGTCGAAAGAACTAGTAAAGAAATTCAAGAAATAGTTCAAGATTTGGTTGAAGTAATCATTTCAAGAAATTTAAGAAATCGTTTTCAAGAAGGAGAATTCAAGAAAATGTTCAAGATTTAGTTATCAAGAAAATTGTAGAAGGCTTGTAGGATTCAAACGGAATTAGTAGCCATGGATGAATATTCAAAATGATTCATCTTATCTATTGATAGAATTAAAACTAGATCGATGGCTAAAAATGAGAATTAGGGATCCCCTGAAGAAACTAGGGTTTCTCCTTCATTGCCCCTTATCCTTTCATTGATTGCCATTCTTATCTAGCCTTTAACAAGAAGGATCATCAATCTAATCCCCAAATTTTGACGAAATTCTCAATAAATTGATCTCACTCACAATTTAGACATTAATGATTCATTTTGCTAAAGTTTATAATCTCCATAATGATTCATCAATCTAATCCCCAAATTTTGACGAAATTCTCAATAAATTGATCTCACTCACAATTTAGACATTAATGATTCATTTTGCTAAAGTTTATAATCTCCATAATAAATTGATCTCACTCATCATTTGATCTACCAAATTCCCTCACCATTTGATCTACCAAATTCCTTCGAATTCTTAGCAAGCGGAGATTTACTCACACATTATGAAAATAGAAGAATCAACAAATAGAGATTTCATAATGTGAAAATTTAAAGAAAGCAAGACTAAAAGTATAATCACCTTTATTATTCAACTTCAAATTACAACTTTTCAATCCAAGATTATAAGAAGAATAGCTCTCGTTCACTCCCTTGAAGTGGTAATTTCTCCGTCGATCTTCGCTTCGCTCGATCACCGTGAGTTTTGGATCTATCGAGGATCGCGTACTCGTTGATGACGATCGGCTTCGCGTAAAGGAATCTTGAATGAAGTCGCTCGATGAATTTCTCACGATTCTTGATCTTGGATCTTGATTTGGAATTGGATCTTGATTTGGTTTTTGGATCAAAAGTTTTGAACTAAAAATCAACAACCTTTTTAATGTAGAGTTAGGTCCTTTTTTATAGCCTCTAATCAAGCTTCCCCAATAAGCTAAGTTGTTACACAGAGGCTTCTAGAATAAGTTAGGTAGTTATGAAGCTTCCTCAACAAGCTGCGTTATTATAGAGAAGTTTCCAGAACAGGGTTGTTACAACGAACATCCTCAACATGCTAGGACGTTGCAATGAAGCTTCCAGAGAGTTCCCGACTCCGAAGCCCACAACTCGACCGTGGATCCACGGCGACTCGGCCTGACTCGGCCGCGGTTCCATGGTCGATTGGTGTATTCATTGCTCCAAATTTCTTTGGTCTTCTTCTATTGATTTGTAGGTCTTTATGTGATATCTGGAATCTTCTTCTCTCTACTGAATCTCTGCCAGAATTTAACTCTTTGATTTCCTGTATTTTATCGGCGAATTTCTGATTCTGAAATCTGATCTGGACTAATTTCTGCACAAGATCTCAATGAAGAATGTTAAAAATATACAATATTATGCGTGAAATAATAAACATACAATTTTTTTCAAAAATGTTGATTATAATGTATAACACATTTTAATTGATATTTTCCAGATGAACTTATAATATGTGTTATATTTATAACAAACACTCTTAGATGATTAGAAAAATGAGGAAATTGTTATGTTAAAAATTGCAATAATTTCGACTGAACAAATTCTCCCAAACTTGATTTTGATCGTCCCGAGCAAACATCTTTTATTCAGGAGAAGGAAAAAATAGAAAGGAAAAGAAAAACTAACTAGTACACTTTCGTAGGCAACACGATTGCACTGAGCACGTGCAACAAGCTTTTAAACCTCTTGGTGTCCCTAGTAGGAGGAGTGTTGTCTCCTGAGGGTTTTTAGCGGATTGCACCCATAAAATCCTATAATAAAAGAAAGAATGTGAAAGTTACATAAAAGATAAGAATTATAAAAGAAAGAACTTGAAAATCAGAGTTTTCAACTACACTAGCTTTTCGGTTGTCATGAGCCCTATCTTAATAGTCATGAAAAGATGTTAGAAATCACATCATCCATCAATAAAACATTGCCTTTATTCTTCATCCCTACCTTTCCTCCAAACACCGAAAATATACCCCTACGTGTGTGTAAGAGACATCCCTACACTCGGAGAATTCAATTCAAGCTATCATACTCTTGTCCATCTACCTCAGTACTTTTTAGTTGGTGAATATTTTGGATAGAATTGCTCACACATTCTTCATGCGACCGTTAATACTTCTTGAGGTACTAACCGACCGATTACTAAATGTGCTACATATTAGGTGTAATTAGCAATTTCCTCGTCTTGCAACACTTAAGGCTTAGCAGTGACTCCCAAACCAGTTGGTCTAAGGCACTAGGTGATGAAGCACTCTCGCTATATTTTTTTATACTGCCTTGGTGATTAGAAAACCAGTGTTCATTTTTCTTCACCATTTTATACTTTTATATTTCATTTATTATTTTCTTCGTACTTTGGATTTTAGACAAGAGCATTTCAAGGTATCTTCTACTATCCCGAGTTTCAAAACGTGTGTAAGTGCGTATAGTAGGATATCAATGTTCAAATGCTTGGCTTCAAGAATAAGAACTATTTTTCAGACTTACTTTTATCATCAGATTAGTGATTTCCTTCATCTTACTAACCCTTAGGACAACGGCTCATAACTACTTATCACTAGTTTCGTTTAAGAAAACATCTAACTTTCTTGGTTTTCTTAAATTTTTCCAATCTTTTAAATGTAATTTTTCACTTTCTAACCTTTTATTATAAAAGAAAATTTTTGAAAATTTTGTGCTTATGCAAAGTGTAATGCAAGGTAATGCGTAAATAAGCACAAACCTCCCCCAAATCTGTTTACAGCAATGTCCTCACTGTTGTCATCTTTAAAATCTCAAAAAACTTTAGACTTGGGAGGAAAAGTTATTAACGGGGATAAGAATAAATGAACGTGAAAATCTCCCCCAAATTTATTTGTAATCTTATGGATATTCTGTTAAGTTCTTTTTAACTCACCTCCATTCTTATGGTGAGACAATTTTATCAAGTCATGGAGGTAAGGCGGAGGAAATTTAGTTATGATAAATCGGCTCCTGTAAAAACAGGAGCTCCTCCGTGGGGTCAGTGGAAAAATACGATTTTAATCTATGCCCATTCACTTTGAAAATTGAACCGTTTTTACTATTTTCAACTTCAACTGTCCCGTGCGGGTATACATACCGCACCACAAATGGTCCTTTCCAACGAGATCTTAACTTATCCGCATGAAGATAGAGACGGGAATCGTAAAGAAGGACTTGTTGTCCTGGGATGAAAGTTTTTCTCAAAATATTTTTGTCGTGAAATACCTTAGTCCGGTTCTTTACTATAACCGAATTATCGTAAGCTTCATCGCAGAGTTCGCTTAGCTCATTTAATTGCAGCTTTCGAAAGTTGCAGACTTGATTTAAATCGAAGTTAAGTTCTTTAATGGACCACATTGCTTTATGTTCTATCTCGATAGGAAGGTAGCAAGCCTTTCCAAACACTAGGCGGTATAGAGACATACCAAGATCAGTCTTATAAGCGGTATGAAATGCCCAAAGAGCATTCATCAATTTGGTTGACCAATCTTTCCGGTTTTTAGAAACTATCTTCTACAAAATTTGTTTAATTTGCCTATTGGAAATCTCAGCTTGCCCGCTCGTTTGGGGATGATAGGGCGTCGAAAGTTTATGGTTGATTGAATATTTCCGCATCAAAGTCTCGAAAGACCGATTACAGAAATGCATCCCATTGTCACTAATTATAGCGCGATGGTGTCTAAATCGTGAAAAGATATTTTCTTTAAGAAACTTAATAACAACCTTGTTGTCATTAGTGCGAGATGTTATTGCTTCTACCCATTTTGAAAAGTAATCAACCGCTAACAAGATATACAAATTCCCAAAAGAGTTGGAAAAAGGACCCATAAAATCAATACCCCAAACGTCAAAAATTTCCACAACCAAGATAGGTTGGAGTGGTATCTCATTTTGTAGAGAAATCTAACCCGTGTGTTGATACCGTGGACAAGTTTTGCAATGATCAAATGCATCTTTGAATAATGTAGGCCAATAAAACCACATTGCAAAACTTTCTCCGCCGTTTTACGTGGACCAAAGTGACCACCACATGCCTGATCATGACAGAAAGACAAAACACTCTTGAATTCATCATTAAGGACACATCTGCGAATAATTTGGTCAGGACAATACTTAAACAAATAAGGTTCATCCCAGTAAAAATGCTTTAGTCGGGATAGAAATCGATGATTGTCTTATTTAGACCATTCGCTGGGAATAATTCCTGTTGCTAGATAATTCACAATATCCATGAACTAAGGTTCGCATGATAGGTTTAAGAGCTGTTCGTCAGGAAAAGAGTCGCTTATTGGCAAGGTCACAGTAGGTGAAGATGAGATGCGTGAAAGATGGTCGGCTACTACGTTTTCACATCCTTTCTTATCTTGAATGACAAGATCAAATTCTTGTAATAATAGGATCCAAGGTTTTAGCATCCTTCTCAGATAAAAGATGTTTTAGGGCGGAGTGATCGGTGTAAACCACAATCGGTGAGCCAATCAAGTAAGGCCTGATTTTTCTAATGCCAATACAACTGCCAAGAGTTCTTTCTCAGTGGTTGTATAATTAATTTGGGCATCATTCAAGGTCTTACTTGTATAATAAATCACATATGGCATCTTATCAATGTGCTGTCCTAAGACTGCTCCAACAGCAAAATCTGATGCATCGCACATAAGCTCAAACGGGTGGTTCCAATCAGGATATGATAGAACGGGGGTTGTACGAGTCAAATGCAACCTCACAGTCCGAATCAAAGTGAAATGTAGTATCCTTGGCCAAGAGAAGAGTTAAAGGTCTAGCAATTTTGCTAAAATCCTTAATGAAACTCCTATAAAATCATGCATGACCAAGAAAAGATCGTATATCTTTAACGCATTTGGATGAGGAAGGTTATGGATGACATCTATTTTAGCTTTGTCTAGCTCAATGCCTTTTCATGAAATGACATGTCCAAGCAGGATACCTTCTTGGACTATGAAATGGCATTTTTCCCAATTCAAAGTTAAGTTCTTATTCTTACAGTGGGTAAGAACTGCGTCAAGATGATGTAGGCAATTCTCAAATGAGTCCCCAAATATAGAGAAATCGTCTATGAAAATCTCCAGAAAATTCTCGACCATGTCTGAGAATATCCCCATCATACACCGCTGAAATGTAGCGGGAGCATTGCATAACCCAAAGGGCATGCGTCTATAAGCAAATGTACCAAAGGACAAGTAAATGTTGTTTTATCTTGATCCTTTTCAGCGATAGGGACCTGGTTATAGCCAGAGTATCCGTCCATGAAACAATAATATTCATGTCCAGCTAATCATTCCAACATCTGGTCAATGAAAGGTAGAGAGAAGTGATCTTTCCTCGTTGCGGCATTGAGTTTTCTATAATAAATACGTACACGCCACCCAGTTTGGGTGCGTATTTGGATTAACTCATTAGCCTCATTTGTTATGACCGTGATGCTAGACTTTTTAGGGACCACATGAATAGGACTTACCCATTGGCTATCAGAGATTGGGTAAATTATACCACTATCAAGGAACTTGACGATTTCTTTCTTTACCGCATCCTTCATGACGGGATTCAACCGTCTTTGTGGGTTTCGGGTTGGTTTGGCTTCATCCATCAAATGTATATGATGTTCTACAATCATGGGACTAATCCCTTTGATGTCTGCCATTGTCCAACCAAATGCTTGCCGATTTGATCTCAAGACCATCAAAAGAGCATCCTCTTGCTCTAAAGCTAAAGAAGCGGATATGATCAAAGGCAAAGACTCATTCTCACCTAAATATACATATTTAAGATGAGAAGGTAATTGTTTGAGATCTAATGTTGGTGGAGAGACAATAGAAGGTGGGGTAAGGGAATGATATTCAGATTCTCGAAGAAGTTCATAACCTGTATAGGATATTGACTCGGAAAGCACTACTAACTTTTGTGATGAGTCAAAAGGTTCAAACTCAGGGGTAGACTTGCAGGGTTGCCTAGCACGGCAACAGGGTTTCGAGACGCATCGTCCATGGCAATTTCAAAAATTTTCCTGTTCCCCTCCGAACGCCGGCGACGAGACATTAGGACGTCTTGCCTGAGATTCGGGACAGATGCTATATGGTTTTATCCATCCACCTCTCCGAAGATACCAAGTTGATTTATGGCACCGTGTATCGGAGGTTTAGACGGATGCGGCCGATGTAGCAGACTTCGTCAGATTCCCCCTCGCTTGAGGGGGTTTTTGATTGTGGGGACGCTCTTCCCTGCAGGCGCAAGCCCCTGCAGTTAATTATGCTACCGCATAGGGGTAACAACTTTCTCCTTCTCCAGAATTTCACTTCGTGTCGTGTGTGTTTATTTGTTTGTGGATGCCCATAGATTGTATACGGAGACTAAGTTATGCCGTCGCCCGTAGGACGTGGATTAGTCCAAATCCGTATTTACTTAGATTTGGGTTTGGGGTTTTAGTTTAAGGATACGTTAGCCGTGTTGAGGCTAAGATCAACTTAAACGTTCGTTAAGGATACGTTAGTCCTGTTTGAGACTAAGATCTACTTAACGTGGTGATCCATTTAATATATGGCCGTCGGGACTCGTCACCTCTCTGACGTCGTTGAAGGATTACAACGATAAGTGTCAGAGGAGTTCAGAGATGTACCCTTGAACCGAAGTTGATTAGGGAATATGTAATCTGTTGAAATGCTTAAGGATACGTTAGCCATGTTTGGGACTAAGATCTACTTAAGCGGGATCGTTTAGATCAGGCAGAAGAGCGTTTAGAGGGGCTCTACTATTCCGGTTTAGGGACGTGGTGGTCCATGTTCCAGTTTAGGGACGTGGTGGTCCATCATTCCCATTTGGGGATGAGCATTAGTTTAAGGACATTTCGGTCCAGCATTCCCATTTTGGGACGAATATTAGTTTAAGGACGTTTCGGTCCATGAGTTTAAGGACCCCGCAGTCCGTATTAATATGTGGTTGTCGGAACCCGTCACCTCTCTGACGTCGTTGAAGGATTACAACGATAGGTGTCAGAGGAGTTCGGAGATGTACCCTCGAACCGGTTGTAAATTGATTTAGGAGAGCAATCTTGCTCAGTCAATTTAATTTGAGGACTTACGGCCGTGATTGGCCTAAGTCCAGTTGAGAATATTCAACGTTTTGTTTGCATTTGTCCTGTTAGGCCTTTGTTTGAGCTCTGCCCTTTTTAAATGATGCACAGCATCTATTTTAGGCTATTTAGACCTTTTTAGCTGGGCTCTGCCCTTTTATTTGGTCCTTTAATTGGGCTCTGCCCTTTCAATAATGCATAGCATTTTTATTTTGGTCTGATAGACCTTTTTATTGGGCTCTGCCCTTTCAATAATGCATTGCATTCAATATTCTGACAATGCCCCACATGGCTTGTCAGGCGCTTTGCGCCAATTGAGGAGCGCAAGGCGCAAACTCATATGGTGGTGACACGTGTCACGCTCTAATGAACGCAAGCGCAACAGCGCAGTGCGCTGTGTCAGTGCGCTGCGCTGTTGCGCTGCTGACACGTGGCGCTCCCTGATGGCTTGCGCAACACAGGAGCGCAACAGTGCAATTTTTGCAAGTGCAGAGCACTATTAACTTTGAGAATCTTTTAGATTCCAGAACCAATGGTTCATGAAAAAGTGCAAAGCACTGTTTGATTTCTTGATCTAATTTAGATCAAAGAAAACAAGTTTTTCTTATTTTTCTTGTTTCAGAGAACCAGTGGTTCATAAAAAAGTGCAAAGCACTGTTTATTATATGAAGATCATTGATCTTGTTCTTAGATCAATGATCTATTAGAAGAAATTCTTCTATTTTATGAAGATTTTTACCTTTTTCTTGAAATTTCTTCAGAGTTCTCTCTGTTTTGAGGTTCTCAATCTCTCACAATGTTGCCCCTTCTTTGAATTGGGGTCTAGGGGTCTTTATATAGTGCCCATAGGTTTGTTAAGTTTGTTATAGAGATCATTCTCTGAGGGATTTGAGGAATTTTCCCCACCGTTGGATCTTTGATCCAAGGGCTTCTGTTTTACAGAAAGTAATCTTCTTGTTTTTAACAAGAACAGAAAGATCTTATTAAAATTTTAATTCTGTTTGGCGCAGATGCACCAGCGCTTGACATTTGTCAAGCAGCGCACAGCGTAGCGCAACTGCGCTTGCGCAACTGCGCTGACACGTGTCGCGCAGCGCACGGTGCAGCGCAACTGTGCTTGCGCATCTGCGCTGACACGTGTCGCGCAGCGCTTGCGCAACTGAAGTGTTACTTCCTTTAATTTTATTTTAAATAGAGCTTTGCTCTGATTGGGTGCGCTGCCTTGGGCGCTGCGATGGTGTATCAGCTTTCGACATGTGGCGCGTTGCGCTCAGCGCAAAGAATTTGAAGCGTTGCTTCGAATTTTGAAATTCAAACAGAGCTTTGCTCTGATTGGGGGAAACAAATGCCCCCCGACCGTTGCGCTCACGTGACGCGCACGTGAGTGCAGTGGTGGCAAGATCCTGGCCGTTGGATCAACGGGTGAGCTGAAGGGGCGCAAGCGCCTTATAAATAGGACCCCTGGCCCTTAGAAATCTTTACCATTTCCAAGATTTTGATTTTCAGAGCTTTGCTCTTGCTTAAAATCTTCAGAGTTTTGCTCTTGCTTTCAGACTCTAGAGCTTTGCTCTCATTTCCAAAGTTAGAGAACTTTAGGTAAAATTAATTTTAAATTAAATTAATTTAAATCAATCTTAACCAACAGAGCCTTGCTCTCATAGATCTTTTGATCTAAAGAAATCCCCTTTGGGGTTTCATAAAACAGAGCTTTGCTCTTAAGAATTTGTTTCAGGGCTTCTTAGCCCATGAACAGAGCTTTGCTCATATTGACAGAATATAGATCTTTGATCTTCTGATGATGAACTCTTAAGAGTTTTTTATATGGATCTTTAAGATCCCAGAACTTCAATTTTTTTTAGGAATTAATTAATTTTCTTTCTTTGATGAATTTTTTTATCATTATTACAGAGCTAGGCTCTTTTTTAAAGAATCTTATTCCCCTGAGACCAGAGTTTGACAAGTGTCACTCTGTGACAGAGCTTTGCTCTGAAAGAGGAGATTTTCTCCTTGTCTCTAGGGATTTTTATTATTAATGGGAATATTCTCTTGGGGATTAACTGACAATCTCATCCAATGATGGGGTTGTCTTATTAACTGACGTATTGTCATCCAGATTTTGTGGGTCCCCTTTTGGTCTCCTACCCACTACACTGCTGTGCAGTGTAATTAATTTTAATTTAATTAATTTTTAAATTCAGTTAATTAAAATTTTTAAACGCCAAGCGTTGGAATTGCAACACTAACGGCTATTTTTTCTTTGCAGTGACTATGTCTTTCGACACTTCATTCCCGTTCGCTCGTTCGGAGGAGGGGTTTCCTGAAGCGCCCTTGGACCGCGAAGTCTTAGCTATGATCAGGGACCACGACCTGGAATATAAGAGTCTCCACCTTTGGGGATCGTGGTACAATCAGATTATCATGGGTCGACGGAGCTTCACGTGCGCAGTAACGTCGGAACCTATGATGGCGATTCATTATGCCAGCCCACCCCCGGTGCAGTATGCCATGGAGATGGTTGATTGGACTTCGAAGGGTTTTCTTCATCCTGCCATAGATGCGATTCCGGTCCAGCGTCCTATGGTTTTGGATATCCTGGGACGCCGTATCTGTCAAGGCGAGGCGCGACCTTGGGGGCAATCATATAACATAGGTCTGATCCTCCGCCACCCAATTGGCTATCTGCCGTGGGCTCGCTATATCCTGTCGGCGAAGAAGTCGCAGTTGATAAGGTTAGGGTTGTACACTGCGGTTTACGTCTCCCTCTTCCAGTATCCGACGCTTCCCACCTGGTGGTTCAAGGCTTTCTTGGAGCAGTGGAATATTCCTACTCACACTTTCCTCGCAATGGATCGGGAAGTGTCGATTTCTCTGGAGGAGTTCACAGAGGTCTCCGGTTTACCGGTTATAGGGGAGCACTATGAGGAGTTGCTTCTGACAGACGAGTATGTCTTCGGTGCCAAGCCGGCGGTAAGGGGCCTCACGCCGGAGAATGTTGTTCAATACCAATTCCCAAGTTTGATCAAAGTGTTGAACATCTATGAGGCCCTTTTCATTGAACGTGGGAGTCGCGGAGTTAGCTTTGAGGATTTCATCTCTCGGTTCCTTCACCCAAACGTCCTCTCGGTAGAAGCTACCAAGTTTGCCACCCTTGAGGACCCTTTCGGTCTAGGTTTGGATAACCTACCGGTGAAGGAAATAGACCAAAAGGGTTTTCTCCTTCCTAACTCTCCAACTGCGTCTTTTGCGGAAGTTGCAGCCTCCGGGGTGGACGAGGAGGCCTTCTTCTTAGGATTTCTCGGGCTATGGTTGAGTTGGTTTGCGCTCCCAATGCATTCCCGCCTTATGAGGCCCTCCTCCTTTTACCCAGCTCACCGGATGACCATCGGGGTAAAGGTAGCCGTCGGGATCGCCGGTTTGGCACACTTGTACCACGGCCTTAGTCGAGTGGCAGATGCTAACGAGCCTGGAGTACTGCACGTAATCTTCCCGATGCATTACTTCATATCATGGCTTAAGCTCCATACCCGGGGCGTCTTTGGTATGCATAAGAGGCCCTCGTTTTATGAGAGGTGCAACTTCCCTCGCATCATACAGTTGATTGGCGCCTCAATTGTAAATCCGTCGCCACGGAATGCCAGGAGTTTGCTCCTTCGCCCCCACACCGTTGGAGACAGGGTGTCTTTTATTGATAAAGTGCTGACTATTGGGAAGGCATCTACCACTGCACTGCGGCCATTGCAAGACACCTTCAAAGATGGAGCCTCAGTTTTGACGGCCCGGGAGACCCTTCATTTATATTCCATCAGACCGGGCTTCTTGGTGTTCAGGCAGAACGGTGCGGCGATTTTCATGAGATACAACCCGCATCGTTTCGCCCAGCAACTGAGCTACGATCAAGGGGTACCCTTGGAAGCTTTCCTACTGGAACCTGCTGCCACTGAAGAAGGGATGGAGAACGCGCTGCATCATTTCATGCGCCTGAATACGGGTTCTCACTTTTTTATCAGTGTGCCGGCTTGCGCTCCACGACTCCTCAATGTATATAAAGAATGGTACAGTCATTCGACGGGAGCCGTCATAAAGGAGGAAAGGCGATTGTTGGTCGACCGTAAGGGTGCGCCTCCAAGTAGCGACCGCAACGCTCCTTTAGTACCAAAGACCCCGGTAGTTCCCCCTCTAAAAGATGCTAGAGCCGGACCACCGCGTGCGCAGAATCCTCCACGCGGATTGCCGCTCCCCGATATTGCGGATGCACCACCAAGACCCTGTGCTCCAGTGGAGACAGTGGTTGTAGCCTCGCCGGAGTCTGGTGTAGGTGCGGACATCGGGACCCGCCGCCCTAAGGTGCCTGCCAAGCGTAAGTCGATCCCGGGTGCACCTAGGGTTGGTGGGCAGAAGAAGAAAAAGAAGTCGCTCTTCGCCGCTGACGTCGCATTCGGTCAGGAACCCCACGCTCCATATGGTGAGGGCCTGAGTGAATATGGGACTAACGAGGGATTAGTCATGCCGCCGGATGATACGGACTTAGAGGCCGCCCTCGTAGCTTCGGAGCGGTTAGCGAGACGCGCCGCGTGGCTGGCTAGGCTTGCGGAATCAGGTAATCACTAGTCGCATTTTTATTGCATCATATCTTTATTATTGCCTCTGACTAACATTTTTCCTTCTTTTCTTCCAACAGGCATCACCACTGAAGAAGCCATTGCCGCTTCCCTCAAGACTTTCCAAGAGGAGGAACGCCTTAGAGCGTCCTTAGGCCTTAGTAAGTTTTGATTCATCAAGTTTTCATTTTCCTTGTGTTATGGTCGATCTAACCTCTCCTTTTTTTATCCCAGGAATCTCAATGCCGATCCCGCTAGGTGACGAGGAGACTCTTCCCGGGCCAGCTGCCGATGTTCCTGCTTCCTCAGGGCTACCGCAGGAGGTCCGTCTTGAAGAGCCGATGAGAGATGCCTTAAAGGCTCTGGAGGCATCTCTAAACGAGGACGACGACATCTTAATTAAGGAAGCGTCGAAGAGGTCTATCGCGACAGCCCGGGAGGAAAGGAAGCGGTTGAGGCGTGAGGCAAAGGCACGCAGGGCTGCCTTGGCCATTGGAGCGGGCCCGAACACCGTCCCTCGTACCGACACTCCATCAGAAGAGCCTCCGGTCGCCTTGTCTACGGCTCATAGACAGGCGGTGCGCGCCAATAGGGAGGCTAACGATAAGTCCACCTCAGGTAATATTTCTTTCAGAATTTTGTTATAAGAATTATAAAACTGGTGGTTCTTATATATTCTATCCTGCAGGGCCAAGTCCAACCGAGGGGGAGGCGGAGACCGTCGAACCTGAGGGGATAGAGGGAGAGGTATTGGTTGAAGCCGGGCCGATGGCGGATGACACAACTGGGATTGCTGGGCCCGAGCCAGTGGCTAACGAAATGGTCACGTCCACTATGCCTGAGCAAGTGGTTGATGCCGAGCCCGAGGTAGCAGCTGACGGAGCGCCTCAGACCGATGACCTCGTGGCGACGGTGAACAAGACAACCGTGACCGCTAAGCCCGAGGGAGTAGCGGGTGAGGTGGACATGATTCCTGAGGAGGAGCCAACCGCTCTTTCTCAGGAGTCTGGCAATGCTCCGGTTATAGCTCTCCCCGCCTATGGCCCTCCGCCGTCTCCTGGCCTCACGAGCATGACGACGGCCCCCGTGGAGTCTGGGGATGAGGCCATGGGTGGTGGACTTATGTCGATGGAAGAGGGAGATGCCTCCGTCTCGGCTGGAGGCTCATCAGGTAAATTTCGGATTACCGCCCCCCCTTTTTTATCTTGCAATCTTTCCTGATAGGTTTACCCTTGTTTTTCTTAACGCAGGTACAGCCAGCGCCGATGCTTCACTGCTCGAGGGAGCGCCGTCAACTACTGCCTTGGCAGTGGTCACTTCTCAGCCCTCTCTTATACCATCGAAGATGTTGGAAGGTATGGATTTGCAACCTATTAGTTTCGTCTTTCAGCCGCATAATTTATATACTAAAGTTGTACTGTTGTGTCTTTTCAGGAGTTCTTTTTGATCATCTTTATCAAGTGTTGCTCCCATACTTCTCCTTCCCATCTGAATTCGCTTCTCCCTCTGGTGGCGCTGGTGAGTATGGTTTCCAATTGATATCTTTCTTTTTTCAGTGATGGAATTATTTCTAACTTTTCCTCATCCCGACTGCATTGCTACAAATTGAAGGAGGGGATGAAAGATTGGCCGCGCCACCGGCCCTTCCGGCCTTGCCACCTGCCTCAGCTGGTATAGCAACTATCACATTAATAACTCCCCTTTTTTATTTCTTGAACTTTTATCTGATCATATCTGTTTTTTTTAGCTGTCGTTCCGATCTCGACGCCCTTCGAGCCTCGTGTTACAATGCCAGCGGGCCTTTTCCTGAGATGTCCGTCCTCGAAAGGCGCCGCGAATAGCCTACGCATGTTGAGCGACTACATCGAGGAACTCGACGTCGAGACTCCTACGTCTGATGCAGATTTCGCTACGACGGTTAACCCGATGCTGGTGATACTCGTTAATTTCCATGACGAGGGCATCGTTGCATCTTGGGTTAATCACTGCAGGGAGATCGAGGCTCGCCTTCATCAGCTGGAGTTGATGCGTCCTGCCCCCGAGGTTTTGGCCGTGAGTACTCAACGGGCAGCATGGCTCGAGCAAAGCACTTCTTATTTCCGCCATTTGGAACAAGAAGCAGCTTTAAGGCTGAAGGAGTGTCAGGAGTCTTCAAGCGAGATTGCTCGCCTACGTGCCGAAGTTGAGGCAAACACTGCTGAGGTGAAGGCTATCTTTGAGGGCCTCCTGGAACGCATCTCTCATGGGCTAAACTTGAAGCGAAAGCTTGATGTCATCGAGCGTGACACCCCAGGCCGGGAAGCTGCTCATCAGGCCGTTGGGGAGCAGCTTGCGTCTTTCTTGCAGCAGCGGGCTCGAGTGGAGGCAGAGCTGGCAGAGGTGGCAGATCAGGAAAAGGCATGGAAGGAAGTGCGCGAACAATTGCTAAAGCTATGAAAGACGCTTCCTTCCCAGTAGTTCTCCTTGTATCCATATACTTGTAAAAAAAATTCTTTTTTGAATAACATGTATCCATTCTTTATTCTTTTATACGATTCACCTTGTACTTCTTTGAGTTAATGAATAAAGATACACATTTTTTCTCTGTAATGTCATGTATGCTCTTTCGCTTTCTCCCTTTCTCTTATTATCAGCGTGTTGTCTTGATAAACATAATTGGCAGATAACAGAGTAAGCACCTTGATTTCTTCACGAGATAACGATGGCTTAGGTCGCAGGCTCAGATCTGCTGCCTAAGACTTTTCAACTCTATGAGCCGTGAGGGTCTCATAGAGACTTTTCTCCCTACGGATCGAGAGGATCTTGTAGGTGTATTTTCTCCTGACGATTCCTAAGGGTGTTTTCTCTTATAAGTCGTAAGGATCCTATAAGAGAATTTTTCCCTCTTATGAGTCGAAAGGACCCGTAAGCGGTTGTTTCCCTCCTTGTCGAAACTCGACTTTGGAGAGTGAGACCCGTGAATAGTATGCAAGAGACCGTTTTAGACCGACTTGCAGGGTCCCATTGTTCAGGAAACAAGTTTTTTTTTTTTAATCCCTGCTGCCTGAGGCTTCATCTTGCAAGTTGAGACGAATCGGGAATTCCCCGCGGAGACACTGGTTTCTCTGCGAGCCGACGCGAATCAGGAGGCTCTCATCAAGGACGCTAGTTTCCCTGAATTGAGGAGTTTGCCAAGGATATTTGTTTCCCTGGTGTTGAAACGAATCGAGAATTTCCTGCGGAGACACTGGTTTCTCTATGAGTCGACGCGAATCAGGATTTTCTTCGTCAAGGACACTTGTTTTCCTGAGTCGAAGGATTTTGCCGAAGACACTTGTTTCTTCGGAGTTGAGACGAACCGGGAATTTCCCGTGGAGACACTGGTTTCTCTGCGAGCCGATGCGAATCAGGAGGCTCTCATCAAGGACGCTAGTTTCCCTGAATTGAGGTATTTGCCAAGGATATTTGTTTCCCTGGTGTTGAAACGAATCGAGAATTTCCCGCGGAGACACTGGTTTCTCTGCGAGTCGACCCGAATCAGGATTTTCTTCGTCAAGGACACTTATTTCCTCGAGTCGAAGGATTTGCCGAAGACACTGGTTTCTTTGGAGTTGAGACGAACCGGGAATTTCCTGTGGAGACACTGGTTTCTCTGCGAGCCGATGCAAATCAGGAGGCTCTCATCAAGGATGCTAGTTTCCCTGAATTGAGGTATTTGCCAAGGATATTTGTTTCCCTGATGTTGAAACGAATCGAGAATTTCCTACGGAGACACTAGTTTCTCTGCGAGTCGACGCGAATCAGGATTTTCTTCGTCAAGGACACTTGTTTCCCTGAGTCGAAGGATTTTGCCGAAGACACTTGTTTCTTCGAAGTTGAAACGAAACGGGAATTTCCCGCGGAGACGCTGGTTTCTCTGCGAGCCGATGCGAATTAGGAGGCTCTCATCAAGGACGCTAGTTTCCCTGAATTGAGGTATTTACCAAGGATATTTGTTTCCCTGGTGTTGAAACGAATCGAGAATTTTCCGTGGAGACACTGGTTTCTCTGCGAGTCGACGCGAATCAGGATTTTCTTCATCAAGGACACTTGTTTCCTCGAGTCGAAGGATTTGCCGAAGACACTGGTTTCTTCGGAGTTGAGACGAACCGGGAATTTCCCGCAGAGACACTGGTTTCTCTGCGAGCCGATGCGAATCAGGAGGCTCTCATCAAGGACGCTAATTTCCCTGAATTGAGGTATTTGCCAAGCATATTTATTTCCCTGGTGTTGAAACGAATTGAGAATTTCCCGCGGAGACACTGGTTTCTCTGCGAGTCGACACGAATCAGGATTTTCTTCGTCAAGGACACTTGTTTCCTCGAGTCGAAGGATTTGCCGAAGACACTGGTTTCTTCGGAGTTGAGACGAACAAGGAATTTCCCGCGGAGACACTGGTTTCTCTGCGAGCCGATGCGAATCAGGAGGCTCTCATCAAGGACGCTAGTTTCCCTGAGTTGAGGTATTTCCCAAGGATATTTGTTTCCCTGGTGTTGAAACGAATCGAGAATTTCCCGTGGAGACACTGGTTTCTCTGCGGGTCGACACGAATCAGGATTTTCTTCGTCAAGGAAACTTGTTTCCTCGAGTCAAAGGATTTGCCAAAGACACTAGTTTCTTCGGGGTTGGGATGAACCGTCGAGATTTGGCTTCGTTTTCTGGCGGAGCCTGTTGGGAAAGTACGGTTCCCTCTTTGTTTGCGCCCTTGGATTGTATACAGGGATCGAGGTGATCTCAACTGTAGGGCCAAAGTTTTATCATCATTTTTTTTGTTTTATTTCCGCGATGCTCTATCATTTCAGCTTTTATATCGCGAAGGTCGCGATTGCCCAATCATTTCGGCTATTTTTCGCGGTGCCCAATCATTTCGGCTGTTTATTTTATTTTTATTTTTATTTTTTACTCGCTGCTTTTTATTGCGAGTTGCTCAATCATTTCGGCTATTTTGTGTGCCTATGTTTTTTACTTGCTGCTTTTTATTGCAAGTTGCCCCATCATTTCGGCTATTTCGTATGCTTGTGCGGCCTACTGGCTTTTTGCCGTAAACCTGAAATTAAACACCGATTTCGGCATCAGCACCGCTATAACTGGGATATTGCCAGGAGCGAATCATCATCTGCCCCTGTCGATGTCAAACAAAGGTGGCTTAGTGAACAGGGTTCAGGTCCTATCGACTAAGGCTTTTGACTTCATGAGCCGTAAGGGTCTCACAAAGTTATTTCTCCCTACAAGTCGTGAGGATCTTGTAGGTGTATTTTCTCCTTAGGAATCGTGAGGATTCCTAAGTACATGTTCCTCTATAAGTCGTAAGGATCCTACAAGAGGGTTTTCTCCTTGTAAGTCGAGAGGACTTATAAGGGTTGTTCATCATGCGTACATATCCCCAGTCATGGATGGGACTTGGTTAGGGAAATGTTTATTCGTGCCCGTGGATTGTATACAAGAGCCAATATTGGACCGCTTGTAGGGCAATATCGGAAGTTGTGGGGGTTGCTTAAGCACAGGTTTAGGTCTCTGTAACTTAAGACTTCCAAATCTTATGAGCCGTGAGGGTCCCATAAGAGAGTTCTCCTTACGAGTCGTGAGGATCTCGCAAGTGTATTTTCTCCTTAGGAATCGTGGGGATCCCTAAGTGTGTTGCTCCCTTGTGAGTCGTAAGGATCTCACGCGGATGGTTTCTTCTTACAAGGTCAAGAGGACCCTGTAAGTGTCCTTTAACGAGATTGCGCCCTTTCGGGTTTTCACAAATACTCGCCGGTAGTCCTGCTGTTTTTACTCACGGGGCCCTTTCGGGTTTTCATCCGTGCCTATTTTTCTTATGGACATACCGTTTTTTTTTATTCTTTTTATTTTCTTCTTCTCTTTTTTTTTACGAGGCCGCGCCCTTTCGGGTTTTCACGAACACTCGCCGGTAGCCCTGCTGTTTTTACTCACGGAGCCCTTTCGGGTTTTCATCCGTGCCCTTTTTGCTTATGGACATACCGTTTTTATTTATTATATTTTATGTTTTTTTATTTTTTTTAATTTTTATTCATCTCGTCAGCCTAAGGATGCTGCGGTAGTAGTTTAAGGACGTTTCGGTCCATCATTAGTGTAAGGGCATCTCGGTCCGTCATTAGTTTAAGGACATCTCGGTCCGGTGCTGAAAAAGGCCAGTTACTACTTATAGAGTTTGGGCTTAGGAAGATAGCGAGCGGACATAGTCATCGTCATCTATCATTGACCTAAGCTGTGGCTCATTAAGCGTAGTATTTCTTTAGGAAGCGACCGTTTATTGGCCTGAAAGGCCTTTCACCGTGCATATCCATGAGTAAATAGGCTCCACCCTGGTACACCTTGTCTATTATGTACGGGCCTTCATAGTTCGGCTCGAATTTTTCCCGTTTGGCGCGATTGGAGATCATAGACCTTTTGACCACTAGCACGATTTCGCCTTGGCGGAATGTCCTCGGTCGGGTCAATCTTTCATATGAGCACGTCATCTTTGCTTTATAAGCTTCCAGATTTCGGTGCGCTATGAGTCGTGTTTCATCAAGGGCATCGAGCTCTTCAAGGCGAAGGTGAGCATTCTCTTCGTTCGTCAACTCGTAGTGGACTGCCACTAGTAGAGAGGGTAACTCTATCTCGAGGGGGAGTACTGCTTCTGTGCCAAATACCAGCGCATATGGCGTTGTGTTCGTGGCCGTCTTGAACGTAATTCGATACACCCAGAGAGCCTCTTGCAGTCTCTCGTGCCAATCCTTTTTATTTCGGGACACCGTTTTCATCATGATCTTCATCAAGGTCTTGTTGAAGGCCTCGGCCAGACCGTTAGCTCGCGGATTATAAACCGAGGAATATCTCCAGTCTATATTGTGTTGTTGCGCGAAGCGACTGATCTTGTGGCTTCTGTAGGTTGGCCCGTTATCGGAGATGATCCGTCGCGGAGTTCCAAACCGATATATGACGTGCGTCTTGAAGAAATGGAGGATATTCTCCGTCTTCACTTCCCTCAACGGTACTGCTTCTGCCCATTTAGAGAAGTAGTCAGTCGTCGCCAGAATGAAACGATGTCCCTTGGACGATGCTGGTTCGATGGGGCCGACTATGTCAGTCCCCCACATTTCGAATGGCCAGCTAGCCACTGTTGGATGTAGTGGATTTGGATGCTGGTGGATGAAGTCCCCATGAATTTGGCATGAGTGGCATTGCTTCGCATATTCGAGGCAGTCCTGGATCATCGTGGGCCAGTAGTAACCCATCCGTTTAATCTTCAACTTCATCTTCGGGCCTGCTTGGTGAGAACCGCAGAGTCTGTCATGAACTTCCTGAACGACTCTTTTCGCTTCTTCAGGTCCTAGACATCTCAACCACAGGGAATCAAACGACCTCTTGTACAGAGTATCATTGACGAAGGCGAAAGACAGAGCTCGTTTCATAAGCTGATGTCTCGAGGACACATCTTCGGGCATTCGATGGGACTTAAAGTAGTCTATGAAAACTTCCCTCCAATCCTCGGCCTTTTCCCGATCTTTTATTTGCATAGTCATTTGCTCAGTCATTCCCTTTTCTTCGGATGATTCCGGAGATATTTCCGCCGTGGCAAGTACCCGACGGCTTTGTACCGCAATTCTGACGTCATCAAGGTTCTCGTCGGCCAGTTCTTTAGCGAGCTTGGCCAATGCGTCCGCTTTGTTGTTTTCCGCACGCGGTATATTTTCCAAAGTGTAAGAAGGGATTTGGGTCAACAATTGTTGCACCTTTTTGCCGTACTTTACTAGTTCTGGTTTGCACGTTTGGTAGTCGCCATTTACTTGACTGATGACCAGCTGGGAGTCTCCATATATGAGGAGGTTTTCAACTCCCATGTCGATGGCGATCTCGAGGCCTGCTATCAAAGCTTCGTATTCGGCTTCATTGTTTGTCCTCGGCTCTGTTAGGGAGAACGCAAAGCGCATTATCCCTCCTTGTAGAGTTACGAAGATGAGTCCTACCCCCGATTTGATTACAGGGGTACTTTGTTTGCGCTTCTTCATGGAAGACGCTCCATCGAAATAAAGCTCCCATCGGGTATCACTACCGTCGATCGCGTCAAACACATGTTCGTCTGGCAGATCGCAATTCAGAGGAGAAACGGCAGGTATCGGATGTTCAGTGAGGAAATCGGCGATGGCCTGGCCTTTCACTGCCTTGAGAGGTTGATACGTTATCAAGAACTCCATCAAGAGCAGGGCCCATTTAGCGAGTCGCCCCGTCAATATGGCCTTTGACATTAAATATTTAAGAGGGTCCACCTTCGAAATGAGACGGACCTCATGCGCCAACGCATAGTGTCTGAGCTTTGTTATCGCGAAGATCAACGCCAGACAGTGTTTTTCAATGGGGGTAGTTGCTTTCTGCCCCCAGTAGAACTCGACTTAAGTAGTAAAGCACTCTGTCCTTCCCTTGGTTGTTCTCTTGCACCCATAATGCGCCTAAGGAAGCTTCGAGTGTGGATGTATAAAGGATGAGGGGCTTTCCCTTAACCGGAGCAGCCAACACTGGCGAATTTTGCAAATACTGCTTGATTTCGGCTAGCGCACCTTGGCATTTTTTATCCCAGACGAACGGGGTTCCCTTCTTCATCAGATGGCTGTAAGGACGACACTTGCCTGAAAGGTTGGCTATAAATAGCCGTATGTATGCGAGCTTCCCTTAGAGAGATCGCAACTGCTTGAGAGTTCTCGGCGGAGGCATTTCCATGATCGCCTTAATTTTCGACGGATCTATTTCAATACCTCGATGTCGGACGACGAATCCCAGGAATTTGCCCGAGGAAACTCCGAATGCACACTTGAGCGGGTTCATCTTCAAGTTATATCGTCGAAGGCGTTGAACTACGATCTTGAGATGCTCGAGATGTTCCTCGTACGATTTGCTCTTAACCACGAGGTCGTCGATATAGCATTCGACGATTTCATGTATAAGGTCATCGAAGATCTTCGTCATGGCCCTCTGATAGGTGGCACCGGCATTCTTTAAACCGAAGGGCATCACCTTGTAGCAGAATATACCCAAAGGAGTCCTGAAGGCGGTATGCTTCTGGTCTTCGGGATGCATCTTTATCTGATTATACCCTGATGAGCCGTCCATGAAGGAGAAAACCTCATGAGTGGACGTATTGTCTATCATCAGTTCGGTGACTGGCACTGGGAAATCGTCCTTCGGACAGGCTTTATTGAGATCCCGGAAGTCCACGCATATGCGCACTGTCCCATTTTTCTTCATCACCGGGACGATGTTGGCGATCCATTCAAGATATTGAACCTCCTGGATAAAGCCAAAGTCAATTAGCTTCTTGACCTCGGCATTGATACTCATCTCAAGCTCGAGCCGCTTTCTCCTCGGCGCCTGTTTGACTGGCTTGACGTCCGGGGATATCGCCAATTGGTGCACAGCAATTTCTGGATCTAGTCCCAGCATTTCGGAATAGTTCCATGCGAAGCAATCTCTATGCTGCAGAAGCACGTCTTTTAACACAGCCACCCTTTCTTCAGATAGCAGCTCACTAATGAATGTCGGTCGCGGGTCGTTCGCCGTCCCCAACTCAATTTTCTTGAGGTTATCTGCAGTGGTATGTCTTCCATCTTCCAGCTCTTTTGGTGCTGGTGGGAATTCTGAGATCACCTCATCATTGCTGTTCTCGAAGCACCAGGGAGGGTTATCCACGTTCTCGGGCTCTTCTTTTAATATTGTTATCATGTGACAAGTGTGAATCCGCTTCCAATCTCAGTGTGGAGTTGGTTCTGTTCTCATGGCTTGGGGTTCGTGCTTCTGTGGCGGTGTTACCCTCCAGTTGTCAGACAGAGCGAACTTGCCAAGCTGATACTGATCTTCAACCCAATTCTTGAAGGCGAAGCAGTCTTCGAGAGGATGCCCTATTACTCGGTGATAAAAGCAATAGTCTGGGTCAGAGACTTCACCTGCTCGTTCGAGATTTCTGGACTCCGGCAGTGTAAGCATTTGATGTTTTAGAGCAAGATCAAGTATTCTCTTCGTCTTGTCCTGAGGAAACAAGTATGCTCGACCCATTTTCTTCATGAGGGATAAATCGGAACCGCTCATTTCCCGCTTGCGTGACTTCTTAGTCCCGCTTTGTTGCTGTTGAGCGCTTTTTTGGCCTTTCGACCTCGAGCCTTTTTTATAACAGGTTGACAGGGAGCGGCACATTCATCATTCG
Source organism: Agapanthus africanus (assembly GCA_030015575.1). Lineage (NCBI taxonomy): Eukaryota > Viridiplantae > Streptophyta > Magnoliopsida > Asparagales > Amaryllidaceae > Agapanthus > Agapanthus africanus. The sequence continues at coordinate 39,981,084 of JASDDO010000018.1, read as the reverse complement.
CGGCCTGTTGTAGGAGACGTTGCGTTTTGGCTTTCTCGTAGATGGCCATTTCGCGGTTGTGATCGTCTCGGAATTTTTGACCAGCTTCCCTTATAAGCCTGTCCATTTGTTCTTCGAACGACGGATTGGGAACTTTTGCATCAAGAACTTTTACTGGTTCAGGATTAGCGTCCTCCCGTTAAGCATCTGCTTCTTCATTGAAGTCAAGTACGACGTAACAATCGTGGAGTAGCTCTCGTTTCCTGGACCGAATGTATCCGAGTCCGATTGTTTCCATCCTCCCACTAGGCAGCTTATGCTGAGTTCCGGGTACGTTCCAGACCCTGTCATAGAATTTGGCCTTTCTAGCGGTCTGTTCGAAGGGTATCCCTTGGAGCTTCAATAGCCTCTTCAAGCCTTCTGTATAATATATGGGTAGGCGGATGGGTTGAAGCATGTCAAGCGTAGGATCCGTTCCGTGCCAGATTTCTTTCTCCACTTTGGTTTCTTCAGAGCGGTAGAATAGAATTGCTTCTTCACCTCTTCGCCTGGGAGGGACATAGAACGTCCGCAGCTCTTCTACACTGTGGATATCAAGTGCATCAAGTTCTTTATAGTGTTTAAGCGGCACCATGGCGACTTGCAGGCTTTGCTTTTCATCAGCGGATGTTTGTATTGAAGGTCGAGCAGAGAATACAGCATGGACATCATCTTCCGAGTCAACACCAAAGATCAACGTGGGAGCGGACTGTCCCGGCTTATTGTGTTAGGGCGGACCCGAATAAACTATCTCCTCTTCCTCCTCGGTATCACTGCCGAAGACAGGGATGGTGGCATTAGCTTTGTTCTCCGGCTTGTGACACCTCTCTGTGTCTTTGAAATCCGGTAAAAATTATTTGGCATCTTCATATTCGCGGACCTCGTTCACAGAGAACGGGTTGAGTTCTCCTGTCACGGTATACTCGAGACCATCCTTAAAATACTTCATACACCGATGTTGTGTAGAAGGGATGATGTTGTACTCGTGTAACCATGGTCGGCTGAGCAGAGCATTGTAGCATGTCTTGGCGTCTATGACGTGAAACTTAATATCCGTGACGAGTAGCCCAAAGCGTAGCGTCAGTATCACAGACCCAAGAGTTCTTGATGATTAGGAGTCGAACTCGGAGATGGTGATCTTGTCCCGAGCAAGGTGCTGGATGCTCATGCAGATTTCTTTTAACACCCGCACATCGAGGAGATTAACGGAGGATCCATTGTCGACCAGGATTTTGCCTATCTTTATATCGTGGCAGTATCCTGAGACATAGAGAGGGCGATTATGTTCGCACGTCCCAAGGAGAAGGTCTTCATCACCAAAAGTGACGTCGGCTGTGTGCACTTCCTCCAATTCATCTTTCATCTTTTCTTCAGCCAGGAAAGCTTGGAACTGTTCCGGCTCCTGTAGTGCTTTGATTAACGAATCTCCCGCCTCTTTTGATAGCAAAAGGGCATCAAGAATGCTGAGCTGCGAGGGTAGTTTCCTCAGATGTGCTAAGACGTTGTAATCCACCTTATTTCTCTTCGGCGGGTCTTTGGCACTTAGCTCCCCCACAATTTGGTCATCCAGGGCGATCTCCTCAGGGACCTTTTCTTTCCCTTTATCTTTTTTGTTTGAGGGTCCGAGATTCTTTTTGGGCAGCGTCCGATTACGCAGCCAGATATTTTCACAGACCTTCTGCTCTTCTTCTTTTCCCGAGATGGACTCTTTAAAGAGAGGGCCAAGCTCCAACTCCTCGTCAGAATCGCTCCCGAATGTGAGCACTAGTGGTCCCCCGGCGTTAACCATACGAAAATTGCCGGTATTTCTGTTAAGCTCCTCGGTCGCACCTTTCTGCTCCCGACGAGTTTTGCGCTTCTCCCGCTTAAACTGTTGTTGGTGAGCAACATACCCTTGCCACCATCTATCGAAAGCTTTGCACTCTTCAGTAGGGTGCGAAATCTTCCGATGATACAAGTAATAGGAGGGGTGCATTTCCGCTTTACCAATAACACTTCCTTCAGAGGATGGTAGCTTCATACCCATTGACACGGCTTTAGCAAACCTTTTCCTCATCTTGAATTTGATTTTATCCGCAGTGGGTGTACTTTGCTCCAGTGGGAGTATCTCAGCTCTCTCGTCAAGGCGTTGGCACTTGGCCCTTTCAAATATGATCGCCTCGCGCTCCCGATCAGCTTTACTTTTTAAGAGAGCTTCATTGAGGAATGCGTCAATTACTTCATCCGATGGCCCCAGAATTTTTGGTTCAGGATCTGCCCCCAGCGTTTCAGTACAAGGAGTCTCCTCATCGTCCATGAACGAATGGGAAATCACATGACAGGACGCCACATATTCTTCAGATTCATCAGATGAACTTTCTCCCTCATCTTCCTCTTGAAAGACGTGATTGAGGAACTTTTGGAATGTAATGGGAGTCCGTGCCTTCTGGTAGTATTCCTCTAGCGCGTCAATTTGTTTTTGTAAGTCCGTGCGCTTGCCGCCAGGCTTCACGGGCTTCTTTGATTTCTTTTTCTTCTTCTTTTTAGATTTCGACGGCTGGTTGTGAATGCTTGGGCCACTTCCATCGATCATTTGAGTTGGACGCGGCTTCAACATTCCTTCAATGACCTGCGGTTCCAACGGGTTCTTCCACTTGATTGCAGGGCATGTTTGAAGATCGTTTAGCATCCTCTTTGTCTTGGCTGATAATACAACCTCCCAAGGAGCTTCTTCAACGACAGAGCATGTTGCCCCCGATGTATTCATCCTCTTAGAGGTGTGGGGCTGTGGGGGATTCACCTTCCATTTGTCAGATAATGCGAACTTGCCCTGTTGGTACTGGTCTTCAAGCCAATTTTTGAAGACGTAGCAATCTTCGATCGGATGACCCGGTACTCGATGATAAGGACAGTAGTTGGGCTCATTGACATCATTTGGTTGCGACGGACGTTTTAGATCCGGCAGATTTATGAGTCGATTGCGCAACGCCAGCTCGAATAACCTTCTTGTTTTATCTCGGGGAAATGAGTAAGGACATCCTAGCCTCTCCTCAAGGGCTACGTACGGGCGCATATTATTTTGATGAACGACTGGCTTCGAGTTGCTCGGCTGTTGTTGAGCATTAGCAACAACGATCGCTTTCCCCTTTCCCTTTTCATTTCGGGAGTCCGGCTTTGGAAGAGGAGGTCTGTAGCCCATCTGATCCATTTGCGCCAGCTTGTCGATTAGTGCCTGGAAGGTGGTCGGCTTGAAGAACATCATAAATTGCGAGATGGTTGCTTGCGGATCGAGGGTTCCCACAAACATACCCACTGCAGGAGCTTCTTCAATGCGTTGCTCGCATTTTGACCATAAGTTTCTCCACCGTATAGCATATTGGACCCATGCCTCGCCCGGCTTCACCCTGGCATTAATCAATGCCGTTATCGGGGTACGCTCGCTGGCACTCGTGAAACGTTGGGTAAACAGTAGCTCCATCTCCGCAAAGGTCTTGATAGAGTCGTTCGGGAGCTCGGAATACCACTCGAATGCTTTATCCGATAAGCTACCAACGAACTGGCGAAGCAACAGTTTGTCATCACCGCCGGTGTTGCCGCAGAGTGCTCTGAACTGGGCAACATGCTGGTGGGGATTGCCCATCCCCTTATAGACATGGAACTTGGGAATGGTATAGCCCGGCGGGTACTTGATTTGGTCGTACCAGTTTGGATATAGTCGTCCTGTTTTTACGACCTGGCCGGCTGCTTCAGTCGCATGATGAACCCGTATTTGTTGGGCTATGTACTCGTCCAAGTCAGCTTTGGAGATTGTCTCCTCCTTAGCTGTTGACAAAGCTGGTGGAGGATTCGACGTTTCTCCCCTATCGTCTTCAAGGACGATTGGGGGATCTTCGGCTGGAGGATCTTATTGGATCATCATCCCCACCATGTCTTGGAACAGGAGGGCCATACGCTTTATGTTGGCTGCTTGTTCAGCAGCCTCTTTATCCTTCTTCTCCAATATCCGACGAATGAATTCAACGTCAGTTTCTTATTCCTGACGTTCATCCGAGGACGTTTCAGGGCTTTCTTTTAGCCCAGTGAGTTCGGCCATCGCGTTCATCATCTCCTGGAGCTTTTGCTGTTGCTCCTGAGTTTTGGTTACTGACCGTGTAAGCGGTCTATGACCTGTGGATGCACGGCTGTCCTCCTTTCCCGACGCCATGTATACTGTATGAACTATTATGCCCCCGGACTTAGGGCGTTTAGGCTCACCGCCTTTAGCATTTGCCGCGGGCGCGGGGATTTTCTCCGTCCTTCTTCTTTTGTGGGCCGTTGAAGTTGAAGGGGCCATTGTAGTGGGCACCCTGGCGATTGATGTCCTTTGTTGTTTAATAGGACGGCCCTTTTCTTCTTGCACCTTCGCCTTTTTCTGTTGACGAGAGTGATCTGGGTCAATTACGGAGTCTTGAACTCTCCGCCAAACTCTATAAATTTTTGAGGACAGCCGTTGAGGGGGCTGCTCTTGCTTCGTTTCCGGAACTCTCTCCGCAGGTGGAGGAGATCTCTTTAGTATAGCGGTTGGAGAGTTCTTACATACCCTCCTAAGTGGTTCAAAGCTGTTCCCAGTTGGAACAGCAGCATTGACTTCCACCACTGGAGTAGGTGGAGTTAGCCCTGAGGGGAAGTTGCCCCCTGCCTTCCTCACTCGTCGCCAATGGCGACGTCGAGCATGACGAGCCATTGGGACTGGCTCGGCGATAGAGACAGCTTCTTTTTGCCCCCTGTCCGGATGAGGCGCTGCTGGTGTTAACCTCTTAAAGACTGAGGTTGTCTCTTGAGGGGTGATATTCAATCTATCAAAGACAGATCCTCGAGCAGGGGTAGGAGCAGGAATAGTCAGATTTGAAAAGACTGACTCTTTGACAGGAGAAGCCGCCTTGGCGACTCCGGGTGCAGCCGTCTTCTTTGGGATGGCCTTCTCAGGTATCATGGGCTTTTTGGCGGGCCCTTTGGAGTTCAGACTCAGTCTGGTGAAGACCGAGGAGTTGGACGACCCGTTGAGAGGGGTCGTGGGAGTAGCAAGTCGATCGAAGACCGACTTCTTTGAAGCTTCTGGTGCAGGCATTGGCATGGTGAAGCTTGCAAGCGGGATCATGGTCCCGAAAAACAGGCCAGTGGTGGCCTGGGTCACATGTTCTACCGGCAGGGCAAGGATGGAGGCCGCTTGAGGACCATATGCTACACCTCCAGGTGAGGCGGAGCGTTTGTTGCATTGGCACTTCGAGCAGTTTGAGCAGTTAGAGGCTATTGATGCTTGATTTCTTTTTCTGCGCCAGGCAAAAGACCAAATCTTAGTAACTTGAAATCCAAAGGCAACCATTAACAAATCGCGATTCGTTCGCGAAGACGACACACGAAGTGTGGAGTGGAAAGAGGAAAAGATCCCACCGGGCGTGCCAGAATCTATTCCCCTCCGAACGGCGGCGACGAGACATTAGGACGTCTTGCCTGAGATTCAGGACAGATGCAATATGGTTTTATCCGTCCACCTCCCCGAAGATGCCAAGTTGATTTATGGCACCGTGTATCGAAGGTTTAGACGGATGCGGCCGATGTAGCAGACTTCGTCAGATTCCCCCTTGCTTGAGGGGTTTTTTGATTGTGGGGACGCTCTTCCCTGCAGGCGCAAGCCCCTGCAGTTAATTACGCTACCGCATAGCGGTAACAACTTTCTCCTTCTCCAGAATTTTACTTCGTGTCGTGTGTGTTTGTTTGTTTGTGGATGCCCATGGATTGTATACGGAGACTAAGTTATGCCGTCGCCCGTAGGACGTAGATTAGTCCAAATCCGTATTTACTTAGATTTGGGTTTGGTGTTTTAGTTTAAGGATACGTTAGCCGTGTTGAGGCTAAGATCAACTTAAACGTTCGTTAAGGATACGTTAGTCCTGTTTGAGACTAAGATCTACTTAACGTGGTGATCCATTTAATATATGGCCGTCGGGACTCGTCACCTCTCTGACGTCGTTGAAGAATTACAACGATAGGTGTCAGAGGAGTTCAGAGGTGTACCCTTGAACCGAAGTTGATTAGGGAATATGTAATCTGTTGAAATGCTTAAGGATACGTTAGCCGTGTTTGGGGCTAAGATCTACTTAAGCGGGATCGTTTAGATCAGGCAGAAGAGCATTTAGAGGGGCTCTACTGTTCCAGTTTAGGGACGTGGTGGTCCATGTTCCAGTTTAGGGACATGGTGGTCCATCATTCCCATTTGGGGACGAGCATTAGTTTAAGGACATTTCGGTCCAGCATTCCCATTTTGGGATGAATATTAGTTTAAGGACGTTTCGGTGCACGAGTTTAAGGACCTCGCAGTCCGTATTAATATGTGGTTGTCGGGACCCGTCACCTCTCTGACGTCGTTGAAGGATTACAACGATAGGTGTCAGAGGAGTTCGGAGATGTACCCTCGAACCAGTTGTAAATTGATTTAGGAGAGCAATCTTGCTCAGTCAATTTAATTTGAGGACTTACGGCCGTGATTGGCCTAAGTCCAGTTGAGAATATTCAACGTTTTGTTTGCATTTGGCCTGTTAGGCCTTTGTTTGAGCTCTGCCCTTTTTAAATGATGCACAGCATCTATTTTAGGCCATTTAGACCTTTTTAGCTGGGCTCTGCCCTTTTATTTGGTCCTTTAATTGGGCTCTGCCCTTTAGATAATGCATAGAATTTTTATTTTGGTCTGATAGACCTTTTTATTGGGCTCCGCCCTTTCAATAATGCATTGCATTCAATGTTCTGACAATGCCCCACGTGGCTTGTCAGGCGCTTTGCGCCAATTGAGGAGCGCAAGGCGTAAACTCATATGGTGGTGACACGTGTCACGCTCTGATGAGCGCAAGCGCAACAGCGCAGTGCGCTGTGTCAGTGCGCTGCACTGTTGCGCTGCTGACACGTGGCGCTCCCTGGTGGCTTGCGCCAACACAGAAGCGCAACAGTGCAATTTTTGCAAGTGCAGAGCACTATTAACTTTGAGAATCTTTTAGATTCCAGAACCAATGGTTCATGAAAAAGTGCAAAGCACTGTTTGATTTCTTGATCTAATTTAGATCAAAGAAAACAAGTTTTTCTTGTTTCAGAGAACCAGTGGTTCATAAAAAAGTGCAGAGCACTGTTTATTATATGAAGATTATTGATCTTGTTCTTAGATCAATGATCTATTAGAAGAAATTCTTCTATTTTATGAAGGTTTTTACCTTTTTCTTGAAATTTCTTCAGAGTTCTCTTTGTTTTGAGGTTCTCAATCTCTCACAATATTGCCCCTTCTTTGAATTGGGGTCTAGGGGTCTTTATATAGTGCCCATAGGTTTGTTAAGTTTGTTATAGAGATCATTCTCTGAGGGATTTGAGGAATTTTCCCCACCGTTGGATCTTTGATCCAAGGGCTTCTGTTTTACAGAAAGCAATCTTCTTGTTTTTAACAAGAACAGAAAGATCTTATTAAAATTTTAATTCAGTTTGGCATAGATGCACCAGCGCTTGACACGTGTCAAGCAGCGCACGGCACAGCGCAACTGCGCTTGCGCAACTGCGCTGACACGTGTCGCGCAGCACACGGCGCAGCGCAACTGCGCATGTGTATCTGCGCTGACACGTGTCGCGCAGCGCACGGCGCAGCGCAACTGAAGCGTTGCTTCCTTTAATTTTGTTTTAAATAGAGCTTTGCTCTGATTGAGCGCGCTGCCTTGGACGCTGCGCTGGCGTATCAGCTTTCGACACGTGGCGCGTTGCGCTCAGCACAAAGACTTTGAAGCGTTGCTTCGAATTTTGAATTTTGAAATTCAAACAGAGCTTTGCACTGATTGGGGGAAACATTGACGTTCTAGTTAACCCTAACCTAGAATCTTAACTAGAAAATCCGACGAAACGATATGTAAACAAATTACCAACTAAGTGATTGAGAAATACAACCTTTGTAGACCGGTCCTTCACTTCTAATGCTCCGTGTAGCAGTCCCTTCACTGCAATTCATGAACATCCAAACTCTAGAAAGGGTTCTCTCGGAGAAATGAACAAGCTTGCTCGAAGTCTTCGAGGCCGAAGATGATCTACGTCGAGGAGACTCAAGCTCATGCTACCTCTTCACTAATGGTGAAATTAGTGAAGCAAACACTCTAAACTAAATGGCTAATAGTAGAGGATGATGAAGTAGGAAATGGACTCACTTTAGTTTTTTGTTTCTCACAATATTTTCTCACCTTGAGAAAACTGGTAAGCTTTTTCTTATGAGGAAGAAGAAGCTCAAGTGAAGAAGAATGAGAGAATGAACTCATAAGATAAGAATAACAACCATGGGTGAGTTAGTGTTGTTGGATATATGTATGCCTCTATACATGTATATATATTCAGTTTGCATTCTTGCTCGACATGATAGTATGCTATCTGGTACTTCTTTATCTGACATGTTTATTTGATCATGCTTCTATTCATTCATACATGCTGATAAAGCCCTAAGGATATCGGCTTGACTACTCTGATTATGATGGAGATCATACTAGTGGGACATCTGTAGTCTATAAGCATATCCTGAAATGTCCCTAGTCGGAGGTGTATCGAGACGGGGCATCGATATACCAGAGTAGACTAGCGTATATGATACTAGACCCATGTGATGGGCGATGGATGTTCCCACATTCATCGATGTTTGACATCAAGATCATATACGGATGCTCAGTGGTGACTGGGTACACTGGACGGACTCGCCGAGAACTCCTATATGGAATTATATCTATCGTCGGATAGCAGTTCTCAGGTGACACTGGAACAGGTTAGTCTGTAGACCCGAGATCGTCATAGAGCCTTGTGTGTTCTCCCACTGTACTTTGATTGCCACCCTACCACGGCTCTACTGAATCGTGCAAACAGGTGGCCGTTGGGTACAGCCCCGAGACACACGAAGGCAATGAGCGATAGGAGGGGTTTCGTCTCTCCCGGTATTGGGAGTTGATGCTGTGCTGTGCTCGACTGGTTATAACAGCAAGTCCCTGGCCAGGGCTGCTGAGATTTGCTGGTAAGTGTTATCAGTAGTTTCTCGATCTGTTATAGACCATTCACCGACATGACTTATTGAGTTATTGGGGTCGACGTGACCATCCCTAGGCTCGATATGCAGCATATCTGACGAAGAGACCGGACTGTACGGTAGTGTTGCCGGATGGCTCGATAGGAGTTGTAACAGGTTCGCTTGTTTTCTTCTAATCGATCAATACCCGGGTGGCCGTTACGTTTAGCTGACCGCTTGCGGCTTGGGGGTGCTTGATATGATCATCACCCACTGCCGGCGTATTGACGAGTCTTAGAGTCCCACATAGGAGTTACCTAGTCCAGGCGAAAAGTTGTGGTGCGCATATGCGATATGCGCTTGGACCCGATTAAAATGCGTGTATGGGATACCGTATATTAATTGGGCGGCTTGCTAATGGTCGGGTCATATGTGATATGACCGGATTAGTGAATCAAGTGTTGATTCATCATTAGTTTCTCACTACAAATCCTATCTTGTTTATGTTGGATGTATGCATGCATGTGTGCATTCATTCTTGTTCATGCACATATGGATGTGCAAGCACACATGCATACATACATCATATATTATCATGGTTGTTTATACAATGAGAATGGTGGATGTATAAGAATTACACCATGGTTATATTTGGATAATTATTGGATTTAAATTAAAGCAAAAGAAAATGAAAAATGGGTTAAATCACTTAAGAGTTTCTACACTCTTCTAACTCAACCATGCTCACCTAACTTTTAACCCATAGTTTATTTTCTTATCATGCTTTTAATTTAAAATAAAATGATATCTAAATATCTAACCATGGTTGGTTAAGAGAGAGGAAAATATATATAGCTATTTTTCTTTTCTCTTTCACAAGATAATTCATTCTCTTCTTCTAAAATCCACCATCTTCATCAACCTCCATGCTTATGCTCTCTAGTTCTTATAAGAGAGTAAAATACTCATAAAAATAGGATTTTGAAGTGAGATCCATAGCCACAACATCATTCTAATCAAGTTTAGCCAACTTGATTAGAGTGTTCTCTTTGTTTTTCAAAGTTGCAAGCTTGGACGGGAAAACTCCGGGTGGATCGTCGTGGACGCAAGAGGACGACGAGTGAACCTTCTTCTAACACCCTAGAACATAAGGAGTGAAGCAAAAACGGGAGCTACAAAGGTTGTAGCCTTCAAACCCTAATCTTTACTTACTTATAGTTTGTTAACCCTAATTTCTAGGATCGATCCACTTGCATGTTAGTTTAGCACCTTAAAAACGAAAACTGTAGGTCATGTGATGCTTGAAATCTCTTCATAGGGTGCTATACTAACCTTACATTGGTATCAGAGCTACTAGGCATTGGATGTTGACCTATGGGGGGTTCTCACTGTGTGACAGTGTGGCGAAGCATAGGCTCTTACCCCCAGGGTGTCCCGAGACCGGAAGGTGTTCCGGCGGGTTGTAGTCCTCGCGAGGGGGCATGCGTAAAAAGTAGCGGCTAAGGGACCAGTTGGTGCCACGGCGACCCCATTGGATGGGGTGGCTGCCTGACTTACATTGGTATCAGAGCCGACCTAGAACATTAGGCGACCTTTTTGCGAAGTAAAAAGTCCGATCGAAACAAAATACGACTTTTAAGGGTGCTCTCTGGAAATTTTTTAAAAACTGACTTTTTTCATAATTAAAAATTCTCAAAAAATAGAGCAGGTAAATATAAGACAATCTGGAAATTCCGACCCCATGAACAGTACTTTTGGCCGCGGAAGCGCGGCATAAGCAAGCTTAGGCCGCGCATCCGCGGCCATATAAGGGGATCTTTGACCAATTTTTGCACAGTGTTTTTCTTTACCTGCTATAGTATATTTTGAGTATGTTTAATCTGAATCTGTTGTTGAAAAATTCTGGAGATATTTTTGGACTCGTGGTTTCGATCGGAATTTTCATTTCGTTTTCTTTTCCGGGTAAACTAGAAAGTATTGAAGTGTTTGAACGAATATCATTTACTCAATATTCACGGGGTTTAAATAGTTTGGAGATGCGTGCAAGTCTTTTTGCGGTGGTCCCTCTAGAAGACAACAAACCTTAACTCGATTATGTGACCGTCTCGAACTGCCCTTTGAACCCTAGGGTTTGGGGCAGTACGGCGTGTCACATGTGAGGCATTGGCTTGACCCTTCTACGGCTGGACCGCCGCTACTGTGTCACACTCCGGATTTTTGAACCCTGCTCAAGTGTTGAGCTTTAGTGAATCTTGGGTGCTTGATAGTTCGTTCGAAAACTTTAATACTGTCTGTTTATCTGGAATGTGATACAATATGTGGAATTCATATAGTGTAGGCATGAAATACGAAATATGTGATATTTCGCATTTATGATGTCTAAAGAGAATCTGGATTCCAAATATTGTAGTTTTACACTTTCTTTTCTGTGACCGTAAGTGTAGTATGTTAGATAGCGCCGGTTTCGTTGCTATACATCAACGACAATCGGGATACGCATACTTACTTACGTTGATGATATGTGATATTATGTGTTGCTGAGATATGATGTGCAGGATTGTCGCGATCGAATAGCCGGGGGGTTTTTGTGAGATGAGAGTTTTATATTTTCATTCATGTAAATTCAAATGTAATATTCTTTTATTTGGGGCACTTCCAGATTGCGGTTGTGTCACCAGTGTTGTATATTATTTACTTTTCCGCATTAGGATGGACCCAAGAAGGGGAGCACAGGTGACCGGGTTCTGGGGTTCAGTGGGAGGCCATCTCGAGGAGTCGAGACCGGGTCTCCTAAACTCCAGGATTGGTAGGGTCACTTGCCGCTCTTGTAGGGGTCCAGGGTGTGGGCTTGGCTATTCATCGCGACTGTGGAATCCGTATTTTCTATTCTGGCTAAATACTAAATACGGACGTCCTAGGATATCCCACGTTATATCTATGTTTCTGCTGCCTGTGTTCTGTGATATCTGAGACGAATGACATATTATATATATGATATATAGTAGACGTTGCTTATGTTTTACACCCGCGCTAGTCCCGTCCCGGTATGCCGTTAGTTAAGTAACCTAACGGTGCATAACGGAACATTGCGGCGAATGCGGATGGCATAAGCGTACGTGTTATTTTCGTTTCTTTTCTGTGATTGGCTTTAGGACTTAAATGATGGGATTACATTAATGTGATTAATGTAAAGAAAATAAACCTAAAAGATGTTGTAGAATCGGATTTAAAAACTACTCGGCTATTTATGAAAAAGCTACTTTTCAAAACTGCGGAGCTTAAGCCACTCCTTTTGAAAACTGTTTGATTCTACAACGATATCAAGCTCAAAGCGTTAAAGATTTTCTTAAAAATCATCCGCAACCCTCCGTCATTTTAGGAAGTAGAGTACTTAGTATTCGTGCTACGTTTGTTGACCTTAGCCAAGGCGTAGTGTACGGTAGCTAAGTGATGTCTTCCTACAAACGCATATGATGCAGATTAATTAGGACGGGCATATGACTTTGTTGACCTTAGCCAAGGGTCATGTGAACGGGTTTAATTAATCAAGAAATGACGGGTTGAGCTTGACTAGTGCTCGTGATTTGTTGACCTTAGCCAAGGTCACGAGTATTAGGGGTAAAAACCACATCGGGAATTTCAAGTGTTGAAATTTGCAATGAGATTGCATACCTTCCATGTGATGGTTGGATCCCGATCCCACTGTGGGCAATAGTTGCTCCTAGGAGAGTTTTACAGTTTACAATTAGCTAACTCATTAGGTGTCTAGAAAGGTGTTAACGGGGCTCCGCCTCTGGGAAAACGAGGTTTACTCTAATTAGGTCCGTGCGAAAGTACGGGGAACCTCCCTCAAAGTACCGACACTGGCCTGGCTGAACGGTTAGCGAAGTTGTAGACTGTAATTAATCCTGGCTAGTTTTTCTTTTTAAGGTTTGAAAGAAAACTTGATAAAAAGCAGTGGGAAACATCGATTAGACAAGATAATAAACCAATCTAATCTATGAAAGAGCTTTCGCTGAGTGTATTCTTTTCTCTCTCTTAATGGCAGATACCAATGACTGGACTTAAGCTTCTACTAGATAAAAACAAACTGAATGGGACCAACTATAAAGACTGGCTAAGGAATCTGAAGATCGCCTTGACTTATGATAAAGTATCATATGTCCTCACGGCTTCAGCCCCGCCCGTCCCAGGCCCAAAATCCTCAGTTGCGGACATTGAAGTCCGCAAGACATGGGACGCTGACTGTGCCACGGCCACATGCCTCGCGCTTGCATCGATGGATAACACACATCAAAAGCAGCACGAGGACATGGACATTCACAGGATACTGCTCCATACAAAGGAGTTGTATGGGGAGCAATCCCGCGTATTACGATACGAAGCATCAAAGAAACTGTTTCAGATGCGAATGGCCCCTGGCACACCAGTAGGAGACCATGTGTTGAAGATGATAGCTCTTATAGAAGAACTTGAGGACCTTGGATGGACAATGGACAATGAACAATATATAGATATTATTCTGCAGTCCCTCCCCTCCACTTTTGCTCAGTTCATAGTGAACTTCAACATGCATGGCATGGAGAAGGACCTCCCTGAACTCCTTAATATGTTAAGGAGTGCAGAGAGCACTATGAAGTCAGCAAAGACTCCCGTTATGACCATTGGACAGTCTTCTTCTTCTCGCCCAAAAGCTAAGGCCAAGGGAAAGAAAAAGAAGAAACCCACTAATCCTAAGGGCGGAGTCAAAAAGGTGAAGGGAAAGGGAAAGTCCACGGCTGGAGACCCGAGGAAAGGCGAGTGTTTTCATTGCCACAAGACAGGACATTGGAAGCGCAATTGCACAGAGTACTTAAGTCTCAAGAAGAAGCATGGTGATGCTTCTGCTTCAGGTGCGTTTGTGACTGAAAACTGTTTTTCTATAAACTCTGCTTCCTGGGTATTGGATACCGGTTCAGGTTCTCACATTTGCAATTCTATGCAGGGGCTGAGAAATAGCAAGGTTTTGAGGACAGGTGACCATACTCTCCGCGTTGGAAATGGTTCCAATGTACATACAGTCGCAGTGGGAGAGTATCACTTGGGGTTGCCATCTGGATGTATTTTGATTTTGAATCCATGTTATTTTGTACCAACTATGCTATGTAATATAATATCCGTTTCTTTGTTGGACAATGAAGGGTATAATTTTGTATTGCAAAACAATGTTATGAACATTCACCTGAATCAAATGTTGGTTGGGTATGGTACACTTAATAACGGAATATATGTCCTAAATCAACACACAGTTTTCAGTATACAACACACTAATAAAAGAAAACTTTCAGAATTAAATGAAGCTTTTCTTTGGCACTGTAGACTTGGTCATATTAACGAAACAAGACTAAACAAGTTACACAAAGATGGATATTTAAATTCTTTTGAATATAAATCTTATGCGACTTGCCAGTCTTGTATCAAGGGTAAAATGACCAAAACTCCGTTTACCGGACACGGAGAAAGAGCTACTAAGCTCCTGGGCCTCATACATAGTGATGTATGTGGGCCTATGTCTACACAGGCTAGAGGCGGTTTTTCATACTTCATTACATTCACCGACGATTTCTCAAGATTCGGTCATGTATTTTTATTAAAACACAAGTCCGACGCTTTCGAGAAATTCGTTGAATATAAACAAGAAGTAGAAAAACAAACCGGCTTGAGTATTAAGATGCTTCGATCAGATCGAGGTGGAGAGTATCTCAGTACAGAATTTGCAAACTTCCTAAAAGAGAATGGGATTCTCTCTCAGCTCACTCCTCCTTACACACCACAGCACAACGGTGTGTCAGAACGACGGAATAGGACCCTATTAGATATGGTCCGGTCCATGATGAGTGACACTGAGTTACCAGTCTCGTTTTGGGGGCATGCATTGGAGACTGCAGCGTTTCTACTAAACAGGGTTCCAACCAAAGCCGTGTCTACCACACCATATGAGATATGGCATGGGAAGAGACCATCTCTTAAGAGAATTAAGATTTGGGGTTGCCCGGCCTATGTTAAAAAGCAGAATCCGGACAAACTCGAGACACGGTCAGTCATGTGTAACTTTGTAGGATATCCAAAGAATTCTTATGGATATCTGTTCTACCACAAAGAGGAACAAAAAGTGTTTGTTTCTCAACATGCCACATTCTTGGAAAAAGAGTTTTTCACAGATAAAGATGATGGCAAAGTGGTGGATCTAGAAGAGGTTCTAGAGACACAAACTACAAATGACGATTTGGTTGAACCGACTGTTGCAGCAGAAACTGAAGAACCTCGGCCACTCCGTAGGTCTGGTAGGACTTCTCGCCCACCGGAGAGGTACTACGGTTTCCTCGTTGATGGTGACAGAGAAGACTGTATCATGGAAGATGATGATCCTACCAGTTTTCAGCAAGCTATCACGAGTGGTGACTCTGTGAAGTGGCTGGATGCCATGAGATCCGAAATGGAGTCTATGTACACCAACAAAGTATGGACTTTGGACGTTGTACCCCCTGGGGTAAAACCTGTAGGGTGCAAATGGATCTTTAAAAGAAAGATTGGTGTGGATGGGCAGGTAGAGACCTATAAGGCAAGACTTGTGGCGAAAGGTTTTCGTCAAAGACCAGCTTTGGACTATGACGAAACTTTTTCGCCCGTAGCCATGCTTAAATCCATTCGGATCCTACTTGCTATTTCTGCTCACTACGACTATGAAATCTGGCAGATGGACCTTAAAACAGCATTTCTAAATGGAGATTTAGAAGAATGCGTTTATATGGATCAGCCAGAGGGCTTCATTGACAGTGGGAGCAGCGAGAAAGCATGTAGATTGCTTAAATCCATATATGGGTTAAAGCAGGCATCTCGGAGTTGGAACATCTGTTTCGATGATGTTATCAAAGAGTTTGATTTCATCAAAAATCCAGATGAACCTTGTGTTTATAGGAAGGCTGTAGGAAGAGCTGTCACATTCCTCGTATTGTACATTGATGATATTCTTCTGATAGGAAATGATATTCCTATGCTACAGTCGGTCAAATCATTCTTATCACTGAGGTTCTCCATGAAGGACCTGGGTGATGCCACATACATCCTGGGCATAAGGATCTATAGGGATAGATCCAAAAAGTTATTGGGACTGTCCCAAACCAGGTACATCAACACCATCCTAAAGAGGTTTAGTATGGAAGACTCCAAGCGGGGTGCCTTACCCGCTTGCCATGGAGTCACTCTCTCCAAGGATTCTTGTCCAAAGACCGATGAAGAGAGAGCTCTCATGAGCATTATACCTTATGCTTCGGCAGTAGGATCTATAATGTATGCGATGTTATGTACACGCCCAGATGTAGCTTATGCACTTAGTGTTGTAAGCAGGTATCAATCCAACCCAGGGGAGAACCACTGGACAGCTGTGAAGAACATTCTTAAGTACTTACGAAGGACTAAAGAATTGTTCTTGGTGTATGGTAATAAAGATCTCCAAATGGAGGCCTTTACCGATTCGAGCTTCCAGAGCGATAAGGATGACAGCAAATCTATCTCAGGGTTTGTATTTACCCTCAATGGAGGGGCGGTAAGTTGGAAGAGTTCCAAACAAGATACCGTTGCAGACTCTACGATGGAAGCTGAGTACATTGCTGCAAATGATGCCGCCAAGGAAGCCGTCTGGATGAAGAAGTTCGTCTCGGAGCTAGGAGTAGTTCCAACCATTATTGATCCAATACCTTTGTATTGTGATAATAATGGGGCTATGGCGTTAGCCAAGGAGCCCAGATCCCATCAGCGGTCCAGACACATCCTGAGGCGCTTTCATTTGATCCGGGAGATTGTAGATCGCCGCGAGATCGAGATTAAGAGAGTTGACACAAAGAACAACGCCGCGGATCAATTCACCAAGGCCCTCCCTCAGCCGCAGCATGAGCGACTTTTTGAGATGTTGGGTATGAGATACGCCAATAACTGGCCTTAGTGCAAGTGGGAGATTGTTGGATATATGTATGCCCTAGAGGCCATTATGTGATAGTGGATGTATCTATACATGTATATATATTCAGTTTGCATTCTTGCTCGACATGATAGTATGCTATCTGGTACTTCTTTATCTGACATGTTTATTTGATCATGCTTCTATTCATTCATACATGCTGATAAAGCCCTAAGGATATCGGCTTGACTACTCTGATTATGATAGAGATCATACTAGTGGGACATCTGTAGTCTATAAGCATATCCTGAAATGTCCCTAGTCGGAGGTGTATCGAGACGGGGCATCGATATACCAGAGTAGACTAGCGTATATGATACTAGACCCATGTGATGGGCGATGGATGTTCCCACATTCATCGATGTTTGACATCAAGATCATATACGGGTGCTCAGTGGTGACTGGGTACACTGGACGGACTCGCCGAGAACTCCTATATGGAATTATATCTATCATCGGATAGCAGTTCTCAGGTGACACTGGTACAGGTTAGTCTGTAGACCCGAGATCGTCATAGAGCCTTGTGTGTTCTCCCACTGTACTTTGATTGCCACCCTACCACGGCTCTACTGAGTCGTGCAAACAGGTGGCCGTTGGGTACAGTCACGAGACACACGAAGGCAATGAGCGATAGGAGGGGTTTCGTCTCTCCCGGTATTGGGAGTTGATGCTGTGCTGTGCTCGACTGGTTATAACAGCAAGTCCCTGGCCAGGGCTGCTGAGATTTGCTGGTAAGTGTTATCAGTAGTTTCTCGATCTGTTATAGACCATTCACCGACACGACTTATTGAGTTATTGGGGTCGACGTGACCATCCCTAGGCTCGATATGCAGCATATCTGACGAAGAGACCGGACTGTACGGTAGTGTTGCCGGATGGCTCGATAGGAGTTGTAACAGGTTCGCTTGTTTTCTTCTAATCGATCAATACCCGGGTGGCCGTTACGTTTAGCTGACCGCTTGCGGCTTGGGGGTGCTTGATATGATCATCACCCACTGCCGGCGTATTGACGAGTCTTAGAGTCCCACATAGGAGTTACCTAGTCCAGGCGAAAAGTTGTGGTGCGCATATGCGATATGCGCTTGGACCCGATTAAAATGCGTGTATGGGAAACCGTATATTAATTGGGCGGCTTGCTAATGGTCGGGTCATATGTGATATGACCGGATTAGTGAATCAAGTGTTGATTCATCATTAGTTTCTCACTACAAATCCTATCTTGTTTATGTTGGATGTATGCATGCATGTGTGCATTCATTCTTGTTCATGCACATATGGATGTGCAAGCACACATGCATACATACATCATATATTATCATGGTTGTTTATACAATGAGAATGGTGGATGTATAAGAATTACACCATGGTTATATTTGGATAATTGTTGGATTTAAATTAAAGCAAAAGAAAATGAAAAATGGGTTAAATCACTTAAGAGTTTCTACACTCTTCTAACTCAACCATGCTCACCTAACTTTTAACCCATAGTTTATTTTCTTATCATGCTTTTAATTTAAAATAAAATGATATCTAAATATCTAACCATGGTTGGTTAAGAGAGAGGAAAATATATATAGCTATTTTTCTTTTCTCTTTCACAAGATAATTCATTCTCTTCTTCTAAAATCCACCATCTTCATCAACCTCCATGCTTATGCTCTCTAGTTCTTATAAGAGAGTAAAATACTCATAAAAATAGGATTTTGAAGTGAGATCCATAGCCACAACATCATTCTAATCAAGTTTAGCCAACTTGATTAGAGTGTTCTCTTTGTTTTTCAAAGTTGCAAGCTTGGACGGGAAAACTCCGGGTGGATCGTCGTGGACGCAAGAGGACGACGAGTGAACCTTCTTCCAACACCCTAGAGCCTAAGGAGTGAAGCAAAAATGGGAGCTACAAAGGTTGTAGCCTTCAAACCCTAATCTTTACTTACTTATAGTTTGTTAACCCTAATTTCTAGGATCGATCCACTTGCATGTTAGTTTAGCACCTTAAAAACGAAAACTGTAGGTCATGTGATGCTTGAAATCTCTTCATAGGGTGCTATACTAACCTTACAAGTGTCATACACTAACTCATGTAGAGAATAAACCATGGGTTACAATAATGGTTAGGTTAATAAATATCTACAAGTAAAACAAAACTAGTGGACTAAGTCAAAGATGCTACAAGCTTCTCCAAGCTTCGAAGCATGTGACTAATTACCATTAATTTTGATTTACTTTAAATAAATAAAACTTTATCATTATTATAAGCATGGTGTAAGTCTCATACACCCATGTAGCATGTGGCATCAAGCATGACACAATAAAATGTACACTAATATATATCACATATATACTAATGCACACTTATGAGAAAAAGAAATGTTTAAGTGAGCTAATATTAGTTAATGTAATCTAGTATATCAAATATACAATTATACATTAAATTATTAAATCAATACTTGATTTAATAATCAGGCTATATCACATACAACCGACTAATATCAAATGCAATAATTTATCGAATCAACACTTGATCCGATAATCCGGCTATATCACATATAACCGACCGATATCACATATCGTGAGAATAGAATACGGTATCACATACACGCATTAATCTCAGCCCCGTACATATCACACATGTGCTCTTACTTCGTTTCGCATGAACCAGGAAACCTCTGTATAGGAATCTAAAGACTCGTCAATACGCCGGCAGTAGGTGATGATCATATCAAACACCCCATAAGCCGCAAATGGTCTACTAAACGTAACGGCCACCTGGGTATTGAGCGATCAGAAGATCAACAAGCATGCCTGCTCATACTCCTGCGAATCCAATCGGTAACACTACCGTACAGTCCGGTCTCTTCGTCTGATATGTCGCATATCTCGCCTGGGGGTGGTAAACGTCAGACCCCAATAGCTTGATAATTCATGCCAATGTAAGGCTCATAACGGGTCGAGAAACTACTGATAACACTTACCAGTAAATCTCATAAACAACCCTGGCCAGGGACTTCCTGTTATGGCCAATCGAGCACAGCGCAACATCAACCCCCAATAACAGGAGAGACGAAATTCCTTCCTATCGCTCACTGTCTCCATGTGACTCGGGACTGTACCCAAAAACCACCATTTTGCACTTTCTCTTGAATGTGGTAAGGTGAAAATCAAAGCACAGTAGGAATCACATAAGACTCTATGACAATCTCGGGTTGACAGACTAACTTATACCAGTGTCGCCAGAGAACTGCCATCTGACGTGAGGTATAATACCATCTAGGAGTTCTCGATGAGTCCGTCCAGTGTACCCAGTCTCCACTGAGCACCCGTATATCATCTCTGATGTCAAACACCAATGGATATGGGATCATCCATCGCCCATCTACATGGGTCGAGAAGGTATACACTAGTCTGCTCTGGTATATCGATGCCCCATCTTGATACACTCACGACTAGGGACATTAAACGATGTACTCACGGACTACCTTTGTCCCACTAGTATGATCCGCATTATAATCCAAGTAGTCAAGTACACATCCTAAGGGCTTTATCAACATGTAACAGAGAGACAATCAGTGTACATGTTAAGATAAAGAGTAACCAGACAGCATACTATCATGTCGAGCAAGAAAGTCCTCCCTATGTATGTCCAAGCATCCACTATAATATACATCATATGTACAATAATGGCCTCTAGGGCATACATATAACTAACAATCTCCCGCTTGCACTAGGGCCATATGTTATAGTATCTAATACCCAACAATCAGCAGTGGTTGTAGTATCTCATACTCAACCATCCCATAAACGTCTCTCCTGGGAAAAGGCCTTTGTGAGTGGATCCTCCGTGTTTTCCTCTGAGTCTACTTTCCTAACCTCAATCTCCCTAGAGATCAACCATCTCCATGATCAGGTGATACTGCCCTAGAATATGTCTAGGTCATTGATGGGACGGGGGTTCCTAGGCATAAGCCACAACTCTATTGTCACACAGTGGTGGGAATGAAGTTCATCTCATGAACTTATATACACCCAGACTGCCTCTTTGGTAGCATCTTTAGTAGCGATGTATCCAGCCTTTATCGTCTAGTTTTCCACAGCATCTAGTTTGGAACTCTTCCAACATACCGTCCCTCCACTGAGGGTAAAGACAATGCCTATAACTGACATTCAGTCGACCTTACCACCCTGAAAGCTATCCAGTGATTCTCCCCAGGATCTTTTGATATCATCTCACTACACCTGGTGAGAATCCTAACATCCACTTAGATCTATCTTATAGATCCAAAACTCAGGATTTAGGAGGTATCACCTTGATCCTACATAGAGAATCATTGTGATAAGAGGAGATTGACCGAGTGTAGCATAGGAAACTCCTTTCCTATCAAGAGTATGTCATCTACGTATAATACGAGGAAGACCACCTTACTCTCTACAACCCTATTGTATATACAAGGTTCATCTACCATTTTAATGAAGTCAAACACTTTGACTACCCTATCAAAACAGATGTTCCAATTCCGCGATACCTGCTTTAACTCGTAAAGCAACTTGCACACGTTTCCGCTGCTCCCACCGTCTACGAAGCCCTCTGGCTGTGTACTTATAGACGCTGTCTTCTAAATCACTATTTAGAAAAGCAGTCATGATACCCAATCGCTAGATATCGTAGTCATGGTATGTAGCAATGGCAAGTAGGATCCGGATGGACTTAAGCATAGCTACTGGAGAAAAGGTTTCATCAAAATCCATACCTGGTTTATGACGAGAACCTTTTACAACAAGTCTAGCTTTGAAAGTCTCAACTTTTCCATCTACACCAAGTAATCTTCTAAAGATTTACTTGCTCCTGATGGGGATTTAACCCTTCAAATATAGCAACCAAAGTCCATACTTTGTTGGTGTATATAGATTCCATCTCAGATCACTTAGCATCCAGCCAGTCTTACAGAGTCACCACTCTTGATGGCCTACTCGAAACTAGTTAGGTCATCATCTCATGATGCAATCCTCGCTCCCACTGTCATAAAGAAAACTGAAGTATCTCTCAGGTGGATAAGGAACCCTACCAGATCAGCGGAGTGGCCGAGGTCCGTCAGGAACTATTGAATCCTCTGGTTCTACCAAATCATCAGCTATAGTTCGTATAGCTGGAACTCCTTCCAGTTCTACCTCATGTCCACTAATTTCTTCCATCCAAAATTCATTTTCTAAAAAGGTGGCATGCCGAGAAATAAAACACCTTTTGTTCCTCGGTGCGATAGAAGATATTCCCTTGCGAATACTTGGGATATCCAACAAACTTCCACAGAACTGATCTGGCCTCGAACTTGTCCGGATTTTGCTTTTAGACATAGGCCGGACAACCCCAAATCTTAACTTACTTAAGATATGGGCTCTTCCCATACTATATCGCAAATGGAGTGGTAGGCACCTGATTTGGTTGGAACCCTATTCAATAGGTATGCAGCTTCTCAAGTGCATAACTCCCAAAATGAAATAGGCTACTCAGTAGTACTCATCATAGAGCGCACCATATATAATAGGGTGTGATTGCTCCGTCCCGATACACCGACGTGCAGTGGTGTATATAGAGGAGTAATGCTGAGAGAGAACATCATTCTCCTTTAGAATAGTCCAGGAACTCCATGCTCAAGTATTCTCCTCCCCGATCACATCAAAGGACATAATACTTATACCCTTTTGGTTCTCTACTTCGCACTTATATTCTTTGAATTTCTGAAAAGGTTCAGACTTGTGTTTCAACAGGAACACTTGTCTGAATCTTGAGAGATCATCAGTGAATGTAATGAAGTACGAAGAACCGATCCTGGCATGTGTAGACAGGGGACCTACATACATCATCATGTATCAATCTCAAGAGTTCACTAACTCTTTCTCTGTTTCCAGTAAACGAAGCTGTTGTCATTTTATCTTTGTGACATGACTGGCAAGTTTCATAAATTCAAACTAATTTAAATATGCATCTTAATGTAACTTAGCTAGCCGGGTCGCATTGATATGACCCAGTGTATAATACCTTAAGAAGGATTCGTTCATTTCTGAACTCTTCCTCTTGTGTGTGTTTTGTACGTTGAGAACTGTAGTTTGATTTAGAACGTCTATGTTTTTAGATAAAGTGCCTGAACCGATCAACTCTTGATATAGGAAATGTTCAAAACATTATCCAACAATACAAAATTATATCCTTTTTTACTTAATAAAGAGACTGATATGATGTTGTATATCAGGTTCGGTATCTAATAACATTCGTTTAGAATCAATGTATTTGGTAATACAGGGTGATAACTGCCAACATCTTGGCTGCAACAATTGCACCGTTTCAAACTCTTGAAACTTATCACCCATTCCAAGTTCTCTACCTCTCTGTAGCCCATATAACAGATTACATATGTGGGATTCTAATCCGGTATCTCATACCCAGGACGTAGAGGATACAGAGAAATAATTCTCTATAATGAACACACCTGAAGAAGATGCGTCATCATGCACCTTCTTCGTTTGGGCAGCACGGGAATCCTAGTAATCCCCTATTCTTGCTCAGTCTTATAACAATTATAAATTGGAGCGGGACCAACGTTCCCCAGCTCAGTATAATAAGTGGGTTCGGTCAATACATCCATATTATTATCTTGATTAAGGCGTGACATGGTTGCTACCTGGAGAGAGAGAGAGAGAAGAAAACACTCAGCGTGTGCTCTTGTAAGATTAGATTGGTTATTATTTTATCTAATCAGGATGGCTCCCACTGTTTTTATCAAATCTTCCTTCAAATCCTAAAAGAAAAGACTAGCCGGGATTAATTACACCCTACAAGTTCGCCAATCTTTCAGCCAGGCCAGTGCCGGTACTTTGAGAGAGGTTCCCCATGCTTTCGTACGGACCTAATTAAAATAAACCTCGTTTTTCCAGGGGCGTAACCCCGTTGACACCTTTTTAGACACCTACTTGATCGGCTAATTATAAAGTGCAAAACTCTCCCAGGAGTAACTATTACTCGCAGTGGGTATCGGGATCCAACTATCTCATAGAAGGTATGCAATCTCATTTCAAATTTCAACACTTGAAATTCCCGATAATATTTTGCCCCTAGCATCTTATGACCTTGAGGAAAGCCAACAAACCATAGGTTGCTAGTCAAGTTCAACCCATATATTTCATGATTGAATTAAACCCACCCGTACGACCCTTGACGAAAGCCAACAAAGTCGCACAACTACCCTAACTCAATCGCATCATATGCTTTTGCAGATAAGCATAAATAGCTACCTCACAATACGCCTTGACGAAAGCCAACAAACGTAGCACGAATACTATGAAGTACTTATTTGAAATGACGGAGGGCTGCGACTGGTTTTTAAGAAAACCTTTTTGCGTAATGAACTTGATATCGTTGTAGAATCAAATGATTTAAAATGGAGTGTTTTTTAGGGTTTTTGCTAGTTTCGCTAAAGAGGTCACTCCGGGTGAAGGGATCTCGGCTCTTTCCTCGTAGAATGAGGTGCAGGATATTCACAATACCACTATGCAAAGCAAGAACTAGAAAAGCAATCAAAAGACGAAACCGAGGGTTGTAGCATCTGCCAGTTATCGCTAAAGAGGTCACTCCCGGTGAAGGGATCTCTGCTCTTTCCTTATCGAATAAGGTGCAGGATATTCTACAAGGAATACCGCTATGCAAAGCAACAACTAGAGCTATCTGTTTTTGAAAATTCGATTTCACAACATCTTTAGGTTTATTTTCTTTCATTAATCTCATTAATGAAGTCCCATCATTTAAGTTACCTAAGCATCACAGATAAATACAGCGTACGTTTATGCCATCCGCATTCGCCTCGATGTCCCGTCATGCACCGTTAGCTTAGGTAACTAACGGCAGAGCGGGGCAGGGCTAGCGCGGGTATAAAACATAAGCAACGTCTATATAAAATATCATATATACTATATACAGTATCTATCTCATCATATAAAGTGATCACATCACAGAATATCGCAGCAGAAAACAATATATGAAATATTGGATATACTAGGATTTCCGGGTTTTAGATTAAGCATGTATAAAACACGGATTCCACAGACGTGATGAATAGCAAAATCCACATCCCTAAACCCCTATGAGAGCGGCAAGCAACCCTACCAATTCTAGAGTTAGGAAACCTGGTCTCGACGTCTTGAGATGGTCTCCCACTGGACTCTAGAACCCGGTTACTTGTGCTCCCCTCCTTGGGTCTATCCTAATGCGGAAAAGTAAATAATATACATCAACGATGACATCTTCCTCAACCCGGAAGTGCCCCAATAAAAGAATATTACATACAAGTTTTTACATGAATGAAAATGAAAAACTCTCATCTCACATAAAAACCCCTGGCTATTCAAACACGATGATCCAATATAACATATCCCAGCAACACATAACATCACACGTCATCAACATAAGTAAATATGTGTATCCCAATTGTCGTTGACGTATAGCAACAAAACCAGCGATACACCATATATTAACTTACGGACGCAGAAAAGAAAGTGAAAAACTACAACAATTGGAATCCGCAACCACCTTGGACATCATAAACCCAATGTATCATATACTTTGGATTTCATGCCCAACCTAATGAATTCTTTAGACATCACATGCCTAACAATTATAAACCCCGCATTTTAGTCTCAATATTGAAAACACTTTCCAATAACAAGTCAGGTAATTCAACAAGATTCCCGATAACCTGATCGAATACTCATCGGAAACTTTAGTAGACGGCCGCACCTCCCGATACCGTCGACGAAGTGTACTTAGGCGGAACACCGCAGCCGCGAGCACCCGAACGAATGCTTTAGGCAACGGGGTTCTCTACAGTCACTTGGTCGAGGCTATGGGGCATGGCTATCTAATAATGTTACCCGGCGAGTATGCGCGTACGCTACGTGATTGCGTCGGACTTTTGATCACATCAAAATCCCGTGGCAACTGATCAAATGAGACTAAATTGCTAGATTTATAAAATTCAAATTAGTGTGGATTCCAAGTATTGTATCCCATCACATGATATTCGGACGACGTTAAACTTTTCGATCGATTCATCAAAGTCCCACAATTTCCCGATAGCTCAACACTTGAGCATAGTTCATAAATACCCAGAACATGCCACAGTACCTATGGACCAGCCATAGAAGGGCAAACCCAAGCCTCATTAATGGCACTGTGGAACTGCCACAAACCCTAAGGTCCGTAAGCGTTCCATGGTCATTATATCGAGTTAGGGTTTCATTCTTCTATAGGGCCCACAGAATTACTTGCATATTTTTTCGCATACCTTAAACTTGGATAAATGGGTTTTTGATATTCGTTCGAACTTTTTTACTTCGCCTAGACAACATGTGAATACCCGAAACAATGTTAAAACTACGAATAAGAAACACTCCGAATTGCTTATAGTATAAGATCACATCACATGCAAACTCAGAAAAAACAAACTACACCTGAAACACCAAAACCCAGTGCCTGGAACACATAAAAAATTTCAGCCCAAAAATCCACAAAGTGGCCGAGGTGGCCGGTTTTTCTATACATGTGGCCGGCCATTTTCCGAGGGGTGGGGCTAAATTTTCTTATGTGTTCATGTTGCATCTCATACAAAATTCTGCAGTTGTTTAAAAAAAATTTAGAGGACTTTTTAAAATCGACAGAAACTACATTTTCGTGTTTCATGTTTCGGAGTCGTTTCAGTTTCGTAATCTAAAAAAATCCGTCTAATTTTCTAGCATGGCTCTCATACCACTGCAGGGTTACCTAGCACGGCAGCAAGGTTTCAGGAGGAATCGTCCATGCCAATTTCAAAAATTTGCCGTTCTAGTTAACCCTAACCTAGAATCTTAACTAGAAAATCCGACGAAACGATATGTAAACAACTTTACAAGTAAGTGAATAAGAAATACAACCTTTGTAGACCGGTCCTTCACTTCTAATGCTCCGTGTAGTAGTCCTTTCGCTGCAAGTCATGAACACCCGAACTCTAGAAAGGATTTTCTCGGAGAAATGAACAAGCTTGCTCGAAATCTTCGAGGCCGAAGATGATCTACGTCGAGGAGACTCGATCTCATGCTACCTCTTCACTAATGGTGAAATTAGTGAAGCAAACACTCTAAACTAAATGACTAATAGTATAGGATGATGAAGTAGGAAATGGGCTCACTTTAGTTTTTTGTTTCTCACAATATTTTCTCACATTGAGAAAAGCTAGTAAGCTTTTTCTCATGATGAAGAAGAAGCTCAAGTGAAGAAGAATGAGAGAATGAACTCATGAGGTAAGAATAACAACCATGGGTAAGTTAGTGTCATACACTAACTCATGTAGAGAATAAACCATGGGTTACAATAATGGTTAGATTAATAAATATCTACAAGTAAAACAAAACTAGTGGACTAAGTCAAAGATGCTTCAAGCTTCTCCAAGCTTCCAAACATATGACTAATTACCATTAATTTTGATTTACTTTAAATAAATAAAACCTTATCATTATTATAAGCATGGTGTAAGTCTCATACACCCATGTAGCATGTGGCATCAAGCATGACACAATAAAATATACACTAATATATATCACATATACACTCATGCACACTTGTAAGAAAAAGAAATGTTTAAGTGGGCTAATATTAGTTAATGTAATCTAGTATATCAAATATACAATTATACATTAAATTATTAAATCAACACTTGATTTAATAATCCGGTTATATCACATACAACCGACTAATATCAAATGCAATAACTTATCGAATCAACACTTGATCCGATAACCCGGCAATATCACATATAACCGACCAATATCACATATCGCGAGAATAGAATGCGGTATCACATACACACATTAATCTCGGTCCCGCACATATCACATATGTGCTTATACTTCGTTTTGCATGAACCAGGAAACCTCTGTGTAGGACTCTAAAGACTCGTCAATACGCCGGCAGTAGGTGATGATCATATCAAACACCCATAAGCCACAAGCAGTCTGCTAAATGTAACGGCCACACAGGTATTGAGCGATCAGAAGATCAACAAGCATGCCTGCTCATACTCCTGTGAATCCAATCAATAACACTACCGTACAGTCCGGTCTCTTCGTCTGATATGTCGCATATCTCGCCTGGGGGTGGTAAACGTCAGACCCCAATAGCTTGATAATTCATGCCGATGTGGGGCTCATAACGGGTCGAGAAACTACTGATAACACTTACCAGTAAATCTCATAAATATCCCTGGCCAGGGACTTCCTGTTATGGCCAACCGAGCACAGGGCAATATCAACCCTCAATACCGGGAGAGACGAAATCCCCTCCCATCGCTCATTGCCTCCATGTGACTCGGGACTGTATCCAAAAACCACCGTTTTGCACGTTCCCTTGAACGTGGTAAGGTGGAAATCAAAGCACAGTAAGAATCACATAAGACTCTATAACGACCTCGGGTCGACAGACTAACATGTACCAATATCATCAGAGAACTGCCATCTGACGTGAAATATAATACCATCTAAGAGTTCTCAGCGAGTCCGTCCAGTGTACCCAGTCTCCACTGAGCACCTGTATATCATCTCTGATGTCAAACACCAATAGATATGGGATCATCCATCGCCCATCTACATGGGTCGAGAAGGTATATGCTAGTCTGCTCCGGTATATCGATGCCCCGTCTCGATACACCCACGACTAGGGACATTAAAGGAATTACTCACAGACTACCTTTGTCCTATTAGTATGATCCGCATCATAATCCAGGTAGTCAAGTACACATCCTAAGGGCTTTATCAACATGTAACAGAGAGACAATCAGTGTACATGTTAAGATAAAGAGTAACCAGATAGCATACTATCATGTCGAGCAAGAAAGTCCTCCCTATGTATGTCCAAGCATCTACTATAATATACATCATATGTACAATATTGGCCTCTGGGGCATACATATAACTAACAGGACTCGTCAAAAATGTCCTCACTATAATACTGTGCAAGATCAAACAATGATGCACTAATGTCGTCGAGATTATCAAAGCAAAGTTCCTCAACCTTGCAGCTTTCGGAAGCTATCTCGTGGACAGAACAGACATCAAGTAAATGAGCAGAAGGTTCAGATGGTTAACTTCCTAGCTTGTAAATGTTAAGCTCAATTGACATCTTTCCGAAGGATAGGTTCATAGAACCATTTCGACAATTAATGACAGCATTGGAAGTGGCTAAGAAGGGTCGATCGAGAATCACCGGGATTTGGTTCCGTGGGTTCGCTACAGGTTGTGTATCTAAAACGATAAAGCCCACAGGGAATATAAATTCCCCGACTTTTATCAACACATCCTCAAGTTCACCATTAGATTTGGTGATAGATCGATCTTCCATTTGGAGAGTGCAGTAGGCAGGTATCAACTCTCCAATACCTAACTGCTCGTAGACAGAGTAAGGAAGCAGGTTAACACTAGCGCCAAGGTCGAGTAAAGCACGATTAATATTCTTACCCCCGATAGAAATAGAGATTGTAGGACAGCCAGGGTCCTTACGTTTCTTTGGTAATTGCTGGGTAAAAGTTGTGCTAACATTACTCGTCATGAACACTTTTTTTGGTACTTGAGTTTTTCTCTTCCTAGTACACAAGTCCTTAAGTATTTTCGCATAAGCCGGAACTTGTTGGATAGTATCTAGGAGAGGGATATTTATGTTAACCTGTTTAAACATTTCCATAATCTTCTCCATTTGTGCGTTAGGTTTGTTGGCTCTCAACCTATTTGGATAAGGAGCTTTTTCGAAAATAGCCGGGTCCAACATTTGTGGAGAAGTTCGTGTGGGTAGAACGGATCCCAGAATTGGAGTGGGGATCATTTCAGGTTGTCTAGAAGGAGTGGGCGGAGGGTTCGAGACTTGAGGAAAACGGAGAATAGGCTCACAAGAAGGTGGAGTAGACGAAATAGGGTAAGAAGTGGAAGTGGATGTGGAAGTGGAAGCCGGGGTGTCATTGATTGATTCATCATTATCAACCTGTTCACCGACTTGGTTATTCAGCACTCTTCTGGATCTCAACGTGGTAATAGCATTCACATTATGATATTGTGAGTGGCCAGGATTTGGTAGAGATTGAGATGGAAGTTTCCCTTTCTCTCTAGAACTCATTGCGGCATTTAATTGTGCAATTTGTGCTTCTATCGATTTTATACTCTCACCGTGTGAGGCGGAGTCCTTCTTTATGGTATCGATAGAAGACCTTATATCAATTGACATTTGCATGGTATGTTTCATAAACAAATCCAATGTTCATTCGAGTGAAGAGGAGTTTTTGGTACCGGCCGTTTGGAAAGAATTATTATACGGTGCAAAATTGTTGGCTGGATATTGAAAAGTTTATGGTTGAAAGGGGTGCTGATTTTGTGGTGGTTGCTGCTGCTGTGGAGGAACCCTTTGAAAATTATTTTGGTTTAGAACCGTATTTTAAGTTTGGTGTTGGTTCCAAGCAAAATTAGGGCGATTCCTCCAACCCTGATTATATGTGGAAGAATAAAGATCATTTCTAGGTCGTTGCTGAAAAGCAGCATTAGTGTGTTCTTGACCTTGAAACGGAGAATTCAAAGGACATTCTTCCGTCAGATGTGATGGATCGGAACAGCATCCACACACGGTTTTAGGGAGCGTCGCCTGGTTTAGGGAGGCTAATAAAAATTTGTTTTCCATAGCTTTGAGTTTCTTTTGCATTGCTGCCATTTCGGCTTTTACTGCTATAGAAACATCAAGTTGATGGATACCACCCCTAGATGATGTACTAACGCTTTTCCATTGTAAAGTGTTTTCAGCAAAATCTTCCAAAAATTTCCAATCTTCACCATCATCTTTAGACATGAAATTTCCTTGGCACATGGTTTCAAGCATCTGTTTTGTCGTTGGATTAATACCCTCATATATAATTTGGCACAGATCCCATCTATGGATTCCATGATGAGGACACTGGACAAGCAGATCCTTGGACCGTTCAAAGCATTTCCAAAATGGTTCATTGGGAAGCTGGGAAAACTGGTTGATTTCACTCCTAACACGGGCGGTCTTATGATTGGGATAAAATTTCTTAAAGAATGCTATAATGAATTCATCCCAATTAGAAATAGAGTGTGCGGGTGTGTTATAAAGACACTTTTCGGCTAAATCGCACAAAGTAAACGGGAGAAGACGTAAATACGTAGCATCCACAGAAAGTTATGAAGTGCCGATCATAGCACATACGTTTTCGAATTTAGTGATAAAAACGTATGTCTCTTCAGACTCTAAACCATGAAATTTAGGCAAAAGATTGATATAATGTGGTTTGATTTTCGAAATTATCCCTATTGGCCGGTAGAATAGAAATACAAGTAGAAAGAGGACTACATATAGGGTAGTATCTCTCTTAAAGAGATATACATGGTAGATTCTGCGCACCTGTGGGTGGTGGCAGAGTGGTGTTATTGAAATTTGATGGAGAGTCGTCCATCTCGGTGGATGTTGTGGTTGGTGATGAAAAAGAAGATGAAGAAATACCGACTTCGGAGTCGATAGAAGAAATGCGGACAAGACGGGCACTAGAATCCCGTGTCCAGCCGAGCATGTACTAAGCGGGTTTAGCGCAAGTGGCAGCATATGTGTAAATTAAAAGAAAGGTTTGTTTTATGGTTTGTTTTGAAAAGACGGATTTAGAAAAATCACTAAAAAAATGCACAATCAACCCTAAATCTAAGGTCACCTAGGTCAAGTCACTAGACCGCTCCTAGACTTTCAGAAGACAAATCGCAGGATAAATCCTCTACTACCTCTTTATCCCTCCTGTGGCCAGGTAAGTGCCAGGTAAGTGGGAGGTATCCGCTATGTAAATAGCGGGCCTAATTAAGTAACCACTTGCCTTAGACACACTTGCCCAGACACCACAAAAGAAATGAGGATAAGCAGTAGATTACCCACGACCTTCTTCTGTCCTAATTGAGCGCGACGGTCCTTAGAGTCTTGTCTAGATATTTTTTAATTAATGAAGGGTAATGCGAATGCTAGTTTTATGATTTTTGGGGCTTAGGAAGGGTAATGAAATCCCCACCTAATCTGAATTTGGTCTTTACCTCTTAATTTCCGTATTACAATATGCACAAACAATCAATATCAAAACACACAAGAATTTTTTTTAAGCGGCGAATTTTTTTTTTGCAAAGAATCCTGCAGAAAAGTTGTTATTGGATTAATCAGAGTAGAGAGAAGAAGATAGGAAATATACCATAGAGAGCTGAAACCCTAAATCATTCAAGATGCCGCGGTTCCGCCACCAATTCCTGCTTCTTGCTGCGGTTCCGCGGTCAATTGGAAAGTTCTTTGAACAATTTTTGGTACTGATGCTCCCCTTGCTCCTCTGGTCTCAATGAAATGACCTGAAACTTTATCTCCCTGCTACAGTGATGCCAAAAATTCACACACTAATCGTTAAGCACACGATGCGTTTTTGAGTTAAATTTTGATGGAATAATAATATTTCAACCCAAATAGCAAGAAAAAACAAATTACGCACGTATCCCCGGCAACGGCGCCATTTGATTGTTTCAAAGTAGAGTAGGATATAATAGGTTTGTAGTTTAGTAACCACAATCAATAACGGTATCGCGTGTAGCGAGCGTTAGTGAGCACGGATCGTCCTCTGGGATTCGAGAAATTCATAAATTCTTGTTTTAGTTGAGTCAAAAAAACTAGTAAAGAAATTAAAGAAATAGTTCAAGATTTGGTTGAAATAATCATTTCAAGAAATTTAAGAAATTGTTTTCAAGAAAGAGAATTCAAGAAAATATTCAAGATTTAGTTATTAAGAAAATTGTAGAAGGCTTGTAGGGTTCGAACGGAATTAGTAGCCATGGATGAATATTCAAAATGATTCATCTTATCTATTGGTAAAATTAAAACTAGATCGATGGCTAAAAATGAGAATTAGGGATCCCTTGAAGAAACTAGGGTTTCTCGTTCATTGCCCCTTGTCCTTTCATTGATTGTCATTCTTATCTAATCTTTAATAAGAAGGATCATCAATCTAATTCCCAAATTGTGACGAAATTCTCAATAAATTGATCTCACTCACAATTTGGACATTAATGATTCTTTTTGCTAAAGTTTATAATCTCCATAAGACTTAAGATGAATATAGAATTCTCTCACCATTTGATCTACCAAATTCCTTCGAATCTTTAGCAAGCGGAGATTTACTCACACATTATGAAAATAGAAGAATCAACAAATAGAGATTTCATAATGTGAATATTTAAAGAAAGCAAGACTAAAAGCATGATCACCTTTATTATTTAACTTCAAATTACAACTTCTTTAATCCGAGATTACAAGAAGAGTAGCTCTCGTTCACTCCCTTGAAGAGGTAATTTCTCCGTCGATCTTCGCTTCGCTCGATCACCGTGAGTCTTGGATCTATCGAGGATCGCGTGCTCGTTGATGACAATCGGCTTCGCGTAAAGGAATCTTGAATGAAGTCGCTCGATGAATTTCTCACGATTCTTGATCTTGGATCTTGATTTGGAATTGGATCTTGATGTTTTTGAATCAAAAGTTTCAAACTAAAAATCAACAACCTTTTTAATGTAGGCTTAGGCCCTTTTTTATAGCCCCTAATCAAGCTTCCCCAATAAACTAGGTTGTTACACAGAGGCTTCTAGAATAAGTTGGGTAGTTATGAAACTTCCTCAACAAGCTGGGTTATTATAGAAAAGTTTCCAAAACAAGGTTGTTACAATGAAGCGTCCTCAACAAGCTAGGACGTTGCAATGAAGCTTCCAGAGAATTCCTGACTCCGAAGCCCACAACTCGGCCGCGGATCCGCGGCGACTCGACCGTGGATCCGCTGTCTATTGGTGTATTCATTGCTCCAAATTGCTTTGGTCTTCTTTTGTTGATTTGTGGGTCTTTATATGATATCTGGAATCTTCTTCTCTCTACTGAATCTCTGCCAGAATTTAACTCTTTGATTTCCTTATTTTATCGGCGAATTTCTGATTCCGATATCTGATCTGGGCTAATTTCTGCACAAGATCTCAATAAAGAATGTTAAAGATATATATTATGCGTGAAATAATAAACATACAATTTCCTTCAAAAATGTTGATTTTAATGTATAACACATGGTAATTGATATTTTCCAGATGAACTTGTAATATGTGTTATATTTATAACAAACACACTTAGATGATTAGAAAAGTGAGGAAATTGTTATGTTAAAAATTGCAATAATTTTGACTGAACAATCGCTTCCTAAGGCAGTCACATGTTTTGCATGCGACCCCCAATCAAGTGCTTAGCACTTCTGTAAAAGGAAGAGTCAATAAAACCAAAGGGCATTGCCCATATTTGGGGTGCCTCACGTATTCACATGTGAGCACCACGAGAACTTAGTGCTTAGCACTTATATAAAAGAGGGGGGAATAAGACCCAAAGAGCAGCGCCCACATTTTGAGTGCCTCATATGTTCACACGTGAGCGCCTCCGGAGTTCAGTGTTTAACACTGGTCCAGCGCCTCACGCGGGATACACGTGAGTGCTGCATATACCAGTGCTTAGGACTGTTGGGTGACCATAGAAACTCAGACCTAACCCAAATTGGCTAAGTTTTTCCAATGTCAAAACCTCTTCGATTTCCAATCAACCGAGCCCCCTTATGCTCATGATTCCCTAAATTGATCTTAGTCCCAAACATGACTAATGATCTTTTCAACTAATGATATCCAAAATGATATTCATCTCATATCTCCTAAGATAATATTAGTCTCAAAAATGACTAATGATTCTTAGGTCCACAGCAGCCCCTCTTTTCCCTCAAATATGGGATTTGGTTTAAGGGTACATCTCTCCACACCTCGGATATATGTCGTTGTAATTCTTTAACGTCTTCAGAGAGGTGGCGGGTCCCGACAACCAACAACTCTTGGTGCACTTCCAAACTGATGTGCACACCTCAAATCAGACCGCACCCCAAACTGGGTGCATCCCAAATCATCGTTGTTCATCCCGTCACGTAACAAATACACATGCGCGCAAGATGGACAACGGACCGAGACATCCTTAGACTAAAACCTCACCTCCAAAATGGTGATCAACGGACCGAGACGTCCTTAAACTAAAATCTCACCTCAAAATGCTGATCAACAGACCAAGACGTCCTTAAACTAAAACCTTACCTCCAAAATGGTGATCAACGGACCGAGACGTCCTTAAACCAGAATAGTGATCAACGGACCGAGACATCCTTAAACTAAAACCGCACCTCCAAAATGGTGATCAACGGACCGAGACGTCCTTAAACTAAAATCTCACCTCCAAAATGGTGATCAACGGACCGAGACGTTCTTAAACTAAAATCTCATCTCCAAAATGGTGATCAACGGACCGAGACATTCTTAAACTAAAATCTCACCTCCAAAATGGTGATCAACGGACCGAGATGTCCTCAAATTAGAACTTCACCTCCAAAATGGCGATAACGAACCGAAACGTCCTTAAACTAAAACAACATAGCCCAAATGCTTTTTTGTTGGATCTGAAGCAAAAAATGATCCTAAGACCTTGTTAAGTAGATCTTAGTCTCAAATTGGACTAACGTATCCTTAACAAAAAACTAATCGAGCTCCAAATGCTCATAAGTTTAAGTTGATCTCAATCTCAAACCAGATTAATGATCCTTAAATCAACCCAAGCCCAAATCTAAAATATACGGATTTGGACTGATCCGCGCCCTACGGGCGACGACATAAATTAGTCTCCGTATACAATCCACGGGCAATCAAAACCAAAACAAATAAAAACACACACGATACAAAGTGAACTTCCAGAGCAGGAGAAAGTGGTTATCGCGATGCGATAACGTAATTAACTGCAGGGGCTTGCGCCTGCAGGGAAAAGCGTCCCCACAATCAAAAAACCCTCGCAAAACGAGGGGTAATCTGACGAAGTCACGCTACAACGGCTGCATCCGTCCAAACCTCCGATACACGGTGCCATAAATCAACTTGGCATTTTCGGAGAAGTGGACGGATAAATTTAAATAGCATATGCCCCTAAAATTCAGGCCAGACATCCTAACATCCCGGTCGTATCTTTCGGTAGTGAATAGTCCCATCATGGTCACTGCAATTAGGAGAGAGAGAAAAAAAACACCCAGCATATGCTCTTACAATTTTAGATTGGTTATTAGTTTATCTAAACATGATGGCTCCCACTGTTTTCTCGAATTCTTCTTCAAACCCTAAAAGAAGAATTAGTCAGGATTAATCGCACGTCACAATACTTGCTTAACTTTTCGGTCAGACTAGTGTCGGTACTTCGAGAGAGCTTTTACAACGCTTTCGCAAAGTTCCTTAATTACATAAGCTCTTTTCCCTGGAGGCGTGGCCACGCTAACACCATTCCAGACACCTACTTGGTTTATAGCATTGATTGTTAAGTGAAAAAATCTTCCAAAGAGTAGCGGATACTTACAGAAGGATCAGGACCCAACTATCATTGTGTGATGAATTTGAAGGAAGCCTACCAAAAACACCACACTCAAGAAAGTATGCAGCACTAGCAGGTTTCCTTTATGTTTGAAACTTCCGATGTGATTTTTGCCCCGAGCGCTTATAACCTTAACGAAGGTCAAAACATCATAAGTCGCAAGTCAAGTTTAACCCATCATTATCCAGATTAATCTAGACCCATTCGTACAATCCCTTGACGAAGGCCAAAACAGCTGTAGCCTGTCCTAGACTAATGCATCTATCTATGCCACAGATAAGCACCCACTAGCTACCAAACACTATGCCTTGGCGAAAGTCAAAACACATAGCATGAATACTAGTAGATACCTATTTGAAATAACGGAGGGCTATAGCTGGTTTTTGGCGAAAAACCGTTAACGTAATGAACTTGATATAGTCGAAGGAACCAGATAGCTCTTGAAAAGGAGTGGTTTAAGCTCCGCTTTAAAAAATGTTTTTTGAATAAAACCGAGTGATTTTGTAATTGTTCCAACAACATCATATTTTAGGTTTATTTTCTTTGCATTAATCAAAATTAATGTGGTCCCATCAATTAACCTTCTCATTGCAGAAAAGAAACGAAAATAGAACGTATGCTTATGCCATCCGCATTCACCACGTTGCCTCGTCATGCACCGTTTGGTTACTTAACTAACGGCAGAGCGGGGGTTGGACTAGCATGGGTTCAAAACATAAGCAATATTTATTATATATAATATACATATATATAGTCATTCGTCTCATGCAATAATAAGCATTCCAGATCATAGAATCACAGATGAATATATTGGATATACTAGGATTTCCGTGTTTCGTTTTAGCCTATAACAAAACACAGATTGCACGTTCATGATGAATATCCAAACCCCACCCTAGACCCCTACGAGTGCGGCAAACTACCTGCCAAATTCCCAAAGTGAAGCAACCTCCCTCAATAAAATGAGTAGGTCACTCGGCACTTCAAGAACCCGATAGTTTGTGCACCCCACCTTAGGTCTATCCTAGGTGTAAAAAATAGTAAATGAAATAATACAATGGTGGCTACAACCTCAACCCAGATGTGCCCCGCCAAAAATAATATTACACCAATTTACAAATTTACATGAATGAAAGAAAAGAAAACACTCTTCTCACATCCCCCGGCTATTCATTCACGACGATCCAATACTCCATATATACAAACTATCACAACATACGGATATGTGCAACCCCCACTAATAGACGTATAGCAATTAGCGGACGTTTAGCATCATATATACAAACACAGAAACTAATAAATTATGTTAAAATTGCGACTTCGAAACACTCCGAATTGCCCCAACACAAAGATAATATAATATGAAATCTGGGCAAAAACAAACAACACCAAAAACCCTAAATCTAAGAGATCGGAACACAACCAAAATTCCGAGACACAAATCCCAATAAAAACCAGCCAGGCCTGGAAAGTTTCTATTTTGGCTGGCCAGATTTTGGAATTTGGGCTTCGTATTTCTCTGTTGTTCTAGTTACATCATCTGTAGCATTCTGCACTTGTTTAAAAAAATTTAGAAGCCTTTTTAAAAACAACAGAAACTTGGATTTAGACTTCGTGTGTTTCGAAGTTATTTCGGTTTCATAATTTTAAACTTTGTTTAAACTGCTAGTTAAGGTTTAACCTGGCTCTAATACCAGTGTAAGTCAATGTCGCGTACCCTGCGAGTCCGCAGAGAGGCGGAATACATAAAAAACAATTTTTTCTTTATCATAAAAGAGTTTGCTTCGCAGCATCGACTATAACAATTAAGGATCTTTATTAAACCATAACTAGCTATGACTAACTACAAAGAGGTTCTAACTACTCGGTGAGAGTTTATACCTCGTTGATCTAGTCCTTCAGGTCTTCTTGTTTTCTTCTTAGCTCCTTAGTTCGAGCTTGAATCTTTTTTTCCTCTTCTTGGCTCCTAGAAAGCTTGAATGGAACTCGATCGTCGGTCTCCTCTTTGCCGAAGATGATCATCTGAGAGCCTATGGTTCAAGCTTCATCCTCAAGTGTGAGATAACTAAGATATCTAGTTTGCTAGACTAGACAACTTAGAGGATGTAGAGAAAGATGAATGGAGTATTTTATCTCAAGAGCCCTAGGATTCACAACACATGTGAGGGTTAAGGCTTAACGAAGAAGGAGGAGAGGAAAAATGGAGAGAGAATGAACAAACACAAATGAGCTCAAGTCTTGTGTTGTGGCAAGTGAGGAATGGCTTAGTCATCCACAATAATCAAGCATGCAATATTTTCAATAGAAAATAATGACGCATGCTTGAATAGTAAAGTCAAAGGCAATAAATAAATCAACTAGCCATGCTTCACCCATACCACAAATATCTCTATTTTCCACATCATTAATCTATTTCCACAAATAGATCTCCTTCTAGAAGCATGTCTTGTGAAATTACAAGAATGCCCTCACCGTATATACATACTCGTATTCGTATTCCGAAAAATACGAATACAATGAGATAATAATAATCCAAAAATATAACACTAGTATCCGGCTTAAACCAAAGCCCACTAGTATTATCCGTCCGAACAACATCCATGTAGCTAGTACACGTATATGATCGGAACCCTGCCGTAAAACCATACGGCCTTTACATTGTTTTGCCTGAACCAGGGAAACCCTCTGTGTGGGACTCTAAACACTCGACAGTACGCTAGCAGTAGGTTTAACCACAAGTCTGTCAGTGGCACTAGTTGTACGTAACGGCTATCCAGGTATCTGTCGAAAAAGAAGGCCGATGAGTGAACTCATCTGAACCCCTACTGAGCCCTTCCATAACAAGCTCCGTGCAGTCCGGTCTGTTTGTCTGAGAGTATCGCATGCTAGGTCTAGGGGGTGGATAACGTCAGACCCCTGATAACCAGACAAGTCATGCCGGTGTAGCTCAAGAGCATCCGAGAATCTACTGGTCCAACTACCAGTAATTCTCAATCCGTCTTGGCCAGGGACTTATGGTGTTGACCAACCGATCACAGCGTGATATCGACTCCCTATACCGGGAGAGATGAATCCCAAACAGTCGCTCACTGCCTCCATATGGCTCGGGACTGAACCCAACTAAAACCTGTTTGCACGACTCAGTAGAGCTGTGGTATGGTAGTAATCAAAGCACAGTGAGAACTCACACGAGACAAATGATGACCTCAGGTCGACAGACTATCTGCACTCATGTCACCAGAGAACCGCTATTTGACGCTGGCTATAATACCATCTAGCCAGTCCTCGGCGAGTCCGTCCGGTGTACTCACCCCCAGTGAGCACATGTATACAATCTTAGATGCACCTCACCAATGGCTATGAGACGAATCCATCGCCCTTCGTCAGGGTTTAGATATGTATACACTAGTATATTCTGGAGTATCGATGCTTAGTCTCGATACTTCTATGACTAGGGGACACTTTAAGGATGTACCTATCGACTACCCAACTCCCACAAGTATGATTGCCATCACAACGCTGGTAGTCCGGCAAAAATCCTACGGGATTTATCAACATGTATACAAGATATGAAATACTAAGTGAAACACAACACATGTTAAGATAAAGACAAACCAAATAGCGTACTATCATACCAAGCAAAATTGTCATGTACATACATATCCCTTGTATCTTATACAATAAAGGCCTCTAGGGCATACATATCCAACAAATTAGTCATCCATACATCTAAGTTTTGTCAAAAACCGAGTTTTATAGCTCGAGTTATGTCATTTTTTGTCCAGCTCCGCTTTCCAGTAGACAGAAATGGTGACATGACAAGCCTATAATGTATTTACTACAAAAATACGTTAAGCGTAATTAAGCAATATAACAATATGTAAGAATAACAAGAGTAATAAAATTGAAACATCAACTTTATTTACATTCAAATTTACATACAACTGTTTGTAATAAAAAGATACAATGATAAAACAAATGCCTAAACAATGGCATATTGGAAGTAAATACAAGCATGAGCTAAAAATCTGTTTGAGAAGTGAACTGGTCCAAGTCTTCCGGGCTCGGCTCTATCTCCTCCGAATCTGGTTCTCCTGACGAACATTCCAAAGAAAGAACATAGAGAAATATCGTCAGCGAATTAGCGCTCGGTAAGTCCCCAAAGAACTTAAAGAAAATAGTATATAAAGTGAAGAAAAACCAAGTAAAAGTGAATAGGCGCAGTTATATAAGAGAGCATCTAAGCATGTTTATTTACCGGTATAAGATGGTCATTCTAACGTGGTTATTTGTAATTTGATAAAAAAAACGTATTCATGTATACGAGAGGAGTCCATCTTACCCCGTTGACTCTGGTAACATGTAGTACAAGGCCCGTCATAACCCACAGGACAACGATACGTGAATTCAAGTAGGTGTCTTTTAAAGTGACCTCTCATACCACGATATACGTTCCGTACCAATCTACCTCTTTATCCCCGCGTATTGTATTATATTGTATAGATTAAGATTACAGGACTTGGCCGAAACCATGGATATAAAATGTACAGGTTCATGTTCAAGATGTAATCATGTGTTCAGGTATCCATGTCAAGTTCATGTCAAGTTATAACCATAATTCGGTCAAGTCGAGTCAAG
Source organism: Agapanthus africanus (assembly GCA_030015575.1). Classification (NCBI taxonomy): domain Eukaryota; kingdom Viridiplantae; phylum Streptophyta; class Magnoliopsida; order Asparagales; family Amaryllidaceae; genus Agapanthus; species Agapanthus africanus. The sequence goes on along the minus strand of JASDDO010000018.1, from coordinate 39,939,864 downwards.
TATTCAAATTTGAGTTTGATATTTGAATTTGAGTGTTCTGGTTCATGATCAAGTATTCAAGTTTGTGCTTGATTTTGGATTCTGATTTGAGTTTGGATTCAAGTTAGAATCAGAATCTTATGAAAGGATTTAATTCTTGAAATTTCTTAAGTTTGGGAGTAATCAGCAACTGCTGCACATGGACAGCAGGATTTGTGTCTTTTTCCAAAACAATTGTCATTGATGGCTCCGTTAAGCAGTCTAACCTGAATAGGCAAGCACTCAGTTTCTCCGGCTCCCTGGAGCTCAAGAGAAATGATACCATTTAAACTTAGATTAATCTAGAGTCCTTAAATATTGTTTGCATATCTCGAGGGGGTTTTATGAAAAAATGCTTTAATATAGTTTAAAAATAACCTTGAGGGTAATTTGTAATATTTAGGGTTTTCATGAACATATATTTTAATTGTTATGGTATTTTAGTGATAAAAATCTAGTTTTTAAAAGTTTATGGTATTTTTATGAAAACTAGCTCCTTTGGAAACTTGATGGTATTTTATTAAAAATTCTAATCTTTCATTTTCAAAAATATAGTTTCATAATATGTTTTTATTGAAAATACGGATTCATAGTTTTATATAATTTCCAAAGTTTAGTTTTGTTTTAAAATTCGTATTCCTTAAGAACCGTATTTTTATTTATTTTTGAGACCGAATACTCCGTGAGGAGTTTTGCATCTCGCTCTATTATCCTCAGTATGTGCGATAATCCGCACCATTCTTTAGCGGGTCTCCTGACAAGGGTTGTTGAAGCGTAATTGCCAAGGATTTAAAATATCGATTAAAAGAAACCCGTTTTTGTAAAAATGTGGTGTTTTAATGTAAAAACATATTCTTTACATAAACCCTATGTTTTGAATCTCGTGTTATGAAACCATAGTGTGCGTGTGGGGTAGGTCGTTACCCCGTGAAATTTTCCTAAAGGTAGGTAAACTAGTTATCGAAAAATGGGTTATACTAAAGTTCATGGTATTTTAATGAAAAAGTTCATTATATGATTATTGATCATGAAATTTTGGTTACATCAAAAGGCAATTGATGTAAATATTACCTTGAAGATATTAGAGAATTTGTATTAACATGACAAAATGAAAAAAATTGTTTTAAAGACAAAGGTTATATGCTAACTCCGCTTTTATCGATATGTCTTAGAAATTATTTAGAAGTGAAAAGAGAGAGAGAGATGAAGGGACTTGCTGGTTGTGTAGTGCTAGAAAGAAGTTAAGGAAGAGAGAGGGGGTCTTGGTCTCGTCGGAGATGCTTCGGTCGTCGGAATTTGATCGCTACTCCCTTTGGCTTGCTTAACTCCTCTTGAATAGGCTTAACCCTTCTTGAACTTAGAGAATTTTTGAGGAATTTACAGAATAGAGGAGAGCTAGGGTATGTGATGGTATTTAAAGGGTAAAATTGAGAGAGGGTGTGAAATAAAATGAATTAAAATGGATTTAATGGGGTTAATTAAAGATTTAAAGAGTCTATGTTTGATTGCAGGAAAATCAAACAGTGCAGGGAAGTTGAGGGGAGTCGAAGGGACTTGTGTGCAAAGCACGGAGTCATTTGGAGCAAGGCGGACCGTCGGTGGCGGCCAGGATCAGGAAATGGGCAATCGAATCTCATCGATTTGCCTCAAGATTTGTGCCACGTGTTTAGGTGTGTGTTCACTCCTCTTTGCGCCTGTTTGATTTTTCTAAAACTTTTTGTTTCTCCGTGAATTACACATGCAACTCTTGTGCTTCCAAAAATTAAAAAGAAAAATCTTTAAAAATAATTAGGACTAATGAGAATCGAACACACAGGCTATGTTACAGCGGTGTAGAGGATTTACCAGTGAGCTACAAATTGCTTCTTACTTTTATTAAACAAAAATAACTTATAACTCCTATACAGGCTGAAATACCCTTTCTATACAATAAACAAATAATTTTGTATATGGATTTCAGAGTCGTTACATTCTACCCTCCTTATAAAAATTTCGTCCTTGAAATTTACATTTACATAGAGACTAATTTTCAAAAAGGTAAGGGTATCGTGTACGCATATCTTCTTCTCTTTCCTAAGTTGATTCTTCTGACGAATCCTTTCTTCACATCACTCGGACCAAGTTCACCTCCTTATTCCGCAATGTCTTCACTTTTCGATACAGGATCCTAACTAGTTGTTGCTAGCAGATTAAGTCAGTCTGTACCGTGAGCTCTGAGTGATCAAGTATATGGCTGGAGTCGCTCACATATCGTCGTAGTTGGGATATGCGGAATACGTTGTGCACTCCTTCCAACGAGGATGGTAGTGCTAAACGGTGCGCCACTTCTCCAACTCATTCGAATATGTCGAACGGTCTTATGTATCTTGGACTTAATTTACCCCTCTTACCAAAACGTATCATTCCTCTATTTGGAGAGATCTTCAAGAATACATATTTTCCGGGTTGAAACTTCATATGTCATCATTTTGCATCTGCCCAATGCTTTTGTCGGTCTTGGGCTATGCGCATCCTTTCCCTGATCGTGCGAACTACATCTACAGTTGCCACGATCATTTCTGACCCAAAAAGTTCACAATTTCCAACATCGTCCTAACTCAATAGGGAATGACATTTCCGTCCATAGAGTGCTGCGAATGGTGCCATCCTAATGTTTGCCTTGTAGCTGTTGTTATATGAGAACTCCACAAGGTGTAGGTGATCTTCCCACGAACCTCCGAAGTCTAACATACAGGCTCTCAGCATATCTTCTAATATCTTAATTGTTCACTCGGATTGTCCGTCCGTTTGTGGATGATACGTCGTGCTAAAATTCAAGCTCGTCCCCAGGCTAGCTTGCAGACTCTCAGAACTGTGATCGAAATCTTGTATCACGATCGGAGACGATGCAGATAGATACTCCATGTAATCTCACAATCACCTGCATGAGTTTATGGGTATCAAGACAAGTAGGGTATATCTTAAAGGATAAATCTTACTTTAGATTTTTACTCACCTCCATGTACTTTCTTGCCAACGTCTCGGTTGACTGTCCAACACGGAATGGTATAAAATGGGCCGACTTGGTGAGTCGATCCACAATAACCCAAATTGTGTCATTACCCTTCGTGCTGCGAGAAAGAGCAGTCAAGTCCATGGTAATATGCTACCATTTCCATACAAGGATTAGTAATGGCTGAAGTAGACCAGCAGTTCTGTGATGTTCAGCCTTTACTTGCTGACACACCAAACACTTGGCTAGGCTTCTTGCTACTTCGCGCTTCATTCCATACCACCAGTAGTGTTGCCGTAGATCTTTATACATCTTCGTGCCACCGGGGTGTACAGAATAAGGAGAGTTGTGAGCTTCTTTCATCAACTCTTCTCGAACAGGTCTGACTGGCACGCATAAACGGCTTCCATATCGCAAGAATCCATCTTCGTGGATGATGAAATCAGTTCGAGGTCCACTTTCTACTTGTTCTCGGATATTTTGTAGCTTGGCATCATTTGCTTAAGCTGCCTTGATCTGATTTACAAGAGTGGACTAGAGTTGTAAGTTCGTCAAAGATGAAGCGTTACCTGGCATAACTATTTCGATCTCCAATCCGTGCAATTCTTGTTGTAGCCTCCACCGAGCGGTGAGGTTCATGCTAATGGCTGGCGACTGAATGCATCAGGAACTACGTTCACCTTCTCAGGATGATACTGTAGGTTGATATCGAAGTCCACTATGAATTCTAGCCATCTTCTCTGCCGCATGTTGAGTTCCTTCTGAGTAAATACATACTTCAAACTTTTGTGGTTAATGTATATATCCACTCGCTCTCCCAATAAATAGTGACGCCAAATCTTAAGGGCGAAAATGACGGCTGCCAATTCCAGATCATGTGTTGGATATTTGTGTTCATGAACTTTTAACTGCCTTGATGCAAAAGAAACAACTTTTTTCTATGCTGATGTAGAACACATCATAATCCTTTACCAGGTGCATCACAATGCACATCGAATCTGCTAGATTGATCTGGTATTATAAGAATAGGTTAATCTCGATTTGAGTTTTACAAAAACCTTTTCACATGCTTCTGACCACACGAATGCTTCGTCTTTACGTGTGAGCTCGGTCAGGGGTGATGCGATCTTTGAGAATCCTTCGATGAAGCGTCAGTAGTATCCTGCTAAGCCCAAGAAACTTCTTATAGTTTTCACCGTATTTGGGGTCGGCCACTCACTGACAGCTAAAACCTTAGCCGGATCCACCGAGATTCTTTCGCCTGAAACAATATGTCCGAGAAATCCGACTTGATCTAACCAAAATTCACACTTGCTATATTTGGCATAGAGTTGGTGTTGTCGTAATGTCTCCAGGACAATGTGTAAGTGCTCGGCATGTTCTTTCCGATTCTTTGAATACACCAGGATGTCGTTGATGAAACTAACAACAAACCTGTCTAAGTACTCTCAGAAAACTTGGTTCATCAGGTTCATAAAAATGGCAAGTGCATTGGTCACTCCAAATGGCATTACGAGATATTCATAATTGCCATAACGAGTCCTAAACGCCGTCTTCGGAATTTCGGACTCTTTGAAATTCACCTGATGATATCGTGAACGAAGATCTAGCTTTGAAAAGACACAAGATCTACTTAACTGATCGAAAAGGTCATCGATGCACGGTAGTGGATACTTGTTCTTAATTGTCACTTCGTTCAAAGCTCGATAATCCACACACATCCTGTAGGAACCTTCCTTCTTCTTCACTGGTAACACCGAAGATCCCCAACTTGAAGTATTGGGTCGGATCCAACTTTTCTTCAGTAGTTCATCCAACTGAATACGAATCTCCTTCAATCCCTTCGGATTTAATCGGTATGGAGTTTTGATTACAGGTTGTGCACCAGGTTGTAAATCAATACCAAATTCAAGAGCTCGATCGGGAGGAAAACCTGATATGTCTTCAGAGAACACATCCTTGAACTCTCGAACTACCTCAGGTTTTTCTTTTTCAGCTGGTAGAGAGAACACTCCTGCATTCTTCGGTTTAGCACGGTAGCTTTCTGGCTCCAAGGTTCTGTCTCCACTGAAATAGAAGACTGGGTGACTGGTATCTCAAATACTGCCCTCCTTTGACGGCAGTCAATGGTAACATAATATACTCATAGCCAATCCATTCCCAACACAACATCAAAATTTGGTATGTCCGGTACTTTGAAATTTACGTAGAATTCTCGACCGCAAACTACAACTAGGCACTGGTCATATCCCAAAGTTGCCTTCAAGACTCCATTCCCGGAACTGACATTCCCGTTTGAAATGAGTGGTTTCATGGGAATCGCATGCGTTCTCACGAATCATTGTGACATGAAGCAGTGTGAAACTCCAGTGTCGAAAAGTGCTAGTGCAGGAAGGGTAGCTACTAGTATAGTACCTACGTGGTGTGAGGTTAGGTTTAGATACAGGAATAGTATAACGATGCACAAGAATTTAAAGGTTGAAAGGATGGGAGAATTTACCGGTGATGACTTATCATGTGGCTTCGGCCTCCTCGACCGTCATTGTAAAAACCTGTCGTCTCGGTACATTCCTTCTCGCCGGAGGCACATTCCTCTACCCTTGAGGCACGTTTCTCTGTGTCTGATGGAATTGACGCTGAGGCTGTGCAGGTGGTCCATGTGGAGCTGGTGCAGGAAGAGCTAGGCGGGGTGCAGGTGCCTGAATTGTTAGGCCACGGCAGCGCCCCGGCCGTCATCCTGAGGCCAAAATGCGGAAACCAAAACTTTTCTTAAAACAGAAACCGACGCTACCGCGGACTAAAAACCCGGATCGTAACCATTAACCTAATGCTAGCTATCAAGATAATGGGGTAGAGAGTTATACCGAGCGATCCGTATCCTTCGGTCTTCGGCCTCCACTCCGATCTCCTCGCGGAATCTCCGGTCTTCATCTCCTCGTCGGAACGGGCACCACATCGCCGGGTTCTTTTACGGGCTCCCACCTCTGGACCGAGGCAACTCGGGCACGAAGTTGGCGAGCCGACGTGCCCAAGGATGCTGTAGGATAAGTGTGGAACGTTTTGTCTCTTGGGGTTTGAAGTTGCCATTTGATGGAGGTGAAGAATAATGAGCAAGAGGAAATGAGCTTTGAGATTTTTGATACAAGAATGGAATGAGATGCAAAAAATTTCCCACACCCAAAAATGAAATTTCCCTCATCCTCTAGTAGTGGCCGGCCATGACTAATGAGAGAGGAAAAGATACAGGGGAGGTGAGTGTAGTAAAAAGAATGGTGACCATAAGCCAAAAGCAAGTCTCACATCAATATCAAAATCAACTCTTATCTCATCCTTTCTCATTAATGCAAGGAAATGATGAAAGAAAAAGAAAAGATGCTTGAACCATCATAATCCTTCATTTACAAATAAACCCCCTCCATAAAGCTAATTTGCATACTTGTAAATAACCCCCTCCATCGGAAAAATCCGGCCATGAAGGAACAAAGGAAAACTGGCCGAAACGGAATGCAAACTGGCAACTTCAGAAAACTGATCCCGTAATAAATTACAGGAAAACCCTGCGACTGTATATACATACCCGCATTTGTATTGTCACTGAATACAAATGCAAAGAGACAAAATCTACACTGTACAATACTAGGATCCGGCTTAAACCAAAGCCCGCTAGTATTATCCGCCCGATCATGATCCGTGCAATACCTCATGTACATGATCGAACCCTGCCATATCTCCATACGGCCTCTACAGCGTTTCGCCCGAAACTTGAGAAACTGTCTGTGGGGGACTCTAAAGACTCGTCAATACTTTGGCTGTGGATTTAACCACTAGCACGTCAGAGGTATTAGCCATACGTGACGGGCTACCAGCTATTGACCAAAAGGGACGTCTGTGAGTGAACTCATCCTGACACCCTACTGAGCCTGTCAGTGACAATATCCGTACATTCTGGTCCATTCGTCTATGAGCATCACATGGCGGGCCTAGGGGGTTGGTAAAAGTCAGACCCCCAAAAGCGGTACAAGTCGTGTCGGAGTGTAGCCCAGAACACCCTGAGATACTACTGGAATACCTACCAGTAAATCTCCTGCCTCGGCCGAGCGCTTTGTGTAATGGCTCTCCTAGACATAGCGCGACCTCACCCCCAATACCGGGAGAGACGAACCCCTGCAGATCCACTCACTGTCTCCATGTGGCTCGGGACTGTACCTAACTAAAACCTGCTTGCACGAATCCTTTGAGCCATGGTAGGGTAGTAATCAAAGTACAGTGGGAACTCACACGAGACAAATGACGATCTCAGGTCGATGAACTAATATGTACACATGTCACCAGGGAACTGCTATCTGACGTCAGGTATAAGACCAACTAGCATGTTCCCGGCGAGTTATGTACGGTGTACTCATAACCCAATGAGCACCTGTATACATCTTAGGTGAACCAACTGACACCAGTGGCTTGTGAGACCGGCACCGCCCCTCGTCGGGGTCTCGACTTTGTACACTAGTCTACTCTGGAGTATCGATGCCCTGTCTCGAAAACTCCCACGACTAGGGACCTTTTAAGGATGTGCTTATAGACCCCAGCTCCCATGTATATGATCGCCATCATACTGCTGGCCGTCAAGCAAGAATCCTAAGGGCTCTATCAACGCGCAATAGTGACCTGTAAGGTCACCTAAAACAGTACACGATGATAAAGATAAACCAGATAGCATACTATCATCTTGAGTAAGACTGTCCTACCGGTATAGGTCCTCCCTCAATTATTGCAATCACGTACCTGTGATCCAATAATTGACTCTGAGGGCACTATATCCAACACTCTCCCACTTGCACTCAAGGCTAATTATTGCGATGTCGTATACTCACAGCCCGTATGATACCGAACACCCAACTCCTCTACTAATCAGTCTCACAAAACCCGTTTGCAAAACTAATGCGTCCGATGAATAGCCTCAGTAAGTGGATCCGCTTTGATGTTTCTTTATATGTCTCTCTTTATCTCAAGTTCGCGGAGAAAGCCATCTCCCGAAATGAGCAATACCTGTCTTAGAATATGTCTGGATATCTGATGGGACCTAGTTCATAAATGAACTCCAAATCCAAACTTCTTAGACTGTATCGTCAACTGAACTTAATCAATATCCTGCGCCATGCCTCCCTCAGTATCCGCCTGGACCACCTGTCCAAAATACTGCCCCTCGTCAGAGGGAAAACTATAACTCTGACAGTCACTCTGTCATCCAGGTCACCTTGGAAGCCTGGAATGATAACTGTCTCCCGAAGGAGGATGCCGTCATCATATCCTTAGAACATCAACTTATGTTTTAAAACTGCTTCTGAACGTTTCTCCAGGATTGGATCAATATCACCTTATTGCATCTAGTGCAAAAATAACATCTATATCCTATGTGGAGAAACCACTGTGTGACAACCAAAGTATAACCGATCGTAGTGTAGGAATTTCACTTCCTACTCTGTGTATGTCATCCAAATACCAGGACATAACACCCTACTACCTTCTTAACAGATCCATCCCCTATTCTGATGAAGTCAAACCTATGACTGTGACATCAGAAATAGATGATCTATCTCCGCTATATCTGCTTTAGTCTATAAATAGACATAAGCTACTTGTCTACTATACTTCCACTGCTCTCACTGACTACGACAACCCTCTGGCAGAGTCATATAGACGTGCACTTATAAAGCTAGTTTAGAACGACGCTATACTCATCCTCCTGCCGGGTCTTATAGCCTGGAACAACAGTAGTGTCAAATCTAGGTAAACAAGAACCTCCCTGTCACCTTCCTTGAGGCTACCGGAGTACCTCTCGGGTGCCTGAGGTTACCCACCATATCTGCGGAGTGGCCAATGGAATGTCAAACCAGATTGAATCTTTAGGTTCTTATCAAATTTTCAGTAATCGTTTGCGGTTCTGGAATCACTTCCAGTTCTACCATACTCCTACTACTGTTTTCTGAAAAAATCCATTTTTATTAAAACTGTGGCGAGTCTAGAACAATATCACTATTGATCTTCCAGATGGTAGAAAGTCAACCCTCGTCATAGCCCGGGTCAACCCACAAACAGCCATTACAGAAATGTGCCTTGAGTTATCCGGGGTCTGGTTTTAAGCATAAGCCGGACAACTCCCCGTACCTTAACATCGTTAAGATATGAACTGTTCTATATCCAATATAGAAACAGAGGCACTGATTTAATTGGAACCAGATTCAAATCATGCAGCTGTTTCCAGTGCATGTCCACTGAATGGAGAGAGGCCGATCAGCATTACTCAACTTAGGAGAGCTTCCAATTATGAGTAACCTGAAAGAGAAACAAGTTCTCAAAACCATTACTATCAACTGAATACCATACACAAGTATCTATATCTTCGATCCTTGAAGAATCCCGATACTTGCAATACCTGGTTCTCTACTTTATTCATATACCTATAATTTCTCAAAACTTGGACCTTGTGTTTCTACGAAACACATGTCTAAGAACCAGAGAAGTCACAAGTAAACAGAATATAGTACGAGCACCAACCCCTCTGTCCTCATGGACACAGGACAACATACAATACTCTGTATAAGTCCCCTGAGTCTAATAACTCATACCCTGTGCGTCGTAGGTTGAAAACTGTACTTATGGTTAAGAAGAATTACACCGCTGTTCAATGCTCCTTACCTAACCATCCACTGATATAGGTAAATGTCATAGACATAATTTCAAAAAGTTATATCTCACTCTATAAAAATAGACGTACAGATATATCAATTTGAAATTGGTGCATAACAACGGATATTTAAAACCAAATATCTGCCGTCCGGCAAACTGCCCAGGTGATTTCCTCAAATATCACCAATTACAATGAATTCCGATATAATGAGGATGATCATCTAATTCCCAATAACTTACTCCCACTCATCATCTGTAAAACCATACAGATGTGAGAATCAAAATTGGCAAATACATACCCTGGAGCAAGTGTCTAATTGGGAAATCAGTTTTCTTTTAACAATACACAGTGAAACTGAAACATTGAAAATGTTTCGAAGGGGTTTCTGGGTATTCCTAGTAATGCCTCTTCCATTATCAGATTCACAACTATAACCGTATATTTTTTTACCATCTCTCCAAATCCCTTTATATGTCTTTAGTCATTACCTTCTGTACACCACCGTTAGGCTAAACGGTTTTCTTCCTTCCCTACCGTTCGGCACCAGCCTATGGTTTGGAAGAAGACTATCCAATAAGCGTAATAGGTGTACTGTCCTAGTCCTAGGAGCACTCGCAACCCGAGAGAAGGTAAAGATAAAAGACAACTGAATAAACCTTATTCTTATTTCTCCTGAACCAGAATCCATCCCCGAACTGGAACAAGTTCCTTTCGAGTTCGTATATAACCATACGATGGAATATCCAATAAACTGTGGATCTTCGTAGTGATACGGAGTATTCTGGAGAAATACAAAGGTGGTGTAGGATTGGCGAAGAAATACTTGGTTTGGTCATGAATAGCAGTCGCAATTTACTTTGCCCTCCTTCTAATCCCTTTATTTGTCTTTACTTAATACCTTCTGTACACCTTTGTTAGGCTAATTGGTTTTCTTCTTTCCCTACCGGTCGGCACCTGCCTATGGTTTGGAAGAAGACTATCCAATTTGCGTAATAGGTGTACTGTCCTAATCCAAGGAGCACTCGCAACCTGAGAGAAGGTAAAAGGAAAAGACAACTGAATAGTCCTATTCGTTTTCTCCAAAACCGGAAACCATCCTCGAATAAATTTCTTTCGAGTTCGTATATAACCATACGATGGTTTTATCCAATGGAAGTGGACGTTCGTAGTAATACGGGGTGTCCTGGAGAAAAGGGTAAAAGTAGGAGTGGCAATGAGGTATGCAACTCTGACAATCCAAAAGCCAGTGTTTAAGAAGGTTCGGTTAATTTTGGTCACTGAGTCATAGTCAAGGGTCGGGTCATGGTCGCTGCCAAAGAGAGAGAGAAAAGAAACACTCAGCGTGCACTCTAACCTAGATCAGAATGGTTATCACTTTATCTAATCAGGAAACCTCCCACTGTACCGTCAAATTCTCCTCCAAACCTGAAAGAAGAATTAGTCGAGATCACCCGAGGAGTAAACCAACTCATCAGTGGGAATCGGGATCCAACTATCATCGCATGATAACGTGACGGAATCCACTCACGTTATCACACTCCAGAAGGTATGCACATGCCAGTCAAGTTTCAGTTTCTTTAGAAACTCCCAATGTAATTTTTACCCCTAGGACCCAAGTGACCTTGACATAGTCAACAAATCAAAGAGTCCTAGTTAAGTTCAACCCGTCATTATCCTGGATTGCATTAAACCCACCCGTACGAACCCTTGACACAGTCAACAAGGCCGCACGACTGTCCTAACCAATCCTATTAATATGGCACAAACGAACACTACTTATCTACCGTACACTACGCCTTGACACAGTCAACAAACGCAGTACGAATACTAAGTAATACTTGTAAGAAATGACGGAGGGCTACGTATAGTTTTTGGCGAAAAACTTTTAACGTAATGAACTTGATATCGTTGAAGGAATTGCATAGCTTTTTATAAAAATATAGTGACGAAAACATTTTGCTAAAGAGGTCACTCCCGGTAAAGGGATCTCAGCTCTTTCCCCGTAGAATGAGGTGCAGGATATTCCAACTGAATACCACGATGCAAAGCAAAAAAGGCAATTGGCTATAGTGAAGTTATTACCCTGACGCAAACTTCTGTCCAAGGGGTCACTCCCGGTGAAGGGATCTCGGCCCTTGCCTCGTCGACTGAGGTGCTGGATATTCATAACCGAATACCACTGTGCAAAACAATAGAGAACGCCCTTGCAATAACAGCTTTTTTTTTGAAAAATTTTTCGAACAACATCAGAATAGGTTTGTTTAACTTGCATTGATCCGAATCAATGCAGTCCCATCAATTGATCACACCAATAAAGAACGAAAATAATGATGTACGTATATGCCATCCACATTCGCCACTGGGTCCCGTCATCACCCGTTAAGTTACTTAACTAACGATAGAGCGGGGACTGGACTAGCGCGAATGCAAAACATATACAACATCTACTAGTATATATATCAATATATAATATTCGCTCATGGAGCGATAAAATGCAACATCACAGAAATGTAATAAGCATCACAAAACAATACAGATATCTGGGATCCCCGGGTTTCACAGAGCCGCTGCTGAAACCCGACATTCCCCTGGTCGTGTGGATAGCCTGTGCAAGGAAATCCTAGACCACTACGAGCGCGGTAAGTTACCCGCCAAAACCTGAAGCGAGGCAGCCCCCTTCAACAACGTGAATGGACCACCCAGCACTTCACGGAATCCGGTAACTTGAGCACCCCTCCTTGGGTCAACCTGTACCCCCTACGAGTGCGGCGAACAGCCCACCAATTCTAGAGTGAAGCCCCCTCCGTCTCAACGCCATGAGATGCGGGCCCATTGCCCTCTAAAACCCGGCTACCGGTGCACCCCTCCGCTGGGTAATCCTAGTACAAAAAGTAAAATATACAACGGGTACATCGACCTCAGCCCGGTCGTGCCCCAAAAGAATAATATACAAACAGGCAGTAACGGCAGTCCACATGTCGGACGCTCGCCCCGTAATATCAAATATACAAATACAACCAAACTGTACTACCATTGCATCCAGGCTATCCACCACGATAAATCCGCAACATCACAGCACAACACAGAACATCAACGTGAATGTCACGTTCGCAAATCCGTCTAGAAGGGTTATAGCAGTTAGATAGGATCAACCGATCAAATGACATTCACGGTCGCAGATATAATGTAAATACTGTGAACTAACATGTTTAAAATTTTAGATCGACTAAATTTCCCGAAGTGGGCCCCAAGCACAACTGTAGCACTCAAAAATATCTGGGCCTAAAAAGAATATACCAGAAACCCTATTTCCATGTCAGAGAGCCACTGTAAAAATTTGGTGCAGTTTGGCCACAGAACGGCGGCGGATCCGCGGCCAAAACGTGGTTTTGGCTGCTGAGAAGCCGCGCTACAGTAACATCAGCCTACCAAATTTTCACAGAATTCATAAAAAACCCTGCACGTAATTTTCCAATGTACCAAATAATTTTTAGAGCACGGAAAAATTCGACAGAAAGTACGACATGGAAACGCGGTTTTTGGAAAATCCGTTCGATCGAACTTGTAAACATGTTAGAGCAAGCTAGACTAGGTTAATGGCGTGGCTCTGATACCATGTTAGGCCACGGCAGCGCCCCGGCCGTCATCTCGAGGCCAAAATGCAGAGACCAAAACTTTTCTTAAAACAGAAACCGGCGCTACCGCGGACTAAAAACCCGGATCGTAACCATTAACCTAATGCTAGCTATCAAGAGAATGGGGTAGAGAGCTATACTGAGTGATCCGTGTCCTTCGGTCTTCGGCCTCCACTTCGATCTCCCCGCGGAATCTCCGGTCTTCATCTCCTCATCGGAACGGGCACCACATCGCCGGGTTCTTTTACGGGCTCCCACCTCTGGACCGAGGCAACTCGGGCACGAAGTTAGCAAGCCGACGTGTCCAAGGATGTTGTAGGATAAGTGTGGAACGTTTTGTCTATTGGGGTTTGAAGTTGCCATTTGATGGAGGTGAAGAATAATGAGCAAGAGGAAATGAGCTTTGAGATTTTTGATATAAGCATGGAATGAGATGAAAAAAATTTCCCACACCCAAAATGAAATTTCCCTCATCCTCTAGTAGTGGCCGGCCATGACTAATGAGAGAGGAAAAGATACAAGGGAGGTGAGTGTAGTAAAAGGAATGGTGACCATAAGCCAAAAGCAAGTCTCACATCAATATCAAAATCAACTCTTATCTCATCCTTTCTCATTAATGCAATGAAATGATGAAAGAAAAAGCAAAGATGCTTGAACCATCATAATCCTCCATTTACAAATAAACCCCCTCCACAAAGCTAATTTGCATACTTACAAATAACCCCCTCCATCGGAAAAATCCGGCCATGAAGGAACAAAGGAAAACTGGCCGAAACGGAATGCAAACTGGAAACTTCATAAAACTGATCCCGTAATAAATTACAGGAAAACCCCGTGACTGTATATACATACCCGTATTTGTATTCCCACTGAATACAAATGCAAAGAGACAAAATCTACACTGTACAATACTAGGATCCGGCTTAAACCAAAGCCCGCTAGTATTATCCGTCCGATCATGATCCATGCAATACCGCATGTACATGATCGAACCCTGCCATATCTCCATACGGCCTCTACAGTGTTTCGCCCGAAACTTGAGAAACTGTCTGTGAGGGACTCTAAAGACTCGTCAATACTTTGGCTGTGGATTTAACCACTAGCACATCAGAGGTATTAGCCATACGTGACGGGCTACCAGCTATTGACCAAAAGGGACGACTGTGAGTGAACTCATCCTGACACCTTACTGAACCTGTCAGTGACAATATCCGTACAGTCCGGTTCGTTCGTCTATGAGCATCGCATGGCGGGCCTAGGGGGTTGGTAAAAGTCAGACCCCCAAAAGCAGTACAAGTCGTGTCGGAGTGTAGCCCAGAACACCCTGAGATACTACTGGAATACCTACCAGTAAATCTCCTGCCTCGGCCGAGCGCTTTGTGTAATGGCTCTCCTAGACACAGTGCGACCTCACCCCCAATACCGGGAGAGACGAACCCCTGCAGATCCGCTCACTGTCTCCATGTGGCTCGGGACTGTACCTAACTAAAACCTGTTTACACGACTCCTTTGAGCCGTGGTAGGATAGTAATCAAAGTACAGTGGGAACTCACACGAGACAAATGACGATCTCAGGTCGATGAACTAACATGTACACATGTCACCAGGGAACTGCTATCTGACGTCAGGTATAAGACCAACTAGCATGTTCCCGACGAGTCCTGTCCGGTGTACTCATAACCCAATGAGCACCTGTATACATCTTAGGTGAACCAACTGACACCAGTGGCTTGTGAGACCGGCCACCGCCCCTCGTCGGGGTCTCGACTGTATACACTACTCTACTCTGGAGTATCGATGCCCTGTCTCGAAAACTCCCAAGACTAGGGACCTTTTAAGGATGTGCTTATAGACCCCAGCTCCCACGTATATGATCGCCATCATACTGCTGGCCGTCAAGCAAGAATCCTAAGGGCTCTATCAACGCGCAATAGTGACCTGTAAGGTCACCTAAAACAGTACACGATGATAAAGATAAACCAGATAGCATACTATCATCTTGAGTAAGACTGTCCTACCGGTATAGGTCCTCCCTCAATCATTGCAATCACGTACCTGTAATACAATAATTGACTCTGAGGGCACTATATCCAACATGAATGGCTGGCCTTTGCGGAGTTGTTATTGTGGGTCTGCTCCTATAGCGTGAGTAGATGTGCCATAAATTAAACACATGCCATTTGCACACCTGCAATTCTTCGCCAAGTATCCAGTTCTCTTGCAATAGAAATAGAAATCTGGACTGGACCGGTTAAACGATCCTCCCGACCTCTTGGGTGCAAAAGTCGGCCTAGGAGAGGCTCCTCCTGTCATCTGTGTAGCAGGGCGTTTGATTCTGGCTGCTTAAGGCTTACCCTTCTTCTTGACCATAGCTTCATAACGGCGTGCTGCCTTCAGTGCGAGTTCATAAATTGGATAGTCGTCTGTGGTTAAAGCTGCCTGAATCTCCGGGTCTAAGCCCTATTGGAATCGTCTAGCCCAAATCTCATCGTTCGAGATCAAGCGTGCTGCGAACCTAATAAGATGTTGATGTCAGGATAGTAATGTGTTTTAGAGAACAGAATTTGATACAAATTCTTTACCTGCTAAGTATGATGAATTCGGCATCATATTCATCCACTGATTTTACTCACATAGAGCATTGTTGTAAGTGGATGAACTGTTGTTCCATCTCAAAGCGAGCAGTCTTGGGGAAAAACTTCTCATCGAACAGATCGTGGAACGTTTTCCACTCTATTAGTTATGTGAGACAGCTTTTCTCGGCTTTCCACCAGACTCTTGCATTGTCAGTGAGCTAGAGCTTGGCCATACGAACCTAAGCTATGTCTGGTACCTACGCTGTTACAAAGTCGTCCTCGATACTTTGGGCCCATTCTTCAGCCTCAAGAGGAGTCTCTTTTCCTGAAAAGTTCCTGGATGCAATGCACGAAATTGCTTTACTCCAGTTGCTTCGGCTTCAGGATGGTTCATGAGAATAGCAGCCTGCTGCTACTGGCCCTCCAGAAGACTTTTGATGGCTTCTAGATGCACCGTCTATTCGTTGATTGGAGAAGCAACGGTAGGGGGAGATGGTAAGGTAGGTAGTGGTGTGGTTACCATTGACGTTGGTGCTAGTATTGTTAGGAGAATCCATTACCTTGATAGAAAAGGAAAGGTTAGGATAGATTCCAGAAATTTGAAATGCAAAGAATGTATAGTTGCTGATTCATATAATTATTGTGATATATTATTTAAGACTTCATACAGAACTGACCTGTATGGGCCACCAACAAACCTGTCATGTCCCGCTTCCTAGTAGACGGAAACGGTGATGTGGTAAGCCCGCAATGTATTTACTATGAAAATACGTTAAGCGTAATTATACAATATAACAATGTGCAAGAATAATAAAAGTAATAAAAATGAAACAGTAACTTTATTTACATTCAAATTTACATACAACTGTTTGTAATAAAAAGATACAATGATAAAATAAATACCTAAACAGTGGCATACTGGAAGTAAATACAAGCAGGAGCTAAAAATCAGGCTGAGAAGCGAACTGGTCTAAGTCTTCCGGGCTCGGCTCTATCTCCACCGAATCTGTTCTTCCTGACGAACATTCTAAAGAAAAAATATAGAGGAATGTCGTCAGTGAACTAGCGCTCGGTAAGTCTTAAAAGAAGTTAAAGAAGATGGTATATAAAATGAAGAAAAATCAAGTAAAAGTGAACAGGCGCGGTTATATAAGAGAGCATCTAAGTATGTTTATTTACCGGTATAAGATGGTTATTTTAATGTGGTTATTTGTAGTTTGATAAAAAAATGTATTCATGTATATGAGAGGAGTCCATCTTACCCCATGGACTATGATAACATATAGTATAAGGCCCCGTCATAATCCACGGGACAACGTCACGTGAATTCATGTAGGTGTCTTTTAAAGTGACCCATCGTGCCACGACATATGTTCCGTACCAATCTACCCCTTTATCCCCGCATATTGTATTGTATAAATTAATATTATAGGTCTTGCCCGAAACCATGGATATAAAATATACTGGTTCATGTTTAAGATGTAATCATGTGTTCAGGTATTCATGTCAAGTTCATGTCAAGTTATAACCATGATTCGGTCAAATCGAGTCAAGTATTCAAATTTGAGTTTGATATTTGAATTCGAGTGTTCCGGTTCATGATCAAGTATTCAAGTTTGTGCTTGATTTTGGATTCTGATTTGAGTTTGGATTCAAGTTGGAGTCAGAATCTTATGAAAGGATTTAATTCTTGAAATTTCTTAAGTTCGGGAGAAATCGGCAACTGCTGCACTTGAACAGCAAAATTTATGCCTTTTTCAAAGAAAATTGTCATTGATAACTCCGTTAAGCAGCTTAACCTGAATATGCAAGCACTCACTTTCTCCGGCTCTCTGGGGCTCAAGAGAAATGATACCGCTTAAACCTATATTAATCTAGAGTTCTTAAATATTGTTTGCATATCTTGAGAAGGTTTTATGAAAAAATAGTTTAATATAGTTTAAAAATAATCTTGAGGGTAATTTGTAATATTTAGGATTTTCATGAACATATATTTTAATTGTTATGGTATTTTAGTGATAAAAACCTTGCTTTTAATAGTTTGTAGTATTTTTATGAAAACTAGTTCTTTTGGAAACTTGATAGTATTTTATTAAAAATTCTAATATTTCATTTTAAAAAATATAGTTTCATAATATGTTTTTATTGAAAATACGGATTCATAGTTTTATATAATTTCCAAAGTTTAATTTTGTTTAGAAAATTCGTATTTCTTAAAAACCGTATTTTTATTTCCTTTCGAGACCGAATACTCCGTAAGGAGTTCTGCATCTCGCTCTTATTATCCCAAGAATGTGCGATAATCCGCACTATCCATTAGCGGGTCCTCTAATAAGGGTTGTAGAGGCGTAATTGCCAATGATTTAAAATATCGATTAAAAGAAACCCGTTTTTTGTAAAAATGTGGTATTTTAATGTAAAAACCTATTCTTTATATAAACCCTATATTTAGAACCTCGTGATATGAAACCATAGCGTGCGTGTGGGGTAGCTCGTTACCCCATGAAATTTTTCTAAAGGTAGGTAAACTAGTTATCGAAAAAGGGGTTATACTAAAGTTCATGGTATTTTAATGAAAAAGTCTGTTATATGATTATTGAACATGAAATTTTGGTTACGTCAAAAGGCAATTAATGTAAATATTACCTTGAAGATATTAGAGAATTTGTATAAACTTTTAAATATGGCAAAGTGACAAAAATTGTTTTAAAGACAAGGGTTATATGCCAACTCCGCTTTTGTCGATATGTCTTAGAAATTATATAGAAGTGAAAAGAGAGAGAGAGATGAAGGAACTTGCTGGTTGTGTAGTGCTGGGAAGAGCTTAAGGAAGAGAGACGTGGTCTTGGTCTCGTCGGAGATACTCCGGTCGTCGGAATTTGATCGCAACTCCTTTTGACTTGCTTAACTCCACTTGAATAGTCTTAACCTTCTTGAACTTAGAGAATTTTTGAGAAATTTTCAGTATAGAGAAGAGCTAGGGCATAGAGTGGTATTTATAGGGTAAAAATGAGAGAGGATGTGAAATAAAATGAATTAAAATGGATTTAATGATGTTAATTAGGGATTTGAAGAGTCTCTGTTTGATTGCAGGAAAATCAAATAGTGCAGGAGAATTGAGGAGAGTCGAAGGGACTTGTGTGCAAAGCACGGAGTCATTTGAAGCAAGGAGGACCGTCGGTGGCGGCCAGGGTCAGGAAATGGGCGGTCGGATCTCGTCGATTTGTCTCGAGATTCGTGCCACGTGTCTAGGTGTGTGCTTACTCCTCTTTGCGCCTGTTTGATTTTTCTGAAACTTTTCATTTCTCCATGAATTACACGTGCAACTCTTTGTCTTCCGAAAAATTAAAAAGAAACTGATGGGAATCGAACACACAGGCTATGTCACAGGAGTGTAGAGGTTTTATCAGTGAGCTACAAGTTGCATCTTGTTTTTATTAAACAAAAATGACGTATAACTCCTATACATGCTGAAATACCCTTTCTATACAATAAACAAATAATTTTGTATAAGGATTTCAGAGTCGTTACATTTTTGAAACAATGTGCAATTCATGATAGAATCTGTCCAGATTCGTCACATAAATTTAAAAAGACAAAATACTATAAATTCCGTCGGTTTTCAGGAAAATATCAAAACTAAGAAAATCTAGACCTTTCAATTTAGTTGACGAAAACACTTGATTTTGATCAAATCGGACCTCGGAAGACAGAGTTATGCATCTTCGAAGATGGCCGCTAAAACACATTTTTTTTGGTTTTAAAAACAGTGGCAAAAGTCATGTAAAGCCTAAACTAGGTACCGTTTCAATTCTAAAAATTTGTTTAGGGTGCATATAAAAATCTATCTATCGCTATACCTAATTTTATTAGCATTCCAGATCACGAGAAAATTAATTATAACTCTATCTTAGAGGTGTCTTGGATTCTAAACTTCGTTTTTTTTCCAAAGTTTCGAATTCTAAAAAGGCATATCGGTTAACTTTTAAAGAAAGATAAGAAAGTATGATTTCTCTTATTTATGACTAATGAATTATATGGCCAACATGTGTACAGTAAACTTATGAACCATTCATAATTTTAAAAACTAGCACTACATTACCATACGCTGCTTTACTTTTATCGGACGAGCATCATTTTTGATTCCTTTTATCAAACCCATTTTTTTATTTTATTAAACACACCACAAGCTCATTTAATGGAACCATAAGAAGAGTTTATATGTTATTACCGTGTAAACAACAAAAACATAACCTGGCATACATGTTTCTATGCTAACATGTGTCATATATAAGCGGTGAGTATTTTAATACGGTTTAATCAGTATTGCAAGATTTGGCATTATTAGTTTAGGACGAAATGGGTTTTCAAGAGGCGGGAGGGAATAATCGATTGGATGAAACAAGGGAAGGGGACTTACTCACATTGTGATACGATATAGCAACTGTATCGCCAATTTGTCCTTAATGGCGAAAGACAAGTATCGATGACCTAAGCTTGAATAATCAAGACGAGATAAAGTTTAGTCTCTACGGAAAATTTAGGGAAACAAAACAAAACAAGAGAGAGACACACTTACGAAGGTGTTGGATGAACAATTGGTCGGTTTGCCTTGAATTTTAACGAACGAATTATGTCCCAAAGATGCTGCAAAGCCTAGAACTCTTAGGGCGAAGATGAGTGGTTTGGGTAGACTCTTCTTTGGATTTTTAGTGGAAGAAATGGGAAGGAAGAAGTAAATAAGAGAATAAAGAAGAATAAAGGGAATTTGATAGGTGTTTAAAGGTGGGATTAATGGGCTGGGGGTTATCTGAATTGAATTGGCCATTTTAGAATAGGAAAAAAAACCACATCGAAACGAACTCGTGCTAAAAAACTGAGCATGAATGGGCCCCACGCTGTTGTCTGGGGTGGTGGGTTTGTCATCTAGATCGGCAGAAGCTTGAGTGTTGGGCTCGAGCTTCGACCTCCTGGCTTGTGTCATTTCCTATGTTCCAAAAACATACACTGTTTTGTATATATTGTTTCGTGGCCTCGTGTGCATCGCACATGAACTTCCGGGCCTGGAAACGATAAAAGAAAACTAAACAAAAAGAAAGGGATTGCTAGGTTTCGAACACGTGAACTGTAGGACAACATCATAATGACTTAACCAATGAGTTATAAGGTTATTCTTGTATTTAGTTAACAAGAAAAGAATAAAACTCGGTATTCAGAAGGAAAACGGTATTTTATTAACAATGAACAAATATCATGGTACACAAATTTTAGGGTCATTACAATTTTAAATCCCAATCTTCAACTAAGCATAGATATGAGCTCTTTTGTAGGAGAAAATACCTACCTAATACCTAGAAGGTAAGAGAGCAGCACAAACTCTAACTTCATCTCCCTAACAAGAAGTTAACTTTGAATGGAAAACTAACGAGATTTTTTTAGTGCAATTTAAATGTATGAAGGTCTTTTGAGTAAATACGAAGTATAAGAGGCCTTTTTTAGTAATTAGCGATGTATGTGGGGTTTTGGTAAAAAGCCATTATAATTTTTGAAATAATTTTGTTTAAAAATACTTTTAAGGCTTTTATAATTATTGATTCTATAGGGTTTGATGATGTGGACGATCATAGAATTAAAGATTTTTCTCGTTTTTCTAAATATTGATTTCCAAAAAATATGATAGCGACACACACACACAACCCTCCGCTTTGCATTATGATAGTTGTGATATATAGATTCTCTCTCTCCTTATAATCATTGTATTTATATATATCCCCTTGAAATTATTAGAGCCATCTCCAAAACACCTTTTAATCGACATTTTCTCAAAACTTCACGATTTTGGAGTTGCAATGATACACTTTAGTTCAGTACAAATATTACTTCTATTTTTTTATTTCTGATCATTTTTAGTAATTATATACAAATATTCAATCTACATTTAATTGTCTTAGTTTTTTTCAAAATCGTTTTATCATCCATTATCACTATATAATATCAAAAAACGGGCCATGTAGGCTTATAACTGCAGTGTCCGGATTGCAGGCCTTATGGGGCCCAGGGGCATATGTGTAAAATAGCTCCTGGGCCCCATAGGGCATACTACCCGCACACTGTAGTTATAGGCCTGCGGTGTCCTGTGGGGCCTTTATTCACATATAATATATGTTTGCTTTAATACAACTATTTTCATTAAAGCTTGAGTGGAAAATTTGAAAATTCAGTTGAGTTAAAGATAACGATAGTGCTTATAATAAAAATAAAAGGTTACGATTAAAAATTATTAGATAAATATAATAGACTTTACATTAACTAAGCTAACGCCCAATTTGTGCAAGTGTTTTTAAAAGGGAAATATAAGATTAGAAAGGTATATACAAATACAAAGAAATTATAGGAGGGTAAATGCAGATATAATAGATATTTCAAGGGTATATATAAGAACCCAATTAAAAATTGTGCTAGAAATAATTTATGATGATGCTCGATATCGACGATCTCCCAGATCGTGACACGTGGCAGATGGCGTGTCCCAGAGCTCAGAAGAAAGGGCCTACAGGAGCCAACCAGGCCACCCATATGCCCGACCCGCAAGCACAAGCTGGCTCTCCTCAGAGCCCCTATGCATAAATTGGCTTCCTCGGCCCCCCAGCTCGCCTCCGAGCTATCACAGGACCAAGATGCCTCGGCTCTCCCACTCCCCCCGAGCTCTTCTACCGAGGCCATTTTCCTCGGTCTCATCGACTGACCAACGGTGCCACTCGCAGGCGTAACCGTCGCTCCGCAAATCTTGCCATGCGCGAGATCTCCGCCGGCCACATCGCACGTTCTACGCCATTACGATCCCTATTAACGAGCCTGTCTCGCCATTAATAGAAGATCCGCTTATCACGCGGGCGTAAGGTCGGGAGCGTAACGGCCGGCGTGCTTCTCGCGCCTGCCCCTGCATGCTGCCGCCGCTATATAAACCCCTCTCCCAGAGAGATCAAGTAAGCCATTTTTACTCCACTAAGTCGTTACTCTGTTCGGATCTTGTTACTGACTTGATCGTCAGAGGGTCCTCGGTGGTACCAAACCACCCCGGGACTTCCTTGCAGGTACTCGGCGCAAATCTCCTCCAACACATTGAGATCCACACATCGTAAGAGATCATGCTCTAGATCAAATCTCAGCCATCAAGCGCAGCCATCGGCAGATCAACGGGAGACAACATCTGAAGCAGACCGGAAAAGCCCCTCCATCAGCTGGCGCCGTCTGTGGGAAACTAACTCCACAAAAACAAAAGTTTGTCTCCCGATCTCCAACCACATGGCGGGCAATCACCCTAAAGATCCAAGCACCAGCCACCGCTTTTCCCTCAACGGAGGCGCAGATGAACCTCCCCTGGCGGTTGTCATCAACGCCCTTGCCGGTCGAATAGACTGACTAGCGTCCATCATGGAGGCGCTCGTCCGCGTCCAAACGGCAGGGCCTGAACCCCAGATCGTCGCTCCTCCACCTCGAGAAGACTCCGCCCGCGTCAGCACGGCCGACCACCGACAAGCTACCTCCCACGGTCACAGATCTCCCGAACCGGTACTCTCTGCAGCCCACTGGGCGCCCCACAACTTTACACCAAGATCCGCCGCCAGAGCGCCTCGCCTCGAGCCTCCTCGCGACCCTTACCTCCCGAGGAGATGTCGGTCAGCTCGCCTGTTCCCAGGCATGACCAACACCCCCTCCCTCGACGGGGTTGCGAGGACGGGGCTCGCCACGGCGGCTCGAGGGCTACCTCGCCCGGGAATCTGAGGAACCTCATCGAGAGAAACCGGGGCCGCACCCAGACGCGGTCTCCCACGGAAGATGTCAGGGATCGGGGGGTGCTGAATCCTCGGGGTACCACGGCCGACTCGACGCCCTCGAGAAGAAGATCGACGGCATACGTCGAGAAGGTCACCTCTCGGGCAATGGGGCTAAGTACGCCGCCGACTCGCTCACCAAGCCATTCACCGAGGAGCTGCTCGACGTCCATGTCTCCTCGCGCAACAAGCCCCCAAAAGTCTCTATCTTTGACGGGAAAACCGACCCGAAAGACCATTTGGATGCTTTCACCGCGGGGATGAGCTTCCAAGATCACTCCGACGCCGCCCAGTGCCGAGCTTTCCCAGCCACCCTCATTCGCTCCGGGCGGGACTGGTTCCGAGGACTCGAACCTCGCTCGATGTCAACCTTCGAAGAACTGGCCACTCAGTTCCTCGGCCACTTCGTCGGGAACCGTCGGCAAAAGCGCACAGTCGACTGCCTCTTCACAATCAAGAGCGGGGACAAGGAGACGTTCAAAGCTTACGTCACCCGCTTCTACAACGCCCTTCTTGAAGTCCTAGAGCACCGGGACGAAACGATCATCACGGCACTCAGGTCGGGTCTTAGGCACAAGGACTGGCTATGCTCCTTTGCACTGGCGCAACCTAAGACCATGGCCGAAGTGAAGGCATGGACCGAGCGCGAAGTCCAGCTCGAGTCCGAGGTGAATGCGAACCTTCCCCGGGCAAACCGACCCGACCAGAAGAAGAGGGCAAGGGAAGAGAGACCAGAGCGTCAGCAGCCCTACCATCCGAAGTTCCAGGAATACACCCCGCTCAACGTCTCCCAAGCAGTGCTACTGGAGGAGGCTAAGGGCGAAGGGTTCTTCAAGTTCCCTCCGATCCCGCATCAGGCCTCGAACCGAATTCGGGGCCGCTACTGCGGTTTCCACAGGTCACTCGGCCACTCCACGGAGAGTTGCAAGCAGCTCCGGGACTATATCGAGGAGCTCATCCGATCAGGGCACCTCGCCGCCTACCTGAGGGATAAGCGGCAAGCCGACCGCAAGAAGGAGCAGTGTCCCTCTCCCGCCGAGCTGACCATCGGCCAAATCATGCTCGTATCAACAGATGATACGTCCGGCGCCCGCGGAGCCCACTACCCTCTACCGAGCACGGAGACCAACAAACATCCGAGGGGCTTGGACTGTGCAGCTAAGGTCATCTACAAGCATGTACTTTTTTTTCAAAGGCAATGTAAACTCTTCCTAGAATCTGCTGCTTATGTAATAAAAAAGATCGATGGAACATTGCGAAAAAGAAGAAAACGGTCTTATTTATTCAAAAAAAATGGGGTACTGGGGGCTCCTCGGCCATACATCGAAACGGCGTGGCTCTGGTGCTTCACCTCCCACATGCATTCAATACACATGTTACGCGTATTCGCCATGACTGTTCCTATTCCCCATACCAACATCGGGAAGGTCGGACAGAATATCATGAAGAGTCAACCGCGCAGCTTCACTGCCCGGTTATCCTTAGCAGGCTTCCTACGGCCCCTCCAACGCTAAGGATCAAAGCCCTCATCTACAGGCAGCCGTGCAGCTTCCCTGCCCGGCTATCTCTGGCCGGTAGCTTCCCTACACACTGTAAGTCTATGGTAGCGCCCCGGCCGTCTAACAGACGCCAAATGCGGAACAAAAACTTTTAACTGGCGCTATCGTATACTATAACCCGGATTTGCCATTATTGCTAAACTAACAAACTGTAAAGAGGGTAGAAAGGTTATACCGAACGATCCGAGTCTTTCGTTCTTTAACCATCATCCCACGCTCCGTTGCGGCTGCTCCGATCTCGTCGATCTCCGATCTGCTCGTCCAGGTGGCACCACGTCAACGATTCTTTAAACGGGCTCCCGCCTCTGACCCGAGGCAACTCAGTCGTCAAGTTTGCTAAAAGAGACGACCAAGAATGATGTAGAGAGTGAGTAGAATACTTTGTCTCGTTACGTCCAAAGTTATGGACGAACGGTTAATGAAGTTGCCTTTTGGATCGATATGAAAATGAGATATGAATATGTTAATTTCCATACATCCAAAACTCTATCTTTTTTCAACAACCATTATCAATCCTCAAGGGGAGGGGCTGGCCAACTTATAACAAGAGGGGGGTGAGTGTAGGAGGAAAGTGGTGACCATTAGCACAAAGAAAAAAGCATGAGTCAAAGAACACCTAATATGAACTCATTTAAAGCAAAGGATGAATCACTTAACCTAGTCATCATGCATTAATTGAATCATTAAATGCACTAATGACTCACTAGCCTTATCATCACATCTAGAACCTTCTAGAATCTTCTAGAAACTTCCACACTCATCTCAAGAAAAGATAAATCCGTCTTTAACCGAATGATAAAGACGGGTGATAGGAAACTGGAAACTGGCAACTTCCAAAAGCGATCCTGAAACGAATTTCAGGACAACCCCGTAACTGTATAAATATACCCGCATTTGTATTACGACCGAATACAAATGCAAATGAGACAAAGATATTATATCTACTCAATATAATACTCGGATCCGGCTTAAACCAAAGCCCACCAGTATCAACTGCCCGAAATATGACACGTGCGTAAACGCACGTGCATTTTCCGAACCCTTTCATAATACCATACGGCCTCTACAACGTTTCGCCCGAACTTGGGAAACTGTCTGTGGGAGACTCTAATGACTCGTCAGTACCCTGGCAGTGGGTTTAACCACAAGCCGTCAGCGGCACTAGCTGTGTGTAACGGCTGCCCATGGACTGACCTCAAGGGATGCCGATGAGCGAACTCATCCGGAAACCCTACTGAGCCTAACAGTGACAATGTATATACAGTCCGGTCCGTTCTCCTATGAGTATCGCATATCTGCCTAAGGGGCTAGTAACATCAGACCCCCAATAGCAGTATAAGTCGTGTCGGAGTGTAGCCCAAAAACACCCTGAGATACTACTAGAGTACCTATCAGTAAATCTCCTGCCATGGTCATGGGCTTTGCGTAATGGCTCTCCTAGACACAGCGCGATCTCACCCCCAATACCGGGAGAGACGAATCCCCTGCCGATCCGCTCACGTGCCTACATGTGGCTCGGGACTGTACCCAAAAACTACCTGTTTGCACGACTCCTTTGAGCCATGGTAGGGTAGAAATCAAAGCACAGTGGGAACTCACACGAGACAAATGACGACTTCAGGTCGATGAACTAACCTGTACACATGTCACCAGGGAACTGCTATCTGACGATATGTATAATACCAACTAGCAGGTTCCCGGCGAGTCCTGTCCGGTGTACTCATAACCCAATGAGCACCTGTATACATCTTAGGTGATCCAACTGACACTAGTGGCTTGTGAGACCGGCCATCGCCCCTCGTCGGGGTCTCGACTGTATACACTAGTCTACTCCGGAGTATCGATGCCCTGTCTCGAAACTCCCATGACTAGGGACCACAATTAAAGATATGCTTATAAGCCACCCAACTCTCACGTATATGATCGCCATCATACTGTTGGTAGTAAAGCAAGATCCTAAGGGCTCTATCAAAGTGTAACAGTGATCAGTCACCTGAACCTGTACACGACAGATAAAAGGCAAACCAGATAGCATACTATCATCTCGAGTAAGACTGTCCTACCGGTATAGGTCCTCCGCAATCATTGCAATCACGTACCTGCGATCCAATAATTGACTTTGAGGGCACTATATCCAACACACACAACGCCAAGGATCAAAGCCCTCGCCAAGAGGCAACCGCGCAGCTTCACTACCCGGTTATCCTTAGCAGGCCTCCTACGGCCCCTCCAGCACTAAGGATCAAAGCTCTCGTCTAGAGGCAACCGCGCAGCTACCCTTCCCGGCTATCCCTGGCCGGTAGATTCCCTATACACAACGCCAGGGATCAAAGCCCTCGCCAAGAGGAAACCGCACAACTTCACTGCCCAGTTATCCTTAGCAGGCCTCCTACGGCCCCTCCAGCACTAAGGATCAAAGCCCTCGTCTAGAGGCGGCCGCACAGCTTCCCTGCCCGGCTATCCCTGGCCGGTAGCTTCCCTACACACAACGCCAGGGATCAAAGCCCTCGCCAAGAGACAACCGCGCAGCTTCACTGCCCGGTTATCCTTAGCAGGGCTCCTACGGCCCCTCCAGCGCTAAGGATCGAAGCCCTCGTCTAGAGGCAGCCGCACAGCTACCCTGCCCGGCAATCCCTGGCCGGTAGCTTCCCTACACACAACGCCAGGGATCAAAACCCTCACCAAGAAGCAACCGCGTAGCTTCACTGCCCGGTTATCCTTAGCAGGCCTCCTACGGCCCCTCCAGCGCTAAGGATCAAAGCCCTCGTCTAGAGGCAGCCGCGCAGCTACCCTGCCCGGCTATCCCCGGCCGGTAGCTTCCCTACACACAACGTCAGGGATCAAAGCCCTCGCCAAAAGGCAACCGCGCAGCTTCACTGCCCGGTTATTCTTAGCAGACCTCCTACGGCCCTTTCAATGCTAAGGATCAAAGCCCTCCCTAGAGGCAGCCGAGCCCGACCCTTGCTCGGCTATCCCCGGCTGGTAGCTTCCTACCACAACCGACAGGGATCAAAGCCCTCGCCAAGAGGCACCGGGCAGTAACCCTGCTCGGCCCCCATCCAAAAGGACAAAAGCCCTCGCCAAGAGGCACCGGGCAGTAACCCTGCCCGGCCCCCATCCTTAGTAGGCTTCTTACAGCCCCTCCCACGCTAAGGATCAAAGTCCTTCCTAGAAGCGGCCGAGCCCCACCCTTGCTTGGCTATCCCCGGCTGGTAGCTTCCTACCACAACCGACAGGGATCAAAGCCATCGCCAAGAGGCACCAGGAAGTAATCCTGCTCGCCCCCATCCTAAAGGATCAAAGCCCTCCCTAGAGGCGGTTTAGCCCGACCCTTGCTCGGCTATCCCCGGCTGGTAGCTCCCTACCCACGACGCCAAGGATCAAAGCCCTCGCCAAGAAGCACCGATCAGCTACCCTGCTCGGTCATCCCCGGCTGGTAGCTCCCTATCCACGACGCCAGGGATCCAAGCCCTCGCCAAGAGGCACCGAGCGGCTACCCTGCTCGGTCATCCCCGGCTGGTAGCTCCCTACCCACGACGCCAGGGATCCAATCCCTCGCCAAGAGGCACCGAGCGGCTACCCTGCTCGGCTGGTAACTCCCTACCCACGACGCCAGGGATCCAAGCCCTCGCCAAGAGGCGCCGAGCGGCTTCCCTGCTCGTTCATCCCCGGCCGGTAGCTCCCTACCCACGATGCCAGGGATCCAAGTCCTCGCCAAGAGGCATCGAGCAGCTACCCTGCTCGATCATCCCCGGCTGGTAGCTCCCTACCCACGACGCCAGGGATCCAAGCCCTCACCAAGAGGCAGCCGAGCGGCTACCCTGCTCTGTCATCCCCTGCTGGTAGCTCCCTAACCACGATGCCAGGGATCCAAGCCCTCACCAAGAGGCAGCCGAGCGGCTACCCTGCTCGGTCATCCCCGGCTCGTAGCTCCCTACCCACGACAATGGGGATCAAAGCCCTCGCCAAGAGGCATCTGAAGCCCTCAGAGTGAGGACACCGAGCTCTCTTCGGTTCGGCACATCTGCGGCGGGCAGCCTACTGCCCATCAAACGCCGCGGATCTAAAGCACTCTCCAAGAGACACCAGGTCTATATAAGCCTGAACGATCCCCCTTCGACTTCGGGGCCATGAAGATAACTTCTTTCCAATGAAATTAACTCGACGCGCGATCGCCAGACGAAGAACTGACCTGACATGGAAGCTCAACAGTGCAAGTCCAAATATTCTACGAGTATTCTTCACAAACAAAGGATAATATGCAAGCAATGAAACAGCAAAAGTTTATTCGCACAAACAAAATTCTTTACAAGGGTATTGGGGGCTCCCCAACCTTACAAAATTCCCGATGAGACAAAATAAAAAAAAGCAGGAAGACGTAGGGCTTTAGGCCTCGGGGCCAGGCGCTGTTAGTGTATATGCCCTAGAGGCCATTACTGTATCATACTAGTATGTATATTACTTGATGGAAGCTTGGGATATTCACAGTTGTACAGACAATCTTGCTCAATATAGTAGTATGCTACTTGGTTTGTCTCTGCTTTAATGTGTACATGTGTGTTTATTTATTATATCACCTATACGCATTAGTAGAGCCCTTAGGATCTTTGCTTGATTACCGGTGTTGTGATGGCGATCACACTCGTGGGGGCTGGGTAATCTACAAGCACATCCTTATACACGTCCCTAGTCGTGGGAGTACCGAGATAGGGCATCGATACTCCGGAGTAGACTAGCGTATACGCTTCTCATCCCAGCACGGGAGACGGTCTGTCCCACAGCCGTCGGTACGTCGTACTTGAGATAGTATGCGGGTGCTCGTTGGGTTACGAGTACACTGGACAGGACTCGTCGGGAACTGATGGTTGGTATTATACCTATCGTCAGTTATCAGTTCCCAGGTGACATGAGTACAGCTTAGTCCGCTGACTTGACACTGTCACTTCGCCTCGAGTGTGTTCCCACTGTTCTTTGATTACTACCCTACCATGGCTCTACTGAGTCGTGCAAACAGGTAGTAGTTGGGAGCAGTCCCGAAGCACTTGGAGGCAGTGACGGTTAGATAGGATTCGTCTCTCCCGGTATTGGGGGTTGACATCGCGCTGTGTCTAGGAGAGCCATTACACAAGTAGTCCCTGGCCAGGGCAAGCGAGATATACTGGTAGGTTCCAGTGTTATCTCAGGGTGTTCTGGGCTTCACTCCGACACGACTTGCACCGCTATTAGGGGTCTGACGCTTGCCGCCCCCCTAGGCCCGACATGCGATGTATCAGACGAACAGACCGGACTGTACGGAGATTGTCACATGCAGACTCAGTAGGAGTTCGGATGGGTTTACCTCATCGGCCTTCTTATCGACATCTACCTGGGGACCGTTACGTACAGCTAGTGCCGCTTGCGGTCTGTGGTTAAACCCACTGCCAGCGTAGTGTCGAGTCTTTAGAGTCCCACACAGAGAGTTTCCCTGCACTGAGCGAAACGTGTAGAGGCCGTATGGTTTTACGGCAGGGCTGCGATCACTTACGTACACTTGTGTGCGTATGATGTTCGGGCAGGCAGTACTAGTGGGCTTTGGTTTAAGCCAGATCCTAGTATTGCACGGATGGATCTGTTTTGTCTTCTGCGCATCCGCATTCTACGGAATACGGATGCAGGTGTGTATGCACAGTTTTCTGGAGCGATGAAGGAGGAGGTGCCTCATTAGGGTTTTGGCAGTTGGTTCGGCCAAAACCACTATATGGCAGGCTCATTAGGGTTTTGACAGTTGATTCGGTCAAAACCATTTTGAGGCGGACTCATTAGGGTTTCGACAGTTCGTTTGGTCAAAACCATAAATGAGCCGGGGACATTATTTACTAATCCTTTCATTGATAATTTTGTTATGGCTAATTACATTGACCATTTGACCATCTTGACTTTGTTGACCTTTTGACCAAAGTTGACTTGGACCTTCTTAGAAGATCTAAAGTATTCTTTGGTTTTCTTTTTATTAAGTTATGATAATGGTCATGTCATTTGTAGCCATCACCTTTATCTTGATTGGATTTGTAATGATAATGTTTTGTGCATTATTGCAACCATGGTTAGTTTTTCTCTTGGTTAAGCTTTTCATTTGCTCATTCTCATTCTCTCTCTTGAAATGAGAAGCTCCATGGTTGCTAGAAAATCTCCTTCTTCTTCCTCCTCTTGATTTCTCCTTTGATCTCATGTGTTGAGAGAAAAAGGATTCTACTTGACAAACACATCCATACATCCTCTCTACACAACCTAGGGCTTCTAGATTAGCAATCTCCTTGCCCTAGTTACCTCGGCTCGAGGTGGAGCTCGGTGTACATCTCTCGGGTGGATCGTCTTCGACTCAAGGAGGCCGCGGAGGTGACCGAAGTCCGGATCAACCATTGAGCAAGCAATGAGAAGAACAACAAGAAGAGAAGAACATCAAAGAAGAACAACAACAAGAAGTGAAGGAGTTCAAGTTGAGGTATAACCACTTTGCCGAGTAGTTAATTCTTCTTTGCAAGTATGCTAGTTTAGTTTAGCAAAGATCCGGCTTTTACGGTCCATGTTACAAAGTTAAGAAAAATTTTGATTTACCGTTTCCGCAACCCCGAAAGTACCGGGAGAGGTAACGTGGACCTAACAGTGGTATCAGAGCCTAACTAAACATAAACTAGCTTGGTAGTAAAGTGTATCGAAGTTCGAAATGGAAAAATCGAAAAAACCAAGTTGTAAAAATCTGAGTTTCTGTTAAAACTTTTTCTGGTCAAAACAAAATTTGTTATATCCCAAAAATCATCTCAGGGTTTTTATAAGAAAACCACCAAAAACGATGCAGCGACTCAACCAAAGCGCCGCGCTTCCGCGGCAAGAGCAAGCTCTTGCCGCGGAACCGCGGCCAACTTGGTGAGTTACTGCATCGATTTTGGTGCAGTGTGTTTCTGACATGGTTTTAGGATTTTTCAGATATATTATATGTGCCCAGATTTTCCAGAATAGAAATTTGTTTTTGGGGGCCTATAATTCCGTATTTTTCCGAACTTCAATATACTTTGACTATAAAGGTTATATCTGTGATGTTCTTATGTATTGAACGTCGGCTAATCGCTATATGTCGATTAGTTGGGGTTATACATATCTGTGATCTGTGATTGTTCTTGATGGTTTGTGGATATGAACTCGTTGGATTGTCGCGGATGAATAGCCGGGGTGGATATGAGATGAGAGTTTCTTTTTCTTTCATTCATGTAACAAAATTGTAAATTGATGTAATATTATTTGTTTGGCCGCACAACCGGGTCGGGGTTGTAGCCGTCATTGTATAATTCTTTTTACTGTTTTTGCTCCTAGGATAGACCCATGGAGGGGTGCACAAACTGCCGAGTACTTGGTGGGTAGTTTGCCGCACCCGTAGGGGTCTTGGGTGGGGTATTTGGCTATTCACCGCGACCGTGTAATCCGCTTTTCGTTGCAGGCTCGAAAGGATTGCGGATTGCTAGTATATCCAATGTATTCATCTGTGATCTGTAATGTCTATCATTGCTTTACTATTTAGGCATTGCTTATGTTTTACAGCCGCGCTAGCCCAGCCCCCGCTCTGTCGTTAGTTAAGTAACCTAACGAGTGATGACAGGACCCCGTGGCGAATGCGAATGGCATAAGCGTACGTCATATTTTGGTTGTTTTCTGCAATGGTAGGATTAAATGATGGGACGCATTAAAAGAACTAATGCAAGAATATCACGCATTAAAAGAACTAATGCAAGAAAATAAACCTAAAAGACGTTGTTGGAACAATTTTTCAAAAAGCTGTTATTGCAAGGACGTTCAGTTTTGTTTTGCATCGCGGTATTCGGTTATGAATGCACAGCACCTCAGTCGACGAGGCAAGGGCCGAGATCCCTTCACCGGGAGTGACCCCTTGGACAAAAGTTTGCGTCAGGGTAATAACTTCACTATAGTCGATTATTCTTGCTTTGCATCGAGGTATTCAATTTGGAATATCCTGCACCTCATTCGACGAGGAAAGAGCCGAGATCCCTTCACAGGGAGTGACCTCTTTAGCAAAAAGTTTTCGCCACTATATTTTCAAAAAGGGTGCAATCATGTTCCTTCAACGATATCAAGTTCATTATGTTAACGGGTTTTTCGCCAAAAACCCAGCCGTAGCCCTCCGTCATTTCCTACAAGTACTACTCAGTATTCGAGCTACGTATTTTGGCATTGTCAAGGCGTAGTGATCGGTAGCTAAGTATTGCTTGTTTGCAGCCTTATTTTTTCGGATTATTTAGGACAGTCGCATAGCTATGTTGGCATTGTCAAGAGTTATGCGGGTGGGTCTAAGTTAATCAAGATAATGACGGGCCGAACTTGACTAACAGTTCATGATATGTTGGCATTGTCAAGGTCATGAATCGTTAGGGGCAAAAACCATATCGGGAGTTTCAAAAGAACTGAAACTTGCAGATTTGGCATACCTTCTGGAGTGTGGTGACTAGAGTGGATTCCATCTAGGTTATCACACAATGACAGTTGGATCCCGATCCCACTGATGAGTTGGTTTACTCTCGGGAGATTATTTCACTTAACGATCAATGCTATAAACCTAGTAGGTGTCTAGAAAGGTGTTAGCGGGGTTACGCCCCCAGGGAAAAGAGGTTATTTAATTAAGGAACTTCGCGGAAGCGTTGGAAAACCTCCCTCGAAGTACCGACACTAGCCTGGCTGAAAGGTTAAGCAAGTATTGCAACGTGAATTAAAACCCGGCTAGTTCTTCTTTTAAAAGGTTTTAAGAAGAATTTGAGGAAACAGTGGGAGACATCCTGGTTAGATAAATTAATAAACCAATCTAATCTTGCAAGAGCATACGCTGAGTGTTTCTTTTCTCTCTCTCCAGGCAGCAACCTTTTCACGCCCTAATCAAGATAATAAAATGTATCGCTTGACCGAACCGAATTCTTATTCGGAACTGGGGAAAGTTGGTTCAGCTCTAACTTGTGACAACAGTCATAAGTATGAGAATGGGAAAGAGGAAAGTTTGGATTTCCAGGATACCCAGTTGAAGAAGAAGCATGGTTTTGCATCTACTTCAGGTGTTCTTGTAATTGAGAACTGTTTTACGGTCAGCCCTACCTCCTGGGTACTTGATACCGGATCAGGATCTCATATCTGTAATTTATTGTAAGGACTGAGAAAAAGTAGGAAAGTTGCACCGGGTGATATGTCGCTCAGAGTAGCGAACGGAGCACAAGTTAATGCGGCAGCCGTCGGTGAATATCACCTAGTATTGCCAAATGGCAAGACTATGATTTTGAACGATTGCTACTATGTACCCTCCATGGTTTGCAACATCATATCAGTTTCTTTACTCGATAAAGATAGATATAAGTTTGTTCTTGAAAAGAATATCATGAACATTTACCTTGATAAGGTACTGGTTGCAGAGGGTACACTGTTTAATGGTATCTACGTTCTAAATCAGAATACAGTTCTCAATATACATAACCCACGCAAGAGGAAGAATTCAGATACGAATGAATCCTACTTGTGGCATTGTAGACTTGGTCATATTGGAGAGAAAAGACTGAGTAAGTTGCATAAAGATGGACTCTTGAATGCGTTCGAGTTTTCATCTTATGAAACTTGTCAGTCTTGTCTCAAAGGGAAGATGACCAAATCTCCGTTCACCGGACATGGAGAAAGAGCAAGAGAGCTCTTGGGACTCATACACAGTGATGTGTGTGGTCCGATGTCTATACATGCAAGGGGTGGGTTCTCGTACTTCATCACATTCACTGACGATCTCTCTAGGTTCGGATATGTGTATCTGATGAAACACAAATCTGAAACTTTTGAGAAATTCAAGGAATTCAGAAACGAAGTAGAGAACCAGACAGGCAAAAGTATCAAGATCCTCCGGTCTGATAGAGGAGGGGAGTACTTAAGCACGGAATTCCGAGATTACTTAAAAGAGAATGGTATTCTCTCTCAGCTCACTCCTCCTTATACACCACAGCACAACGGTGTGTCGGAGAGAAGGAATCGTACCCTATTGGATATGGTTCGATCTATGATGAGTGATGCTGAGTTACCTCTTTCATTCTGGGGACTTGCGCTAGAGACAGCGGCATACTTGCTGAATCAGGTTCCGTCTAAATCCGTGCCTAAGACTCCATATGAAATATGGAGTGGTAAGAAACCATATCTAGAACGAA
This sequence comes from Agapanthus africanus, assembly GCA_030015575.1. Classification (NCBI taxonomy): domain Eukaryota; kingdom Viridiplantae; phylum Streptophyta; class Magnoliopsida; order Asparagales; family Amaryllidaceae; genus Agapanthus; species Agapanthus africanus. Next base: position 39,904,353 of record JASDDO010000018.1, on the reverse strand, counting down.
TTAAGATATGGGGCTGTCCGCCCTATGTAAAAGTACAAAAACCAGACAAGCTTGAGGCACGGTCAGTTTTATGTAAGTTTGTGGGATATCCTAGAATTTCTCTGGGATATCTGTTCTACCACACTGAGGAACAGAAGGTGTTCGTTGCTCGCCGCGCCACCTTTTTAGAGTGGCAATTTCTTGCAAAAGAAATAAGTGGGAGCACGGTAGAACTGGATGAAATATCTGATCCACAAAATCAAACTGAGGATTTAGCAGAACCAGAAAGTTCAGTGACCCCAAACGAACCTCAGCCACTCCGCAGATCTGGTAGGATTTCTCATCCGCCCGAGAGATACTATGGTTTTCTCATAGAAGGGGATCGAGAGGATTGCATCTTGGAAGAAGATGACCCTACCAGTTTCAGGCAGGCCATTATCAGTAGGGACTCTGATAAGTGGCAGGAAGCAATGCAATCCGAAATGGAGTCCATGTACGCCAATAAAGTGTGGACCTTGGATATTGCTCCACCTGGAGTAAAACCCGTTGGATGCAAATGGATCTACAAAAGAATACTTGGTGTAGATGGGCAGGTGGAAACCTATAAAGCTAGACTCGTTGCAAAAGGTTTTCGTCAAAGACCTGGTTTGGACTATGACGAGACTTTTTCTCCGGTGGCTATGCTCAAATCCATTCGGATCCTACTTGCCATTGCTGCCTTCCATGACTATGAAATCTGGCAGATGGATGTTAAGACGGCTTTCCTAAATGGTTGTTTGGAAGAGTGCGTTTACATGGATCAACCAGAAGGTTTCGTAGACAGTGGGAGCAGCGGAAGGGTGTGCAAGTTGCTTAAATCCATTTATGGATTAAAGCAGGCATCGCGGAGCTGGAACATCTGTTTTGATGAGGCAATCAAGGAATTTGATTTCATCAAGAACGAAGATGAACCCTGTGTATATAAGAAGATTGTAGGACGAACTGTCGTATTCCTAGTCTTGTACGTGGACGACATTCTTTTGATAGGAAATGATATTCCTATGCTACAATCGGTCAAGCTATTTTTGTCACAAAGGTTCTCCATAAAGGACCTGGGTGATGCCTCGTACATTCTGGGGATCAAGATCTATAGAGATAGATCCAAGAAACTGTTGGGACTTTCGCAGTCCAGGTACATAGAGACCGTACTAAAGAGATTTAGTATGGAGGATTCCAAGCGCGGTAACATACCCGCATTGCACGGAATTACCCTCTCCAAGAAGATGTCTCCTAAGACTGACGAGGAGAGGGTTCGCGTGAGCACTATACCCTACGCTTCGGCGGTAGGATCTATAATGTATGCGATGCTATGTACAAGACCAGATGTAGCTTACGCGTTGAGCACGGTAAGCCGGTATCAGTCAGACCCAGGGGAGGACCACTGGACAGCAGTGAAGAACATTCTCAAGTACCTGAGAAGGACTAAGGAGATGTTCCTGGTTTACGGTAATAGAGACCTCAGGGTCGAGTCCTTTACCGATTCAAGCTTCCAGAGTGACAAAGATGACAGCAAGTCTGTCTCGGGTTTTGTGTTTACCCTCAACGGAGGGGCGGTATGTTGGAGGAGTTCCAAGCAGGATACCGTCGCAGACTCGACGATGGAGGCTGAATACATTGCTGCAAGCGATGCCGCAAAAGAGGCGGTCTGGATGAAGAAGTTCATTAGTGAACTTCAGGTGGTTCCGTCCATTGTTGACCCAATACCTTTGTATTGCGATAACAATGGGGCTATAGCTTTAGCGAAGGAACCAAGGTCCCATCAGAAATCCAGGCACATCTTAAGGCGGTATCACCTGATCAGGGAGATCATTGATCGACAGGAGATCGAGGTGCGGAGAGTGGACACAAAGGACAACACTGCGGACCCATTCACGAAGGCCTTACCCCAGACTCAGTTCGAGCGGCTGATCGAGATGATAGGTCTTCGATACGCCAGTACATGGCCTTAGTGCAAGTGGGAGATTGTTAGTGTATATGCCCTAGAGGCCATTACTGTATCATACTAGTATGTATATTACTTGATGGAAGCTTGGGATATTCACAGTTGTACAGACAATCTTGCTCAATATAGTAGTATGCTACTTGGTTTGTCTCTGCTTTAATGTGTACATGTGTGTTTATTTATTATATCACCTATACGCATTAGTAGAGCCCTTAGGATCTTTGCTTGATTACCGGCGTTGTGATGGCGATCACACTCGTGGGGGCTGGGTAATCTACAAGCACATCCTTATACACGTCCCTAATCGTGGGAGTACCGAGATAGGGCATCGATACTCCGGAGTAGACTAGCGTATACGCTTCTCATCCCAGCACGGGAGACGGTCTGTCCCACAGCCGTCGGTACGTCGTACTTGAGATAGTATGCGGGTGCTCGTTGGGTTACGAGTACGCTGGACAGGACTCGTCGGGAACTGATGGTTGGTATTATACCTATCGTCAGTTATCAGTTCCCAGGTGACATGAGTACAGCTTAGTCCGCTGACTTGACACTGTCACTTCGCCTCGAGTGTGTTCCCACTGTTCTTTGATTACTACCCTACCACGGCTCTACTGAGTCGTGCAAACAGGTAGTAGTTGGGAGCAGTCCCGAAGCACTTGGAGGCAGTGACGGTTAGATAGGATTCGTCTCTCCCGGTATTGGGGGTTGACATCGCGCTGTGTCTAGGAGAGCCATTACACGAGTAGTCCCTGGCCAGGGCAAGCGAGATATACTGGTAGGTTCCAGTGTTATCTCAGGGTGTTCTGGGCTTCACTCCGACACGACTTGCACCGCTATTAGGGGTCTGACGCTTGCCGCCCCCTAGGCCCGACATGCGATGTATCAGACGAACAGACCGGACTGTACGGAGATTGTCACATGCAGACTCAGTAGGAATTCGGATGGGTTTACCTCATCGGCCTTCTTATCGACATCTACCTGGGGACCGTTACGTACAGCTAGTGCCGCTTGCGGTCTGTGGTTAAACCCACTGCCAGCGTAGTGTCGAGTCTTTAGAGTCCCACACAGAGAGTTTCCCTGCACTGAGCGAAACGTGTAGAGGCCATATGGTTTTACGGCAGGGCTGCGATCACTTACGTACACTTGTGTGCGTATGATGTTCGGGCAGGCAGTACTAGTGGGCTTTGGTTTAAGCCAGATCCTAGTATTGCACGGATGGATCTGTTTTGTCTTCTGCGCATCCGCATTCTACGGAATACGGATGCAGGTGTGTATGCACAGTTTTCTGGAGCGATGAAGGAGGAGGTGCCTCATTAGGGTTTTGGCAGTTGGTTCGGCCAAAACCACTATGTGGCAGGCTCAATAGGGTTTTGACAGTTGATTCGGTCAAAACCATTTTAAGGCGGACTCATTAGGGTTTCGACAGTTCGTTTGGTCAAAACCATAAATGAGCCGGGGACATTATTTACTAATTCTTTCATTGATAATTTTGTTATGGCTAATTACATTGACCATTTGACCATCTTGACTTTGTTGACCTTTTGACCAAAGTTGACTTGGACCTTCTTAGAAGATCTAAAGTATTCTTTGGTTTTCTTTTTATTAAGTTATGATAATGGTCATGTCATTTGTAGCCATCACCTTTATCTTGATTGGATTTGTAATGATAATGTTTTGTGCATTATTGCAACCATGGTTAGTTTTTCTCTTGGTTAAGCTTTTCATTTGCTCATTCTCATTCTCTCTCTTGAAATGAGAAGCTCCATGGTTGCTAGAAAATCTCCTTCTTCTTCCTCCTCTTGATTTCTCCTTTGATCTCATGTGTTGAGAGAAAAAGGATTCTACTTGACAAACACATCCATACATTCTCTCTACACAACCTAGGGCTTCTAGATTAGCAATCTCCTTGCCCTAGTTACCTCGGCTCGAGGTGGAGCTCGGTGTACATCTCTCGGGTGGATCGTCTTCGACTCAAGGAGGCCGCGGAGGTGACCGAAGTCCGGATCAACCATTGAGCAAGCAATGAGAAGAACAACAAGAAGAGAAGAACATCAAAGAAGAACAACAACAAGAAGTGAAGGAGTTCAAGTTGAGGTATAACCACTTTGCCGAGTAGTTAATTCTTCTTTGCAAGTATGCTAGTTTAGTTTAGCAAAGATCCGGCTTTTACGGTCCATGTTACAAAGTTAAGAAAAATTTTGATTTACCGTTTCCGCAACCCCGAAAGTACCGGGAGAGGTAACGTGGACCTAACAGGCGCAACCCCGGGAACCTCAATATCTACCACAGCTCGGGCAGGTCCCTCGTCCACTTCCTCATCAAGGACCTCTTCTTCTCCAAGGTCGTCCCCCTGCTCGTTGGCACCCACGAGGGGGTATTCGGCCCGGAACTCTTCATCAGCGAACTCCGACATCCGGGCCTTGACGGCGTCGAGGGCCTCGTGCCAGATGTTCATAGTGGCCATGGCTAGGTCGGAGTAGTAGTCCTTCGACTTCTTATAGTCCTCAACCGCCTTAGCTGCCCCGAGATTGGCCCGCTTCACCTCCTTGGCCGTCACCTCTAACTCCTTCCGGAGGGTCTCCACCGTCTTCTTCATGGTGCCGACGAGCACCCTGGCGTCCTGGAGCTTGGCCTTGGCGGCCAGGGTGGCCTCATAGTGCCGGGCAGCCTCCTGCTTCGAGGCCACCGCCTCCTACGCCGCAGCGGCCACCTCCTGCTTCCCGGCCGCCACCTCGCCCTCCAGGGCGATGACCCTCGCCTTCGCCGCTTCCAGCTCCCGCTTGGAGCTCTCCTCCAGCGAGGTAAGCTGGCCCGCTGCCTTCATCGCCGGGGCTATCACCTCTTCCTCCATGCGGATGGCGAGGGCGACATGTTGGAGGACCTGAGATAATCAAAGAGAGGTTAGAAACACAAAGGAGGCGCCGAATCTCACGAATAGCCGAGCGCTTACCTGCACGGCCTCCTGGGAAATGGACACCATCTGGCCTCTGAGGGTCCCCCCGAGGACCCAACCCTCTGCCGACTTCTCGATGTCGAACAGCAGGCTGTCAGCGACGGTGAGCCCTGAGGGCACCGCAAAGCAGAGGCCCTCCTCCTCCACCATGATCGGGAAGGCCGGGGTCCGAGGAACCCTTCGGTGGACCCTCTTGAGGGGGGCTGATGGAGACCCGGTCTCCTCCTCCGAGGTTGGGCCCTCTTGTTCACGCACCCGCTTCCGGCTCGGCGCTTTGCTGGACTCCGGGGCGGGACCTGCCCCCGAACACTGAGGAGGTACGACCACCGGAGGCACCGGGACGGCGGCCGAAGAAACTGGGACAGGCTTCGAGCGGGAAGAGCTGGCGCCTCCAGCCTTCGGGCCCTTCTTCGGCTGCCGCATGGAGGCTCGGAGTTCGTTCATATCCATGGGTTCTGCACAAAATAAGATGCAGTGGAGTCAGCGCCGCATACAAAAATAAAGCAAAATGCAAGCCTAACTCACCGACGAACTCGACGGGGCTGAGCCCGGCCCAACTCAAGGTCCGCTCATATAGCAGCATGTCAGGTCGAGGAATGAGCTCCTACGATGCCACTCTCACTGCGGCGGGGTCATTGGGCTGATTTCCCGGAAAGCACTTATCCCTTGACCATTGGGTCGGCACGGGTCAGTCCTCACCCTCGGGCGGCGCAACAAAGAAGAACTTCTTCTTCCAGTCATGGATAGAAGAAGGCGGGACTATAACTCCTGACCCGGCGGCACCCCCATGTCGCTTCCTAAAGGAGAGATAGACCCACCTCGGGTCGCCCGCTCGACCCCCAGGATTTTTGAAGAGGAGAGAGGAATCAAGGAAGGAGAGACTGAAGGGGACCACCTGTAGCTTCAGGCAGACCAGGAACCCGAGGAGGATCCTCCATGAGTTCGGCACTAACTGGCCCGGAGCTAACCCGAAGAAGTTCAGTACTTCGACGACCTCCGGAGGGAAGGGCAGGCGCATTCCGCCCCAAAAGGCTTCCAGATACAGAGCGATCTCCCTACCCCGTACTTGGTCCGCCCTCTCTCCTTCCTTGGCCAAGCGAAGCGTATAGCCAGAAGGGATATGGAAGCGAGCCCCAGCGTTGGTGAGCTCATCCTCGTGCCTCATCAAAGACGGCGCGCCAGGAGCGGCGTCCGCCGCCTCCTCCCTGGGGACTGCCCCGGTCGCACGATCCCGGGAAGAGGATCTGACCCCTGCTCCTCGGGAAGACTCGAGCTCGACTGGAGCGTCCTTAGAGCCTACTCCACCACATCTACAAACTCTACAAAGAAAGACATCTAACCTGGAGAAGAGGGATCCTCGGGAGGCAAAAGCAGAAGAAAGAAGAAGAGCGCCAAGCTATCAGGACTTAAAGCAAGGAGAGTATGAAGAGATAGGGGCTCTGGAGTGGACCCCATCCCTATTTATTGTTGTCATCACCTTCATCCAACGGCACCCTTCATCTCCCGCCAAAACGACTCCTCGCGTTCGACGACCCCGATTGCTCCACCTGTCGCTCCAGCACTGGGCCGCATCCTGTCAGACGCCGCAGGTCTGCAACACGTCGCGTCGCCCAACCGACGCTGTAACATTTCAAAAAAATAAAATATTATTTTTGGGAATTTTTATAATTAAACAATATTATATTGAATATTTTAATAAGGCGGTATAATTAAAGACCGATAAATTGGAAAAAAAATTGGAAAATTATAGAAATTATTAAAAGATGGTGTTTTAAGTGAATTATACAATTTTAAGTTTTTATGATTAATTATATGCTAATTTAGTGCTAATCGCGATTAAAAATCGGTAATCGCGCTTTAAACTTGTTTGTGCAAACATGCACCATATCTTTTTTTTACACTTGTTGCATCTTTACTACATGTTTTTGGGCGCATGGCTTTTGTTTTGGGGTTACTATTGATGAGAGAAAGAAAATGGAAATTAGAAAAGAAAAGAATAGAGTATAATATATAGGTATGGGTGAGAGAGAGAAAGGTGAGGGTTTACCTTTGACTTGGTATTGAGCCATTCCCCCATCATTATTTCACTCATTTCTCTCCTCTCCTTTTTCCCTAGCTGCTGTTGCTGCCCCTCTCTCCTCCTCCACAAAACCCCCCAAAACATCATGAAAATCATCTCAAAACCCAGGACCCTTTTCATTAAAAAGATGCATGAGCTCACTAGCTACCCCATGAACCAAGAAAGCAAAGATTTTGAGGACATTGGGCAACTCAAGAAAATTCTTGAGTTACCAAAGGAGGTACCTTCACAAGGGTTTCATATGATGAAGAAAACGAAGGCGACATCGACACCGACACGCAGGATGCAGGTGAGTAGATTATATCTACGGGGGAAATCGGGTGATGGCGTATAGCACCCCCGCAGTTCTATACTTAGTATACTAGATATATACTATATATATATATATATATATGTATAATAGCGTTATGTGTGACAGGATATTCTAGATGTGATTAGGTGTACTATGGATAGATTAAGGTTTAGAAGTAAACTAGTATGGTTTCCTAGTTGCGAACCCTAGAATAGGTTTACACCCACACGCGCACACATGCTTATCTGTTATACTTATACCTGGATGATGAGGATAGTGGATGATATTTGGAGATGGGTCGATGAGATTGGGCATAGTGCCATAAGATCGGTGATATGATGTGGTTCGTATTTGGGATACGACATGAGATTTTAGCGGGTCTTGGACGTGTGTTTTACACACGCACTTATAATTACATAGATGGTATCAGTTGTACTAGACTTAGATCAGTACCCCAGTTCATGAGATATGATGATAAGAATACCAGATAATTGATGAGATGAATGTGATATTGACCCGTACCCAGATTTGGGATGTCGTACGATGATTTACCGTACGAGCTTTATTTGATGATAAGATCCGCACTCATGACTCAAGAATGTCATATGATATTGTATCGTACACAGTACCTTTGAGGCGGGATCACCGACTATTATATGTATATATATATCGACTCAGATTTAGGTGGTTCCCATACCCCTCCCGATTAGCTTGTAGTTAGATCTGTAGTTTCCATAGTAGATGTTAGACTAGACCCGAGTCATACCTATTTCAAAAACTAACGAATCGGGAGTATTTTAAAGACAGGCAAAGGGATTCTACGGATATTTTCAAAGACGCATTTTTTCTTAAAAACACCGTAGCCCTTATTTTCCTAAAAACCCCGATTCGTCTTCTTTCAAATGGCAAAACAGTATGACATAGATATATTGATTTAGATTCTGCACTGTTGTGTTTATTATTCATTGCCATATATTCTTGCTGTTCGCATCGCATTGCATGTTTAAATATGTTTAATGTTATATTAAAACCATGCTGTTAGGACACCAGCACCATTATCGATGATGCATATGTTCCACGTACACCTGCTTGCCGGCTCACACACTTCATCATCGATAATTGCTATGTCACTATACTGTAGGACTGTTGCATTCAGGATATGATCCCTTGTACATTCATACTTATGCACATACCTATTGTACACTCATACTTGTGTACTCACATATTGTACATTCATACTTGTGCACATACCTATTGTACACTCATACTTGTGTACTTACATATTGTACATTCATATTTGTGCACATACATATTGTACACTCATACTTGTGTACTTACATACTGTACACTCATACTTGTGTACTTACATACTGTACACCCATACTTGTGCATCTACCTATTGTACACCCATATGTGCATACATACGTATTCGCACATACATAGATGATTCTGGCTTGATTTGGAGATTTGGGAACCGCAAGATATATTTTAAAACTGTATTCATTTTAAAATAGCGGTTTCCCTCAATGTGTGCATACTACTATTCTATGTTGCATGATATACCGATATACTTACATTTCTTTTATATGTCGCATACATCATGCCTTATGATTATACGCATTAAGATATGTTGTTTCCATGATATTTCTGAATTTGGGAACCGTGGGTATTTCAAAAGAGAGTATGTGTTGTTTTAAAAACCCGGTTACCCTTGATATGATATTTCAGTGCGTCCACCATGTGTTTTCTCGGTTCTGAGAGTGGCATGTGAAACGCGATTCGAGGAGCGGTAGGCACCGTCTGCGGGTACATGGTAGACCCAGTGAGGTACCCCGGGGCAAGAAGACTCGTATATGTTAGACGGTGAGCCTGGCAGGGGAGTACTATTTACCGGTGATTGTATTTGAGCTCGGCGGATATCCGGAGGATACCGACCGGAGTTGAGAGATGATATAGGCCGATCCGGACTGACGGAGCCTGTGGGCCGATCCGGACTGATGGAGCCCTATAAATATGAGGATTTACGTACCGATGCTGGGCACAGGTTTCATGATGTTTTCGAGTGTCGATGCTAGACACTCGAGTTCCATGATTTTGATATGTCGCGAGGGACACATGTGATTTACATCCTCATACTTCCATGCATATGCTTTATGATATTTACATGCATGATGCTTATTGTCTTTGGGAGACACGTGGACGAGATCCACATACATACAGACATTGATTACATAATTGGATGATATCCACACACTTACAAACTGCATGATATAGTTGACATTGATTCATGCTGATTACATTGATCATACCTCATATTTATGATATGTTTTTACCTGAGGCACTGACACGAGCACATGGGACTACACTTATGTATAGATGTTTACCCTGGCCACCTCTTCATGCTTCAGATTTATTCATATTGAGGATATTCTTATTATTACTGATCGTATTGACCTAAGATTGTGTCATACATACGATTTCTGCTCTGTGATGTTTTCTATTCACGAGTTAGCAACTCACCCCCGTTGTGCCACAGTTCTTGCAGGTTTTGCCGTACAGTTTTCATTGCGGCTTTTCTGGCACACTGCTTCCTTTCTGGGTGATTGCATTGGTAGGTGGGTTCACTCGCATCGTGACAACTCTTATATTTATTATATTCAGTTGTATCTAGTAATTCCATCAACCAAACATGTATATTTATTTCAGACTTAGAAAACCAGTTGTGTATTATTTCGACCTTAGAGTCGCGCGTTGTAGTATTATGGTTTTCATGCTGATTTTGAGTTTCCTTTTTGAGTTTTGATCCTCGCCCTTCGGCATTGTATATCATACTGCTTGTTTGGTTGTGACCGTCGATTGATGAAGAGCTAGCTCCCGCTTGGGGATGCCTTTTTTCATTATATATGCTTTTATCATGTTGTACCCCATTCGGGGCCAATATTTACAAAGGAAACTCTGCCGAAATTTTCAGAAAAGACTATAGATTTTAAAAATGCATACTCGGCTTACTTATTTAAAAACCTTGTTTTTAAAACATGTTTTCTTCACTTCTTAAAACTATTTTTCCTTCATTTATTATTCAAAATGGTTTTAGATTTCTGGGCTTTTGGCTCACTTGAATTAGATGAGGTCCTATAGACTTCATATGATTCAAAGGCCAGTCACGTGCTATTTTGGGTCGTGACAAAGTTGGTATCAGAGCGCTAGGTTAATCTTGGTTCGAGTCTAAGTTTGACTATGCGGAGCCTAGAGCGTTTATATATATACGGAACTTAGGCCTGACCTTACGGAACTTAGACTTAGTCGAGGGGGTATTAGACCCGAACTTTCATCGCGTAGGTTGACCTTGGTTGATGGAGTAGGTAGCTTGAGTAGAGTGATGTACCGTACGTATGTTCCGCGGCATACTTATGATACGCTACTCCGCTTAAGAAACCTTAGGATGTTCATTTTCTTGCACAGTATTATATTCATTTCTATGATCTATCCTCATCGATATTGGTTATGATTTTGCTGCCACGATTACACGGGCAGAGAGAGCTACGGCTAGAGTTGCGTCAGCTTGAGCTCGTCACGGACGAGGGCTGACCAGGGCGTGATTCCAGGGACATACGATTGCATAGAGAGGCGTCGTTTTATTATGTTTTCGCGCCATGGGCGTTTGACGGATCGCTTTTATGAGATTTCTCGGATGTGCAGATCAGCACCAGAGGATCAGGCTACTGCTAAAGACCAGTCAGAATGTGATGACCATTAATATATCACTTTTTCATGATGATTGAGGCACTGTTCAGCGTACAGACGAATGAGCCAGTTGCTGCTGCAAATGATGAGATATCGCCCAGATGTTGGAGCTACTGCAGCATGAGTATATACTTAGAGATATGATGGATGGTCGCTAGTCACCCAAGGATGAATGACTAGGACATGTGGTTCGTTTGCATACCCCGATGCGAGGTCATCAGATAGATTTATTCCAGCCAGAGACGACTTCACGCAGGTTTGTTGGTAGTCGATAGAAACGATCGAATGTCAGGAACCTATTTCCAAGTTTAAAGTATTCGGAAGACAATGCAGGTAAGGCTATGGACCCTCTAGAAGAATGAAACCCTAACTCAACGTAATGACCATGGAATGCCTTCGAACCTTAGGGTTCGTGGCAGTTTAGCGATGCCATTTGTGAGGCTTGGGTTTGCCCTTCTACGGTTGGTCCACAGGTGCTGTGGTATGTACTGGAATACTATTAAACTGTACTCAAGATGTTGATCTCTTAGGGGATTATGAGGTTTTGACAAATCGATCGGATGGTTCGACGTCATTCGGATATCATGTGATGGGATATATTGCTTGGGAGACTCCAGATACGAGTATAGCCGTTGGAGCGCGGTCCATGTAGCCACGTGGAGACAAGTCCGAATCAGTCGATATTGGAACAGAGTGGAGTAAAGAGTTCGCAAGAGATTTCGACGAGATGACGTTCCACTCCGCTAACATCAGAGATGCGTACGCATGCAGAGGCGTTGTATATGGATATACCTTCCAGAAGGAGTCGCGATGAGTATGCAGCCGTTCCGGAACAAGAAATAGGTATAGTAAGGGTGGTAACTTTCGGGCAATTCGGTAGAAACGAGATTTGAGAGAGACCTCGACAGGACCTTTCTGGAATACTATATGAGAAGACTGGGACCCAGGAGTGGTCATATTGCGCACACCCAGCAGGCCAGAGTTTGGCATCGTCGACGAGATAGTTGACCAGGTTCGGATAGAGGACCTCACCCAGATGCGTTGTAAATTAATCAAGAACGGACGGGTATGGAGTATATCTCCGCAGGTTGGGACGAGTTCCTGAGGACGTGTTCGGCTAGATATCTTCCACAGAGTGATGAAGATACCGAGTTCGTGATTTCGAGTCCGTGTGAGAGACTTCGAATTGACTGTAGCCGAAAACATTTGCAGTGCGCAGATAGAGACGTGACGTCGAAGTGGACGATGATACAGACAAGTGGAACAAGAGGTTCGTGCGAGATGCTGACGAGCTGTTGTTAATCCCCGTTAAGATTAAAGGTCGGATATGTCTACAGAGGCATTGGGATGCGACCAGTTTCCGAGGAAATGCTGTGCTGAGGACGCAGATGTCCAGAGAGCAAGAAAAGATTATGCAAGAGTACTAACCTCCTTACAGTTCGGCATAGGCGAGATCGGAAGAGACCTTGAACAGGATTCCTTCCAGGACACTGCTGCGATAAGATTTGCAACCAGGATCAGAGGTGTAATGTTTATTCAGAGGACCAGAGGTCGACGCCAGTGACGTGCTGCTTTACGAGTAGTCGTGAGGATTGACCAAGAGATGACCAGAGAAGCGCCAGGACGGAATCGTCCCCGTTAGCACACCTGACAGGGCCGATGAGCTGATAGATTGCGAGATTGGTAATCCGCAGAGAAGATAAGGGCCCGGAGACAGAGAACGCCAGACCGTGAACAGGAGGCAGTAGACATCTTGGTCTGTTAGCATTGGATGCACTGACACCTTCTCGACTTTGAAGGAGGATATATCGACGACGGTATTTATGATTTGTGATTTGGTGATTCGAATATCACGTATCCGTCACTTTGGATTTCGGTATTTTGGGCGATCTATTCGCATGATTTAGTCTTGATGGCTGAGTTCCATGATATTTGTTTTCGTGCACCATGATTGCACCTACTGGGTATTCATATTTGTGCACAATTATTGCACCTGATATAGTTTTTGTGCCTTGGTTGCACATACTTATGACTTCGGGGATTTCTTACCGTTGGGGCGATTTTGAGCACACGATTTGGCTTTTTGCACTCACTATAGCTTATGCGTTTGTAGTGCATTGATATGTGTTTTGTGCACACAGTTGCACACGTTTATGATTTTTACACCTTGGTACACTCGGTGTTGCTATTTACGTATTTGTATTTCTTGCACAGGATGCGCCAGTTTTATGTTTCGTGCGTTTATCGCACCAGATTTATATTTTGTGAATTTGTTGCACCGGATTTATATTTCGTGCGTTTGTTGCACAGGACTTCGATTTGATGTCGTTCGATATATTGATTTTGATTTCATGCCTATGTTATGCATGTGATTTGACTTATACTTTCGGCATAGTTTTCATGCACTTTTAATGTTTTGATTTGATTTGTGCACGCTGATGCACATGGTTGTGAGATTATATACCGCGGTATACCTGATTTGGATTGAACTGTATTATATACCGTTGATTTCGATTCTGATATTGATATTGGATTTCGTGATTTCGTGCATGTTGAATGCACACGATTTAGATTTTATTCGTGTATGATGGATGCACCTGATTTGGAATTTTGCGCGTGTTGAGTGCATGTTTTGAGATACGATTTTGGTGCACACACGGTGCACTAAATCGGGATTCTTCGTGCATGTCAGATGCACCTGATGTTGCTGTCAGGCACGCCCGTTGCCCTAGGCAGATGTTTCGTGCACACCCGTTGCACCTAGATATTGTTTCTGTGCATATGTATGACACATATATGGATTTTAATTTTCGTGCGCACCAGACGCACGTAGCATTCATATGCATATTTTGGGATTGATTCCTTATGGAGCAGTACGTTTTTATGATATTTGCTATTTGTTTTCGTACTGAGCAGGACTGGTCAGAGGACAGTACCTGGATATATTTTGCATGCATTGATAGTTATCGAAGGGATTTCCAAAGAGCGAGCTATAGTCTCAGTATATACCTACGTGTCTGATATGACACGAAACGTTTAAAACAAGGAAACCCTTCTAAACTTTTTTCAAAACGGCGTAACGTACCAATTAAACAAAAGATATATACATATATGGTTATTTTCTTACAATAAGACGTCCGCCACTGTGCAGTATTATGTGCATCGCACAGCGACTTAAAAAGGTTTGGCATGCATTTTCTTCAGATAATTACATGTATAGATTTGATATTTACATGTATAGTTCTGATTTATATCATATTGGTTTTATTTTGGATTTGACATTTGTGTCTTTACCATGACTCCGATGATTGCGGGATGCTTGACGGAGTTTTGATTTTGAGTTATCTGCTCATTGTTCATGTGCATGCATTGCGCTATGATGCGTTTTATGTATTGATGATTTCGGAGCCCCAACGACTTAGTCTTTAACTGAAATGTTTTAGTATTTGAGGGGTTTAAATTCAAATTCGGGGACCGAATTTCTTTAAGGGGGGAAAATTATAACATTTCACACACACATGCTTATCTGTTATACTTATACCTGGATGATGAGGATAGTGGATGATATTTGGAGATGAGTCGATGAGATTGGGTATAGTGCCATGAGATCGGTGATATGATGTGGTTCGTATTTGGGATACGACATGAGATTTTAGCGGGCCTTGGACATGTGTTTTACACACGCACTTATAATTACATAGATGGTATCAGTTGTACTAGACTTAGATCAGTACCCCAGTTCATGAGATATGATAATAAGGATACCAGATAACTGATGAGATGAATGTGATATTGACCCGTACCCAGATTTGGGATGCCGTACGATGATTTACCGTGCGAGCTTTATTTGATGATAAGATCCGCACTCATGACTCGAGGATGTCATATGATATTGTATCGTACACGGTACCTTTGAGGCGGGATCACCGACTATTATATGTATATATATATCGACTCAGATTTAGGTGGTTCCCATACCCCTCCCGATTAGCTTGTAATTAGATCTGTAGTTTGCATAGTAGATGTTAGACTAGACTCGAGTCATACCTATTTCAAAAACTAATGAATCGGGAGTATTTTAAAGACAGGAAAAGGGATTCTACGGATATTTTCAAAAGACGCATCTTTTCTTAAAAACACCGTAGTCCTTATTTTCCTAAAAACCCCGATTCGTCTTCTTTCAAATGGCAAAACGGTATGACACAGATATATTGATGTAGATTCTGCACTGTTGTGTTTATTATTCATTGCCGTATATTCTTGTTGTTCGCATCGCATTACATGTTTAAATATGTTTAATATTATATTAAAACCATGCTGTTAGGACACCAGCACCATTATCGATGATGCATAAGTTCCACGTACACCTGCTTGCCGGCTCACACACTTCATCATCGATAATTGCCATGTCACTACACTGTAGGACTGTTGCATTCAGAATATGATCCCTTATACATTCATACTTGTGCACATACCTATTGTACACTCATACTTGTGTACTCACATATTGTACATTCAAACTTGTGCATATACCTATTGTACACTCATACTTGTGTACTTACATATTGTATATTCATATTTGTGCACATACATATTGTACACTCATACTTGTGTACTCACATATTGTACACTCATACTTGTGTACTTACATATTGTACACTCATACTTGTGCACATACCTATTGTACACTCATACTTGTGTACTTACATACTGTACACTCATACTTGTGCACCTACCTATTGTACACCTGTAATACCCAGTTGTTTTATAGGCCAATAGCCGTATTTTTATTAAATAGGGGTCACTTACAAATTTACCTATTTATACTTATAATTATTTTAAGTATTTAAAAATTCTTTTTCCGAAAACTAATTCTATTACTTAAATCCCTTTTTATTTTTCCCTTTACTATTTTCTCTTTTCTATACCCAGTCCCCTATAAATATTTAGCATATCTTAATAAATAAGTCTCCAGATATTTTCCTGAATTTTCTACAAATTTTCTGTATCCTTCCAGAATATAATCCAGATCTGTTCTGATTTAAATATATGTATTTTGTATATCTTTTATTTAAATTAGTTTAACCAAAAACTAAATTACTTTTTCCCTTCCCTTTTATTTTTCTCCTTTTATTTAGCCAGCTCATCTCCCTATCCCCTTTCCCTTTTTATTTTTCCCCATTTCTTCTCCAAGCCCAGCCCATATCCATTTTTCCCTTTTCCAAAATAAATTAAAACTAAATATATCCTTCTGCCGGCCCAGCCCAACCCCCACCGGACCAAACCCGCGCCCAAACCCACACCCGACCCGTTAGAAAACCCTTCTTCCCCACTAATTTTCCCGCTCGTCTCTCCCCCAAGCTTCCCACGTCACCACGGTACCCGCCCCGCTCACGACCACGTTCCACGCTCGTCTACGATCGTGCGCGCCCCCACGAGCTCCTCAAGCTCACCCTCGTCCCCCTCTCTTCTCTCTCCCTCCTCACTCTCGATCTCTCCCTAACTCCTCACCTCTCTCAAAAGAAAAACTCCCAGCTCCATCCCTCTACACCACCGCCGACGCCGACGACGACTATGATCGCCTCGTCCTTCCTCCCTCACATCTCTCTCCTCTTCACCACTACCCGGAGCCTCTCCTCGCCATCGTCTCAACCCACCGCCGAGCCTTCCCCTGCACGCCTTCTCGTTGCCGACGACCCCCGGCGTCCCCGACTCCATTCTCTCCAACCACCTTCACCCCTCTCTACCAACTACCCAGAACCCCTCCTCCAGCGCCACACCCCTTCACCTGCACGCCGGAACCCATCGAGCCCCGAGCTCCTCCTTCTACCGCCGACGAGCTCCCTGACGTCGTCACCACCAAGCAACATCTCTCTCACTCCCTCAGCAACCTCAGCAACACTTCACTCTCCCTCCCTCAGCAACATCTTCCTCCCCCTACCACAGCCCCATCTTTCTCTCTCTCTCTCTCCCTCTGCAGCATTCTTCTCTCTCTCTCCCTCACAACATCTCTCTCTCCCTCACAGCACCTCTCTCTCTCACACCCCTCTCTCATCTCTACATCTAAAAGGCCCCAAAACCGAACCGAACCCAATCCCTAGCCACCGCAGTCGAGCCCCGGCATTTCGTCGAACATCTACAGTGATCGTCGTTGCCGCTATTCGGATCACCGACGTCGCCATCAAATCTATGGCCTCAATCCCTTAAGCCGTCATTGTCATCAACATGCCATTCGTCGCAACGCCCGTCGCACCCACCGAGCCGTCAAGTACAAGAAGCAAGATCCGACGAGGCTAAACCTGTGCTGCGTTCGTGATGCGATCGTACCATTGCCGCTGCCGTACCGTCATCGACACGCCTTCAGGCAAGTTTAATACTTGCTTCATGCTACTTTTACATATTACAATTCATGTTACCAACCATTTCCGCATATAATTTCATGTGAATCATTATAATTCAAGTGTTCGATGCACGGTCCGAATAGAAAATCCCGTTAAATTGACGACAACAAATAACCTGTGATGGCCCGAGTTATAATGAATACCCCTTAAGAGTTTGGTTGCAAAATAAGGTCGTTTGCTCACGTAAAATGGCGTCCTAATTTCTGTCGTAAAACCTGAAAACCTTCGTACATGCCAAACTATAAAATTGATATTAAATTATGTACAAACCGGATTTTAGCGTTTGATGGCTCGTATCGAAGATAAAAGTTTAACCTACAGTATATTATAGTTGTTCTCTGAATTCTAACTAATCATTATAGAGATAATTGCGGTGGATTACGATTCTGGACTGCAGTCCAGAATGGAAATCCCGGTTAACCCCTATTTCTAAACCCCGGTATATTACTGTTCGAATATGAGAATGCACGGAACCCTATATCGTTACGTAGAGAATTGAATTATATTTCTTCCTCCGCTGGTCTCACTAGATTCCTCAACCGTTTTATATTTTTAACTCATTCTATAATGTTGATACGTTGTGCTAAATTCTGCAGAGGCAGATTTTACACATCGAACATAACCTGTCCATAACTCCCTGTAACCATAATATATTACTGATCCGTCAATTTCAGTGGAAACCTAACTGATATCCCTAAATATTTTTCAACTATAGTGTCGCCTAAATACGATCCCAACTGGGATTAAAATGCAATACGAAACGGACTTCTGATTCTGAAACCGGATTTCCAGCAGTGAAATCTTAAAATGAAATGGCCATATCTAGTGATCCTGAAACCCGATTAATGTGAAACCAATTTTTCTGGATAGATAATTAAACACACTGTTTACCCTCTTTTCATTGTTTTGCTAAATTTTGCATGTATGATTTATGATAAATGATACAAGTGGTAGGACACCGACTGATGATATCTTAATCATGCCTTAATTACTGTATCCTCATCACATTATATGGATGTCATTGCATTGGTTACCTAGTGATCATGTGCATTACCCAGTGTTAGGTGTTGGTGTTTGATTGTGGCAAGTACGTTAGTGTTTAAGCATGATTGGATAAGTGAAAGTGACACGTACTTGTACACAATCAGTGGACCCTATTGATTTATTGCATTGTCGACGTCTGTAGGACGTGTATAAGTGTGACTATAATTGGTATAGGACGATTATGGGAGCACTTGTATGGGTGTCACAGGTAAGGCACCAAACACTGTCCATTTATCTTGGGTATCAGTCGAGACATGCTTGATAGGGACCCTGTCTTCAGTTCTCACGTAGACTTGTCATGGACCGACTGGTATTTGAGTTTATGGTTGGCGTTTGATGTAGACCACGGGGTGTTCGGTAGTTTGAGTGTGAGTTCAACAGAATCTCGGGAGTCCCATGCCAGCACATACAGCGATTCTGGAGATATATGGGGATATTACTGATTATTAGCGAGCGACTCGGGCCCGTGCTTCCTTGCCCTTGGGTCCTACCCTTGGGTGGGGAATATTCACGAGTGGTTGACTCTCACACTTGGACTGACGATAGGCTTAGCGACCTGTACAGTGAGACTTAGAGACTGATAGGGTTAGTGACATTGACATGTATTGCTTACTGATTCAACATACCTGCCATACTGTTTACTGCTTTACTGTTGCCTGCTCTATTAGATACCTGCATTGGTTACTTCATGTTCACGTCTTTATTCTCCTGATCACTGTTACATATTCGTTATTATTACACGAGTTCATAGTTGTATCTATACATATATTGCTATCGTGTCGCTCTGACGACCTGAGTATGCATGCTCAGAGTGAGAAGTGGATCTAGTTTGGACCAGGACCTGACATACCTCGAGGACATCGCGGACATCCCGAGCAGCGACCCAGAGCTATACTTCATTGATCTCCACCTGGTTAGTTCTTTTGATTTAGTTACTGCATTTCTCCTTACATGTGCATTAATTACTGATTACCGCATAAAGCTAGAAGCCGAAGTGTGACTACGGAGAGATATTTCCTCGACTGTAGGAGCATGGCTGGCCTTGTCAACCCCTCGTATTCCGTATTTTGGGAAGCGGGGCGTGACATGGTTTTGTTGGTATCAGAGCCAGGTTTTGCTTCTATTGGGATTGCAGTTTCCGCGTAGTTCTTGGCAATCTAAGACATTCTTCGGTCTAGATTGCAAATTTGTTATTCTTAATCTTGATTCACATAGTGTATTCTGCTATACTTATTGATGTTGCGCCACGGCAGCGCCCCGGCCGTCTATCCGAGGCCAAAATGCGGAATCAAAATTTTTCCTTACTTGGAAACTGGCGCTACCGCGGACAATAACCCGGATCGTAACCATTAACCGATACTAGCAAACAAGAGAAAGGGTGAGAGATATACCGAGTGATCCGAGTCCTCCGGTCTTCTCGTCGTCGTCCCGATCTCCCGCGGAAACTCCGGTCGTTGCATCCTTGCCGGAAGGGCACCACATCGTCTGTATCTTTTACGGGCTCCCACCTCAATACCGAGGCAACTCGGGCACGAAGCTGGCTAGTCGACGTGCCCAAGATTTGCTGTAGAATGTAGTGTAGATGATGCTTGTCTCATTTGGGGTTTGTAGTTGCCTTGATGGAGGAATAAGGTTATGGAAAAATGGTGCTTTCATTTTTCCAAAACTAGATGAATGAGATGATCAAATGAGTGCTACAACAAAATGGAAAATTTCTCTCATTCCTCATCCAAAGTGGCCGGCCATTTTCTAGTGGGAAATGGAGGGAATGAATAAAACATGAAGGGAGGTGAGTGTAGGATCAATCAAGAGGTGACCACAAACAAACATGAACCATGCTTATTACTTACAACCACATCAAATCTCATTAAAGCAAAAGCATGGATGAAAGATTCTAATCCTATCATAATCAAACCAATAGCATGAAACCCCTCCACAATGTGTTATTTGCAAACTTGCAAATAACACCCTCCATCGGAAAAGTCCGGCCGGGAAAGAACAAAGGAAAACCGGCCGGAACGGAATGCAAACTGGCAACTCCAGAAAACTGGTCCCGTAATAAATTACAGGAAAACCCCGATACTGTGCATACACACCCGCATCTGTATTCCGTCCGGATACAATGCAATGAGACAAAATCTATACTGTACTAAACTAGGATCCGGCTTAAAACAAAGCCGGCTAGTAAAATCCGTTCGATCCTGATCCGTGCAATACCGCACATATCTGATCGAACCCTGCCATATAACCATACGGCTACTAGTACAAACCGTCCGATCCTGATGCGTGCAATACTGCACGTATCTGATCGGACCCTACCATATCTCCATACGGCCTCTACAGCGTTTCGCCCGAAAGCTTGAGTAACTGAAAGTGTGGTGGACTCTAAAGACTCGTCAATACTATGGCTGTGGATTTAACCACTAGCACGTCAGAGGTATAAGCCAATACGTGACGGGCCACCAGCTATTGACCAAAAGGGACGTCGATGAGCGAACTCATCCTGACACCCTACTGAGTCTGTCAGTGACAATATCCGTACAGTCCGGTCCGTTCGTCTATGAGCATCGCATGTCGGGCCTAGGGGGTTGGTAAAAGTCAGACCCCAAAAGCGGTACAAGTCGTGTCGGAGTGTAGCCCAGAACGCCCTGAGATACTACTGGAATGCCTACCAGTAAATCTCCTGCCTCGGCCGAGGGCTTTGCGTAATGGCTCTCCTAGACACAGCGCGACCTCACCCCCAATACCGGGAGAGACGAACCCCTGCAGATCCGCTCACTGCCTCCATATGGCTCGGGACTGTACCCAACTAAAACCTGTTTGCACGACTCCTTTGAGCCGTGGTAGGGTAGTAATCAAAGCAGAGTGGGAACTCACACGAGACAAATGACGATCTCAGGTCGATGAACTAACCTGTACACATGTCACCTGGGAACTGCTATCTGACGTCTGGTATAATCCCAACTAGCAGGTTCCCGGCGAGTCCTGTCCGGTGTACTCATAACCCAATGAGCACCTGTATACATTTTAGGTGAACCAACTGACACCAGTGGCTTGTGAGACCGGCCACCGCCCCTCGTCGGGGTCTCGACTGTATACACTAGTCTACTTATGGAGTATCGATGCCCAGTCTCGAAACTCTCACGACTAGGGACCATTTAAGGATGTGCTTATAGACCCCAGCTCCCACGTATATGATCGCCATCATACTGCTGGCCGTCAAGCAAGAATCCTAGGGGCTCTATCAACGTGTAATAGCGACCTGTAAGGTCACCTGAAACAGTACACGATGATAAAGGTAAACCAGATAGTATACTATCATCTCGAGTAAGACTGTTCTACCGGGATAGGTCCTCCCTCAATCATTGCAATCACGTGCCTGTGATCCAATAATTGACTCTGAGGGCACTATCTCCAACAATCTCCCACTTGCACTCAAGGCTAATTATTGCGATGTCGCATACTCACAGCCCGTGTGATACCGAACACCCAACTCCTCTACTAGTCAGTCGCACAAAGCCTGTTTGCGAAACTATTGCGTTCGAGGAAAAGCCTCAGTGAGTGGATCCGCCTAGAAGTTTCTTTCTATGTCTCTCTATATCTCAAGTTCGCGGAGAAAACCATCTCCCGAAATGAGCAATACCTGTCTTAGAGTATGTCTGGATATCTGATGGGACCTAGCTCATAAATGAACTCCAAATCCAAACTTCTTAGACTGTATCGTCAACTGAACTTAATCAGTATCCTGCGCCATGCCTCCCTCAGTATTGCCTTAGATCACCTGTCCAAAATACTGCCCCTCGTCAGAGGGAAAACTGTAACTCTGACAACCTCCTTGTCGTCCATGTCACCTTGGAAGCCTGGAGTGATAACCGTCTCCTAAAGGAGGTAGCCGTTATCATATCCCTAGAACATTCACTTATGTTCTAAAACTGCTTCCGACTGTTCCTCCAGGATTGGATCAATATCAACTTATTGCATCTAGTGCAAGAACAACATCTGGTGTGGTACTTGACATCTCATGATTGACTCAATTGCCTAAGCAAGTGATCTGCCAATCATGCACATCCCTCTCTACTTTAGTCTATAAGACACCTTTAGAGAGGGTGACTCCATCACCTGCAGGTACACCACCGTGCCAGGAGTCATCCATTCTAAATACTCATAGAATGCTGTCAAGGTACCCAGATTAGGAAACCACCCAAATCTAGATCTAAAACCATAGATCTAGTAACCAGAATGTCTGATATAATATCCAAGTCCTGTGTGGAGAAACCACTGTGTGACAACCAAAGTATAACCGATCGTATTATAGGAATATCACTTCCTACTCTGTGTATGTCATCCAAATACCATGACATCACACCCTACTACCTTCTTAACAGATCCATCCCCTATTCTGATGACGTCAAACCTATGACTGTCACATCAGAAATAGATGATCTATCTCCGCTATATCTGCTTTAGTCTATAAATAGACATAAGCCTGATGTCCACCAATGCCTCCGCTGCTCCCACTGACTACGAAAACCCTCTGGCAGAGTCATATAGACGTGCATTTCTAAAGCTAGTTTAGAACGACGCTATACTCATCCTCCTGCCGGGTCTCGCAGCCTGGAACAACAACAATGGCAAGTGTGGGTAAACAAGAACTTCCCTGTCACCGTCCTTGAGGCTACCGGAGTACCTCTCGGGTGCCTGAAGTTACCCACCTTATCTGCGGAGTGGCCAATGGAATGTCAAAACAGATTGAATCTTAGGTTCCTTATCAAATCTTCAGTAATCGTTTGCGGTTCTGGAATCACTTCCAGTTCTACCATACTCCCACTGTTGTTTTTGAAAAAATCCATTTTTAATAAAACTGTGGCGAGTCTAGAACAATATTTCTATTGATCTGCCAGATGGTAGAAAATCAACCCTTGTCCTAGCCTGGGTCAACCCACAAACAGCCATTACAGAAGCGTGCCTTGAGTTGTCCAGTGTCTGGTTTTAATCATAAGCCGGACAACTCCCCGTACCTTAACATCGTTAAGATATGAACTGTTCTATATCCAATATAGAACCAGAGGCACTGATTTAAATGAACCAGATTCAAATCATGCAACTATCTCCAGTGCATGTCAACTAAATGGAAGGAGGCCGATCAGCGTTACTCAACTTAGGAATGCTTCCAATTATGAGTAACCTGAAAGAGAAGCAATTTCTCTTTATCATTACTATCAACTGAATACCATACACAAGTATCTACATCTTCGATCACTTTGAAGAATCCCGATACTTGCTATACCTGGTTCTCTACTCTATTCAAATACCTATAACTCCTCAAAACTTAGACCCTGTGTTTCTACGAAACACATGTCTAAGAACTAGAGAAGTTGAAAGTAAACAGAATATAGTATGAGGACCAACCCCTCTGTCCTAATGGACACTGGACAACATACAATACTCTGTATAAGTCCGCTGAGTCTAACAACTCTTCCACTGTGCGTCGTAGGTTGAAAACTGTACTTATGGTTAAGAAGAATTACACCGCTGTTTAATGCTCCTTACCTAACCATCCACTGATATAGGTAAATGTCATCGACACAATATCAAAAAGGTATATCTCACTCTATGAAAATAGACGTACAGATATATCAATTTGAAATTGGTGCACAACAGCGGATATTCAAAACCAAATATTTGCCGACCGGCAAACAACCCAGGTGACTTCCTCAAATATCACCGATTACAACGAATCCCGATATAATGAGGATGATCACCCAATTCCCAATAACTTACTCCCACTCATCATCTGTAAAACTATACAGATGTGAGAATCATACCTGGTAAATACATACCCTGGAGTAAGTGTCTAATCGGGAAATCAGTTTTCTATTAACAGTACACAGTGAAACTGAAACATTGGAATGTTTCGTTGGGGTATCCTGATATTCCTAGTAATGCCTCTTCCATTATCCAGATTCACAACTGTAACCGTATATCTCTTTGCCATCTCTCCAAATCCCTTTATATGTCTTTAGTCATTACCTTCTGTACACCCCTTTAGGCCAAATGTTTTTCTTCTTTCCCTACCGTTCGGCACCAGCCTATGGTTTGGAAGAAGACTATCCAAAAAGTATAAAGGGTGTACTGTCCTAATCCTAGGAGCACTCGCAACGCGAGAGAAGGTGAAGATAAAAGACACCTGAATGTACTTTATTCCTATTTCTCCTGAACCAGAATCCATCCCCGAACTGGAACAAGTTCCTTTCGAGTTCGTATATAACCATACGATGGATTATCCAATAAACTTGGGATCTTCGTAGTGATACGGAGTGTCCTGGAGAAATACAAAGGTGAAGTGGGATTGGCGAAGAAATACTTGGTTCGGTCGTGAATGGCAGTCGCAATTTACTTTGCCCTCTTACTAATCCCTTTCTTTGTCTTAACTTAATACCTTCTGCACACCATCGTTAGGCTAATTGGTTTTCTTCCTTCCCCACCATTCGGCACCAGCCTAAGATTTGGAAGAAGACTATCCAATTTGCGTAATAGGTGTACTATCTCCTAAACCAAGGAGTACTCGCAATGAGAGAAGGTGAAAAGAAAAGACAACTGAATAATCCTATTCGTTTTCTCCAGAACCAGAAACCATCCTCGAAGTCCTTCGAGTTCGTATATAACCATACGATGGTTTTGTCCAATGGAAGTGGACGTTCGTAGTAATACGGGGTGTCCTGGAGAAAAGGGTAAAAGCAGGAGTGGCAATGAGGTTTGCAACTCTGACAATCCAAAAGCCAGTGTTAAGAAGGTTCGGTCAACTTGGTCACTGAGTCATAGTCTTAGGGTCGGGTCAATGGTCGCTGCCAAAGAGAGAGAGAAAAGAAACACTCAGCGTGCACTCTAACCTAGATCAGAATGGTTATCACTTTACCTAAACAGGAAACCTCCCACTGTAACTCAAATTCTCCTCCAAACCTGAAAGAAGAATTAGTCGGGATCACCCGAGGAGTAAACCAACTTATCAGTGGGAATCGGGATCCAACTATCATCGCATGACAACGTGACGGAATCCACTCACATTATCACACTCCAGAAGGTATGCGCATGTCTGGCAAGTTTCAGTTCTTTTGAAACTCCCGATGTGATTCTTACCCCTAGGACCCAAGTGACCTTGACAATGCCAACAAATCAAAGAGTCCTAGTCAAGTTCTACCCGTCATTATCTTGATTGCGTTAAACCCACCCGTACGAGTCCTTGACAATGCCAACAAGACCGTACGACTGTCCTAACCAATCCACTTATCCATGTGACAGAAAAGCATTACATAGCTACCGAACACTACGCCACGGCAATGCACGACAAACGCAGCACGAATACTAAGTAATACTAATCTGAAATGACGGAGGGCTACGACTGGTTTTTGGCGAAAAACCTTTAGCGTAATGAACTTGATATCGTTGAAGGAACTGGATAACCTTTTTAGAAAATATAGTGACGAAAACCTTTACTAAAGAGGTCACTCCCGGTGAAGGGATCTCGGCTCTTTCCCCGTAGAATGAGGTGCAGGATATTCCAGCTGAATACCATGATGCAAAGCAAAAGTAATCGGCTATAGTGAAGTTAATGCCCTGACGCAAACTTCTGTCCAAGGGGTCACTCCCGGTGAAAGGATCTCGGCCCTTGCCTCGTCGACTGAGGAGCAGGATATTCCAAATGAATACCACGATGCAAAACAAAAGTGAACGTCCTTGCAATAACAGCTTTTTGAAAAAGTGTTCCAACAACATCAGAATAGGTTTGTATATCTTGCATTGATCCGAATCAACGCAGTCCCATCAATTGATCACACCACAAAGAACGAAAATATACTGACGTACGTATATGCCATCCGCATTCGCCACTGGGTCCCGTCATCACCCGTTAGGTTAGCTAACTAACGGCAGAGCGGGGACTGGACTAGCGCGGATGAAAAACATATACAACATCTACTAATATATATACCAATATATAGTATTTCGCTCAAGGCGTGAATAAAATGCAACATCACAGAAATGTACAGCATCACAGAACAATACAGATATCTGGAAGCCCCGGGTTTCACAGAGCCGCTACTGAAACCCGACGTTCCCCTGGTCGTGTGGATAGCTTGTGCAATGAAATCCTAGACCCCTACAGGCACGGCAAGTCACCCGCCAAAACCTGAAGCGAGGCAGCCCCCTTCAGCACCGTGAATGGACCACCCAGCACTTCACGGAATCCGGTAACTTGGGCACCCCTCCTGGGTCAACCTGTACCCCCTATGAGTGCGGCGAATAGCCCGCCAATTCCAGACTGAAGCCCCCTCCATCTCAATGCCCTGAGATGCGGGCCCGTTGCCTTCTAGAACCCGGCTATCCGTGCACCCCTCCGCGGGGTAACCCTAGTACAGAAAGTAAAATATACATACACCGGGTACATCGACCGCAACCAGGTCGTGCCCCAAAAGAATAATACAAACAGGCAGTGACGGCAGTCCACATGTCGGACGCTCGCCCCGCAATATCAAATGTACATAAAACAACAGAAACTGTACTAGCATTGCATCCAGGCTATCCCCCATGACCGATCCGCAACAACACAGCATAAACATAGAACATCAACGTGAAAATCACGTTCGCAAATCCGTCTAACCGGGCTATAGCAGTTAGACAGGATTTACCGATCAAGTGATATTCACGGTCGCAGATATAATGTAAATACTGTGAAATAATGTGTTTAAAATATCCGATCGATCAAACAATTAATAAGTGGGCCCCAAGCAATACTGTAGCACTCACAGAAAATCTGGGCCCAAATTTAATATCCCAAAACCCCCAAAATCAGCCCACAAGCCCACTGTAAAAATTGGACACAGTGAGGACAGTAAAGTGCGGCGGAACCGCGGCCCAAGGGGGGTTTGGCCACGGTTCCGCGCTTCATCCATCGACTGAATGCGTCGAATTTTTACAGCAGTCTTAGAATTTCCATTACATTAGTTTTATACAACCTGAAAAATTTTTAGACATCAAAAAATTTCAACAGAAAACTGATGCAAACTAAAATTGGGTTTTTGGAATTTTGGTCGATCGGAACTGAAAAACACATTAGAACAAGCTAGACAAGGTTAATGGCGTGGCTCTGATACCATGTTGACGAACCCCTGCAGATCCGCTCACTGCCTCCATGTGGCTCGGGACTGTACCCAACTAAAACCTGTTTGCACGACTCCTTTGAGCCGTGGTAGGGTAGTAATCAAAGCACAGTGGGAACTCACACGAGATAAATGACGATCTCAGGTCGATGAACTAACCTGTACACATGTCACCTGGGAACTGCTATCTGACGTCTGGTATAATCCCAACTAGCAGGTTCCCGGCCTGTCCGGTGTACTCATAACCCAATGAGCACCTGTATACATCTTAGGTGAACCAACTGACACCAGTGGCTTGTGAGACCGGCCACCGCCCCTCGTCGGGGTCTCGACTGTATACACTAGTCTACTGATGGAGTATCGATGCCCAGTCTCGAAACTCCCACGACTAGGGACCATTTAAGGATGTGCTTATAGACCCCAGCTCCCACGTATATGATCGCCATCATACTGCTGGCCGTCAAGCAAGAATCCTAGGGGCTCTATCAACGTGTAATAGCG
The DNA here is from genome assembly GCA_030015575.1 of Agapanthus africanus. Lineage (NCBI taxonomy): Eukaryota > Viridiplantae > Streptophyta > Magnoliopsida > Asparagales > Amaryllidaceae > Agapanthus > Agapanthus africanus. The sequence continues at coordinate 39,876,223 of JASDDO010000018.1, read as the reverse complement.
ACCTGTAAGGTCACCTGAAACAGTACACGATGATAAAGGTAAACCAGATAGCATACTATCATCTCGAGTAAGACTGTTCTACCGGGATAGGTCCTCCCTCAATCATTGCAATCACGTGCCTGTGATCCAATAATTGACTCTGAGGGCACTATCTCCAACAATTGATCCATCTGTTAGAGTTTTGGGTGACTTAGTAGAGTTACGTGGTTGTAATTATGAACTGCAGCATAGTTACAATACTATACTCTATTGGGTGACTTGGAGTTCTACATTTGATTTCCGCTCGACTGAGTTTCACCTCACCCGATACTCTTGTTTCGTTGTTTATTCTATGTCGTATTTTGACTCTAATTACTGTGCCTTTTATCGTTCTCAAAATTGTTATTTCAGGATCATGTCTTCCAACGACTCTTCCTCTATCTCCACTCCACAGGATCAGATCGTCGAGATTTTGAATGTACTGTAAGCTCTGAAGGAAGCCCAGGAGTGACCTGTTAGCTGAAGGATTAAGAAGGCAGATGACTCAGGCACCAGCGGAAGCCTCCAATCGTAAGGGAATCCCCGTTAAACAAGGAAAAGAAATGAAGATGAAGCGCCCACTTGTTCCCCCACAGCGGAAGCAGCGGAAGGCTCAATGTTGTGGGTACTGCAAGAAACCAGGACACTTTCAGAGAGACTGTCGTAGTGCCAAAGGGCAGTGTCTGATTTGCGGATCTAGCGAACACCTTGTCAATGGTTGTCCTAAAAGGAAGGAGCTACTAGGAGGAGGTTCGTCCACACTCTCCACTCCCGCTAAGTGATGGTTATTTCGCAGTTCAAGCCTCGAGGATAGTACGGATCCAGCGCAGGATTCAACTCGCCTGACGAGAATGCAGCGGTCTAGAAATCAAAGAAGAATTATCACATTTCCTGCTTTCAATAAAAATGGTGTCACTCTTTTGTAAATATTTCCTTTCGTTGAGATCCTGTATCCACTAAACCTTTAGTTGAATGTAATAAAATTCTGAGTTGTAATGTATGTATCGTCCCCCTTCCCACTCACTTTACTTACACTATTCATTGCATCAGTATTCTAAATCTTGATTTTTCAGTCCTTGCATACAGCATGTCTTCCGTGTGCTACCGTATCCTTGGTTATCTTCTTAATGTGATCCGCTGTCTAATCATGACTCTATCTCTTCAGGCTATGGCCCACCCTGGAGCAGCGCCGCCTCTATATGAGGACACACGATCGTGTGTTTCCTTGGACTACATGCTAGTGAGTTCAGATGACGAGATCAACGGTCCACAGGTGATTTTCGGAGACAGCGATTCCGAGGGTGAGGGATTCGCAGCCCCAGAAATCGACATGATCAGCGACTCGGACGACGAAGAAGAAGACCCCGAAGAGGACCCAATAGTGGAAGATCCCGAGAAGGACCCGATAGAAGAAAATCCAGGGGAGGAAGACCTTGGGGAGAATACAGTAGAAGAAAATCCCATGGAAGAAGATCCAGAAGAAGAGAATCACATAGAAGCAGAAGAAGCTCCAGCCGAGGAAGAAAGACCAGAAGAAGAAGACCCCATGGCAGAAGAACCTCCAGCGGCAATCCCTGCGAGGCGTTATGGGAATGGACGCCCCTATCTGAGCGCGCGAGCCTACCGTAACCTGCTGAAATTCCATGACCGCGACTGATATGATTTAGCTTTGTCTCCGCTGGCCAAACGAATCTATGTATAATTTAGGGCCACTCTTTATCTTTCGTGAGTACCTTGTTTGAAATTTTCTGGTATGATAATAAAATTGTTGAGTTCACTAATCTTTCGATTTTTTGATTCGCCTGATGTATCGACCGTTTTCCTTCCCAATAAATTTCTTCCCTCCCGAGATCCATTACTGTTCGCCCTTACACCCTGTGCTGACCCGACCCCGGCTTTTTCGACATCCAGAATGAAGTACCGCACCCCGACTTTTTGGATCATAATCCATTTGAAATCCCTACCCTGGCTAGCCCCTATACATTTCTTGTGCTATCTCCTATTACCATAATTACATTTAGGGACATCGTTATTTGAAAATTTAGTTTTCATTATTTCGTATTTACGAAAAGTGCGTGTTATTAACTATTTCCGTTTTATGCATTTTAGGTACTTTACTATTCTTCCCATTTTCAATAGCGCAACTATATATTGCACATATTATTTTATGCTATGCTTCTTATTTTCACCATGTGAGTTTTCTAAGTCATCTTAAAATTGTTTGATCGATACATTTATTCTAAATTACCTTGGCCTATTGGCAAACCCTTCACTATTGTTTGTTATTGCTATTTTATCCTCTTGTACTTACTTAAACTCATAGATGGGTCTGCCATGTACTTACTTAGACTTATCGTTTTAGTTGCATCATTCTTATACATATATAGACCTTCGATTTTTTACCTAGATGTTTTAGGTAAATCACTATATGTTAATGTTCGATGTGGTAGCTTTTCGCTTATTACTTTATAAGTTATTGTTTATTTTAAATTTCGAGGACGAAATTTTTGTAAGGGTGGAATGATATAATACCCAGTACTTTTATAGGCCAATAGCCGTATTTTTATTAAATAGGGGTCACTTACAAATTTACCTATTTATACTTATAATTATTTTAAGTATTTAAAAATCCTTTTTCCGAAAACTAATTCTATTAATTAAATCCCTTTTTATTTTTCCCTTTACTATTTTCTCTTTTCTATACCCAGTCACCTATAAATATTTAGTATATCTTAATAAATAAGTCTCCAGATATTTTCCTGAATTTTCTACAAATTTTCTGTATCCTTCCAGAATATAATCCAGATCTGTTCTGAATTAAATATATGTATTTTGTATATCTTTTATTTAAATTAGTTTATTAAACTCCTAACCAAAAACTAAATTACTTTTTTCCTTCCCTTTTATTTTTCTCCTTATATTTAGCCAGCCCATCTCCTTATCCACTTTCCCTTTTTATTTTTCCCCATTTCTTCTCCAAGCCCAGCCCATATCCATTTTTCCCTTTTCCAAAATAAATTAAAACTAAATATATCCTTCTGCCGGCCCGGCCCAACCCCCACCGGACCAAACCCGCGCCCAAACCCACACCCGACCCGTTAGAAAACCCTTCTTCCCCACTAATTTTCCCGCTCGTCTCTCCCCCAAGCTTCCCACGTCACCACGGTACCCGCCCCGCTCGCGACCACGTTCCACGCTCGTCTACGATCGCGCGCGCGCCCACGAGCTCCTCAAGCTCACCCTCGTCCCCCTCTCTTCTCTCTCCCTCCTCACTCTCGATCTTTCCCTAACTCCTCACCTCTCTCAAAAGAAAAACTCCCAGCTCCATCCCTCTACACCACCGCCGACGCCGACGACGACTATGATCGCCTCGTCCTTCCTCCCTCACATCTCTCTCCTCTTCACTACTATCCGGAGCCTCTCCTCGCCATCGTCTCAACCCACCGCCGAGCCTTCCCCTGCACGCCTTCTCGTTGCCGACGACCCCCGGCGTCCCCGACTCCATTCTCTCCAACCACCTTCACCCCTCTCTACCAACTACCCAGAACCCCTCCTCCAGCGCCACACCCCTTCACCTGCACGCCGGAACCCATCGAGCCCCGAGCTCCTCCTTCTACCGCCGACGAGCTCCCTGACGTCGTCACCACCAAGCAACATCTCTCTCACTCCCTCAGCAACCTCAGCAATACTTCTCTCTCCCTCCCTCAGCAACATCTTCCTCCCCCTACCACAGCCCCATCTTTCTCTCTCTCTCTCTCCCTCTGCAGCATTCTTCTCTCTCTCTCCCTCACAACATCTCTCTCTCCCTCACAGCACCTCTCTCTCTCACACCCCTCTCTCATCTCTACGTCTAAAAGGCCCCAAAACCGAACCGAACCCAATCCCTAGCCGCCGCAGTCGAGCCCCGACATTTTGTCGAACATCTGCAGTGATCGCCGTTGCCGCTATTCGGATCACCGACGTCGCCATCAAATCTATGGCCTCGATCCCTTAAGCCGTCATTGTCATCAACATGCCATTCGTCGCAACACCCGTCGCACCCACCGAGCCGTCAAGTACAAGAAGCAAGATCCGACGAGGCTAAACCTGTGCTGCGTTCGTGATGCGATCGTACCATTGCCGCTGCCGTACCGTCATCGACATGCCTTCAGGCAAGTTTAATACTTGCTTCATGCTACTTTTACATATTACAATTCATGTTACCAACCATTTCCGCATATAATTTCATGTGAATCGTTATAATTCAAGTGTTCGATGCACGGTCCGAATGGAAAATCCCGTTAAATTGACGACAACAAATAACCTGTGATGGCCCGAGTTATAATGAATACCCCTTAAGATTTTGGTTGCAAAATAAGGTCGTTTGCTCACGTAAAATGGCGTCCTAATTTCTGTCGTAAAACCTGAAAACCTTCGTACATGCCAAACTATAAAATTGATATTAAATTATGTACAAACCGGATTTTAGCGTTTGATGGCTCGTATTGAAGCTAACAGTTTAACCTACAGTATATTATAGTTGTTCTCTGAATTCTAACTAATCATTATAGAGATAATTGCGGTGGATTACGATTCTGGACTGCAGTCCAGAATGGAAATCTCGGTTAACCCCTGTTTCTAAACCCCGGTATATTACTGTTCGAATATGAGAATGCACGGAACCCTATATAGTTACGTAGAGAATTTAATTATCTTTCTTCCTCCACTGGTCTCACTAGATTCCTCAACCGTTTTATATTTTTAACTCATTCTATAATGTTGATACGTTGTGCTGAATTCTGCAGAGGCAGATTTTATACATCGAACATAACCTGTCCATAACTCCCTGTCACCATAATATATTACTGATCCGTCAATTTGAGTGGAAACCTAACTGATAGACCTAAATATTGTTCAACTATAGCGTCACCTAAATACGATCCCAACTGGGATTAAAATGCAATACGAAACGGACTTCTGATTCTGAAACCGGATTTCCAGCAGTGAAATCTTAAAATGAAATGGCCATATCTAGTGATCCTGAAACCCGATTAACGTGAAACCAATTTTTCTGGATAGATAATTAAACACACTATTTACCCTATTTTCATTGTTTCGCTAAATTTTGTATGTATGATTTATGATAAATTATACAAGTGGTAGGACACCGACTGATGATATCTTAATCATGCCTTAATTACTGTATCCTCATCACATTATATGGATGTCATTGCATTGGTAACCTAGTGATCATGTGCATTACCCAGCGTTAGGTGTTAGTGTTTGATTGTGGTAAGTACGTTAGTGTTGAAGCATGATTGGATAAGTGAAAGTGACACGTACTTGTACACAATCAGTGGACCCTATTGATTTATTGCATTGTCGACGTCTGTGGACGTGTATAAGTGTGACTATAATTGGTATGGGACGATTATGGGAGCACTTGTATGGGTGTCACAGGTAAGGCACCAAACACTGTTCATTTATCTTGGGTATCAGTCGAGACATGCTTGATGGAGACACTGTCTTCAGTTCTCACGTAGACTTGTCATGGACCGACTGGTATTTGAGTTTATGGTTGGCGTTTGATATAGACCACGGGGTGTTCGGTAGTTTGAGTGTGAGTTCAACAGAATCTCGGGAGTCCCATGCCGGCACATACAGCGATTCTGGAGATATATGGGGATATTACTGATTATTAGCGAGCGACTCGGGCCCGTGCTCCCTTGCCCTTGGGTCCTACCCTTGGGTGGGGGATACTCACGAGTGGTTGACTCTCACACTTGGACTGACGATAGGCTTAGCGACCTGTACAGTGAGACTTAGAGACTAATGGGGTTAGTGACATTGACATGTATTGCTTACCGATTCAACATACCTGCCATACTGTTTACTGCTTTACTGTTGCCTGCTCTATTAGATACCTGCATTGGCTACTTCATGTTCACGTTTTTATTCTCCTGATCACTGTTACATATTCGTTATTATTACACGAGTTCATAGTTGTATCTATACATATATTGCTATCGTGTCGCTCTGACTACCTGAGTATGCATGCTCAGAGTGAGAAGTGAATCTAGTTTGGACCAGGACCTGACGTACCTCGAGGGCATCGCGGACATCCCGAGCAGCGACCCAGAGCTATACTTCATTGATCTCCACCTGGTTAGTTCTTTTGATTTAGTTATTGCATTTCTCCTTACCTGTGCATTAATTACTGATTACCACGTAAAGCTAGAAGCCGAAGTGTGACTACGGAGAGATATTTCCTCGACCGTAGGAGCATGGCTGGCCTTGTCAACCCCTCGTATTCCGTATTTTGGGAAGCGGGGTGTGACAATACCCATACATGCATACATACGTATTCGCACATACATAGATGATTCTGGCTTAATTTGGAGATTTGGGAACCGCAAGATATATTTAAAACTGTATTCATTTTAAAATAGCGGTTTCTCTCAATGTGTGCATACTACTATTCCATGTTGCATGATATACTGATATGCTTACATTTCTTTTATATGTCGCATACATCATGCCTTATGATTAAACGCATTGAGATATGTTGTTTCCATGATATTTCTGGATTTGGGAACCGTGGGTATTTCAAAAGAGAGTATGTGTTGTTTTAAAAACCCGGTTACCCTTGATATGATATTTCAGTGCGTCCATTATGTGTTTTCTCGGTTCTGAGAGTGGCATGTGAAACTCGATTCGAGAAGCGGTAGGCACCGTTTGCGGGTATATGGTGCACCCGGTGAGGTACCCCGGGGCAAGAAGACACGTATATGTTAGACGGTGAACCTAGCAGGGGAGTACTACCTACCGGTGATTGTATTTGAGCTCGGCGAATATCCGGAGGATACCGACCGGAGTTGAGAGATGATATGGGCCGATCCAGACTGACGGAGCCCGTGGGCCGATCCGGACTGACAGAGCCCTATATATATGAGGATTTACGTGCCGATGCTGGACACATGTTTCATGATGTTTTCGAGTGTCGATGCTAGACACTCGGGTTCCATGATTTTGATATGTCGCGAGGGACACATGTGATTTACATTCTCATACTTCCATGCATATGCTTTATGATATTTACATGCATGATGCTTATTGTCTTTGGGAGATACGTGGGCGAGATCCACATACATACAGACATTGATTACATAGTGGGATAATATCCACACACTTACAGACTGCATGATATAGTTGATATTGATTCATGCTGATTACATTGATCATACCTTATATTTATGATATGTTATTACCTGAGGCACTGACATGAGCACATGGGACTACACTATGTATAGATGTTTACCCTGGCCACCTCTTCATGCTTCAGACTTATTCATATTGAGGATATTCTTATTATTACTGATCGTATTGACCTAGGATTGTATCATACATACGATTTCTGCTCTGTGATGTTTTCTATTCACGAGTTGGCAACTCACCCCCGTTGTGCCACAGTTCTTGCAGGTTTTGCCGTACAGATTTCATTGCGGCTTTTCTGGCACACTGCTTCCTTTCTGGGTGATTGCATTGGTAGGTGGGTTCACTCGCATCGTGACCACCCTTGTATTTATTTAATTCAGTTGTATCTAGTAATTCCATCAACCAAACATATATATTTATTTCATACTTAGAAAACCAGTTGTGTATTATTTCGATCTTAGAGTAGCGCATTGTCACGCCCCGCTTCCCAGAGTACGCTAAATTGGGCACGTGACATAGCCAACCATGCTACCTGTGGGTAGGAAGTATCCATCCACAGTCACATTACGGCTGTAGAGATATCAAGAACAAAATATAACTATCTAAAACATGTCCATAAGCCAAGATAACACGAGTCAAGAATAATAAAAGTGCGGAAGCAAAAGATCCAATACAAAATAACTGGAATGTATGTCCCATAATACGGGCTCACACCAGGAATAAAATGCAGGAAATAAAAGAAACTAACTACTGCTGACACCTCACAGCTCAGCCTACTGGCTGAAGTACTCCTGCTCGGACTGCAGCAACGGTACAGAATCTGGGCCATGCAAAACCCAGACGTCAGCGCGTCATGTCATCAAGTAATAAAGTGTAACAGGGTAACAAGCAATGCAAATATAATCATGAGTTATAAAGCAAGTGTAACAGTGATATAAATCAGGGCAGTGCAGGGTAGTGTGCCGTAAGTAAACTAAACGGGTCTATTGGGTTATCTATTCCAAAGTCTTTGAAATCAATTTGATGAATCATCGATGTAACTCAATAGTATCCCATGCATGCCCGGGACCACGGTCTACAGACTCTCGGACTGAAACCGAGACGTGCCGCTAGGCAGTAAAAGGTAGCAGGTACAGACGAGTGATGTCAGCATCATCACTCCGGGGCTGGCCGAGCCCGTAAGACTGATCAGAACATGTATCGAACTGTTGAGTTACAAGTCAGGTTTCACCATTGATTTCCCCATACCCCCAAGTTATGTATGTCAAGTCAGGTATTCAGTAATCAAGAACTAATACCAACACAGGATCAGGTAAGAGCAGGTTTGTCTGGATAGACAGCAGGAACGGTCCGTGAGGACTACATGTCAGGTTTGTTGGCATTAGACACAAGATTAGGTAACGGGTCAAGCCATGGTACATCAGGTTGAGTCAAGTAGTGTACGGTACCATGTCGGGTCAATCAATATGTGTGTAGCAAGTCATGTCAGGGTATAAAAGATAACATGTGGGTGCTCATAAACAGCTAGCATAATCATGGTTATAAGCAATCAAGCATGGTTATCAACAACGTAATCTAAGCAATGAATTAAACAATAAAGCAGATTCAATTAATTAGCAATACAGTTATCAGTTGTGGTTCAGAGACGGTTTCAACATTATATGAATACAGGGTGACATTCATGGCCATTAAATCATGTTAACCAATATTAAGAATTTCCAGGGATGCAATAATCTAGAAATAGGTTCACTGGATGAAGTTGCGGCTAAAACTGGTTTAAATGCGCACAAGTGTCCGATGGATTAAAACTATAGAAAGATACCATATGCTATGTCAAAAATGTGATTAAACATATGATTGTGGTTATGAGATTTAACATTTAAATGTGATCATGTATGCAATGGTTACCTTTCAAGTTCTACATCTAAAATAATATAAACCGATGCAAACGGAACATCGAAATGATATAAAACGATGCATGGGGTACTATATTTAAACTACAGGTATTAGAATATGTATAAAATGATTTAAATAGCATGTAGCAAGATTAACTTGCCTCGACGGGTCGCGAAACGGAAAACGGAACGCTACGCGTCGGCGGGGAAAAGTCGCGACGCGCGCACGGTACACGGAATACGTCCGAACGACAAACAGTGGAAGCACACGGGTCAGAGTTCCTCGCTGGATCGTCGGGAATCGTCGCCGGCACGGTCGGATTCCGGCCGCCAAAGAAACAGTAAACACAGTGAATCAAGAATGCATGAAAGAAAAGAGAAAAGAAGATTAAGAAGAAAGAAGAGAAGGAGGGTGGAGAAGAGGATGCTCACGATGATCTGTAGAGGGGTTGTGATCGTCGACTGCGTTGACGGAGCTCCGACGATGTACCTGCAGCGACCACCGGAAATTTCAAGAACAGATCTGAAAAGAAAAGAAGGAAGAAGAAGAAGAAGAAGAAGAAGAAGGGATAGGTAAAGCTCACCGGGGTTGCACGAAGGCCGGGGTACGGAGACGAGGTCGCTGGCGGCGACACTTCCGGCGGTGCAAAAGTGCAGGGGCCGCGGCTGCAGGTGCAGGGTGCACGGAAGAGGAAGAAGAGGATGTGGAGGTGACGAGGGCGAGGAGGCGACGAGGTCTGCGACGATGGCGTCGGCGCTGGGGCAATGGCGAGGGAAGACGAGCCGGCTAGGGCTTGCAGGGGTGGGTTCGTGTTTATTTTGAAGGAGGAAGGAAAAATAAATAAAGAAGGAGAGAGAGAGAGAGAGAGAGAAGACGCGGGGGAAGAGAGAGAGAGATCGAGAGGAGAGAGAAAGTGAAGAGGAGAAAGAAAATCGTCGTTTAGCCGAGAGAGAGAAAGAGAGAAGAGAGAGAAAAAGAAGGAGAAAGGAGAGAGGAAGAGCTGCGATTGGCTGAAGGGATTCGTGTGGGGCCCAGGGGAGAAATGGGAGGCTCTGATTGGCTCGTGGCCAAAATAAAGGGAAAAAATGAGAAAGATTTGTGGGGTTGAACAGTTAGGAAAAAATTTAAAAAGATTGTAAAGAAAATGGGAAAAATATTTTCTGGGGTTATGAATTTATTTTCGTTGGTTTTAAAAAATATTAGAAAATAGGATTTGGCGCAAATGCAAAATATTTCAGAATTGCGCCCGGGTCGGGTCCAAAAATTTGAATTCGAAAAATGAAAATTATTTTCGGGTTCCAAAAATTAAAATGAATGATTTTATAATTAAAAAGCATACCCTCAAGCACGGACGCACGGACGTGTGCGTGGTCGTCCAAACACGTCCGTTTCACTGAACGGGACGAGAACACAATGCAAGAACGCTACCACAGGGTTAGGGATGCCGAGCAGGCCATGACAAGTATTTTTAATTTATCTTAAAAGACTTAAATTGTTATATGCAAGAATTTGAATTGTCGGGTAAATTACAACAAGCAACAGTCAAGTAAGATCAATGAAATAAATACCACACACCATTCATACGGTAACTGAAATTAGTAGATTTAGACTCAGTTGTTACATTATACCCAACTACAAAAGAATTTCGTCCTCGAAATTCCAAAAATACAAGGATAGACGAAAATCAAACTACAAGAAAAGATGAGGAAATTTCTGCCGGATTTCATCTTCTCGTTCCCAGGTGGACTCTCCATATGAGCGATTACCCCAAGAAACAAGTACAAGAGGGATAACCTTGTTCTTAAGAACCTTTTCCCTTCGATCCACAATTTCAACCGGTCGCTCCTCAAAAGTCAAGTCTTCACGTACCGTCAGCTCCGAATGATCCAACACATGTGTTTCATCTTGAACATACCTACGGAGTTGAGATACGTGAAACACATCGTGCACATTCGCCAAGGATTGCGGTAACGCCAAACGATACGCTACCTCACCAACATGCTCCAAGATCTCAAAGGGTCCAACGAATCGAGAACTGAGCTTTCCTCGACTTCCAAAACGAATCACCCCTCTAGTCGGTGATATCTTCAAGAATACCAAATCACCCACGGCGAACTATAGAGGTCTTCTCGACGTATCTGCCCAACTCTTCTGTCTGTCTTGAGCTGCTTTCATATGATTCCGAATAGCGTTAACTTTCTCAACTGTCTGCACAACCAAATCCGGTCCCAACAATCTTCGTTCGCCGACATCGTCCCAATAAACAGGTGAACGACACTTGCGACCATACAAAGCTTCAAACGGAGCCATCTGAATAGTTGCCTGGAAACTGTTGTTGTAAGAAAACTCCACCAAATGTAGATGATCCTCTCAAGAACCATTGAAGTCCAACATGCATGCTCTCAACATATCTTCAAGAGTTTGGATCGTTCTCTCCGACTGACCATCAGTTTGAGGATGATAAGCCATGCTAAACTTCAATCGAGTCCCCAAACTTTCCTGTAAGCTCCGCCAAAAGTGTGATAAGAACCGAGTGTCACGATCGGACACGATACTTACCGGTACTCCATGCAATCTTACAATCTCTTGCATGTATCGCTCTGCCAATGTTTCTGTCGATTGACCAACCCGAAAAGGAATAAAATGAGCCGCCTTGGTCAAACGATCAACAATCACCCATACTGCATTGTTGCCTTTTGGACTCCGCGGTAGAGCTGTCACGAAATCCATGGTTATATGTTCCCACTTCCACTGAGGAATCGGAAGTGGTTGCAATAAACCAGCAACCCTTTGATGTTCAGCCTTAACTTGCTAACACACCAAGCACTTTGCCACAAAGCGAGCAATCTCCAGCTTCATACCTTCCCACCAGAAATGCTGTCGTATATCTCGGTACATCTTCGTGCCTCCTGGATGTACGGAATACGCTGAACTGTGTGCCTCCTTCATAAGTTCTTCACGAATATCTCCCTTTGGCACACACAAACGGCTACCATACCTCAACGAACCATCTTCGTGGATCAATAAATCTGTTCGTAGTCCGGCTTCAGCCTGTTCTCGAAACTTTTGCAATCTAGGGTCCTGCGATTGCGTTGCTTTAATACTCTCGATCAGCGACGAATGTATCTGCAGCTGCATCAATTGTCCCGAAGAATGCGGTAGCACAACCTCCAAATCAAATCTTCGAAAGTCTTCAATGAGACCCTTCTGTGCAGTCAACATCTGAATTGCTGGTAACCGACTAAGCGCATCCGGCACGACATTAACCTTCCCCGGATGATACTTAAGATCAAGATCGTAGTCAGCCATCAGCTCCAACCATCTGCGTTGCCTCATATTAAGCTCCTTCTGCGTGAACACATACTTCAAGCTCTTATGATCAGTAAAAACTTCGACCCTTTCGCCCAAAAGGTAGTGTCTCCAAATCTTCAAAGCGAAGATCACTGCCGCAAGCTCCAAGTCATGAGTTGGGTAATTCTTCTCATGGGTCTTCAACTGTCTTGATGCGTACGCTACAACCTTCCCATGCTGCATCAAAACACATCCCAATCCTTTCCCAGATGCGTCGCTGTGAATCACCAATCCTCCGGAATTGTCTGGCACGGTCAGAATAGGGGCGGTTATCAATTTCTGCTTCAACGTCTCAAAAGCTGACGCATATCTATCCGTCCACACAAAAGGTACCTCCTTGCGCGTAAGCTTGGTTAACGGCTCTGCCAGACGAGCAAAGTTCTCCACAAATCTCCTGTAATACCCGGCGATTCCAAAAAAACTTCTTATTTCTGCAACATTCTTCGGAATCGGCTAATCTCGAACTGCTGCAATCTTTTCTAGATCGACGGCGATTCCATCGCCAGACACAACATGCCCCAAAAACTTTACTTCTTCGAGCCAAATCTCGCACTTGCTCATCTTCGCATATAACTTCTCTTGCCTCAACGTCTGCAGTGCGATCTTCAAATGCTCAGCATACTCTTCAAAACTCTTCGAATAAACCAGAATATCGTCAATGAACACCACAATAAACTGGTCCAAGAATGGTGAAAAGATTCGGGAAATCAAGTCCATGAATATCACCGGTGCATTCGTTACTCCGAAGGGCATCACTAAGTACTCGTAATGTCCATACCGAGTTCAGAACGCCGTCTTGCAAATATCTTCTGCTTTCACTCGGACCTGATGATATCCGGATCACAAATCCAGCTTCGAGAATACCCTCGCGCCACTAAGCTGCTCAAAAAGTTCGCCAATGCGAGGGATCGGGTACTTGTTCTTAATAGTCACCCGGTTTAATTCTCAATAGTCGATGCACATTCTTCTCGTGCCATCTTTCTTCTTAACTAGAAGAACTGGAGCTCCCCAAGGCGAGTTACTGCTTCGAATCCAACCCTTCTCAAGCAATTCAGCAACCTGTTTCTTGACTTCTTCCAACTCTACTGGTGACATTGGATAATACGCTTTAGATACTGGCGCTGCACCAGGAATAAGATCAATTGCGAACTCCACGTCTCGATTTAGCGGTAATCCCGATATATCTTCAAACACGTCCATAAAATCGCGAACAACAGCTGGCTCTTCACTTCCATCAACCTCCATTGATGCAAGAATATTATTTGTCGGCCTAGCCCTAAACTCGACTGGCCCGACAGAGCTGCTTCCTTCAGTGAAGGTAAACTCGGGATGTCCGAGAATCTGGAAAATCACTTTCTTTCCTCAACAATCAATATGAGCGTGGAAAGTGCCAAGAAAATCCATTCCCAAGACGACTTCGTAGCTGCCCATATCAATCGCCAAGAAATCTGCAATAAGCTCCCGTCCGCAAACAACAACTGTACAATCTTTACATTCCCTACTAGATATGATTTTCCCATTCCCAGTGTGTATGTCCCAGAAACTAGACAGGGTCGTGCAAGTAATCGAGTGTGTAGCTATAAACTTGGATGACATAAAACAGTGGGATGCGCCGGAATCAAATAACGCTGATGCGGGAAAACCATGAACGAGAAGAATACCTGAAACAACTTCTCCCGAAGCCTTAGCTTCCTCAGCCGTCAAGGTAAAAGCTCGAGTCTGATTAGGTCCTTGAGTCAGCTGCTTCTGTCCCTAGAACGGTTTCTGCGGAGGCTTCTGAATATCATCCCTCGTACGAAGCTTCGATGGACAAGCGCTGACAGTGTGATCTGCCGCTCCACACACTAAACAGAGTCCCTGCCTCCTTCGACACTCCTTTTGCACGTGTCCAGGTAAATGGCAGTAGTCACAAATCATGCTCCTTCTTCGATCAACGATCACAGGCTTCTTCATCGGTGTTACACCACGACGGTCCACCGGAATACCTCTACGTCCGTGAGCTCGGTTAGGTACAAATACCGGTTTCCTTACTGCAACTGCTGTCTGCTGCAAACTCCCAGTCTTCCCAGATAGGCTCTGCTGTTCTCGTGCTGCCGTAAGTACCTGTGAGAAGGTGGTCAAACCTAGGGAGACAATCTGCCTCTGGATGTCCACATCCAAGCTGCGCATGAACCTCCGTGCCCTGTCTGCATCGTTGGCAACTAAAGGTCCAGCGAATCTACTGAGCCGTGTCCACTCAGCTGCATGTACATCTACGGGTGCTCCATTCTGCTTCAGACCGATGAACTTCTCTTCCATTTCCTCCCGTGCAGTCCGCGGGAAGAACTTCTCCAGGAAACTCTTCGAAAAATCCGCCCACTTGATCGGCTTGGGCAAGCGGGTCTCCTCCACAAGCCACCATTCACGGGCGTAATCCACTAACTGAATGCGTACCACATCAACTCTTTTATCATCTGGAATCTGTGCCGCAATAAGTAAGTTCTCCGTGTCAACTAGCCACTGCTCCGCTGGCAACGACTCCTCCAAACCAGTAAATACCGACGGACCCAAACGCCTGAAATCTGCTACGGTCCCTACTTGATCAACTAGTTTAGCTTCAACATTGTTCACGGACTGCTGAACGGTCCGCAAACCTTCCTGAAACGATTCAGCTTGCTGCTGGATCAGCTCGGTCTGCCTCTTTTGATTCTCCAGCATTCCCCGTATCACTCCCAGCATAGCGGCTTCGTCAACACGCCTTTGGTACGTCTTCAGATTCTTGTCAGCCATATTCCTAAAATCAAAACACCCAAGATTAGCATGATAACAGATTCAAAATATAGATCAAGGCTAGAACTCCAAGTTACTTAAATAGAGTACCGCATTGTAACTATGCCACGGTATCATAGCTACAATTACATAACTCCACCTAAGTCGCCTAAGTCCTAGAGATAACAAGGAATCAGGTTTTCGAGTCGATATGCAAAGGAAGTTCGCACATCGTAAAAGATATAATCAGGAAGAACTTGATTCGAGAACGGTAAAATGGCAAGGTGGCAGGACATGTTTCCTAAACACGGGTATTTTGATTCGTGTATTGGGTACAATACCCAACTACAAAAGAATCAACCCGACTAACCTATGGCTCTAATACCAAAAGAACCATGTCACGCCCCGCTTCCCAGAGTACGCTAAATTGGGCACGTGACATAGCCAATCATGCTACCTGTGGGTAGGAAGTATCCATCCACAGTCACATTACGGCTGTAGAGATATCAAGAACAAAATATAACTATCTAAAACATGTCCATAAGCCAAGATAACATGAGTCAAGAATAATAAAAGCGCGGAAGCAAAAGATCCAATACAAAATAACTGGAATGTATGTCCCATAATACGGGCTCACACCAGAAATAAAATGCAGGAAATAAAAGAAACTAACTACTGCTGACACCTCACAGCTCAGCCTGCTGGCTGAAGTACTCCTGCTCGGACTGCAACAACGGTACAAAATCTGGGCCATGCAAAACCCAGACGTCAGCGCGTCATGTCATCAAGTAATAAAGTGTAACAGGGTAACAAGCAATGCAAATATAATCATGAGTTATAAAGCAAGTGTAACAGTGATATAAATCAGGGCAGTGCAGGGTAGTGTGCCGTGAGTAAACTAAACTGGTCTATTGGGTTATCTATTCCAAAGTCTTTGAAATCAATTTGATAAATCATCGATATAACTCAATAGTATCCCGTGCATGCCCGGGACCACGGTCTACAGACTCTCGGGCTGAAACCGAGACGTGCCGCTAGGCAGTAAAAGGTAGCAGGTACAGACAAGTGATGTCAGCATCATCACTCCGGGGCTGGCCGACCCCGTAAGACTGATCAGAACAGGTATCGAACTGTTGAGTTACAAGTCAGGTTTCACCATTGATTTCCCCATACCCCCAAGTTATGTATGTCAAGTCAGGTATTCAGTAATCAAGAACTAATGCCAACACAGGATCAGGTAAGAGCAGGTTTGTCTGGATAGACAGCAGGAACGGTCCGTGAGGACTACATATCAGGTTTGTTGGCATTAGACACAAGATCAGGTAACGGGTCAAGTCATGGTACATCAGGTCGAGTCAAGTAGTGTACGGTACCATGTTGGGTCAATCAATATGTGTGTAGCAAGTCATGTCAGGGTATAAAAGATAACATGTGGGTGCTCATAAACAGCTAGCATAATCATGGTTATAAGTAATTAAGCATGGTTATCAACAACGTAATCTAAGCAATGAATTAAACAATAAAGCAGATTCAATTAATTAGCAGTACAGTTATCAGTTGTGGTTCAGAGACGGTTTCAACATTATATGAATACAGGGTGACATTCATGGCCATTAAATCATGTTAACCAATATTAAGAATTTCCAGGGATGCAATAATCTATAAATAGGTTCACTGGATGAAGTCACGGCTAAAACTGGTTTAAATGCGCACAAGTGTCCGATAGATTAAAACTATAGAAAGATACCATATGCTATGTCAAAAATGTGATTAAACATATGATTGTGGTTATGAGATTTAACATTTAAATGTGATCATGTATGCAATGGTTACCTTTCAAGTTCTACATCTAAAATAATATAAACCGATGCAAACGGAACATCGAAATGATATAAAACGATGCATGGGGTACTATATTTAAACTACAGGTATTAGAATATGTATAAAATGATTTAAATAGCATGTAGCAAGATTAACTTGCCTCGACGGGTCGCGAAACGGAAAACGGAACGCTACACGTTGGCGGGGAAAAGTCGCGACGCGCGCACGGTACACGGAATACGTCCGAACGACAAACAGTGGAACCACACGGGTCAGAGTTCCTCGCTGGATCGTCGGGAATCGTCGCCGGCACGGTCGGATTCCGGCCGCCAAAGAAACAGTAAACACAGTGAATCAAGAATGCATGAAAGAAAAGAGAAAAGAAGATTAAGAAGAAAGAAGAGAAGGAGGGTGGAGAAGAGGGTGCTCACGATAATCTGTAGAGGGGTTGTGATCGTCGACTTCGTTGACGGAGCTCCGACGATGTACCTGCAGCGACTACTGGCAATTTCAAGAACAGATCTGAAAAGAAAAGAAGGAAGGAGAAGAAGAAGAAGAAGAAGAAGAAGAAGGGATAGGTAAAGCTCACCGGGGTTGCACGAAGGCCGGGGTACAGAGACGACATCGCTGGCGGCGACACTTCTGGCGGTGCAAAAGTGCAGGGGCCACGGCTGCAGGTGCAGGGTGCACGGAAGAGGAAGAAGAGGATGTGGAGGTGACGAGGGCGAGGAGGCGACGAGGTCTGCGACGATGGCGTCGGCGCTGGGGCAATAGCGAGGGAAGATGAGGCGGCTAGGGCTTGCAGGGGTGGGTTCGTGTTTATTTTGAAGGAGGAAGGAAAAATAAATAAAGAAGAAGAGAGAGAGAGAAAGAGAGAGAGAGAGAAGACGCGGGGGAAGAGAGAGAGAGATCGAGAGGAGAGAGAAGAGGAGAGAGACAGAGAGGTAGAGAGAGATCGAGAGGAGAGAGAAAGTGAAGAGGAGAAAGAAAATCGTTGTTTAGCCGAGAGAGAGAAAGAGAGAAGAGAGAGAAAGAGAAGGAGAAAGGAGAGAGGAAGAGTTGCGATTGGCTGAAGGGATTCGTGTGGGGCCCAAGGGAGAAAATGGGAGGCTCTGATTGGCTCGTGGCCAAAATAAAGGGAAAAAATGAGAAAGATTTGTGGGGTTGAACAGTTAGGAAAAAATTTAAAAAGATTTTAAAGAAAATGGGAAAAATATTTTCTGGGGTTATGAATTTATTTTCGTTGGTTTTAAAAAATATTAGAAAATAGGATTTGGCGTAAATGCAAAATATTTCAGAATTGCGCCCGGGTCGGGTCCAAAAATTTGAATTCGAAAAACAAAAATTATTGGCGGGTTCCAAAAATTAAAATGAAAGATTTTATAATTAAAAAGTATACCCCCAAGCACGGACGCACGTACGTGTGCGTGGTTGTCCAAACACGTCCGTTTCACTGAACGGGACGAGAACACGATGCAAGGACGCTACCACAGGTTTAGGGATGCCGAGCAGGCCATGACAAGTATTTTTAATTTATCTTAAAAGACTTAAATTGTTATATGCAAGAATTTGAATTGTCGGATAAATTACAACAAGCAACAGTCAAGTAAGATCAATGAATTAAATACCACACACCGTTCGTACGGTAACTGAAATTAGTAGATTTAGACTCGGTTGTTACACGCGTTGTAGTATTATGGTTTTCATACTGATTTTGAGTTTCCTTTTTGAGTTTTGATCCTCGCCTTTCGGTGTTGTATATTATACTGCTTGTGTGGTTGTGACCGTCGATTGACGAAGAGCTAGCTCCCGCTTGGGGATGCTTTTTTCATTATATATGCTTTTATCATGTTGTAACCCGTTCGGGGCCAGTATTTACAAAGGAAACTCTGCCGAAATTTTCAGAAAAGACTATAGATTTAAAAAATCCATACTCGGCTTACTTATTTAAAAACCTTGTTTTTAAAACATATTTTCTTCACTTCTTAAAACTATTTTTCCTTTATTTATTATTCAAAATGGTTTTAGATTTCTGGGCTTTTGGCTCACTTGAATTAGATGAGGTCGTATAGATTTCATATGATTCAAGGGCCAGTCACGTGCTATTTCGGGTCGTGACAGACGCTCGACACGTGGGCCGTCGCTTCAGTGACGGAACGCACGAACCGGCGCACCTTCCTTAAATGCAAAGATCTTACCCATAATTCACTGGCAGAAATGACAACAGATTGCCCGGGGACACATTCCGACGATATCTTTGAAAGGAGCTCACCCCGAGTGGCCCGGCAGTCCACTCTCGACCCGACCCATCAGCTGGTCGGGATGAGAGTGGGGGGCTAATGATGATGCTTGATATCGGCGATCTCCCAGATCGTGACACGTGGCAGATGACGTGTTCCAGAGCTCAGAAGAAAGGGCCTACAGGGGCCGACCAAGCCATCCTTGTGCCCGACTCGCAAGCACAAGCTGGCTCTCCTCAAAGCCCCCATGCACAAATTGGCTTCCTCGGCCTCCCAGCTCGCCTCCCGAGCTATCACAGGACCAGGATGCCTCGGCGCTCCCGCTCGCCCCCGAGCTCTCCCGCCCGCCCCCGAGCTCTCCCGCCGAGGCCATTTTCTTCGGTCTCATCGACCGACCAACGGTGCCACTTGCAGGCGTAACCGCCGCTCCGCGAATCTCGCCATGCGCGAGATCTCCGCCGGCCACATCCCACGTTCCACGCCATTACGATCCCCATTAACGAGCCCGTCTCACCATTAATGGGAAGATCAGTTTATCACGCGGGCGTAACGTCGGGAGCGTAACGGCTGGCGTGATTCTCGCGCTTGCCCCTGCATGCCGCCGCCGCTATATAAACCCCTCTCCCAGAGGGATCA
Source organism: Agapanthus africanus (assembly GCA_030015575.1). Lineage (NCBI taxonomy): Eukaryota > Viridiplantae > Streptophyta > Magnoliopsida > Asparagales > Amaryllidaceae > Agapanthus > Agapanthus africanus. Next base: position 39,856,319 of record JASDDO010000018.1, on the reverse strand, counting down.
AGTAAACCATTTTTACTCCACTAAGCCGTTACTCTGCTCGGATCTTGTTACTGACTTGTCGTCGGAGGATCCTCGGTGATACCAAACCACCCCGGGACTTCCTTGCAGGTACTCGGCGCAAATCTCCTCCAACCCATTGAGATCCACACATCGCAGGAGATCATGCTCCAGATCAAATCCCAGCCGTCAATCGCAACCATCGGCAGATCAACGAGAGACAACATCTGAAGTAGACCGGAAATGCTCGTCCATCAATTTATGTTAGGCATAGAAAAAGGTTTTACTAGTGAGCCATGGATAAGTTGGTATGAAACTTCCTCTTATGAAAAGAGTGCGGTTTGATTCCAGAAAGAGAGAAAGTAATTTAATTTTTCGGCACAACTCAAGATATCAGTGTTGTACGCAATGGCCAGTTGAAAATTTAAAGTGTAATAGCCCATTAAGCAATATTGCGTGAGGCGTTTATCTCTTTGGAAAGAGTGCAGGTTCCTTCTCACGTGAGAGGAAATGGGCAGGGTTTGGGGTAAACTTGTGGGTCCCAAGGTAAGTGTGTAAAGCAATTTTTATGATTTAAGAAAATTCTGACGATTCAACAAAAACCATCGTTTGTGATTAAAGTAGAATCATCCATTTATCTCAAAACAATTCTTTGCTCTGTGTTTCAGGGATTTTGCATTTCAGATTTTTCCTGGAAATTTAAAATCTTGGAGGAGTGGTGGAGTAAAAGGGTAAAAAGGTATTCAAATTTGATGTTTTTCTTTTCTCTTTGATGTGAATTCATTCTATTTTTTTATTTGGGGAAGAAATTTAGCGATTCTCAGCACTCTGAATAATGGGATGGGATGTTGATTTGCAATTTAGAAACCCATAATAATTTGCTGGTAAGTTTAGAATTTTTACTTTGATAACTTCATTAAGAGAGCACGATTCTTTAGCATAAATTATATAAAACTACCTTTTGATATAAAACTCCAAATGTTCTTGATCAATATTAAACTAAACCCAAATCAAACAGTTGCAGATTACATTGCTAGTTCAAGGGGTTTCATGGCGTTTTTAAAATTCATTGGGGTTTGCTCGAAATCCCTACAAAGCGGACAATGTCTTATAAAATTCAATGTTTTCCCCAAATGAGTTTTTTGAGGGTAATTAAGCCACCCAAATATCATTAAAAAGATCTTAATGACAACATCAAAGTTCATGTACATAAGCAAGCAAATTAAAACATAGTCTTAACCCATACAAAATAAAGATACAAGTCACAAATCCCAGATGCTAAATGTGACAAACAAGCAAAAAGTCCCCGACATTCCCTGCCACTCCAACTTCCTATCCTAGCCGATGCTCGCCATGTTGTCGTCGTCGTCTTCACCCCCCCCCCCAGCAAATGATGTACACTTATATAGCACAATCGAGCAAAATCTTATATCCCTGTCCAAATTTGGAAAAGAAATCATACTCTCTGATCTTTCACTAATATTTTAACTCCTTACCAACCACAAGATCATTTGTATATCCAAGTTTTGCTTAAGAATCCTAAATATTGAAGTAATAAGCATAAAATTTTACAATAATGCATAGATAAGTTTTGGTCGTAGTCAGTGAATGGCTTGTATACATTAAAATATCTTACACTATTTCCTTAAAACATGGAACTTTTTTTTGTCTAAACGACTATCGGATCTTTTTCATGATTGAATATAAGGATATTTGTGTATGATAATTGAGGATTTAAACATGTCGCTTAATAACGTGTAGCTTGACACCGTGCTTGAACCCAAGAACGAGGCCGTATGTGAACTCCAAAGGGGATTCCATATTAGGAGAGTGCCTGAAGATGTGAGATCTGTATACTCGAATGAGCGCTAGCTTGATCTCTTGCAGTGCAAACTTTTGTGCCACACACACGCGGGCCGATGCCAAAGGGGATGTGTGCATACGGGTGCCTCTGCTTCTCTTCGTCGCAGTTGGGGTCGAACCTCGTCTGGATCTGGGAATTGCTTAGAATCCTTGGCCAAAACTCCTAGTGCAAGCCACAGCCAGGTGCCCTACAAAATTTACAGACATTCATGACCTCTGGTCTCTGATATAAACAAGTACAAGGGTATTTACCTGGAACCTCTCTAGAATTACTTTTGTTTCCCCGTAAGTAGCTATTGCTACTTGGCTGTTTCCAATGAAAATATGTCCATAATTACTTCAAATTTGAATTTAATTATTTTATGCATTCAGATGACGGAACATATAAAAGACTCTAGCTCTAAGCCCAAAACATCGAAGAAAGAGAGAGAGAAGAAAGATTTGGTTTAAGGAAGAAGAAGAGAGTAGTTTGGGAAGTAAAAATTAGCCAGGTGATGTGAGGGAATTTTCCTATTATCTCAAGGGAAAATTTCCAGAATGAAACCATATGGTGGTTTAGCCAGCGGAGTAAACTAAACGATGGTTATCGCTACTGGGAAAACCTCAGGGCGCTTTTTTGAAAAGTGGTGAAACTGAAGGATGGGTTTTTTTGTTTTTTTATTTTTAAACATCACATTAATTTATAGCGTTAATTTCATATAACATCACTCATTTGCCCCTTGTCTGGTTAAGTAGCAGACGAGGCCCATTAGTTAGTGAAAAAAATCAAATCAAAATTTCCCTTTCTCCCTAAATCATATTTTGATGACCCTAACTGAGTTATGTGCGACTAAACCAATTTACAGTTGATCGCTGCTTGATGAGATATACACGAAGAGTGTCGGATAAATCTTCTTACCTTAGGAAGAATATCGTCTCCAAGTTCAACTTGCTTGGATGTCTCCCTGGCTACTACCGAGGATACAGTGCAAAACCCCATTGCTTCTTTTATTACCTGCAGTATTGTTGTATTTAGAGTCAGAAAAGTTGAAATTTCAGCAAACTTAAGACTTTTGAGGCAGTCTGTAACAAATTTAACATTGAAAATCCAAATTCAAAGATGAGGAGATCAAATGTGTCAATAAATCATTTATAAGTGACAGTAAAGGGATATGATAGCTGAAAGAAGTAAAGTATTTGGCGAAAAACTGAATTTTGTAGATAATTCAAATAAGCATATTGGTGAATGGGAATCATAATAAGTACAGAACTCATGTAAAAATTAAACAACATTCAAACTATTATGACGTAGTTTAGTTTGTTTTTAACGTAGGTGGTAAAGGATAGAGTAAATATAAGCAACGATGTCCTGAAGTGAGAAAGGAGTTCTTATCGGATAAGGAGAAATAGTTTAATTCTTGCTATAAAAATTTAGCGTTCATTTGAGAAGCATGGAGGCTAAAGCAAGATGTAAGAAAGTGCAGAGTGTGCATATTGGATTCTTTCTGGTTCTAAGCATTTTCGCAAATCACATTTTTTGCTATATTTCTATTTTTCTTGCTTTCTGGATCTGTTCTGTATTACTACTCGCTTATGCCATTGATTGTCATAAAAAACTCAAAAAGATCTGATGCTTGTTTCAACACATTCTACCGTAAAGTAAACTACACTTGAAAGAAGAGTGATGATACGGTACTTGCCAGATCAAGATATAGAAATTTGCATTGCAGGTCCTCAGCAGTTGGCACCTTATCAATCTCCTCAAGCAACTTTTTCTCAACCTCCGGATGTTTCGACACCAAATAAACCATCATTGCCAATGTAAACACTGCGGTCTTTGATCCGGCCAAAAGATGCTCATAAGTAAGTGCCATTATGGAGTCGTCAGTTATAATATCTTCACCAACCGCTCCCGACTCTCTCGCGTTCAATATTGCTGCCAAAAAATCCTTCGATCCTTTAGTCCTTTCACTCGATCTCTTTGCGACAATCGTGTCGATTCTCTCGGTGAGTTTTTGATTCACATGGTACATTGTGTTCAAATGTCCCAGGTATTTTCCGGAGTATTTTGCGACATGGGTTTTGTAAAAAGGGGATTAAAAGCCCTAGTATCATCGAAAAAGAGTTTTGAGAGGCCCATTACGAGGGACTCCATTGAGATCTTGTGTTGCTTGAGAAAAGAAGAGGCTTCACCGTCGTTGTCTTTTTCTTCAAGATTCGAGGATCTTATTGGTTTTGAGACGTTGAATTGAACCCCGAAGGCAGTTGCGCCAATGATATCAATGGCCATTTTGGTGCAGAGGCCGGAGAAGGGGACGTCTTCGCCTTCGATTGATGTAGAGACGTTCTCAACGAGGTTGTCCATGTAGGATTGCATGGTTGGGATCAGGCCGGCGAGCTGGGAAGGCTGGTAGAGGGAGACAACCAGATTTCGCTTTGCCGCCCAGCTCGAGTCCTTACAAGATGTGCTTTGTTGATCTTCAGTAAACTTAAAGTCATTGCCACTTCATCAAAAGATGGGCTTTTGTGCTAAGGTATTTTTTTATCTGTTGTTATTTTTAATGTGTGTCCTATGGAATTTGAACCTAGGCCTCTTCGATACTATCAAAAGTCTCTACTGCTACAGATGCACATGTTGGTTCTTCGGCTATCTTAAAGTCTCTGTCACTGCTCCAAAGATGGGATTTTGCACGGAGGTATTCTTATTCCGTTTTTCTTTTCGATATTTGTTTGGTTGGATTTTGATATATGTACTTCTCCTTTTAAACTTTATTTGTACTCTAGAAGAGTTTGAAGGATGCTAACTAGTCATTTAGGAATATGGCGTCTTTTTTCATAGTTTTCTCAACGGGAGATTTGGCATTAATTAGAGAGGCTTGACGTCAAGATAGCGGATAATAAAACTTTACCAATTCTTTCATCATGTTTCATAGCTGACTCCATTTTTTTTTATAAAAAAATGCTTAGATGATGACAATGATGATGACTTTAAATATACCGTCTTTCTCCCTTTAATAGACTCTGCCATAATTAGAAGATTTTTAAGGATGCTAATTGGCCATTTAGGATTACCTCATTTGTCATAGTTTCCTCAACTAGTGATTTGACACTAATATCTGTTATAAATATAATTAGCTTTAGTCTAGCTTTAGCCCCATATTACTCGTAGTGGAAGATGTGGTCTATTACACCTATATATATGTAGTAAGAACTCATATTAGTTTATGCCAATAAATTATTTTCCTATTAGCACTTTTCATGGTATCAAAGTTTTGAAAAGAATTGAGAAGAAACTCTAATTTTCCAAAACCAAAATCCTAACTCTTATCCTCTTTTTCAAACCCTAGCCGCCTCTTCCACCTATGCCCTAGCTGCTACCATGCCATAGCCGCCCCGATCGCAGACGCCTCTGCCTCCACACCCTAATCGCAGCCGCTTCCTCCTCCAACCTTTGCTCGCCACCTCCCCTAGCCGCCGCCGTCTCCACCACACTCGCCTCCTCCATCGCAGCCCTCACCCACTGAAACCCCTAGCCGTCCTCTCGCTGCAGCCCTCTCACCGCCGCCATCTGCCCTAGTCGCCTTCGTCCCCCTTCATGTCACGACAACCCTCTTGCTGACAACCTTCTTGCCGCATCCCTCTTGCCGTGAAGCCCTTTTACTCCGCTTAGTTACTAACGATGATCTATTTAGATCGTCTTGCTCTGACGTTTTTACTTTTGTACTCACTTGGTTGTTAGATAATCTTGTTCTCCCCCTCGTGATTTACTTTTGCGCCGTTCATCATGGATTCTGGTGATGATAAGGTTAACCCGGCCTCTCCGTAGTCTGTTGACTTCAAGACAGATCTTCGCTTGAGTACGATCTCTTTCTTCGGCGTGAAAAATTACCTCCAATGGTCCAGTGTTGTTGAATGTGCTTTGAACAGCAAAGGCCTTCACCGCCACTTGACGGATGCCTCTTTTGACACCAAAGATCCACACTATGATACCTGGTTTCAGAATGACAATAAGGTAATTGTTTGGTTATCTAACCTATGGATTCTCGCTGCTATACTTCTATTATGTCTCTGAAAACAGTTAAGGAGGTTTGGCAACACCTTCATTCTCTGTACCCGTCTGAAGATAATTTACAGAAGCTCCATGATATCTTCCATACTTTTACTACAGTCACTCGAGAAGAAAATATTCAGGATTTTGGCGTTCTCTTCAGTGGGCTTCTTGATCGGTGGAACGTCTATCGGCCCATCTTCGCTAACCCTGCTGTTACTCGCCAACAACGAGAGTCTCTTGTTGACGCTTTACTCTTGGCTTGACTACCATCCAATTTTGAGGGCGTCCGCCCTCTCGTTCTTTCTCAGAGTTGTTGGATATAGTGTTGTTGGGACTTTACCCGCGCATGCTTTGTAGCTTTGAAAGAAAGGTTTTAGAAATGCGGCGCACGCGAGCTTGGTCTCGATTTAAAATTTATAAACCACAAGTACACGGCGTGTTGTAGCGAGCTGGCAAATACGGGTCGATCCACAGAGAATTGGTGATTAGGAGTTGTTGTTAAAGATTCAAAGAGAAATAATTCAGTTTGTCACAGGAAATAAGAAAATACGAAATTATAGAACAAAAGTAAGAAAAGGCGGCTTGGCTCCAGTCCGGATGGTTGAATCGTGGCGAATTCTTCGACACTTTCTTGATCGTGAGTTGTTCCCTCCTCTTGTTGGATCCGATATGAAGCATGGCTTGTCAAGGCGTTTGCGAATCACAAACCATCAAGATGTCAAAGTTGTAACGCGAGGAATGAAATGAATCCGTATTTTTCTCACTTACCATTTGTATGTTCAAGCATGAAGTATTAAAACTAAGCACAGGGGTTAGCAAGCATATATCATTAACAAATACACAAATTAGCACATGAGAGCAAAGTGGTTCAGCATTAAACTTGCTAAGTGAGTAGGTGATAGTATGGGGTATATGAATGAAGAAGGGTGTCAAGCAACTTGTTAACAAAATATCCTATCTAAATACTCAACAATCTTAACACTAATGTGATTCTAACCTTAATATTGCAAAATGGAGACTTGAGAGAATATGGTATGTGCTAAAGGTTATAAGTAACCATCAAAAGCAACATACCATATCACACAAATACCAAGTTAACAATCTTACAATCCCTTTTTAAGCACATTAAACATCACAAGAGAAGGAGGAAGGCAAAGCCATTTATCTTACATTCTCACCATCACCACAACCATAAAAATTACTCAAACATTATAAAATAGAAAATGAAACACGATAAGAAACATGAAGAAAACAAGTACAAGAAAACAAGTGCAAGTTCTTTATTCATATTTGGAAGGACTTGATATCAAGATAACTTACAACTTCAACCTCCACTTTCCAAGCTTTCAAATGAGAGCTTGTAAGGGGAAGAAGAAGAAGCAGACAAGCATTACAATATGTTTTTTCATTCAAGAATCCAATGCAGAACTTAATCTGAGATCTGCTATATATAGGCAACTCAATATAAAAAATTGTATATAAAAATGGACCGAGTAGACCACCAAGGACCTACCAAAAGAGCACGAGCCTAAATGGAAATGTCTTAGCCGCAAATTGCGGCCAAGATGAATAAAATTGCGGCCATGGTTTGGAGTCTGGGACCCACCTTTGGTCTATAGTCTTCTGGTCTCAAGAACATTTCTCTATAGTCTCAATTTATTTTAATTCACACTTGGGTGAAATCTGGAACAATGAACAGAGAAGGAAAGTGATCAAGTGGCAATGGTTTCTCACTTCAAATCAACTCTTTTTTAAACACTCCACTTGCACATCCACTTGCATGACACCATGATGGTGTTTGCCCACTTGGTGATGGTTTATGCCCACTTGGTTCATATGATCCAATACTTGTTCACATATGTTCACACATGATCATGTTGGACCAAAAGAATGAATCATTTGTACACAACTTTATTTGTTGCAAACTCATTTGATTTGATTTGTTTTCTATCCCGTTTGTAGTTCCGGTCATCGTTTCTGTTCATGTTGTGTACCGTCTCAGTGTTTTTGCTTGTATACATGTAATCTGTACTAATGAGCAGACACAGATTAAATAACACCGTTTATTGACAAAATGATAGAAAATAAATGGTATTAAAATGTAATAAATCATGCTGAACAAATACCCCAAACCCATCTTTTGCTCGTCTTGAGCAAAACAAAATCCTAATCTCACTTTCGCAGGGAATGTGATTGCACTGAGCCCGTACAACAAGCCGTTTAACCTCTATGTGTTCCTAGAAGGAGGAGTCTTGTCTCCTGAGGGCTTTCAACGGATTACACCCACAAAATACTGTCAAACTGGTTTCGTGAGGTTACTGTTGATTTTAATATTAAGGTTTAGTATCAAAACTAGAAGTTCTATTACCCTAAGTCAGAAACGTCCAACCCTTATTTTTCACTCCTCACATCTCATTTAACATAAGTTCATATATGTCTTTACGTGATTGTGCGAATAGTGTCATTAATTTTTAAAAACTTCGATTAGGGTCATCATGTCGTAAATACGGACTAGGAAAGACTTTTAAAGGATCGCACGAGTTTGAAAAGACTTAAGATTTTTTCAAATTTTATTCTGCAGTTAAGTTTCAAGCCAGAATTTCTATCATCTTTAACAGAAAACTAAGTCTTATTTTTCACTCTTACCCTTTACCTGTCTTCGTTCATACACTTTTCGTGATCGTGCAAAAATTCTTATTATCTTTCAAATTTAAACTTTCATATCTCCGCTAAAATACTGTTATAATAGAAAACTCGTCCCCACCAAGATTATTCTCCCACAAAGAACCGTGATGATTTTTAAGTTGGAGAGAACATTTGCTTGACTTGCATTATTTGGCGATTGGAGACTTAGCGAGTTTTGGGTCAATGGCTCCCAAATCAGATGGTTTTAGGGCGTTAAGTGTGGAGACACCCTTAAGACTTAATTGCCTAAGTCATCGAGGCCACAAAACAAAAATCTCATTTTTATGCGTTTAAAATATTCAAAAAGCAGTGTGAACGAAGATATTGCCAGTTTTTCCGTTTCATCCCAAAGACATGTTCATGTGGATAAAGTATGTAATCACTCCAACAAAGTTTCATATGGGTTATTTTTCAGACTTTAGATTTCAAATAATATCCTTCATATCCACTTCACTTCATGAACTATTCTTGATATTACTTAATTCAGAACAAACCTGTTTGATCCAAAATATGTTTATCAATTTTACAATAAGTTTTAAGACATTTCAAACTTTTTATCTAATTCTCAAAAACTCACGACACGTATAGTGTGATGAAAAGACGTATATTACTTACGGTTAAACTTAAAAGAGGGTTATCTTTCTGGTTTTCAATCTCTCGAAAGGGATTTAGTTGTTTCTATCTTATCAAACTAAACCGTCAGATTTCGAGTCTAAGTTTTCCCGCTAGCTATCTTGACGACAAAGTTTTTATGTTTTGAATTTTTTAAATTTTTATGTGTTTTTCAATATGTATGCAATGCAGAATTTACACATGATGCACAAAAAGTAAACGGAGTGCTCACCCCAAACCCGAGTTTTACGATATCTTCATCGTTGCCCCCATCTCTGGTTGCTAGACTTAGACATCAGGATGCATTTTTATTCACAAAAAAGTAAATCTAAGAGCTAATTACAGTATTTACAAGTTAAGAGATTACGTTAGTCCAGAAATTAGTACCGGCCATTCAACAATTTTGTTGATATAAGACCAGGGTTGGCAAAAGAAAAAGTATATAAATAAGAAAAAGAAAAAGAAAAAGAAAAAGAAAATGTTAGCGGTATGGTTAGTTGTTAGTATCGGGCATGAGTGTGTGAAAGTAGGGATCAGAAAACGTTGAAGATGAAGACGAAATTTTGAAGGAGTCAAAGAATTTTGGCTCGGATGAATATTTTTTCAAAAAGCATGTGTTGAGTTTCGAGGTCAAGCTTATTTAAAAACTGGAGCTCATCCTCAAAAAGTTCAGTAAAAGAAAGGTCCGTAGAATGTTCCCAAAGTGATCGTGACTCGAACTCACCAAGAATATCAAGTTTATCCGCAAATATCTCCTCAAAACTTGGCATGAAAGAATGTTTATCAAAATTATCTTCCTCTCAATATTCCATCACAATCATATTCTCATCAATGCTGCTCACATTTCCTAATTCAAATTCTCCCTCAACACACTTTCTTATGGGTAGGTTGATGTCATCCAAAAATATAGGTTCCCATTCTAAAGTTTTGTCTAAAACTGTATCAATCGGTGATACTAAAGTTGTGGGTTCCTGTTTGTGAATTATATCGAATACTACATCGATACCATACACGTCAAATTCACAAGTTTTCTCTAAAATTTTATCGCTAAAATCAGTCGATGCAAGAATCTTATCTTTAAAGTAGTATATCGGTTAAATCATCCTCAAGATCATAAGTGATAGGAGATCTATTTGATACTTGAAGGCTAGTGTCGGACTGACTCGGAGGGTTTTCTTGCTTGTCTTGATAACACTCAGTCTTATCAAGTATATCATCATCATTTATGAAATCATCAAAATTTGTTTGATCATTTATCTCACTCAGGTGACTTCTTAGATGACAGATATTGACATTATTGATTTCAAATTGACCGCATTCACTCCTTAGAATCTGTACAGCTAAATATTTCATTTGTTCGTTGATTCTAACCAATGATTGAGATTGAACGTGAAACAATTGATCAGATTGTTGAATAAACATGGCTAGCATCGAAGCTGTTTAATTCTCGACTGCAATCATCACTTCTAAACCTTTCTCTAAAACGGTCAACCTAGCATCCATCTCACTATCATACCCTATCGATGTGTCATTTGTTCCTGGAAGGGAGGCTTGTGATGGTAGCGATGCTAAAACACACATCTTGCTGATTTCTTTCTCTAAATTTTTAATCAATTACTCGATATTTGAAGTGAGATTGGGTTTAAAAGTGTTAGGTGGGTGACCAATATCAAAATTCTGGCATGGTTGGTCATCCATTAGGAAATGGCAGTTTTCAAGAATGTGGGAAGAATCTTGGCAATTTGAATAACAAAATTAGGTATGTGTATAAACAAAAGAATATGGATCGTGAAGAATCGAATTGAACTGTATATCATTCATATCAACAAGCAATCACAAAATCACAAAATCAAATAATATCATACCTAGCAATCTATGTTTTGCTAAGTCAATTAGACCTGCTCAAGAACCTAATTGTCGAAGTAAAACTGTATCGAGAAACGGGCTCAAGATATACGGATAAACTAGGTAAGTACAGAGATAAGGGAAGGCTGTCCAACGCTTTCGGTAAGTTCGTTAGTTAGAATAACCCTTTCTTTTTTGGCGGTTACGCCATGAACACTTTCCTAGACATCTCGTGAACAATATAACATTAAGCATTGTTCTAAACATAATTAACTTGCCATATTGAGCGTGAATTCTTAAAGTCAGAGTTCTAGTTGATTTTAAAATTACCGTGGGTATGCAAAAATACAGTTTTGTGATTTGTGGGTCACGGACAAAGGTGGTGAAATCCTTTACCGTATCTTGTGGGGTTCGTTGCCCTTAAATCCGTATTAAGATGCAAATACGCAATCAATAAAAGAATTTAAGCAATCAAACAATCAAGCGCATCTTTTTTCATTTTAGACTTAAGTGCTGCAACAAATACGGGTTAGTTCTTTGTTCTATTGGCGGCAAATTTTGCAAAGAATCCTGCAGAAAATATAATAATGGAAAGCGTTGGATTTGAGAAAGAAGAAGTTAGGAAATACCAACCAAGAGTGTTGGGTTAAGAAACCCTCGTTGAGTCGATCCACGAGTATTTGAATATTTGATTGCGTGGGTCAAACTATCCGGATCTATGATACTGTTACTTTACTAACGCCTTGTTTTTGAAAGTGAATCATGCTCCATACGACTGCTGCTCATAATTCCGTTGAAATCTGAAAATGTCGGAAAATACTATATTTAGTGTAAAAACCTATATATATGGCCAATATACTGCACACACACAATTATGAAATTTAGAATATAAAAATGGATCAAAAATAGGACAAAGAAGCAAACATCGCAAAATTGGAGCAAATGGAGCAGGTGGGGCCGCAAATTGTGGCCCAAGCGATTAAAATTGCGGCCAACTTTTTGAGTTGGGGCTCCGACCTTGTACTATGTGCTACCTATCATTTAAGTGTCCCAATTTTATACTCAAAATCTTACAATTAAACTCACAGTGATAGCAAATCAAAAAGACAGAACAAATGTCCAAAAGTTAGTTTTTTTTGTTTTGTTTTTTAAAAAAATGTGTTAAAATTAGTTTTGTATATACATTTGAACCAGCTCCTAATGATTACCGCTTCCCCGTCAACGGCGCCAAAAACTTGTTGGGACTTTACCCGCGTGCGTTTTGTAGTTTTGAAAAAATGGTTTAAGAAATGCGGCGCATGCGAGCTCGGTCCTATTTTAAAATTTATAAACCGTAAGTGCACGGCGCGTTATAGCGAGCCGGCAAGTATGGATCGATCCACATGGAATTGGTGATTAGGAGTTGTTAAAAGTTCAAAAAGAAATAATTAAGTTTGTCATAAGAAATAAGAAAATACGAAATTATAGAACAAAGATAAGAAGGCGGCCGTGGCTCTGGTTCGGATGGTTGAATCGTGGCGATTTTTTCGACACTTTCTTGATCACGAGTTGTTCCATCCTTTTGTTGGATCCGATGTGAAGCATGACTTATTAAGACGTTTGCGAAGCACAAACCATCAAGATATCGAAGTTGTAACGCGAGAAATGAAATGAATCCGTATTGTTCTCACTTACTGTTTATATGTCCAAACATGAAATATCAAAACTAAGCATAAGGATTAGCAAGTATACATCATCAACAAATACACAAATTAGCATATGAGAGCAAAGTGGTTCAGCATTAAACTTGCTAAGTGAGTGGATGATAGTATATGGTATATGAATGAAGAAGAGTGTCAAGCAATCTGTTAACAAAATACCATATCTAAACACTCAGCAATCTTAACACTAGTATGATTCTAACCTTAACACTGCAAAATGGAGACTTGAGAGAATATTGCATGTGCCAAAGGTTCCAAGTAACCATCAAAAGCAACATACCATGTCGCACAAATACCAAGTTAATAATCTTAATGTTATAATCCTTTTTAAGCACATTAAACATCACAAGAGAAGGAGGAAGACAAAATCATTCATTTCACGTCCTCACCATCACCACGACCATAAAGATTACTCAAACATCATAAAATTGAAAATGAAACACAAGATAAGAAACATGAAGAAAACAAGTGCAACTTCTTTATTCATATTTAGAAGGACTTGAATACAAGATAGCTTACAACTTCAATCTCCACTTTCCAAGCTTTTAAATGAGAGCTTGCAAGGGGATGAAGAAGAAGCAGGAAAGCATTACAATCTGTTTTCCATTCAAGAATCCAACCAGAACTTAATCTGAGATCTGCTATATATAGACAGCTCAATATAAAAAATTGCATATAAAAATGGACTGACAAGATCACCAGGAACCCACCAAAAGAGCATGAGCCTAAATGGAAATGTCTTGGCCGCAAATTGTGTCCAAGATGAATAAAATTGCGGCCATGGTTTGGAGTTTAGGGCCCACCTTTGGTCTATAGTCTTCTGGTCTCAAGAGCATCTCTCTGTAGTCTCAATTTATTTTAATTCGCACTTGGGTGAAATCTGGAGCAATGAACAGAGAAGGAAAGTGATTAAGTAGCAATGTTTTCTCACTTCAAATCATCTCTTTTTTAAACACTCCTCTTGCACATCCACATGCATGACACCATGATGGTGTTTAACAACTTGGTGATGGTTTATGCCCACCTGGTGATGGTTCATGCCCACTTGGTGCATATGATCCAATACTTGTTCACATATGTTCACACATGACCATGTTGAACCAAAATAATGAATTGTTTGTACATAATTTTATTTGTTACAAACTTATTTGATTTTATCGGTATTTTGTCCCGTTTGCAGTTCCAGCTAAAAACCGTCGTTACTGTTCATGTTGTGTACCGTCTACAATGTTTTTGCCTGTGTACCTGTAATCTGTACTAATGAGCAGACACAGATTAAATAGCACTGTTTATTGAAAAAATAATAGGAAATGGGTAGTATTAAAATATAACAAATCGTGCTAAACAAGTGCCCTCAAAGCAATTATTGTAATTGCAGGCATGCGATAATGATAATTGAGGAAGGACCTATACAGATAGAACAATTTTACGCGAGATGATAGTATGTCATCTGGTTTGTTCAATCATTGATGTGCACACGTTTTACTTGTTATTACATGTCGCTAATATATAATGATAAAGCCCGTAGGATTCTTGCTTGACTACAAGCATTATGATGGCGATCATATACGTGAGGGCTGAGTAGTCTATAACCACATCCTTAAATATTTTTAGTTATGTGAGTATCGAGATTGGGTATCGATATTCTGGAGTAGACTAGTGTATACGTTTCTAGACCCCGGCGAGGGACGGTTGCCGGTCTCACAAGCCATTGGTGTTGTGTCAACAGTATACAGGTGCTCACTGGAGATGAGCACACTGGACGGACTCGCCGAGAACTTCTATATGGTATTATATCTATCGTCAGATGAAAATTCTCTTGTAGCATTAGAACAGGTTAATCTTTTGACCTAAATCGTCATTTGTCTCTTGTGATGTCCCACTGTATTTTGATTACTACCCTACCACGGCTCAAACAAGTCGTGCAAACAGGTTTTAGTTGGGTACAGTCTCGAGCTATATGGAGGCAGTGAGCGATTGTCGGGGATTCGTCTCTCCTAGTATTTAGGAGTCGATGTCGCGCTCTGTTCGGTTGGTTATCACCCTAAATCTGTGGCCACAGTAGATGAGATTTACTGTTATGAGTTCAGTAGTTTCTCGGTTGGTGATGAGCTTAACTCCGACACGACTTACCGGGTTATTAGGGGTCTGACGTTATCCACCCCCGGTATGCGATACTCTTAGATGAAGAGATCGAATCGTACGGAGATTGTCACATTCAGGCTCAGTAGGGTACGGACGGACTTAATTGTCGACCTCCCTTTCGGCATATACCTGGATAGCCGTTATGTACAGCTAGTGCTACCGACGTACTTGTGGATTTTGGATTTATCCAGTAAATCACTGCCAGCGTATTGTCGAGTCTTTAAAGTCTCACACTGGGGTTTTTCCCGGTTCAGACGATATGATATAGATGACGTATATTGGTACATACATGTGTCCGATTAAATATGTCTACAAGCCACACGGACTTTAATCGGACGGTTAATAATACTAGCGGCTTATGATTAAACTGGATTATTAAATCAGGTTTTGATTTAATAATATATATATTTTTAATATATGTATTCTAGTATTATTGTTCATTATTCATTTTCTCTCTCTTGACTATTCGTATTTTTATATAGATACAAGTATATGTATTTCGATATGTATACCGGGTTGTATTCCGTATTTATATGGAATTTGTTCTAGAAGATGGACACTTCATTTCTTGATTTTTCTTTATAAAGAAAATTAAAATTGAGGTGGAGGACCGCAAAAACCGCCGGCAAATCCAGTGAAGAATCCATGCTAATTTGATATTTTGACTCTCCGCGGGCTTTCGGTTTGGACCGAGAAGCAACGGGGAGGTGCGCGGGGACGTCGAGAATGTCCCAGGGATCTAAGGAAGGCCCACAACCCCGAGACCATCCAAAGGTGGCCTTGGGAGGTTGGGGCCTGAGCCCTAACTCACAAGACATGCTCGGGTCTGCCTTGCCCCTATAGGCCATTTTAGGGTGGCCTAAGGGGTGGGTACTCCCTAGGTGCCTTCGAGTCGACGTTAATTTTGTGCTGGGGTCATCCGCGAAGTTTTGGGTCAATCCGAGCTCATTTCGGCCTCCCGGAATGGATTTTAACATGAAATTTTTGTCGGTTTTTAGCACACTTGATTTTCGGTGTTTTGGAAAATTGAAGTGTTGGCTATAAGTGTGCGGTATTTAATTGTCGTAGACTTTGTGATGGTTGCGTGTGTCATAACGTTTGGTAAAACGTCGTCTAATTGCTATATGTATCAATTAGACGGGGTTACGGAATCGATTTGCATGTTGTGTGATGGATATTTCTTGTTGATTATGATTGTGTTTGATTTGTCGCGATGGATAGCCCGGTGTATGTAGTATTAGATAGAATTCTCTGTGATGTAATGTGTATTCATATTGCGTGACGAGCGTCTTACATGTGGACTGCCGTCATCACAACCTGTATTATTCTTTGGGACGCATTCTGGTTGCGAACGTAGTCATCGTTGTATATTCAGTTTTTCATTACATGCACTAGGATTATCACACGGCGGAGTGCTCAAGCAGCCGGGTTCTAGAGGGCAACGGGCCTCCATCTCATGGCGTTGAAACCGGGATGCCTTATTCTAGAATTGGTGGGCTATTCGCCGCACTCATAAGGTTATAGGATTTTCCGCGGAGGGGTGCCCAAGTCACCGGATTTTAGAAGTGCTGGGTGACCCACCACTTCGTTGATTGGGGCCGTCTCGCTTCAGGGATTGGCGAGCGGTTTGCCGCACTCGTAGGGGTCTAGAATTTGATACTACGGGCTATCCACATGACTGGAAAATTGCATTTCATATTTGGCTTTATTGAAATGTATTTTTCCTAAATTATCTGCATTTCCATACCGTGTTTGCTTTTGCTGTGATGTTTCTGTGATGCTGCTTGATATCATACGGGAGACGAATGTTTGTATATATTATATATATATATCTAGTAGACGCTATATATATTTTTCTTCCGCGTTAGTCCTGTCCCCGTCCTGCCGTAAATTAAGTAACCTTACGGTGAAGACCCATGACCCTGTGGCGAATGCGGATGGTATATACGTGCGTGCCTATTTTCGTTTCTTTCTGGCATGATATGATTAATTGATGGGACTGCATTAATTCTGATTAATGCAAGAAAAACAAACCTAAATGATGTTGGAACCAATTTTTGAAAACTATAGGCGTTTCCTTTTGCTTTGCGTTGAGTTATTCAGTTAGGAATATCCGCACCTCATTCAATGAGGAAAGAGCCTAGATCCTTTCACAGGGGGTGATCTCTTTGGCAAAATTTTACATAATTATAAACTAGTTTTTTTCAAAACCACTCGTTTTAAAAAAATGCGGAGTCTAAATCACTCCTTTTCAAAATTGCTCGAGTTTCTTCAACGGTATCAAGTTTATTACGTTAAAGGTTTTTTGTCAAAAACCAGTCGTAGCCTTCCGTCATTTCAGATTAGTATTGCTTAGTATTCATGCTACGTATTTCGATCTTTAGTCGAGGCGTAGTGTATGGTAGCTAAATAATGCTTTTCTGCTGCATGGTAATATGATTGGTTAGGACAGTCGTACGATAGTTTTGATCTTTAGTCAGGTGTCGTACGGGTGGGTTTAATGCAATCAAGATAATGACGGGTAGAACTTGACTCGGACCCTTTGGAATATTGATCTTTATTCAAGGCTACTTGGGTCCCAGGGGCAAAAACCATATCGGGAGTTTCAAATATAATGGAAATATGCCAAGTTTGCGCATACCTTCTGAAGTGTGGTAATTTTGGTCAGCTTCCGTCAGATTATCACGCGATGATAGTTGAATCCCGATTCCCACCGATGATTAGGTGTTACTTGGGTGATTTTAAGACGATCCCGACTAATTCTCCTTTTAGAGTTTGAAGGAGAATTCGAGAAAACAGTGGGAGCCATCTTGATTAGATAAAGTGATTAACCAATCTAATCTTGATAGAGTGCACTCTGAGTGTTTCTTTTCTCTTTCTTTGGTTTGCGACCATAACTTATCTTAAACTAAGACTCATGAACCAAATTAACTGAACCTTCTTACACACTTTGGTTTTTGGATTGTCATGATTCACGATAAATCCGCATTTATCCCTGACACTCCTATTTCCCCTTTGCATTTCTCCAGAACACTCCGTATAACTATGAAGATCATATTACTTGGGTATGCCATCATATAGTTACATACGAACTTGAAGAAACTTGTTTCAATTCGAGAATGGATTTCGGTTTTGGGGAAATTAAACAGGATTATTCGGCTGTCTTTTCTCTTTATCTTCTCTCAGATTTCGAGAGCTTTTAGTATTAGAAAAGTACACATATTACGTTTATTGGACAGTCTTCTTCTAAACCTTAGACAGGTGTCGAAAGGTAGGAAAGAAGAAAACAATTAGCCTAAGTATGGTGTACAGAAAGTAAGAAATAAAGACATATAAGGGGATTGAAGTGAGGCAAAGAAAATTGCGATTACTGTCATGAATATGGATAGTGGAAATGACATTACTAGGAATACCCGGCCATCCTTCGAAACATTTTCATGTTTCAGTTTTACTGTGTGGTATTAATTGAAAACTGTTTTCCCAATCAGATTCTGACTCCAGGATATGTATTTACCATATTTGATTCTCATATCTGTATGGCGTTACAGATGCAGAGTGGGAATAGAGTATTGGAAATTGGATAATTAAATCTTCAATATCAGAATTCTTTATAATTGGTGATATTTGAGGAAATCACCTGGGTTTTGCCTAATGACAAATTTTTGGTTTTGAATATCCGTTAATATGCACCAATTTCAAACTGGTATATCTGTACGTTTATTTTATAAAGTGAGATATAATCTTTTGAAATTATGTTTATGACATTGACTTATATCAGTTGATGATTAGGTAAGGTGTATTCAATAACGGTGTAATTTTTCTTAATCATAACATAGTTTTCAACCTACAACATATAGGGTTTGAGTTATTAAACTCGGAGGACTTATACAAAGTATTGTATGCTGTCTGATGTCCATTAGGACAAAGAGGTTGATACTCGTACTATATTCCGTTTACTTATGACTTTTCTGGCTTTAGACACCCATTTCGTTGAAATACAAGGTCCAAATTTTGAGAAGTTATATGTATAAGAATAAAATAGAGAACCATGCGTTCGAAGTATCAGTATTCTTCGAGGTGATCGAAAATTTAGATAATTATGCTAGGTATTCCGTCGTAAGTAATATATTTGAAAACTTGATTCTCTAAGGATACTCATCCGTGGGTGCGCTTCTTGATGAGTAATGCTGCTTGGCCTTCTTCCATTTAGTCAATATGCAAAAACAGCTGCATGATTTTTGAATTTGGTTCCAATTAAATTAGTGCATTTGTTTCTATATTGGTTATATAATGGATTCATATATTAACGATGTTAAGATGTATGGGGTTGTTCGGCTGATGCTTAAAACCAGAATCCGGATAAACTCAAGGCACATTTCAGTAATAGCAGTTTGTGGGTTATCCCGCGTTTGACGAGGGTTATCATTCTACCATTTGCAGGATCAATATTTATATTGTTCTTGACTCGCCACCTTTTTAATAAAATGAATTTTTTCCAGAAAACATTAGTGAGAGTACGATAGAACTGTAAGTGATTTCAAAACCACAAACGGTTATAGAAAATTTAGTAGAATATAAGAATTCAATTGGATTTGACAATCCATTATCCACGCCGCAGATTTGGTGGATAACCTTAGCCACCCGAGAGGTAATTCGGTCTCCTTAAAAACGGTGACAAGGAGGTTTTGACGACCCAAGCTTTCCTCAATCGCTGTCCCAGATTGATCTGGCAGGTGGATGATTATAACGTCGTTCTAAATTAACTTTAAAAGTGTACATGTATGGCTATGCCAGAGGGTGGTTGTAGTTAGTGGGAGCAGCGGAAGCGTGGTGGGCTAGTAGCTTATGTCTATTTATAAACTAAAGCAAAAATAACGGAGATAGATCATCTATTTTTTGGTGTGACGGTTATAGAGTTCGACTTCATTAGAACAACAGAAGGACCTAGTGAGAAGGTAGTAGGGAGTGATGTCCTGGTATTTGGATGACGTACTCCTGACAAGAAGTGATGTTCCTATACTATAACGGTTTATACTGTGGTTGTTACATGTGTTTCTCCATATAGGATCTGAACAAAATATTATGGATTCTGGTAACTAGATCTATAGTTTTAGATTTAGATTTAAATTTAGGAAGTGTCCCAATTCGGGTCTTTGACACTATTCTAAAGTGTTTTAGAATGGATGACTCTTGGTGTGGTGGTGTACCCGCGAATGATGGAGTCACTCTCTCTAAAAAGATGTCTTCTAGACTGATGAGGAGAGAGATTTGCATGATTGACATATCACTTGCTTAGGCAATTGAGTCAATCATTAGATGTCAAGTACCACACCAGATATTGCTTTTGCACTAGCCGCAATAAGCATATATTAATCCAATCCTGAAGAAACGTTGGGAAGCAGTTATGAACATAAAAGGATGTTCTTGGTATATGGTAATGACAGCCTCCTTCAGGAGGCGGTTATCATTTCAGGCTTCCAAGGTGACCTGAATGACAGAGTGGCTGTCAGAGGTAATAGTTTTTCACCTTTTGAGATGCAGTATGTTGGATATGTTTCTAAGCAAGATACTGAGGTGGTCATGGTGCTGGGTGCCGATTGCATCGGCAATTGGATATAGTCTAAGAAACTTGTTGGATTTGGTGTTCATGTTATGAACAAGGTCCTATCAGATATCCAGACAAATTCTAAGACATGTATCGCTCATTTCGGGAGATAATTGTATCTCCGCGAAGTTGAGATGTAGAGAGATTAAGATAGAAACACCGGAGTTGATCCACTTACTGAGACTATTTCTCAAACGTGAATGTTTCGCAAACATACTTTGCGAAACCGATTAGGAGAAGTTGGGTGATCGGTAGCACACGGGTGTAGGGTGTTTTTCGTCACCCCATTGAGATGGGAATATACGCGTGGTGGTCAGGTGCAGTACAGATTTCCCCTACCTAGGGTAGGCAGGGGTTTATTGATTGTGGGGATCCGAATCTCCGGCAGCCGCGGACTAAGCTGCCGTTAACTACCCCTCGTCTTTGGAGCGAGAGAACCTCCGATTGACGGGTTAAACAGGCCATGCGAACTCAATATGCAGTGTTGTGTTTTGAAGGGGTTTTGGATATATCGGGGGCCCGCAGAGTTTGTACGGGGGTCCCGCTACCCGGATAGCGGGCTGGGGGTCAAGGGGGCTAGCAGTCCCCTTGCGGGGTGCGGGGCAGCGTCC
Organism: Agapanthus africanus; assembly: GCA_030015575.1. NCBI lineage: Eukaryota > Viridiplantae > Streptophyta > Magnoliopsida > Asparagales > Amaryllidaceae > Agapanthus > Agapanthus africanus. Next base: position 39,835,226 of record JASDDO010000018.1, on the reverse strand, counting down.
CGTTAGAAATTTTTCTTCTAATGGGAACAATGTTGTGGAGTGTGTGTATATAAAAGGAAAGGGCATCCAAAAGATGCGTGGGAGAGGGCGCCAGCGTCCCACGTGCCTGGCACGCAGGCGTTGGGCGCCAGCAGCAGAAGGGACTCGGTTCCTGCACTGGGAGCTGTGCTCCAAAAAGGAAATATTTATTATTTTGTATATATATGTATATATATTTTTGAGGAGTTGAACTCCTAAGATATTTTGGAGCTGATGGAAGGGACTTCTCCCTTGAGCCCTGGATCTTCCCCAAAATAGGGTTCTTGGAAGCGGGTCTTCTTGTTTCTCCTCTGTTGGCCGGATCTTGAAGAACAAGAAGTATGAGATTTTAAAAATCTCTCCTTTTTGAGATCTAATGGAAGATCTGAGTTCCCCTTTATGGGTTTTGTGGTGAAAAACTATTTAGTTTTGGAAAAGGAAGAGTAAAACTCTTAATTTAATTCAAAAAAAGAAGAAGGTTTAGAACGTTGAGGAAGAAAAAGAAGGCACAAAAACCCTAACCTTTTTGAGAGGAATGAAAAGGTCTATACTTTATTCATCATCATGTTGCCTCTTATAGGCTTACACATTTACATATAGCCCCTTGGACTTTGCAAAATGGCATTTTGCCCATCCCATGCCTTATGTGTTATTTCTTTTTGCACATAAGCCATGGGCTTACAAAAATTTGGCTTTATGCCCATTTTGCATAAAAAAAATTACATTAAAATTATTTATTATATGATTTTTTATTTCAGCATAGCGAAGGCTGGCCGTTTCATGTTCGGGCTCGACTCGGGCATGAGCCCACTTGATCTGGGTTTCGGCCCACTTAGTTTGGGGTTGACCTTGGCTTTGACTTGGTCAACTGGGGTGCAAATTTTGACCCCAACAAAGTGCCCCCTATCAATGAATGCATACCACGTATATGAGTTTTGTGCATGAAATTGATGGATCTTGAAGTTGGATTTCGAGGTGGAACATCATTCCAGGGGCGGAGCATCATCCCGGGAGCATAATTCCGGGGATCGGAGCATAATTCCGAGGATCGGAGCATCATTCCGGGATCGGAGCATCATTCCTGAAGAGCGGAGCATGATTTTAGGGATCGAAGCATAACTCCGAAGAGCAGAGCATGATTCCAGGGATCGGAGCATAATTCCGAAGAGCGGAGCATGATTCCAAGGATCAGAGCATGATTCCAAGGATCAGAGCATGATTCCAGGGATCAGAGCATAATTCCGAGGATCGGAGCATGATTCCAAGGATCGGAGCATGATTCCAGGGATAGGAGCATAATTCCGAAGAGCGGAGCATGATTACAGGGATCAGAGCATGATTCCGATGAGCATAACTTCGGGGATCGGAGCATGATTCCGAGGATCGGAGCATGATTCCAGGGATCGGAGCATAATTCCGAAGAGCGGCAGATATTCTGACCGAAGCATAATTTCGATGCAGAGTTTGATTCCCAGGCGAAGCATAATTCTGATAGGGAAAGCAGATACTCCAAGGTGAAGCATGATTTCGACAGGGGTACATTCTGAGACGAAGCATGATTCCGGCGTAGAGCTTGTTGGTTGACTTGATTCCGAGACGAAGCATAATTTCGACAGGGAGGGCAGATACGCCGAGGCGAAGCATGATTTTGACACGGGGTACACTGAGACGAAGCATGATTCCGGCGCAGAGCTTGTTGGTCGACTTGATTCTGAGGCGGAGCTCAATTCCGGCGAGGAGGCCGCTGGTTGATTCCGAGCCGAAGCATAATTCTGACAGGGAAGGCAGATACACCGAGGCGAAGCTTGATTCCGACGCGGGGTGTATTCTGAGACGAAGCATGATTCCGGCGCAGAGCTTGTTGGCTGACTTGATTCCGAGACGGAGCTTAATTCCGACGAGGAGGTCGCTGGTTGATTCCGAGCCGAAGCATAATTCCGACAGGGAAGGCAGATACACCGAGACGAAGCATGATTTCGACACGGGGTACACTCTGAGACGAAGCATGATTCCGACGCAGAGATTGTTGATTTGATTTGACTTGGGTTGACATCAGCATCGCTACACTGAAATATAGTGCCAGGAGAGAATCATCATTTGCCATGAGAGGATTTGGTGATTTTGGTTTTGGTCGGCGTCTGCATCACTGCACTGGAATATGGTACCAGGAGTGAATCGTCATTTGCCTTTCTCTGTTGGGAAGCGATGGCTTAAGAGACAGGTTTAGATCCCCATCATCGAAGGCCTTTCAATTTTATGGGCCTTAAGGGTCCCATAAAAGCATTTTCTTCCTACGAGTCGTAAGGATCCCGTAGGTGCATTTTCTCCTTAGGAGTCGTGAGGACCCCCAAGTGTGTTTTAACTTTGTGAGTCGTAAGGATCCCACGAAGGTGCTTTCTTATGAGTCGTGAGGATCCCGTAAGTTTGTTCTCCTCATGTATCGTTTGGACACATGAGTGGGTCTTCCCAAATGGAGCATAATTCCAAAGGCAGAGACCAGCCGCGTAACTGGTGATTGCGGTGGGGCATGGGTATGATGAGAATTATTTGAGCCCGTGGATTGTATACGGTAGTCAACTTGGGGACCAACCGTAGGGCCGGAAGAATTTTGGGAATTTGAATTTTGGTTGGCGTCTGTATCGCTGCACTGGAATATGGTACCAGGAGCGACTCATCATTCGCCGTTGGGACATTCAGAAATTTGGAATTTTGGTTGGCGTCTGCATCGCTGCACTGGAATATAGTACCAGGAGCGACTCATCATTCGCCATTTTGGGATATGGAATTTGGTTGGCGTCTGTATCGCTATACTGGAATATGGTACCAGGAGCGACTCATCATTCGTCGTTGGGACATTTAGAAATTTGGAATTTTGGTTGGCGTCTGCATCGCTGCACTGGAATATGGTACCAGGAGCGACTCATCATTCGCCACTTAGGGTATGGGGTTTGGAATTTGGTTGGCGTCTTCATCGCTGCACTAGAATATGGTACCAGGAGCGACTCATCATTCGCCATTGGGACTTGGAATTTGGTTGGCGTCTGCATCGCTGCACTGGAATATGGTACCAGGAGCGACTCATCATTCGCCATTAGGAATTTGAGTTTTGGACGGCGTCTGCATCGCTGCACTGGAATATGGTACCAGGAGCGATTCATCATTCGCCGTTTTGGGATATGGAATTTGGTTGGCGTCTGTATCGCTATACTGGAATATGGTACCAGGAGTGACTCATCATTCGTCGTTGGGACATTCAGAAATTTGGAATTTTGGTTGGCGTCTGCATCGCTGTACTGGAATATGGTACTAGGAGCGACTCATCATTCGCCACTTGGGGTATGGGGTTTGGAATTTGGTGGCGTCTTCATCGCTGCACTAGAATATGGTATCAGGAGCGACTCATCATTCACCATTGGGACTTGGAATTTGGTTGGCGTCTGTATCGCTGCATTGGAATATGGTATCAGGAGTGACTCATCATTCGCCATTAGGAATTTGAGTTTTGGACGGCGTCTGCATCGCTGCACTGGAATATGGTACCAGTAGCGACTCATCATTCGCTGTTAGGATTTGAAAAATTTGGAATTTTGGTTGGCGTCTGCATCGCTGCACTGGAATATGGCACCAGGAGCGACTCATCATTCGCCGTTTTTTTACCGCGATTACTCTATCATTTTAGCTTTTCTTATCACGAAGGTCGCGATTGCCCTATCATTTCGGCTTTTTATTCGCGGTTGCCCGATCATTTCGGTTTTATTTTCATTTTTATTTTTACTCGCTGATTTTTATTGCAAGTTGCCCCATCATTTTAGCTTTTTATTATTATTATATATATTTTTTACTTACACTTTTTTTTATTTATATTTACACATTTTTTATTTACACATTTTTTTACATTCCCAGTTTAACGACTTAGAGGTCGACTGTTCCCAGTTTAATGACGTGGTGGTCGACTGTTTTCAGAGAAAGGCAGATGTCTGAGAGAATCGGTTTCACGAAGAACTTCGGTCTCCGTTTGTATGAAATTGGCGGTCGCGGCTTGACTGTTTATTAACACGTCTTTGGACAGTTCGATCTCTCCTGTCTTGTATTGCTTTTCGACCCAATCTTCGAAGACGAAGCAGTCCTCAATGACATGACCTATTACTCTGTGATAGAGGCAGTATTTGGGGTCGTCGGTCATATTCGCTTCCTGCGGTCTTTTTGACTATGGCAGTTGTAGACCGTTCCTCAGGGCATCTTTGAATATTTTACAGATTTTGTCCCTTCTGAAGGAATAGACCTTGTCCAGCTTCTCTTTCAGTGGAGATTCTCCTCCCTCTCCGAACACTAGCTTCCGAGGCTGGTTGGTACTAGGCCCACTCATCCATCGCTTATTTCGGTTAGCCGAAGTGTTGAAAGATCCAGTATCGTCGGAATTTCTTCCTTTGCGATTTACGTCCTTTCGGTTTCTCCCGGACTTATTGTTATTTTGGAAGTCAGAGGAGGACTCCTTCTTTAAGCGTTCCAACATCTGAACTTTCCCGGTCAACTCTTGGAATGTTTTGAGACCCGCGGTGTATAGAAACGAGGCCATCCAATTGTTGAGATTTCCGACGAAGAGACTGACAGATTGGTCCTGCTCTATCGGTGGTTCACATTTAACGGAGAGATTGCGTCATCGGGTTATCAAATCCGTGCCGCTTTCGTTGTTCTTTGGCTTGGTCCTTACGAGCTCGGCAATGATGATCTTATCGCTGACGCTTATGAACCTCTGCCGAAACAGAGACTCCATTTGGACGAAAGTTGTAACGGAGCCATCCGGTATGCTCGCGTACCAGTCGAAAGCAACGTCGGCCAAGCTATTAACGAACCGGCGGAGAAGAGCATCATTGCCCCCAGTATTCCCGCATGAGGCTTTAAAGTGGTCGATGTGCTGATTCGCATTTCCCGTCCCATCGAATCTTCCGAATTTAGGGATGACATAGCCGCTAGGAAATTCTACCAGATCATACTGAGCAGGATATGGTCTCCCGTTACTGCTAACATCTTTTTGCGCTTCAGCTTCGGCTACCAATGTTTTGACTTTGTTGGCAACCAAATCCATAATTTGATCTTGAGTTAGTGGGCTACTATTATCGGTAGCCAAGATATTTCCCGAGATAGGATGCGACTGACTTTCATGCGGTCCGCCCACCTTTAGATTTGAGGGAATAGGCGTCGGCTATCCTGGGACACCGTTTCTCGGTTCATGAGCAGAGCCCTGCGCTTGATTGGGTGGCTGAGAGGCAAGTCAGGCCGTGAGCTGCAAGAAGACATTCGTCAAGTCGTCAATTTTGGAGTAAAGTTTGGCTATCTCCTTGTCTTTGCTTCTGAGCTGTTTTCGGAGCTCTTGGAGAAGTTGCTGCTCTGCGTTCTTGGGACGGAAGATTGTCTCATCTTCGCTTTCCGAGCCCGACTCCTCATGAACCGAGGGCTCTCTGCTTATCAGCCTCACTGGAAGGGTCTTCATTACCTTCCAGAGGAGGCTGGTCTGGGAATGTTGCAACCATATTCACACCAGATTGGATTTGAGATGCGGTGGCCCCATCCTTGCTCTTGCTGCGCGTGCCCACCATGTAGACAGTGTGGACCACATATCCAGCCGTCTCTTTATCATTGGAGGGGTAACCCCGTTCTTAGAGCCTCATGAAGCTCAGCTTAGTATGAGCCCTAGCCCTTTTGTTGGCTCTTTATCTGAGCCTTTTCTGCCTTAGCTTCTCGATCTTGAGGGCTTGGCGGGCATCCGTTATCCAGGAAGCCATCGTGAGTCAGTTAGCAGGGAGCTTAGAGAAGACACCCGATGGAGCAGTTGTCAGGGGCACCGCCGGAGCTTGCTCAAGACGCCTTGTTACATTGTTGGTGTTGATGGTCATGCCCCCAGCTGGGGCCAAGGAAAGTCGTTCAAACACTGACTCGCGTTTGGGTTGGGGTGCCTTCGAGACCACCACATTTGGCCTCTTGCCTTTTGAGGCCGGTTTGTCCGTTACCGAAGCTTGAGGAGCTGGGATGGCGTTAGCTGACACGAATAGAATAGAACCAAATGGTGGCGGCGACTCCTCCCATTGTCGCCCGAGACTGGCCGGGAGGACCGTCCTGGCGTCCATCCTCATCGTGTAGGAGATGGAAGCTATGTCGAGAGCTGAGCTGATCCTTGGAGACATCTTTGCTGTGTCCGAAGATTGCAATTGGAGAACATCAACCTGTACAAAAAAACATGATTTCAGTAGAGGCAATTGATATGCATATTAATTGAGTTCGCATGAATGCTTAACCCGAAATATGGGAGGAAAGATAGGTCCCACAGGGCGTGCCAGAATCTGTAGGGTGTTTTTCGTTACCCTATTGAGATGGGAATACACGCGCGCTGGTCAGGCGCAGTACAGATTCCTCCTGCCTAGGGTAGGCAGGGGTTTATTGATTGTAGGGATCCGAATCTCCGGCAGACGCGCACTAAGCTGCCGTTAATTACTCCTCGCCTTTGGAGCTAGAGAACCTCCGATTGACGGGTCAAAAAGGCCATGCGAACTCAATGTGCAGTGTTGTGTTTTGGAGGGGTTTTAGATATATCGGGAGGCCGCAGAGTTTTTACGGGGGTCCCGCTACCCGGATAGCGGGCTGGGGGTCAAGGGGCTAGCAGTCCCCTTGCGGGGTGCGGGGCAGCGCCCCGTTGGAAATTTTTCTTCTAACCGGAACAATGTTGTGGAGTATATGTGTGTGTGTGTGTATATATAAGCGAAAGGGCATCCAAAGGATGCGTGGGAGAGGGCGCCAGCGCCCCACGTGCCAGTCACGCGGTGTCTGTGCGCCAGAGCGCCAGCGCCCCACGTGCCTGGCATGCGGGCGCTGGGCGCCAGCAGCAGAAGAGACTCGGTTGCTGCACTGGGAGTTGTGCTCAAAAAAGGAAATACTTATTATTTTGAATATATATGTATATATATTTTTGAGGAGTTGAACTCCTAAGATATTTTGGAGCTGATGGAAGGGGCTTCTCCCTTGAGCCCTGGATCTTCTCCAAAATAGGGTTCTTGGAAGCTGGTCTCCTTCTTTCTCCTCTGTTGGCCGAATCTTGAAAAACAAGAAGTATGAGATTTTAAAATTCTCTCCATTTTGAGATCTAATGGAAGATCTGAGTTCCCCTTTGTTGGTTTTGTGGTGAAAAGCTATTTAGTTTTGGAAAAAGAAGAGTAAAACTCTTGATTTAATTCAAAAAAAGAATAGAACCTTGAGGAAGAAGGAGGCACAAAAATCCTAACCTTTTTGAGAGGAATAAAAAAGTCTATACTTTATTCATCATGTTGCCTCTTATAGGCTTACACATTTACATATAGCCCCTTGGGCTTTACAAAATGCCATTTTGTCCATCCCATACCTCATGTGCTATTTCTTTTTGTACATAAGCCATGAGCTTACAAAAATTTAGCTTTATGCCCATTTTGCATAAAAAAAATTACATTAAAATTATTTATTACATGATTTTTTATTTCGGCATGGGGAGGCCGACCGCTTCATGTTCGGGCTCGACTCGGGCATGAGCCCACTTGATCTGGGTTTGGGCCCACCTGGCTTGGGGTTGACCTTGACTTTGACTTGGTCAAATGGGATACAAATTTTGACCCCAACAACAGGCTTTGAGTATGCGACACCGCAATAATTAGCCTTAAGTGCAAGTGGGAGATTGTTGGATATAATGCCCTCAAGGCAATTATTGCAATCGCAGACAGATGATTATGATGATTGAGCGAGGACCTATACTGGTAGAACAATCTTACTCGATATAATAGTATACTATCTGGTTCATCTCTATCATCATGTACATATATAATATGATATTCCAGATCACTATTATATATTGATAGAACCTATAGGATTCTTGCTTGACTACCGGGGTTATTATGGCGATTAAACTTGTGAGAACTGGATAGCCTATAGACAAATCTTTAAATGTCCCTAGTTGTGGGATTATCGATACTGGGCATCGATATTCCAGAATAAACTAGTGTATACGCTTCTTGACCCCGATGAGGGGCGATGGTCGGTCTCACAACCATTGGTGTCAGTTAGTCACCAAAGATAGTATACAAATGCTCATTGGGTTATGAGTTATACTGAACGGACTCGCCAGGAACATGATAGATGGTATTATACCTATTGTCAGATTGCAGTTCTCGGGTGACATGAGTACAGGTTAGTCTGTCGACCTGAGATCGTCATTTGTCTCATGTGAGTTCCCATTATGCTTTGATTACTATCCTACCACGGCTCAAAAGAGTCGTGCAAACAGGTTTTAGTTGGGTACAGTCTCGAGCCATATGGAGGCAGTGAGCGGATCGTCAGGGATTCGCCTCTCCCGGTATTGGGGGTTGATGTCGCGCTGTGCACCGATGGCCATCACTAGAAATTCTTGGTCAAGGTAGACGGGAATTACTGATTTGGATTAGTAATTTCTCAGTGGTGATGAGCTTCATACCGACACGAATTATCACATATCGGATCTAGGGGGTGGATAAAGTCAGAACCATCTAATTTAGTTTCTAAGCCACACCAGAAACAACCAAAATAGCATACTTTTATATGCCATCTGCATTCACCACAGTATCTCGGGTCTTCACCGTAAGGTTAACTTACAGCAGGGTGGGGACAGGGCTAGCACGGATGCAAAACATATAGAAGTATCCACTAAATATATATAATATATATCAACATCGCAGGCAGATAATAACCATCACAGGCACGCGAACAACAATATGGAATAATAGATAAACCAGGATCCCCGCGTTTCAGATAGGTATCAATTAGTATTCATGCTATGTGTTTTGACTTTAGCCAAAGCATAGTGTTTGGTAGTTAGGGGATACTTATCTGTTGCATAGATAGATGCATTAATTTAGGACATGCGTACAGCTGTTTTGACCTTTGTCAAGAGCTTGTACGAATGAGTCTAGATTAATCATGACAATGACGGGTTGAATTTGACTTGTGATTTATGATGTTTTGATCTTCGTCAAGGTCATAAGCGCTTGGGGGCAAAAACCATATCAGGGGTTTCAAATATAAAGAAAACTTGCTAAGTTTGCGCATACCTTCTGAAGTGCGGTAATTTTGGTCGGCTTTCGTCAAAATTATCACATAATAATAGTTGAGTCCCGATTTCCACTGATGAATAGGTTTTATTTCTTGGAAGATTTTCACTTCACAATTAGCTAATCTATTAGGTGTTTAGAAAGTGATAACGAGGTTACGTCTCTGCGGAAACAGGGTTATTTAATTGGGTCTGTCCGAAAGCACGGGGACCTCCCCCAGAGTACCAACATCGACCTGGCTGAACGATCAACGAACCTGTAAGGTGTATATGATCCCGATTAGTTCTCCTTTTAGAGTTTGAAGGAGAATTCAAGGAAATAGTGGGAGCCATTCTGATTAGATAAAATGATAAACAATCTAATTTTGATAGATTGCATATTGAGTGTTTCTTTTCTCTCTTTCTGATTACAGCGACCCATAACTTACCTAAAACTCATTAACCAAGTTAACTGAACCTTCTTACAGACTTTAGCTTTGGACTGTCATGATTCACGACAAAGTCGAATATTCCCTGCTACTCCTACTTTCCTTTTGCACATCAGAACACTCTGTATCAATACGATAATCCATATTGTTTGGAACGATCATCGTATAGTTATATACGAACTCGAAGAAATTATTTCAGTCGAGGATGGTCGCTTGCTCTGGAGAATTTGAATTGTATTATTCGGTTGTCTCTTCCTTTTACCTTCTCTCAGCTTACGAGAGCTCCTTGTAAAAGGAGAGTACATCTATTACGCTTATTGGATAGTCTTCTTTCAAATCTTAGATTGGTGCCGAAAGGTAGGAAAGGAAGAAAACCAATTAGTCTAAATATGGTGTACAGAAGATAAGATATAGAGACATATAAAATGATTGAAGAGAGAGTAAAGGAAATTGCGACTACTGTCATATATCTGGATAGTGAAAAAGGCATTACTTGGAATACCCGGTCACCCTCTTAAAACATTTATATTTCAGATTTTCTGTTTACTTGTAAATGAGAACTGTTTTCTTAATAATTTTGACTCCAGAATATGTATTTATCAGATTTGGATCTCACATCGGTACAGCGTTACAGATGCTGAGTAAGTGTAGAATATTGGGAAATAGACAATTTGATCCTTAATATTGGAATTCGTTGCAAATGGTGATATTGGATTAAATCGCTTGGTTTTGCTTAACGACAAATATTTGGTTTCGAATAACCGTTATTATGCACCACTTTTTAAATAATATATTTGTATCTTTATTTTATAAAGTGATATAAATTTTGAAAATTATATTCCAAACATGTACCTTTATCAGTTGAGGATAAGGTAAGGTGTATTAAATAACGGTGTAAAACATTCTTAACTAAAATACATTTTCAACCTACAATATATAGAGTTCGAGTTATTGAACTCTTGGGGCTTATGCATGAAAATGTATGTTGTCCAGTATCATTCGGGACAAAGGGTTGGTACTCTTATTTCATTCAGGTTTACCCATGAGTTCTTTAGTTTTAGATACGCATTCTTTGTAATGCAAGGTCCAAAGATTTTGAAAAGTTTATAAGTATAAGAATAAAGTAGAGAGCCTTAGAAGTATGAGGATTCTTCGAAGTGATCGAAAATATAGATACTTATGCTAGGTATTCCGTTATAGTAATATTGAGAACTTGATTTTCTTTTAGGTTACTCATCCGTGGGTTCACTCTTTGATGAGTAATGTTGTATTTGCCTTTTTTCATTTAGGTGAAATCTACTGGAAACAACTGCATGATATTTGAATCCGGTTCCATCTAGATTAGTGCTTTTGATTCTATATGGATATAGATTGGTTGCATATCTTGAGCTTATTAAAATATGGAGTTATCCGGTTCCTGTTTAAAAGTTAAATCCGAACAAACCCAAGGCACGCTTCGTAATGGCTGTTTGTGGATTATCCCAAGCATTCGCTAAGGTTTTGTTTCTATCATTTTCAAGATCAATAGTTACATTATTCTGGACCCACCACCTTTTTATAAAATGAATCTTTTTGCAAAAGAAACTAGTGGGAGTATGATAGAACTGGAAGTGATTCCAGAACCACAAACGGATACCGGAAATTTAGTAGAATCTAAGAATTCAATTGGACAAATCATTAGCCACTCCGCAGATTTTAGTAGGTGATCTCAGCCACCTGAGAGATACTTCGGTTTTCTCGTAGACGGTGTCAGGGAGGTCAGCGTCATGGTTATGATGGCCCTACTAGTTATCTGCAGGTCATAGGAAGTGGTAACTTCCAGGTGACCAGATACTTTATATCCAAGATGGAATCTATGCACTTCAGTAAATTATGGATTTTAGACTTTGCTGGGTGCTCCTGAAAGGGTAAAACCCATTAGGAGTAAGTAGATATTTCAAGATTTGTGCAGGTGGAAGGTATTAACCTAATAAGGTTATACTTGTTGTAAATATTCTCATCAAATACCCGTTGTGAATTGTGATGAGACTTTTACTTCAGTGTCCACGCTAAATTACATACGGATATGACTTGCTACTGTTGCTATACATGACTGTGATATCTGGCAGGTGGATGATTATAACGTCTTTCCAAATGTGAATTTAGAAGTGCACGTGTATATAACTCTGCCAGAGGGTTATTGTAGTCAGTTGGAGCAGCGGAAGGTGTGCAAATTGCTTATGTCTATTCGTATATTAAAGCATGCATAGCGGAGATGGATCATCTATTCTGATGTGAAAATCAAGAAGATTGACTTCATTAAAACATGTGAACCTAATAAAAAGGGTGTAGGGAGTATTGTCCTGGGATTTGGATGACATACTCCAAATAAGAAGTGATATTCTTATACTACAATCGGTTAAATTTTGGTTGTCACATAGTATTTTTTCCACGTTGGATATGGATAATATATCAGGGCTTCTGGTGACTGGATTTATGGTTTTAAATCTAGATTTAAGAAGTGTTCTAATCCGGATACTTAGACAGCATTCTAAAAGTATTTTAGAATGGACGACTCCTACCGTGGTGGTGTACCCATAGGTAATGGAGTCACACTCTCTAAAAAGATGTTTTCTAGACTGATGAGGAGAGGGACTGACATGAATTACATATCATTTGCTTAGGCAATTGAGTCAATCATGAAATGTCTTGTACAAAACCAGATGTTACTTATACACTTGCTGTAGTAAGCAGATATTAATCCAATCCTGGAGAAACAAAGCGAAGCAATTATGAATATAAGAGGATGTCCTTGGTATAAGGTAACGACAGCCTCCTCCAGGAGGCGGTTATTGGTTCAGGTTTTCAAGGTGATCTAGATGAGAGAGATGCTGTCAGAGTTTGAGTTTAGCATCTTCTGAGGATCAGTATATTGGATAGCGTTCCGATAGGAATACTGAGGTAAGTATGGTGCAAGATGCTGGTTATGACTCAACAGAGGATACAATCTAAGAAGTTTGTTGGATAATATTGTTCATTTATGAGCTTAGTCCTATCAAGTATCCAGACAAATTCTTGTGGCGGGGCATCGCTCAGTTCAGGAGATTGTTCATCTCCGTGGAATTGAGATATAGAGAGAGGAAGTTGGAACTTTGTAGCGGATCCACTCACTAAGGCTATTTCTTGAACACGGATGTTTCACAAACACACTTTGCGAAACTGAGTAGTAGAGAAATTGGGTATTCGATAGCACACGGGATGTGGGTATGCGATACCACTATAATTAGCTTTAAGTGCAAATGGTAGATTGTTGGATATAGTGCCGTCAAGGGAATTATTGTAATTGCAGGCACGCGATTATGATAATTGAGAGATGACCTATACAGGTAGAACAATCTTACTCAAGATGATAGTATGCTATTTGGTTTGTCTTTATCATTGATGTGTACACGTTTTACTTATTATTAGTGTCGCTAATACATAATGATGAAGCCCGTAGGATTCTTGCTTGACTACCAGCATTATGATGGCGATCATATACGTGAGAGCTGAGTAGTCCATAAACACATCCTTAAATGTCCCTAGTCGTGAGAGTATAGAGATTGAGCATCGATATTCCGGAATAGACTAGTGTATACGTTTTTAGATCCCGACAAGCGGCGGTGGTCGGTCTCACAAGCCATTGGTGTTGAGTCACCTAAGATAGTATACGGGTACTCACTGGAGGTGAGTACACTGGACGGACTCGCTATGAACTTCTAGATGGTATTATATCCATCGTCAGATGGAAGTTCTCTTATAACATGAGTACAAGTTAGTCTTTTGACCTGAAATCGTCATTTGTCTCGTGTGAGTTCCCACTGTACTTTGATTACTACCCTACCACGGCTTAAAGGAGTCGTGCAAACATGTTTTAGTTAGGTACAGTCTCGAACCATATGGATGCAGTAAGCGATTGTCGAGAATTTGTCTTTCCTGGTATTAGGAATCGATGTCGCGTTGTGTTCGGTTGGCTATCACCTTAATTCCGTAGCCATGGTAAATGAGATTTACTGATATGAGTTGAGTAGTTTCTCGGTTGGTGATGGGTTTGATTCCGACACGACTTATTGGGTTATTAGGGGTCTGACGTTATCCACCCTCTGGACCCGGTATGCGATACTCTTAGACGAAGAGACCAGACTGTATGGAGATTATCACGTTCAGGCTCAGTAGGATATGGACAGACTTGATTGTCAACCTCCTTTTTGGCATATACTTGGGTAGCCGTTACGTACAGCCAGTGTCGCTGACGTGCTTGTGGTTTTTGAATTTATCCAGTAAATCACAGCCAGCGTATTGTCGAGTCTTTAGAATACCACATAGAGGGTTTTCCCGGTTCAGGCGATATGATGTTGATGACATATGTTGGTACATACAGGTGTCCGATTAAATGTGTATAGGCTACATGAATTTTAATCGGACGGTTGATAATACTAGCGGTTTAGGATTAAATCGGATTATTAAATCAGGTTTTGATTTAATAATTTATACATATTTTTTTAATATACGTGTTCTAGTATTATTGTTTACTATTCATTTTTACTCTCTTGGCTATTCGTATTTTTATACGAATACGCGTATATGCATTTCGATACATATATCGGGCTGTATTCTGTATTTATACGGAATTTGTTCTAGAAGATGGACACTTCATTTCTTGATTTTTCTTTATAAAGAAAATAAAAAATGAGGTGGAGGATGATGTGTATAGAAGTATGGTAGAGAAGTATAGCCTTGGTTTTAATGTTAGAAAATCATTTAGGTTTACTATTCTTGTATGGTTGCAAAAAAATAAACTTAGCCATTTCTTTTACTTTGCTTCTTTCTCTGCATACTTTACACTTAGCCATTTTCTTGTCATGGTCAATTTTCTCACATCCTCCTTCTTTCTAGCTCTCTTGAGCTTAGAAATTAGAGAAAAAAAGATGGTGGAAATTTTCTACATGCCCACTCTTCATTCGTAGTAAGCTTGGAGCGTCGGTTGGTTTACTAGGTGAAGCTGGAGTTTGGATCGGTTTCCTCGGATGGATCATTTTCGGCAAGGGCGATCGCCATTCGAGCTTGTTCCGTACGTCATACAAGGAGCTTAGAGGGGTTTTCCACGATTAGGTGGACACGCGTCAAAGGTTGTATTCCCTAACCATTGCTTGCTTGCTAGTTTCGTGTTTGGATCAATCACTAGGTTTTCGTTTCTAGTTGCCCCTCGATAATTTTTGTTTTTCGCTTCCGCATCGGCCGCCGCCTCTGAGGCGAGGGCATTAGGAACTTACAAGAGTAGTTCTCCTTGCTTGACAAGCATCCTGTCAAGAATTTATTGTATGCCCCCAGTCTCTTCCCCATCTACTGAGACTCTCGACTGCACTTGTTACTCGAGGCCGTGGACGGGGAACTTACACTCAGCCTGGATGTAGTTCTTCTGATTCTGTCTCTGTTGGCCGTGGGGTATCGCGTGATCGTCCCCCTCTGACTGCTCGTGGTCATGGTCCCCATGGACGCGGTCGTTGCCATGCCTGCTTTTATTATGCTTATTGAGGTAGCACTAATCATCGCGAAAACTGATGTTGGGAGAAATATGGCTACCATGATACACCTACAGCTCGCCAGACATCTACACCAGTTGCTACTGACCAACCTTCCTATTCTGCCGGCCAGGTACCTTTATCCAGTGATGAGTGGGACCAGTTACGTCGTCTCCTTTCTTCTGTAGCTCCTGCCAACCTTTCCACTCCGTCATTTACTTTCTCATTCTAATTCGTGGGTCGCTGTGTCATGCCCCGCTTCCCAGAGTGCGCTAAGATCGGCACGTGACAGAGCCAACCATCCTACCTGTGGTTAGGAAACATCCCTCCACAGTCACATTACAGCTGTCTAGAAGATATCAAGAACAGGAAAATAAAATAAACTATCTAGTACATGTCCATGAGCCAGAATAAACGAGTCAAGAAATAATATGCGGAAGCAATAGATCCAAGTAATAATGACAATCTGGAAAGTACGGAAGTAACTGAACTAACTGGATACTAACTGGATCCTCACTACTCGGCCTGACGGCGGAAATACTCTTGGACTGCCTGCGATAAGGGTAGGGAATCTGGGCCATGCAAAACCCAGACGTCAGTGCGTCATAACATCAATAATTTTAAACAAGCAGGATGTGATAAAATATACAGGTATGAAGTACGAACAGTAATAAGTCATCAGTAACAAGTAAACAGTAACATGAATATAGATCAGTGTACAGGATATAAACATGTGAAGTGCAGTGAGTAGTCTAAACTGGTCTACTGGGTTAACTACTCTCAAGTCCTTGAAATCAATTTGATGAATCGTCAATGTAACTCAATAGTATCTTTTGCGTGCCCGGGACCACGGTCAAGACTCTCGGGCTGAATCCGAGACATGCCGCTAGGTAGTAAAAAGGTAGTATGTAAAGACGAATGATGTCAGCAGCATCATTCGGGGGCTGGCCTAGCCCGTAAGACTGATCAGTAAAGGCATCGAACTGTCGAGTTACAAGTCAGATTTCATCATCGATTTTCCCATACCCCCAAGTTATGTGTTCAAGTCAGGTATTGATAAATCTGGAGCTAATGCCAACACATGATCAAGCAGGTACATGTTTGTCTGTATAGACAACAGGATATGTCCGTAGGGACAACAGGTCAAGATTGTCGGCATTAGTAACAAGTTCAGATAATGTGTCAAGCTGTGGTACATCTGGTCATGTCAGGTAGTGTACATGTATCAAGTCATGTCAAGTAGTACACATGTATCAAGTCATGTCAGTAGTAGTGTATCAGGTCATGTCAGGTAGTGCACAAGTGTCGAGTGGGTGCTCATAATCAAACTATAACAAGTATGGGTGCACAAAATCAAGTATAGAGTACTAATAAAATGAACAAACATGAATGGTATGCACATAGATAGAAAGTCAATGACATGGATGCACACTATCGATTAGGGTTATTTTTAATAGTTCTAAAACTAATTAAATTGCACTTTATTAAACATGGGGTAATAAAACAACAATATTAGGTTATTAATAAGATCTGTAAATGCAGCTATATGCATTCTATATGATATGGATGCAAGCGGACATCATACAACCGTAAAATGATAAACTAACAAGTGCGAGATATATATCTAAGCAATATGTGATGCAACTATTCAATTCGATGCAGTATATAATAGTATAGTATGTAACAAGATACGTTTTCATGATCTAGATCTGAAATGATATGAATGGATGCATACGGTCATTGTAAAATTGTGAAACGATTACATTGGATGCTCAGTTTGAAATTCAATTATTATATTTGTTAACATAGATGCATCTAAAGTAATGTAGCATGTATTTAAGATTGGTTTGCATCCTCTAAATCTGAAATGCACTATACAGATGTAAACGGAACGTCGAAAAACTGTAATTTGAAACATGGGATGCTAGATTTAAAATACAGGCATGATATTTATTTAAGTAGGTATATAATGAGTTATATAGCATGTAGCAAGATTAACTTGCCTCGGGGATCCACAGATGCACGACACGCAGCAAGAATGTGAGAAAACGACGGAAAATCTCCATTGGAGTATTTCGTCGAACACTTTGCGCGCACAATTGAACATTGACGGAATGGAGATCTAGAGGCAAAGAAATGATCATTTCGTTCACGTATATGTAGGCCAATCATTGGAGCCTCGGTTCTCGTTTCGGAGTCGCGTCGAATGGGCTGTCGAATATCAAGGGTTTGGTGTTGTCAATTTTGGCCAAGAGGGGGAGATGATCACAGTTGGTAGAGGGGCTCGACTATGGTCTCGGTCGAGGTTGGACCCATATAAGATTTGGGTCTCGGTTAGGATCAAGTTGCCAGGACGACGAAGCGATGGCAATGCTCTGTCGACGGCGATAGTGTGCTCCGGCCTTGTAGTTGGGCTCGGTGAAAGGAGGGAGGAGAAGAGGAGAGGAAGAGGAGATGGAGACGAGGGTGTCGATGAGGTTGGGATGATCGGCAAGGTGGTCGGGGCTCCGGCGATGGGACATAAAGATGGCCGCAGTGGGTTGCAGGCATAGGTTTTGTGCAGAGAAGAACTCGAGGATGAGAACGAGGAGAGAGAAGGAGGCGGCCGTGGTGATGACGAGGGGTCGCCGGCGCGATGACGACGACGACAAAGGTGGAGATGGCAGTTGTGAAGATGGGTTCTTGTTTGGGTTTTCACGGGTGTGCAGCGGGAAAGAAGAGAGAGAGGTGAGCTGGGAGAGGAGGCGAGGTCGAGGGGGGTGGCCGAAGGTGAGGTCGGCGACGAGCGCGAGGAGGCGACGGCTAGGGCTTTTCTCGTGGGATTTGAGGAAGAAGAGAAGGGGGGAGAGAGAGAACGGGTGTTCAAAAAGGTAAAAAAAATACTGAAGAATATATAAAGAGAGAGAGACAGAGAGAGAAAAAAAGAAAGAGAGATAGGGAGATCGTGAGGAGTGAGAGAGAGAGAAGATCGAGAGGAGAGAGAGAGAGAGAAGAGAGAGAGATCGAGAAGAGAGAGATCGAGAGGAGAGGTATTAAATTTAAAACTGTCGATTAAAATATAAAGGTATTAAATTAATTAATTTGAATTTTTGCGGGATACAAAAATATTCCAAAACGCGCCCGGGTCGGGTCTAAAAATTTAGATTTAAAATATGAAAAATATATGCGACGACCAAATTTCAAAATGAATTCTCGGGTAACTAAAATGCATACCTCCAAGAACGGATGCACGTACATGCGCGTAGCAATCCAAACACGTCCGTTTCACTTAACGGGATGAGAACAAAATGCGCGGATGCTACCACAGGGTTAGAGGTATCATGCAGGATATGAAATATATTTTTAAAATATTTTACATGACTTAAAATGTTATATGGTAAAAGATGTCATGCCAGATAAAATGCCAGTATGCGATAAAGTTGAAAATGCATAAGTCTACGTAACAAGTCAGGGTGATTCATAAATATGAATCAAACAAGTTTCAAGCAAGCGGGGCGGGTCGAATGCAATGTAAAATGTAAAATACCATTCGCACCCAAAATACGATAAATCAAGAAAATACCACGAATAAAGAAATACGAGAACTGGAATTGGTATAAATGAACTAGGGTGTTACATTATACCCAACTACAAAAAGAATTTCGTCCTCGAAATTCCCAAGACAAGAAAAGATAAACGAACATGCAACTACAAGAATAGATGTGGAAATTTCTGTCGGATTTCATCTTCTCGTTCCCAAGTTGATTCTCCATGCGAGCGATTTCCCCAAGAAACAAGTATGAGAGGGATAACCTTGTTCTTAAGAACCTTTCCCTTCGATCCACAATCGACATTGGTCATTCCTCAAAGGTTAAGTTTTCTCGTACAGTCAGCTCCGAACGATCCAGCACGTGTGTTTCATCTCGAACATATTTACGGAGTTGAGATACATGAAACACGTCATGAACCTTCGTCACAGATTGCCGTAAAGCCAAACGATAAGCCACTTCTCCGACACGCTCTAAAATCTCGAAAGGCTCAACGAATCGAGGACTAAGCTTGCCTCGACTCCCAAAACGAATCACTCCTCTAGTTGGTGATATCTTTAAGAATACCATATCACCAACAGCAAACTCTAGAGGTCTTCTTGACGTGTCGGCCCAACTCTTCTGTCGATCTTGTGCTGCCTTCATGTGATTTCGGATGGTAATAACCTCCTCAACTGTTTACACGATCAAATCCGGTCCCAACAATCTTCATTCTCCAATATCATCCCAACAAACGGACGAGCGACACTTGCGACCATACAACTCCTTGAATGGAGCCACTTGAATAGTCGCCTGAAAGCTGTTATTGTAAGACAACTCTACCAAGTGTAGATGATCCTTCCACGAACCCTTGAAGTCTAACATGCAAGCTCTTAACATGTCTTCAAGAGTTTGGATCGTTATCTCCGATTGGCCATCTGTCTGAGGATGATAAGCTGTGCTAAACTTCAATCGAGTCCCCAACTTTCCTGTAAGCTCCTCCAGAAGTGTGATAAGAAACGGGTGTCACGGTCGGACACGATGCTCACCGGTACTCCATGCAATCTTACAATCTCCTGCATATACCGTTCTGCCAATGCTTCCGTTGACTGACCAACTCGAAATGGTATGAAGTGAGCTGCCTTGGTCATTCGATCAACAATCACCCAAACTGCATTGTTGTCCTTTGGATTCCGCGGTAAAACTATCACGAAATCTATGGTTATATGTTCCCACTTCTATTGAGAAATCGGAAGTGGTTGCAATAAACCAGCAACCCTTTGATGTTCAGCCTTAAGTTGCTGACACACCAAGCCCTTCGCTGTAAAGCGGGCAATCTCCCGTTTCATGCCTTCCCACCAGAAATGCTGCCGTAGATTTCGGTACATCTTCGTGCCTCCTAAATGTGCGAAATATGCGGAACTGTGCGTCACCTTCAAAACTTCTTTGCGAATATCTCCTTTTTAGCACACACCAATGGCTACTATAACACAACGAACCGTCTTCATGAATCAAAAAGTTTGTTCGAAGTCCAGCTTCAATCTATTCTCGAAACTTTTGCAATATAGGGTCCTGTAACTGTGCTGCTTTAATATTCTCGTTCCACGACAACTGTACTTGCAGCTGCATCAACTGTCCTGAAGAATGCGGTAGCACGGTCTCCAATTCGAATTTTCGAAAGTTTTCAATAAGTTCCTTCTGTGCAGTCAACATCCGAATTGCTGGCAACCGACTAAGCGCATCCGGCACTACATCAACTTTCCCCGGATGATACTTGAGATCAGCCATCAGCTCCAACCATCTGTGCTGCCTCATGTTAAGCTCTTTCTGCGTGAACACATACTTTGGGCTTTTATGATCGGTGAATATTTCGACCCTTTTCGCCTAATAAGTAGTGTCTTCAAATCTTCAGAGCAAAAATCACAGCTGCTAGCTCCAAATCATGAGTTGGGTAATTCTTCTCATGGGTCTTCAGCTGTTTCGATGCGTAACCTATAACCTTTCCATGCTTCATCAAAACACATCCCAAACCTTTCCCAGATACGTCGCTGTGAATTACTAATCCTCCTGAACTTTCTGGCACGGTCAAAGTAGGAGCGGTTATCAATCTCTGCTTCAACGCCTCAAAAGCTGACGCACATTTATCCGTCCATACGAACGGTACTTCCTTACGCGTAAGTTTGGTCAAAGGCTCAGCCAAACGATCAAAATTCTCCACGAACCTTCTGTAATATCCGGCAAGTCCAAGAAACTTCTGATCTCTGCTACGTTCTTCGGAATCGGCTAATCTTGAACTGCTGCAAACTTTTCAGGGTCAACGGCGATTCCATCTTCGGATACGACATGCCCCAAAAATTTCACTTCTTCAAGCCAAAACTCGCACTTGCTCATCTTTGTATACAATCTTTCTTGCCTCAATGTCTGCAGTGCGATCTTCAAGTGTTCTGCATTCTCTTCAATACTTCTCGAGTAGGCCAGAATATCGTCAATGAACACCATTATAAACTGGTCCAAGAATGATGAAAAGATTCGGTTCATCAAGTCCATAAATATCGCCGGTGCATTCGTGACTCCGAATGACATCACTAAATACTTGTAATATCCATACCGAGTTCGGAACGCAGTCTTGCAAATATTTTCTGATTTAACTCGTACCTGATGATATTCGGATCACAAATCCAGCTTCGAGAATACCCTCGCGCCACTAAGCTGCTCGAACAATTCGCCAATGCGAGAGATCGGGTACTTGTTCTTAATATTCATCCGGTTTAATTCTCGATAATCGATGCACATTCTCCTTGTGCCATCTTTCTTCTTTACTAGAAGAACTGGAGCTCCCCAAGGTGAATTGCTGCTGCGAATCCAACCCTTCTCAAGTAATTCAGTAACCTGCTTCTTGACTTCTTTCAACTCCACTGGTGCCATTAGATAGTACGCCTTACAGATTGGCGCTGCACCAGGAATAAGATCGATCGCGAACTCCACATCTCGTTTTGGCAGTAAACCCGAGATGTTCTCGAACGCGTCCATGAACTTTCGAACTACAGCCGACGCTTCCTCCTTATCAACTTCTATCGACGAAAGAACACTGTTTGTCGGCCTAGCCCTAAACTCGACTGGCCCGACAGAATTGCTTCCTTCAGCAAAACAAACTCCGGATGTCCAGCAATCTGGAAAATCACTTTCTTTGCCCTACAATCAATGTGAGCGTGGAAAGTGCCGAGAAAATCCATTCCCAAGACAACTTCATTACTGCCGGTATCGATCACCAAGAAATCTGCAAAACATGAACTGGTAAGCAAAGAAACTAAGAGAACCAAGGTGATAAAACGACCATGAAAGAAGGAAATGAAACAAGACCAGGACTCCAAGTTACTTAAATAGAGTACCGTATTGTAACCATGCTGCAGTTCATAGTTACAATCATATAACTCCACTCAAGTCGCCCAAATCCTAGTTTCAGAATCAAGGAACAGGGAGAAACAATAGGGAACCAAAAAGGTTTCAAGTCGAGATGCAAAGTGGTTTGCATAACGTCAAGGCAAAGGATAAAGAGAAAGATATGATTTAAGAATCATGATATCAATTAGGCAGGACATATTTCTAATCATGGATTTTCCGATTCGTGTATTGGGTCCAATACCCAACTACAAAAAGAATTAAACCCGATTAACCTAAATCCTATGGCTCTGATACCAAACAAACCCTGTCACGTCCCGTTTCCCAGAGTGCGCTAAGATCGGCATGTGACAGAGCCAACCATGCTATCTGTGGTTAGGAAACATCCCTCCACAGTCACATTACGGCTGTCTAGAAGATATCAAGAACAGGAAAATAAAATAAACTATCCAGTACATGTCCATGAGCCAGAATAAACGAGTCAAGAAATAATATGCGGAAGCAATAGATCCAAATAATAATGACAATCTGGAAAGTACGGAAGTAACTGAGCTAACTGGATACTAACTGGATCCTCACTACTCGGCCTGACGGCGGAAATACTCCTGGACTGCCTGCGACAAGGGTAGGGAATCTGGGCCACGCAAAACCTAGACGTCAGTGCGTCATAACATCAATAATTTTAAACAAGCAGGATGTGATGAAATATGCAGGCATGAAGTACGAACAGTAACAAGTCATCAGTAACAAGTAAACAGTAACATGAATATAGATCAGTGTACATGATATAAACATGTGAAGTGCAGTGAGTAGTCTAAACTGGTCCACTGGGTTAACTACTCTCAAGTCCTTGAAATCAATTTGATGAATCGTCGATGTAACTCAATAGTATCTCGTGCGTGCCCGGGACCACGGTCAAGACTCTCGGGCTGAATCCGAGACGTGCCGTTAGGCAGTAAAAGGTAGTATGTAAAGACGAATAATGTCAGCAGCAGCATTCCGGGACTGACCTAGCCCGTAAGACTGATCAGTAAAGGCATCGAACTGTCGAGTTACAAGTCAGGTTTCATCATTGATTTTCCCATACCCCCAAGTTATGTGTTCAAGTCAGGTATTGATAAATCTGGAGTTAATGCCAACACATGATCAAGCAGGTACAGGTTTGTCTGTATAGACAACAGGATATGTCCGTAGGGACAACAGGTCAAGATTGTCGACATTAGTAACAAGATCAGGTAATGTGTTAAGCTGTGGTACATCTGGTCATGTCAGGTAGTGTACATGTATCAAGTCATGTCAAGTAGTACACATATATCAAGTCATGTCAGTAGTAATGTATCAGGTCATGTCAGGTAGTGCACAAGTGTCGAGTGGGTACTCATAATCAAACTATAACAAGTATGGGTGCACAAAATCAAGTATACAATACTAATAAAATGAACTAACATGAATGGTATGCACATAGATAGAAAGTCAATGACATGGATGCACACTATCGATTAGGGTTACTTTTAATAGTTCTAAAACTAATTAAATTGCACTTTATTAAACATGGGGTAATAAAACAACAATATTAGGTTATTAATAAGATCTGTAAATGCAGCTATATGCATTCTATATGATATGGATGCAAGCGGACATCATACAACCGTAAAATGATAAACTAACAAGTACGAGATATATATCTAAGCGATATGTGATGCAACTATTCAATTCGATGCAGTATATAATAGTATAGTATGTAACAAGATACGTTTTCATGATCTAGATCTGAAATGATATGAATGGATGCATACGGTCATTGTAAAATTGTGAAACGATTACTTTGGATGCTCAGTTTGAAATTCAATTATTATATTTGTTAACATAGATGCATCGAAAGTAATATAGCATGTATTTAAGATTGGTTTGCATGCTCGAGATCTGAAATGCACTATACAGATGTAAACGGAACGTCGAAAAGCTGTAATATGAAACATGAGATGCTAGATTTAAAATACAGGCATGATATTTATTTAAGTAGGTATATAATGAGTTATATAGCATGTAGCAAGATTAACTTGCTTCGGAGATCCACAGATGCACGGCACGCAGCAAGAATGCGAGAAAACGACGGAAAATCTCCATTGGGGCATTTCGTCGAACACTTTGCGCGCACAATCGAACATTGACGGAATGGAGATCTAGAGGCAGAGAAATGATCATTTCGTTCACGTAAATGCAGGCCAATCATTGGAGCCTCGGTTCTCGTCTCGGAGTCGCGTCGAATGGGCTGTCGAATATCAAGGGTTTGGTGTTGTCAATTTTAGCTAAGAGGGGGAGATGATCACAGTTGGTAGAGGGGCTCGACTATGGTCTCGGTCGAAGTTGGACCCGTCTAAGATTTGGGTCTCGGTTAGGATCAAGAAGCCAGGACGACGAAGCGATGGCAACGACGATGGCTGCTCTGTCGACGGCGATAGTGTGCTCCGGCCTTGTAGTTGGGCTCGGTGAAAGGAGGGAGGAGAAGAGGAGAGGAAGAGGGGATGGAGACGAGGGTGTCGATGAGGTTGGGATGGTCGGCAAGGTGGTCGGGGCTCCGGCGATGGGACATAAAGATGGCCGCAGTGGGTTGCAGGCATAGGTTCTGTGCAGAGAAAAGCTCGAGGATGAGAACGAGGAGAGAGGAGAAGAAGGATGCCGTGGTGATGACGAGGGGTCGCCGGCGCGATGACGACGACGGCAAAGGTGGTGATGGCAGTTGTGAAGATGGGTTCTTGGTTGGGTTTTCACGGGTGTGCAGCGGGAAAGAAGAGAGAGAGGTGAGCTGGGAGAGGAGGCGAGGTCGAGGGTGGTGGCCGAAGGTGAGGTCAGCGACGAGTGCGAGGAGGCGACGGCTATGGCCTTTCTCGTGGGGTTTGAGGAAGAAGAGAAGGGGGGGAGAGAGAGAACGGGTGTTCAAATAGGTAAAAAAATACTGAAGAATATATAAAGAGAGAGAAAAAGAAAGAGAGAGTGGGAGAGAGAAAGAGACAGGGAGAGAGAGATAGGGAGATCGAGAGGAGTGAGAGAGAGAGAAGAGAGAGATCGAGAGGAGAGAGATAGAGAGAAGAGAGAGATTGTGAGTTGTTAAACAGTTAGGATTTTAAATTTAAAGATTTAGTTTGTTAATTAAATTTAAAACTGTCGATTAAAAAATAAAGGTATTAAATTAATTAATTTGAATTTTTGCGGGATACAAAAATATTCCAAAACGCGCCCGGGTCGGGTCTAAAAATTTAGATTTAAAATCTGAAAAATATATGCGACGACCAAATTTCAAAATGAATGCTCGGGTAACTAAAATGCATACCCTCAAGAACGGATGCACGTACGCGCGCGTAGCCATCCAAACACCTCCGTTTCACTGAACGGGACGAGAACAAAATATACGGATGCTACCACAGGGTTAGGGGTATCATGCAGGCTATGAAATGTATTTTTAAAATATTTTACATGACTTAAAATGTTATATGGTAAAAGATGCCATGCCAGATAAAATGCCAGTATGGGATAAAGTTGAAAATGCACAAGTCTACGTAACAAGTCAGGGTGATTCATAAATATGAATCAAACAAATTTCAAGCAAGCGGGTCGGGTCGAATGCAATGTAAAATGTAAAATATCATTCGCACCCAAAATACGATAAATCAAGAAAATACCACGAATAAAGAAATACAAGAACTGGAATTGGTATAAATGAACTAGGGTGTTACACGCTGATTCTGGCGCCTCAAATCACATGTCTCGTGATGGACCATCTGATCTTACTTCTAATCTTCACAAATTTATTTCCGTGGCTGATGGTAATACTACACCTGTTTCTGGCTCTGCTGATTTATCGCTCATTTCATTTTTACACCTAAAAAATTCTTTAACTGTGTTATCTTTAAAACAAATCTTGCTTTTTATTTGTCGGCTTATAAATGATCCTAACTGCTTCGTAACATTTTATCCATTTCACTTTGTGATACAGGACGTTCTGCCGAAGCAGCGGATTGGTGGGGGTATGAGCAGAATGGACTGTACTACGTTGATCACCTTCCCAGTACGTCTGTAGCTGTTTCTACTATCCAGTGGCACCGGATACTTGGTCATCCCTTTCTTCTTTACGTACTATGTTGTCTTCTTTTAATTTATCAGAATATAGTTGAGTCATGTATTCTTGAGAAGTATCATCGCTCCTCTTTTTCTCCAGTTAATAAGACACATGATTTACCTTTTGCTTTAGTTCACTCCGATATTTATGGTCATTTTAAATTTCCTAGTGTATTTGGTTATAAATATTTTGTGAATTTATTGATGATCATTCACGCATGAATTGGTTGTATCTTCTGCATAATAGGTATGTACTTTTGTTTATCTTTAAAATCTTTGTAGTTGAGGTTACTAATCAATTTGGTGTTTCGATAAAGATTCTTCGTTCAGATAATGCTAAAGAGTATATTAGCACGGAATTTACTGCATTTTGTCAGACACATGGCATATTGCATCAAATTTCATGTGCTTATACTCCTCAGCAAAATAAGATTGCTGAACGGAAGAACCGATATTTGCTTGAGGTGCCTCGTTCTCTTATTTTCTATATGCATGTCTCTAAACGATTAAGGAATTTTGTAGTCTTAACTGCCTGTTTTTATATCAATCGCATGCCTTCTTCGGTTCTAGGCAATCAGTCTTCTTTCTATGTTTTGTTTCCACGGGGCAAACCTTTTCTTGTTCCTCCTAAGGTGTTTGGTTGCTTATGCTATCCTTATATTCTAGATCCCCAGGTCACGATCCTAGAAAGGGTATGTTTGCTTTGACCCTGCCAAATCTAAAGTTTGTACCTCATGTGATGTGACCTTCTAAAAGATCATGCATATTTTCCACCAACCGTCAATAACCCCACTTCTATTATCCATGTTCCTCACGCACCTTTCTCAGAGCTTGATTCGTCTGTTCGACCTGTGCGCCCTAGTTTTAAGCTTGTGTCACCTTATCCACAAGTGTATCACTGTTGTGATCCAAAAGTTCCACCCCTCCCACCATTTCTCATTCTACTCCTAACGATTCGTCTGCAGATACCCCGATATTGTCCACTGTTCATGATTATCCACCACCACTGCTTTCAGAAGATCTCACTTCTTATTGTTTTATACAAGAGTAAGCTTTCCTGTACTACAACACATCCGATTTCTAATTTTGTTTCCTATCATAAACTGACACCATCTGCTCATCAGTTTATCTATTTTTTGTCTGTCATCACACTTCCTTCCTCTGTTCAGAAAGCTCTTCAGCATCCACGTTGGCATGCAGCTATATTAGAGGAGCTTGCCGCACTGTGTTCTAATCAGACTTGGAAATTGGTTGATAGGTCTTTACTGTCAAGCAAAATCCAGATGGGACGATTGGCCGTCTCAAAGCTCGATTGGTGGCCAAAGGCTTCATTCAGCAGTATGGTTTGGATTATGTTGAGACTTTTTCACCGGTTGCCAAATTGACATCGGTTCGTGTTCTTATATTCTTGGTTGTTTCTAAAGTATGGCCACTTCATCAGCTTGATGTGAAGAATGTCTTTCTTAATGGAGATCTTTTGGAGATTATTTATATGCGACAGCCTTTTGGTTTTGAGCTACCGGGGGAGTCTATATTTTGTCTTCTGCATAAATCTTTATATGGATTGAAACAGTCACCGTGTACATGGTTTGAAAAGTTTAGTACGGTCCTACAACAGATTGGCTTCAAACGCAGTCGTGCCGACACATTTCTCTTTACACATAATTGTCCTCAGGGTATGGTGATTGTGCTGGATATGTTGATATTATTACTGGAGATGATTCTGCTGGTATTTTTAAGGTGAAAGAACATTTGGTTTCACACTTCTATACCAAGGACTTTGGGCCACTTAGATACTTCCTTGGAAGTGAACTGTCACGGAATTCTGATAGATTGCAGCTCTCTCAACGTTAGTATGCACTCGATTTTCTATCTGAGACAGGATTTCTGGAATGTTGACCAGCAGACACTCCTATGGATTCCGCGGTCAAACTCTCTTGATCGAGCTCTCCCTCGGATCCTCCATTGCCTGACCCATGACGATATTGACATCTGGTTGGGAAACTTGTTTACCTCACTGTCACTCGTCCTGATATTGTCTTTGTCGTTAGCACAGTGAGTCAGTATATGCAAAATTCTTTGACGTCTCACCATAAGGCAGTTGAGCATATTCTCAGATATATCAAGGTTCTCCAGGACAAAATCTTTTTTACAAACCATCATCTACGTTGCCGCTTATAGTCTTTACAGATGCTGCCTTTGCTGGATCCATTGATGATCGCCGTTCCACTAGTGGCTGCTATATTTTCTTGGGAGAAAATCTGGTTACGTGGAGGAGTAAGAAGCAGAATGTAGTGGCTCGTTCATCTGCCGGGTCTGAGTATGGATCCATGGCGCATATAGTCTCTGAGTTGGTATGGCTAACCTTCTTCCTGACATATCTTGGATTCTCTCTCTAATTCCGACTATACTTTTATGTGATAACAAGGCCGCGATCCACATTGCTGAGAATCCGGTTTTTCATGAGAGACCAAGCATATCGAAATAGATTGGCACTTCATTCGTGACAAGATGATAGATAAGATGATTGCGTTCCAACATGTTTCCACTTTGGCTTAACTGAAAGATATACTTACCAAAACTCTTTATCGACCGGTTTTCACTTTGTCGTCTGTCCAAACTCGGCATGATTGACATCTATGCTCCACCTTGCAGGGAGTGTAATGAATATAACTAGCTTTAGTCCCTTATTGCCTGTAGTGGGAGAGGTGGTCTATTGCGCGCGCGCGCACATATATATATATATATATATTAGGAACTCATATTAGTGTATGCCAATAAATTATTTTCCTCTTGGCTCTTTTCAGTATCATATAATATTACATGCAAGTTGAGACCGAGTGATTTTCAAAAGAGTACCCTGACCGTTTAGCAAATATTAGTTTAATGCCATATTTTTTGGTGTGTGAGAAACATGTTTTATGTGAAAAATCAGTTACTTTATAGCGTGGTTTCAAGTTGTAATTTATAAAGGAAATAAATTTATGGACTATATGATAATTATCTTTAAAAACACCGGAAATTTTATAATATAGTTAAATCTGGCTTCAACAACTTAAATGAATTCTCTGCTTTCTGATATCTAAGAATGAAGCAGAGTTCATGTTGGCTAAGATCATGGTGAGAAGTCTGAACTGGTGTTCTGGATGGATTTGGGTAGGGGCTGAAGTTCAGAATGTAGGAAGATTTAAGAAGTTTATCAAAATATTAGAAAGATGCTTTGCGGAAGAAATTGAACATAATATTTTGTTATCCGACAGGTTAAACTAATCAACTTTTCTCATTTAACACAACTAAAGAAATTTGAGGAGACATCTAACAAGAGATATGATAGATTTTAGATTCAATCTATCTAAAATAAATCCTAATACGTAATTAAAGACTGTCAATCATTGTATTGCCTTGATAGAAAGATCCCTTCATCATGGAGAGGGGATCCAGAAGTGGGCAAACGAATACTTCTGTTGTTAATATCTTTGAATTTCTTAATCCCAGCCTCCCTGCATAATTCTGGATCAGCCACAATCATGTGAGGTTGCCTCCCCATGTGGAACCTAATAAAAATAACATTCAATCAAATTTATAATCACCAACAATACATACAAAAACTTCTAATAACCTTGGTTTCTTTATTTTCTTCGTGAGGTTGGTTGTATGTTTTTAATTAGCAACATCTTTTTTTACAACTGCAGTGGTTTAAAACATTTGCATCCCTTGGAAGTTTTAAAATCTGTCATCAGAGTAGAAATGTTTGTCGATTACAATCAAAAGTCTATTGTTCTTGATTGGATGATTGGTACAGTCCATGTTGATCTTCATCTCCTAACAGGTTGATAAAACATTGATTTTGGGGTTACCAGATTTCAACATCGACATTTTTTGCACAATAAAACGGGTTTTAAACCCTAAATACATACACAATGATAATAAAAATCATACTGTTCGATCATTGATGTACGTGTCTATGTTACTTGTGTGTCGACCATACAATCAAAAGATGGAAAACTTAACTTAACCCATGGGAGAAGTTTGCAATTAATATTCATATCCATGAAATTTCATGGTCAACTGCATACAACACGCTGCATCTGTATCAAATTCGACACTTATAGTCTCTCAGCTGGCTTGTTTATTAGGGTCTGGAAAAAAAATACCTGAAAACCGGGCCATACTCCTTAGCAAGGACCCTCAAACACATCAGGCCCATGCTTTGCAAGCAAAGGAAGATGCCCTAAAAGAAATGTTGTTGGAGGTCCAGGGATCTTCCTTAATCTCCAATATGGTAAATAAAAGTAGATAAAAAAGCTTATCGCAAATATAACTATGGCGATGAGATAAGGGACCCATGGCTTTATTAAGGGAACCCCAATTCTCCATTAACTCATTTAGCATGCTTCTAATGAATTCCATTTTAGGGAAGAAGATGGACTTGTTTTCGATGGTGTTCATGGTTTGTGGGCAATATTTATATAGAGAGGGGAGCATATGTGTAGCATTGGCACTTTGTGAATTGGCCATGATAGGATCTGTTAAGCAAAAGTTTCTTCTATTTTACTATAAGGTAATGATTTTATAGGAAATATAAGTCCATCTTCGACTAGTTACAAGAGATGATGTATCTGTAAAAATATCACAAATTCACAATTTTTTTATCCTAATTAGAGGAGACCCTTGCTTTGTCACCATCTATTTATCATCATAAGTTTAAATTATCCTTAAAATCCACAAACTATTTTGAGCAACAAGAGATCTCTTAGGTTATGCCAAGACTTGAAAGAGGACAAAAACAATATGCCACGGAATACGGCTATAGCTACAAACTAGTCACATAGATGCCCCCATGCATCGGCAGATAAATCTATTATTTTATTTTACATTATATTTTTCAAGTGGACATGAGAGAGAGGTTGTGACGACAGTTTGGAAAAAATGGATGAAAACAACGTAGTTCTTTATTTTATGTATGCATGCCAACTGACTCTTGACACAGACATAAAATTGAGCAATTTTATGTCAATTGATGTTAGATGCAGAATAGAAGATTCTACTTTCTTTTATGTTCTTTTTTTAAAAAGGTGCTCTGCTTAGTAAAGCTACTTCTCTAATAATTTAATGTATATATTAATAAGGTCAGTAAGCATGAAAAGAAAATAAAAATTTTTCTTGAGAATCTTACAAGATATGTTTGTTTTTTTATATAATCAATAATTTATCTGGGTACATATACTACCAGGAGGTCCACCAAATATCATAAAATCATAAAATAAAGTAGTTGATAATTTCAAGATAATTACACATATACAAAATACCCTCATGAGTTTTGAGCTTTATATCCAACATAATTACTCTCTTCTCTTAATTGCTCTAAGCTTGACACCATGCTTGAATCCCAAAACCAAACCATACTCAAGAGCAAGAGGAGATTCCATATTACTAGAGTGCCTAAAGATAAAAGATGTATAAAGTTTAATAAGTGCTAGCTTGATCTCTTGTATTGCAAATTTTTGCCCAATGCAAGCTCTTGGCCCAATACCAAAGGGAATGTGAGCATAAGGATGCCTTCTCTTTTCTTCATCACAGGTTGGATCAAATCTCTCTGGTTTGAAAATATCAGGATCTGGGAATTGCTTTGGATCTTGAGCTAGAACCCCTAGTGCTAGCCAAACCCAAGTGCCCTGCAAAATTTAACAAAAATGAAAAATTAAGTAAATATTATTTATTTATTTTTATTTCAGTTTCTGTTTATGTAGGAGATGGGGATTGAATTTTGTTACCTTTGGAAGAGTGTAGCCTCCAATTTCAACTTGTTTGGACGTCTCTCTGGCAACTAATGGGGATACTGTGCAAAATCTCATCGATTCTTTTACCACCTGCAATATGGTAATATTCAGTTAATTCCATATATGCATTTTTTTAATTATTTATGTATTAAGATTTTCCTTTTTTTCCTGCTTTTTAAATCATTGTCATTGCACTTAAAACTTTTTATAGTCCAACGCCTTTCCATAGTAGACTGACCGCCATGGCGCCCTATTTTGGCACAAATTTGTATCTTTGTCACACCCATGTATTTAAATGCGCATCCAAAATACTTGTTGATAACAGTGGCGATCCGTGATACCATGTTAAAAGTTTTGATACTGCGGCAAAACTCTAATGTGATAGTAAGTGTTAAGAGTACCATTTTTGTCTAAGACTCGGAAACCATATTTGAGATGCTCTTTCTTGAATCGTCAGAATATTATTATCGATGATAAGTGTGATAATACAAAAAAACTATTAAACAATTTTGTCCAATCAAAATGATCCGTTTTCTTTCTATGTATAAAAATATTACTTCAACCATCGTCATATTTACAAGATTTAAGTGCATCTAAAGACTTTAAAATCGACATCAAAACCAATATTTAATTAGCATAGAGAGTAAAGTACCCTCATCATAACTCTGGAGTTTTGGCACATAACCGCAGGGACTCTTTAAGATTATAATTCCAACTAAAGACTTTAAAATCGACATCAAAACCATGATGCACGTCCAATATTTAAGCATAGAGAGTAAAGTACCCTCATCATAACTCTGGAGTTTTGGCACATAACCGCAGGGACTCTTTAAGATTATAATTCCAAAGTTCAATTCTATATTATTATAAAAGCAGTATCTGTCGAAAGAAGAGTACTTGCTACTTGCCTGATCAAGATAAGGAAATTTAGATTGCAGCTCATCGGCGGTAGGAACCAATCCACCTGTCCCGACAGACCCATCAATCTCCTGAAGCAACTTCTTCTCAACCTCAACATGTTTAGCCACCAAATAAACGGTCATAGCAAGAGTAAAAGCGCTGGTCTTTGTCCCGGCAAGAAGTTGCTCATACACAAGAGCTCTCACATAACTATACTCAAATCTCTCCTTAGCATTCAGCACAGCGCTCAGAAAATCCTTGCACTCTCCATTATTACTCTCTTTCAATTTCTTCTCAATGATCGTGTCGATTCTCTCACAAAGCCTAAGATTAGTATGATACATTCTGAAATCAGCAGTCCCAGGAATTCGTTTAAGAATTTCGCGACATGGGATTTGTAGAATTGGAGATATTTGGCCTAAGATTGTGGAAAATGAACTGTTGAGGTCCATTTTGAGAGATTCAATTGAGTGAGTGTGTAGATTGAAAAAGTTTGCGAGCTCATTATTATTGTTGTTGTTAGAGAGGTTGAATTGGAATCCAAAGGCAGTCGAGCCTATAATGTCAATGGCCATTTTGGTGGTGAGATCAGAGAAGTTGATGTCTTGGTTTGGTTTTGATGCGGAGATGTTGGAGATGAGGGAGTCTATGTGAGGTTGCATTATGGGAATGAGGTTTGCTAGATGAGTTGGTTGGTAGAGGGAGATGATTGTGTTTCTCATTGATGACCACCTTGTGTCCCTGAAGAAATATTATGCAGTTAGTTTAGTTATAGGGTAAAATGTACTAAAATACCATGAACTTTGTAAATCTCATTAACTACCTTGAACTAACACTTGCTAGTGCGGTGAAAAAATCGTCAATGTACAATTTATCGTTGTAGCATCATTATAAACTCATCACCCCTCTCTTCATGTTTCTAATACTTCTAATATTGTTTTTGTCTCTATGTGTTGAAGCAATCAATTTGTATTTATAAAATATAGTAAAAGAATCAGTTACAGGAGGTATAAGATGAGAATATAATGATCACGTGACTCACGTGACTGTCAAGTGACCACTAGATTAATCATCTTGGAATGATAACTGACACTTGGTGATTAAAGGGAGTTATGGTATTTTAATCTTGTAATTGGTTAAACAGTTTCCTTGTCTAGGATAATCATAGGTTCCTTGCTAATGATTTGTATAGTTAGCTCACTAATTGACATTTCACCACTTTTGTGAAAACCTCATAAAGCCCCGGTTTAGCAGAAAGCGGCCATGGGCGATTCGCTCATGCATAAGCGATATTAAAAACCTTTGTGCTTTTATAGAGGGTTGAAGCGTCATTTTAACCTGTTTTGTGGTTCGAGCGCTGCTTACACGTATGTGGGTCAAAATGGGATAAAACCCTTATTCTCTTAAATAATTGCAAACTGTCGTCTTAAATGATTGAACAATTGAACTATTGTCTCCAATCTATATTATTATCTTTTTATACCTTATATTATGACATATTATTAATTGCCTTAAAAATGATTTAATATATATCTATTACCGCATATAAATTATATATCATAAACAAGGATATATCTTTTCTATTTTATTATAGTTTGTTTATAAATGTTCTATTTATCAACTTTTTCCATTTATATTATTTTTAAAAGCCTTGAAGCCTTTTCCGACTAAAGCCCCGCTAAGCCCTACCCGGGTTCACTATGCTTTCTGCAACTTATCACTCATAAAGCCAAATATCAAGTAATTTTCTCTCTTCATGTTTTCTACAATATATACCTTGTGAGAAAAAGTCCCTGTTCATGGAGAGGGGATCCAGAAGTAGGAGAACGTATGCTCCTGTTCTTAATATCCTTGAACTTCTTTATCCCAACTTCTCTGCACAACTCTGGATCAGTCACAATCACTAGAGGTTGCCTCCCCATGTGGAATCTATTACACGCAAAAGAAAATTTTTTTAGCCATCATTCTAAATATATAGTTGAGTGCTTTTGATATGACCATGATGTGTCAATGTTAGCTGCACATAACACGCTTCATTTATATCTTTCCAGCACTTCTAACATAGCTGGCGTATAATCTTAGTTGGTTCTGAAGTTGGTCGATTAACCAATTGAGGTTAACCCCAGAGATTCCCTCCGGTGGTGTTAGGTGTTGATTAGCCAGTTGAGAAGAATATGAACGACAGAAGCTTAATTTGGTACATACAACATGACATTCTGAAGTTAATCAATTAATCAATTGAGAGTAATTCCGGTGGTGATAAGCCATTTGAGAAGATATAAATGCTGGAAACTCAATTTAGTTAGCAAAAACCTGACATTTCTGAAATTGAACAACTTTGAGTCATGATTAACTTTGGTGGCGGCAGGTGCTAATAAGCCACTTTAGAAGTAATAGATGTTGCAAAACCAACTGGCTTATTGAGAAGTTATAAATGTTGAGAGCTCGACTAACTTGCTATAACCTAACAGTTTGAAAGTTAATTAACCAATTGAGATTGTCTCTCGTGTTGTTAGGTGTTAATAAGCCAGTCGAGAAATTATAAATGCTAAAAGATATAGAGATGCAATATATACTCTAATTTCAGCATATATGAATGAGTACCTAAACATTGGCCCATATTGCTTGGCAAAAACTCTCAAAATATCTGGACCGTATTTTGCTAGCAAGGGGAGATGACCTACAAGAAATGTCATCGGAGGTCCTGGGATCATTCTCACTTTCCAATATGGTGCATAGAAGTAGGCTAAGAAACATATCAATACATAGATGAGTACTAATATGAGAAGATAAATCCCATTGAATTCCATTTATTTGAGTGAGATAGGAAGTTTGGAAGTACAGAGTGTTGTTGAGTGGCGCACCTATATATATTGAGGGGTGGCTTTGAGTTGGGGATGGCAAATGACAAAATGAATGGAATATGTGGGTCTTTGTGGGGGTGCCTATGATGAGATTTGGCTATCATGAGATGCTCCCATTTCAACTACAATGTTAAACATGTTTCTTACTGATCGAAATGATGATATGTATTCTAAAGTATTTATTATTTCGTTGAAACATTAAAGTTACGATGAGAACCAAATAAATACATTTAACAAATATTGTGTGCACTTTCACCGATAATGAAAGCTGTCCATCGTGTTACTGTAATGTTATCGATCGGTAAAACTAGTTTTATTTTCTATGTTATTGCAGAGCGCTCATTGGTAATTTTGTCACCGACCCTGTTTTTCATTGTGGATAGAGTCATGTGGGAATGGTGCATTAGCAGCAGGAGCAACCGGCGATGGTACGTATCATTTTCTAAACCCATTTCAAATACGTGTCGAACTGATTCTAAATTTGAATGGTTATGATACCATATTAGAGTCTTCATTACTGTGGACAAAATATCAAAAATACCAAGAATTTCAAAAGGTTCCATATGAAATATCTTAGAAAGCAGACATCCTTTACTGTTGGATTGCTCATCGCATCATGCTGCCAGTGATAAAGTGACAAGTGAAGTGAACCTTGAGCCAATATGCATAGAGCAAAGACAAGGGTAATCAGTAAAAGTGCATTGTGGCGTTGAAAGGCTTGTAACTTGTATGGAAGGAGAAACAAAGGTCCACTATAATGGGTTTGAAATTGATTGGTAGATGTCACTTCATGTTGCATTATGCATTTCTAGGTGCTTCTAGTGTCATTATTGTGGGAATCTTGGATCCTCCTCCT
Source organism: Agapanthus africanus (assembly GCA_030015575.1). Lineage (NCBI taxonomy): Eukaryota > Viridiplantae > Streptophyta > Magnoliopsida > Asparagales > Amaryllidaceae > Agapanthus > Agapanthus africanus. The sequence continues at coordinate 39,798,719 of JASDDO010000018.1, read as the reverse complement.
TCTCTGGAAGCACATTTCATGGTTGTGTTCTTCTATTCCTTAACTTTGTGTGGTATTTGGATTGGGTGTGAGTGCATGGATTGGTGTGTGGATTGGATGGCTAAATTATTTTAAGTTCCTATTTTATTTATCATTTTTTTAAATGATGAAAATTTGTTGACCAATGGTTCAAACCTTTAGTGAGGGGAACCGTCTGTTTTGTAGAATTGTTACAACATATATCCTTTGAAATACCCCAGATCAATCTTAGTTTCATGACAACTATCAAATTTCACTCTCCAACCCTAAGTTGCAACCAATATACTTAGATGTGTACAGCCGTAGCTGGTGCATTCCGTATACTCATTATACTTCATTCGTATAGTATTTTCAACTTCATGTTATGTCATCCATTTTAAGTTTTTACATATGGTGTGATATATTTCCTAATTGCAGGGTGTTCATCCACTTCTACAAATAAATAGAATTGGACACATTTTTTTAAAGGTCAGACCATTGAATAAACAACCACTTCCTTTAATTAGGGACACAATTTTTTTCCAATGATTTCAAAGCTTCAAAGTTATGACGAGGGTTGAAAATAACTTTATATTCCAACGCAGACCGACATGTTTAGCGTCCGTTATGGACCAAAAGTTGAACCTTGGTTAGCACTATTCTTTTTCAGTTCTTCCTTTTTTTGGCACGTCCTGTGGGATTTGTATCAAGGTCACTCTCATGCAATCTTAAAGTCTCCGTATCAGTGTACCAATGCTTTGATTTGAAGATGAATGTTTATAGAGATATGTTTATGTTCTAACTCAAGGGCACATTATTTTTGCGGTTATAAGTTGACCCATATGATACCCACCCCTCCCCTACAAATATGATTGTTTTCTCCCCCTTTATGTTGGGTGCTTGTCTTGAACTTGGGACTTCCTTGCCACAATTATCATGCCCTAACCAATATTTCTTAGTGTCTCACCCCTTTGGACCAGAGAGGCACATCGTTTGTTGCACACAGTGATTAATATACAAAGCTCTATATTCAGACTAATGAGAAAAACCAAGCCCCTCATTTGATCTAAAACTTTTTTTTTTCTTTCAGAAATGCATTTATCACAGCACCAGCACAGTTATTCCAAATTTGCACTAATGAACGTCACAATCCTTAACAAAGTCCAAACTCTACTCCTTGAGGCCCCAGACAACATGATCGTGTGGCAAAAAGTGGCAAGCTAAGTCCGTACCCAGCCGAATCTTAAGCCCCCTCAATAGCTCCTTGAATTAGGTCTCACTATCCCCGTATGACACACTGCCACTGCCTCCATAGTCGTTCTTCCTCTCCCACCATGGTCGGCTGGTATGCAGTGATCCCCTCCATCGTATGACAGTACAACACTGCATTAAGAAATTTCCTACCATTGCACGCCCCAAAATTGACCTAGACAGTTTCTTCACACACCCGATGGCACTATCATATATTCCTTCCTAGGTGCGCCCTCTTTTGACATGACGGTTTGATTTGGCTGAGATTTTATGAGTACGGGGGCTGATCATGATGTAAACAACCATGGATTTAAGTGAGGTGGCACAAAACTTAGTTTCTTCATTTGCACTGGTGCTACGCACTTGTGTAGAGTTATGTTGATTGATTAGGCTTTGATAGAGCTTGGGTTTACTGAGAAATAAGAGAGATTGAGGATAGAATGGTGGAGGAAAAGGGGATGGAGGCTGCGGCTTAGTGGGAGAGGAAGGTGGGGCCGAACCCAGTGGTGGTTCTCATGAACACAGCGAGCTTTGTGCCGGAAGCATGTCCTTTTCTAGCATTGTTAAATAGCCATTGTTGATGCCATGTCTGTTGATATCCACTGCATGCAAAACTTTGTAGCATACGTGTTTTTTTGTGCGTCAATCCCAAAAACTACTAAAAGGTTTAATCATCACAATTAACTATAAGAAGGATTCAAAATTATGAGAAATTGCCATGGATGACGGTTACGGTTAGCAACGTTAACCAAACATCTGAAATGACTATTTTGCTCTAAATAAATAAATTTAAAAAAATTCTTATTGGCGATGGTGGCCATGGTAGATTAGGTTGGGAGAATTAGTATAAGGATGGAGGGATGATGAGGAGTTGGAGGAAGAGGTGGATGCAGGGGGCATGATGAAAGACAAAATAGAAGGGTATTTTGGAGACTTTTAGGATTGTTTTGGGATCACATGTCACTCATATGATAACTTAAGTGTTCTACTGACCTAGCACCGTTAACTATGGTGGTTTCTCCTAATTTTGAAAACCTTTTTGTAGTTAGTTGTGAAACGACCAACTTCTTGTTTATATAATTTTAGCATATATGTAAAAACAAAATTAAAAGGGCAAATTACACTTAAATACCATTAACCATCATATTTTTTTCACTTAAATACCTTAAAGTTCTTTTATTACAGTAAAATACCTTAAGTGCTGATTTTGAAGGTATTTTAGTAAAAAATCCCTTGAAACCCATAGGTTAAGGTATTTTATTGTCATAATAAATATTAAAATATTTTATTGAAAAGAAAACGTGATAGTTGAGAGTATAGTGTAATTTACCCAAAATAAAAGGCTCCTAAAATGTATTGAACTTAATAAATTTAACTAAAATATCATAAGGTTTGTGACTTTATTTTGCACCGTGAGCTTTGCTTAATTTATAATTCTTCTATATGTAATTATTACTTATTATGTAAAATTTATATTAGAAATTGATTCAATCTGAACCTTTATTAAGGCTAAATTACACTACCTACCTTAAACTATCGTTGTTTTTCACTAAACCGCCTCAAAGATTTTTTAAGCAAGCTCCCATAGACTTTGGTTTATGAGAACTTTTATCAATAAAATATCCTAAAATGTAGTACTTTAAGGAAGCTTACAATAATACAAAGAACTTTAAGGTGGTTAATTAAAAACAACTATAGTTAAGGACAAGCTAGTAAAATTTAGTTCCTTTGCTAATAATAATAATACTAAACTGCGATATAGATACAGCTATTTGTTTTAATTTCGGAATTTTAAATCGTACATAATAATTTAGCAACATCCATTATAAGGTCAAGCTCTTGTATGAAATAAAAAAACTAAATCCAAACATATCAAAAGATTCTATATAAAACAAATGTAAACTTTATTATTTAACTTGAATGTTTACTAGACTTTGACCCCACACGTAATGTGTGGGATCAATGATCAATGATCGAATATATTTATAGATGAATATTATTTTTTGCTATGTTTGAAAAAAGTTACAAATATTATTTTTTATAGATATGCTTTCATTATGTTTGAAAAGTGATATATGATGGTTATTTTTGTTTTTTAGATACAAATATTATTTTTTACAAAGAAATTAACAAACAGTTGCTAGAACTCAACATGTAAGCAATGTAAGATTAAAAAAAGCTTATGACTATCTTTTTTATAAGAAATATCATATGACCACTTAGATCTTAGTTTAATATTTCATGATTGCACAAAGGCTTTTAGTATATTCTAACATGAGTATCATATACTTTGTGTTTTGTAAGTAAATATCAAGAACAATCATTGTAGCTGAATAAATACCATGGTTTTGATGTTATTACGATTTTAAAATTCACAAATATAAACTCCAAGTTTGTATTATGCATTGTGTTATAAACCAATAAACAACAAATTGTCATTTTAGGTATAAAAATTCTTTATCTATGAATCCACTACCTTGTGAAAATTTTAAATAACGATAGTTATTTGAAGCGTGAAATTGTAGCATCAATTTTAAAGCAAGTATAGTTTGTATAAGCAAATGTAAAGCAACTATTTCTTAGTTAAAAATAAAAGAGAATAAATATTAAAACTTTTAAATCAAAGCTCCGACTAAAAAAACGTTTGTGTTTCATACCAAAAGTCTAGAGTAAACAAAACAACAATCATAATCCGTCAATTAGATATCAATTGAGCATAAAAGTAATAGTACAATGTTAGTATCTTAGAAAGATTTTAAGACGACCAATACATGTTGTAAGAGATCATAAAAAGTTAAAAAATACTACGTAGCAAGATAATTGAGCTACTGGTTACGCAGATTCAGATGAAAAGTCGAAGGAAAAAATTTAGTCATGGTTGTATCTTGTGTATTATTTTCATTTAAAAGAAGGATCATATTTTTCTCTAGAAGCTATTCTGTATAAATACGGAATGCAACCCGGTACACATATCGAAATATATATACGTGTATTCGTACAAAATTACGAATAGCCAAGAGAGAAAATGAATAGTGAACAATAATACTAGAATACATATATATAAATACATATATAAATTATTAAATCAAAACCTGATTTAATAATCCGGCTTAGTCCTAAGCCGCTAATATTACCAACCGTCCAATTAAAGTCTGTGCAACCTGTACACATATTTAATCGGACACCTGCATGTACTAACATACGTCATCTACACCATATCGCCTAACCGTGAAAACTCTATGTGTAGAACTCTAAAGACTCGTCAATACACTGGCAGTAGGTTTAACCACAAGCACGTCAGCGGCACTAGCTGTACGTAACGGCTACCAAGGTATTGAGCGAAAGAAAGGCCGACGAGCAAACTCATCCCTACCCCTACTGAGCCTGACAGTGACAATCTCCATACAGTCCGGTCTGTTCGTCTAAAAGTATCGCATATCGAGTGGTGGATAAAGTTAGACCCCTAATAACGCGACATTTCGTGTCGATATGAAACCTATCACCACCTGAGAAACTACTGATCCTAGATCAGTAATTCTCGACTACCTTGGCCAAGGATTTCTGGTGATGGCCACCCGTGCACAACGCGACATCAACCCCCAATACCGGGAGAGACGAATCCCCGACGTTCCGCTCACTGCCTCCATGTGGCTCGGGACTGTACTTAACTAAAACCTGTTTGCACGACTCCTTTGAGCCGTGCTAGGGTAGTAATCAAAGTACAGTGGGAACTCACACGAGACAAATGACAATCTCAGGTCGACAGACTAACCTGTACTCATGTCACCTGGGAACTGCTATCTGACAATAGGTATAATACCAACTAGCATGTTCCCGGCGAGTCCGTCTAGTGTACTCAACCCAATGAGCACCTGTATACTATCTTAGGTGACTAACTGACACCAATGGCTTGTGAGACCGGCCACCGTCCCTCGTCGGGGTCTCGATAAGTATATACTAGTCTACTCCGGAGTATTGATGCCCAGTCTCGATACTCCCACGACTAGGGACATTTAAGGATGTGCTTATAGGCCACCCAGCTTTCACTTATATGATCGCCGTCATAATGCTGGTAGTCAAGAAAGAATCCTATGGGCTCTATCAACATGTAATAGTGATCTGTAATGCCACCTAATACTGTACATGATAAGGACAAACCAGATAGCATACTATCATCTCAAGTAAAACTTTTCTACCGGTATAGGTCCTTCCTCAATCATCACAATCGCATGCCTGCGATTCAATAATTGACTTGAGGGCACTGTAGCCAACATAAACTCTTGAAAGAGTTCTTGGATTGTAATCTTCTGATTTTTCTTTCTTTATGCGGAATCTCTTGTGTGCAAGAGGATTCTTATATGAGAGGAGAACATTGCTGAAGAGAGTCTCTCGTGTGTCAAGAGACGTGGTTGTTGCTGCTAGTGGGCAACATGAAAGTCTCATCGGAAACTTATTAGTGGAACGAGCATGTACGTCTAAAGAAAGTGGACTAGGGGATCTCCTAAACCACTATGAAAACACTTGTGTTTGCTTGTTTGTTTATCTCTTACCATCTCTTACTTGCTAATTATTGTGTATATAATTATCTTACATGTAGATTTTTTAATTAATGGTATTTGGTAGAATAATTCTATTCACCCCCCTCTAGGATTATTTCAAAGTTTTGCATTTTGGCACTCTGCTACCTATTCGTTCTCTAGAAATGTGTATATCCTTCGATATTTTCAAAACCAAGAATGTTTTTAAAAAAAAAGTCATGTGAGAAGCACATGGAGATCCAGAAGGAAATTTACACGTTTCTGGAGAATACGTAGGTAGTAGAGTGCCAAAAATGTAAAACTTCAGGTAGTAAAGTGACAATTTTGAAATATAGGTATTTATCTGCTCTTTGTGTGAAACAATGGGTATTTATATGCTATTTAACCAAAATATTAAAATTTTAAAAGAAACAAAAATTTTAAGATTTTTGAAAATTCCGTGATTTTCGTGTATCCTTATAGCCATTACTACGAATAAGGGTTGCCCCTACGGATTTACCCGTAAGGGCAAACCACTGTCCCTACGGATATATCCGTAGGGGCAAAAAAATAATCTGTAGGTGCAAACGCCGTAGGTGCAAGTCGAAGTCCTGAACATGCCCCTACGGACTAAAACTTGCCCCTACGGAGTTATGTGTAGGTACCTTTTCCCCTACAGATTAAGCCGTAGGGGCAAAAAAATTATTTTATTTACGGTTTTTTAAAATAAATTTCTTGTATCTACGGTGGAATCCGTAGGTCCAAGTAGTAGCCCCTATGGATACATGCGTAGGTACGTATCCGTAGGAGCAAAATATAAGAAATCCTGATATTTGGCCCCTACGAATACCACCGTATGGGCATTTGTTTACCCCTACGGATATATCCGTAGGGGCACACCCAACCCTCTGAAACTGAGATCAGGAGGGAAAATATCAGTTAATTCTGATATTTTGCCCCTACGGTCTACTCCGTAGGGGCGACATATGTACCTACGGATTAATCCGTAGGTACATATTATCTTTTTTTTTTTAAAAAAAAAGGGCTGCCTGATTTTTTCTCGACCTGTGCACAATATTATATACATCAATCAAATATAAAATTAATCATCACACAATATATATCGCAGTATTCATAATCACATCTCACGCATATAATATACAAAAGAAACCAAAAAACTGAATATGATATAAATATAAACTAATATCAATATCGTCCAAAATGTTTCAAAATGTAGTACAATATGTATCATATAAATAAATACATATTTCAAAAAATAAGAATCAAAAGCTACCCTAGCTCGGTCCAGCTCCACCTCTGATAAATGCTAGAATCTGGCGCGCCTGCTCCTCGGTCAATAAACCATGCAATTCGGCGCGTGCGGGAGTCTGAGCGGGCTGTGGAGCTGGCGATGTTGTCTGCGCAGCCGCCGTCGAGGTAGTGGCTTGCGGAGCCGCGGCTGCGGGAGTCTGAGCGTGCGGTGGAGCTATAGGAGCTGTCTGCGGAACCGCAGCCGATGTAGTGGCTTACGGAGCCGCAGCCGAAAGAGATGCATGTGGAGGCTCGGCCGATGTACCCCGTCGCGTCTGGACCTAACGTGTGTAATAAGCGTGTAAGAACTGTGTATTATTCGAATTCTTATCATTATCAAGTTATTTCGAAACCCTATTTGGATATCTAGTTTGGAAAACCGTAGTTTATTTTAATTAGATATGTATGTATGATTAATCAAATCTAAGTCTACAACCAAATAAGCTCAGGCTACGTACTAATGTACTAATATTAGAAATGTTGATATCTATAATATAACATGATATTTTACTATTAAGTAATATACATACCAACATCTCCTTCAACTCCTGAACGGTAGCCTTCAAGCTCTCCAGTTCCTGCTGGACACGTCGCTCACTGGAGACAGAGGAAGTAACCGCCGGGGTGGAGTCCAACCTCATATGGGCCCTGCTAGGGCCCAGTCCTCGGCCTCTCTCCCAACCTCCGTGGTGCCGTCCGTGTGCGGCGTCCAGGACTGGGGTCAGCAGCCTCGGATCGCTCTGTCCGTTAAAATCGAGGCCTCGGCCTGCTCAACCACCCGCTCCTACACCCACATTAAGCAGTAAAGTATAAGTATAAAATTTAAATTGACAAGAAATACCAAAATCAACAAATTCAAAGCCTTACCTACAGAGATAGCAGATGTGCTCCTTTGGTATCTGCATGTATCAAAATTTGAATAATATTAATTAATTTCAGTACATACATATTAACAAGATAAACTCGCATATAGCGCTGCTTACACATAAGACAGGGAGTGAACAAGCTATTGTAGACCATCAGGAGCAAATCTAATCTCATCAAGCAGCACATGATAATGAGTTGGACGCGTGGTGCCCTATTTCTCATAAGTGCATGCTGCGTGAATAAATATTGTGTTAATTCCAAACTAAATATAAATATAACAAACTTATCAATTATATAGTATTCAATTTGATTTCAAACAAATACTAAATAAGAATTTATTGTACAGGTCCACGACTTACCATCATTCCCGCATGCGAGCACATATAAAAATCATAGTTTCTAGGATGACAAATTTTATTGTCAACTACTGTCACCACCTACAGCTAGACAATAATAAAAATTACTATCTAAGTAAGAGCAAAAGGAATGTGTGTATATTTATGATATACCATTCTAAATCAATATACATGCACTATATGATATATAAACCAACAAGGGTGTAATTTAAAGAATCAGTTGAAACTCTTGAAAGTCATAGAAGAACCTGACCTGCACAAATCTGATGTATACTTTCCATTGGACACTAAGAAGTCTCTAAAAGGAAAAGCCAATGTGAAAGCAATCATTAGTTCATATCAGAAGATTGATGCTGAAACAGAGAACAAGGAATGTCATTTTCTTCTTCTTCTTCTGCCACATTACTGTCTTCTCCTTCTTCTTCTGCCACATTACTGTCTTCTCCTTCTTATTATGTGCGCGTGCAAATTCAATGAAAGCAGAAACTCCAGTGACAAACTTAGGTTGCATACGTTGTTGCCAATTCACATGCATCCAGTCCTTAACCCTGACGTACTCATGGGCCATGTTAGACTGTATCATATAAATTGTAGGTTATGATGACTATATTGAGAATATGAATTAATTGTAGGTAGGAAAAGTATTTCTCAAATGGATTTTGCATCTGAAAACCATAAACTACTAAGTAATAGCATATATAATTTTTTTAGTATAAAAGTTGTTATTTTAAGTTTTCCCTTATTAAATCAAATTTGTTTCACGTATCGAGGAATATACCAAAATGTGCACAGGCATGCAATGTCTTGGTTTCTAGTGTGTGATCCACCATACACAATAGAACACAATACAATATTTCGTATAGTGATATGATCTAACTGCCTTTATAAACTACAAGTGTACAGAAAATTATGATAAGAAACTATAAGAAAGGGTCGTAGCCATGCATAATCTTGAATCTACATACCAAATCGTGCATAAGCATGCAATTATTTTCACCTTGCCTTGGAATATAAAATATCTTGGAAAACTATAAGCGGAGCATTTAAATCTTGATAACTTTTGACTTCAACATATATTTTTCTCAAGTACCATGAAATATACTTCCTCCGTATAAACCATTTTCAGGAAGATGGATTAACAATGACAAATTATCCATATTAGAAAAACACGGTATTACCCTTCTTAAGATAATACATTGTATAAGCACACCATAGCCCAGAACATGTCCTATCTACGCAAAACATAAACAACATATAGCAATAAAAGGAAAAGAACCACCATATCGGAGATGAAAGACAAAGAATTCAAGCATTGTTTCATACCTTTAGAGCACGCTGCCAAAAGAAACAGAAAGACAATAGAACAGATTATCACATAGGAATTGATAGATAAATAAACAATTAACTTATGCTGCTTAAAGAAGATGTGACATGTTATTATAATTTCTTTTGGGAGAACCTGGAAATATGAAATGGAGAGGAAGACATAGAAGTAGAGGGGTTTTCTTTTGGGGCAAGGAGATGAGAAATAGCCCATAAAAGATGAAAGTTGATTGCCTTAAAGTTTAGATATAAATCTATCGAAATACAACATTAGAATTCTGAGAATCTTGCCTTCATATTTATGCTTTATTACTAACAACTATCATATCAAGTATCATGGTTCATGGAAAAAATATTATTAAAATAGAAAAATTCATAAAGAAAAAAGTGCTTCGAAGGAACTTATACCTCATAGCACTTCTGAGCCTGCTCAAGTTTTCGCTGGACAAGGTAAAATTGCCCTAGGTTGTGTAAAGCAGCCCCTACTCTGCAAAAGTAAGAAATCTTAAAGAATGACAAATGTGTCCATCATCCAATTTAGGTGACTAAAAAGGTAAAAATACATAAAATCATATATTAAAAAACAGAATTACTATATCTGTTCTACACATATAATATAAGTATATATCATTAAAAAAATGTCAAAAAGGCTTAAAGACCCTTCACTGAACTTCATTAATAACTATTTATACAAATTATTAGATTTAACATTAGTTACTTACTAAGCATACATGTCTACAGGGTTAGAAAATAAAATAAATTTCAACTGAAATAATATACACACCGTACGTCATCAGAACCAAACACTTCCTCCAGAATAGTTATGGCTTCTAAATATAATGGCTCAGCTTTATCAAATGCTTTCCTTACCCTGTAAAGTTCTGCCTACAATACCAAGCATACATCAATAGATAAGCTTAAAACAATTAAGAAAGTCAAATTTCTTGACGAGACACTGGCTTCTCTTGTTTAAAGGACATTTTATTGCTAAAATCAGTTAAAGGTTATAACGAAAAGAAAAAGAAAGAATGTCATACTCCTATGTTCAAATTTATTTCCAAAATTATATGATAAAAGTAGATAAAGCAACTTAAGTTGCATCATCCTAGATTCCTAATTCAATTCTTACAATTAACGACGGAGAAACAGCATGTAAGATATGCTAAGATAAAGGCAGGTAGTATATACATACATTAAGCTCCACAAATATATTTTATAATTCTTGAAACTTCAACTTCTTAACAGTGTCTAGCTCGCTCAGTTATACCTTTCCAACATCGCTTCTTTTGTTTTTTGGGCTATGTCAAAGATGTATTTACCTAATTTTGTAATCTCACGTAGCGCACATGGCGCTTGCGCATATGCGCATTATGGGGAGGAGCAGGCTCCTAACTTGGAGAACTAAGCTTCTTTTAATATTATTGAATATTCTCATGTGGTGCGCACGTGCATTGCACGTGGTGTGCGCATGGCGGGCACACGTGCGTTGCACGTAGCGCACATGGCACTTGCGCGCATGGGGTTGATAATAGCAGAGAACTCGAATAGGCTACCATTGTCATTGATATATCGGAAACAATATTACCAGAATAATGTTTATTCTGCACAAAAAATGTATCTCAAACATAAAAGGAGAGAATTTATACAAGTGAGACTAGAAAACATTTACTCAACCTCACATTCAACAATTAAAACCCATGGCAAAACCATAACTCGAACTTGAACCTGATCCATATAAATTTGCTCGTTGAGAATACACACCTTCTGTCTCGAGCCTTGAGATATATCAAATGCTAGCATTGGTAGTGAAACAAAAACTGCTATTTTGTTAAGTACTAAAAGTGTAAAAAGACAATTACTACAAGTAAAATTGAAATGCTGCAACAAGATGCCCGACAATTAATTATTGAGAAATCTCATGCAGGATCGAACCGATCACGAAGCCTAACCATATCCCTGTTCAAATCGAACCAAACCTGTCTGAAAACCTTTACAATGACATCATGATGCTCATCCGAATTCAACGACAGGTAACACGCCAGCAACTTCTCGAGCTCATCCGGCCGCCCGATCCCCTTCTCCCAGATCATCTCCACCATCGATTCCCTGAAATCCCTCACCGGGTCCCTCGACCCTAACCCTAACCCCAGCCCCAGCTCCAGCCCCAACCGCAACCCTAGCCGAACCCAACCCCCACCCTAGCTGAACCCCAACCGCAACCCCAACCCCTAAAATAATAAAAAATTACTTTAATTGAAGATTTAATTACTTACCTGTTCGGTTCGGTGGAGGAGACAATCGACAATCGGCGACGAGGAATAACGGCGAAGAGATCGGGAATGAGAGAGAGAACGGCGACGAGATCGGTGAGATCGGTGACGAGATCGGCGAGATCGGCGAGATCGGCGACGCGGCGACGAGAAAAGGGGATTTGGGAGAGGTTTCGCGGGCACGAGCTCGAGGAGAGAGGATAATCGGCGCGTAGGGAAATTATGTGCTTTTTCTATTAAATCCATATTTAGATGCCCCTACGGATTTGTCTGTAGGTCCTTGGTTTGCGGCTCCGTAGGGGCAAACACCAAATTAAGATTTAATATTTTAACTCTTGGACGACTTGGACCGTAGGAGCAACCTTCTGGCCCTATGGATTAATCCGTAGGGCCAACATAAATCTGCCCCTACGGATTTCAATATCCGTAGGGGTAACCCCCTATTGTAGTAGTGAGCATGCATAATATTGAAAAAGGAATAAAAACAAAATATTTTGCTATTTTGAAAATTATATGATTTTCTTAGCATGTAAAACATAGAAATACGGGAGAAAAGAGAATATACCGAGTCTTGAAAATTTCGCAATTTTCATCTGTTATACCAAACAAAAAATATTGATAAATCTAAACAAATCAAAATTCTTGATATTTTGGATGATTGTACGATTTTCGTATGCCATAACAAGCAAAATAAGGAAAAACCAAATTTTTTTTGAGGTTTTTGAAAATTTCGCAACTTTCGTGTAGCGTGCAAAATATAGGAAATTTGGAAAAGAAATTTTTGGGACTTCTTAGAGTTTTGTGATTTTTCATGTGTTGCCAGAGGTCTTTAATCACTCGGACCGGATTATTTTTGTTCTGTTAGGTTTTTAGCAATCAACGACCTTTTCTTCTTTGTTTTCATGTACCTTTTTGTCTCCTTAATACATGAAAGTTCTCACAAAGTATAAACAAGTAAAATATTGAAAAACCAATGAGAATAGAAAAATCTGTGAATTTTCAAATTTCATGATTTTCATGTAATACATAGCGTGCAAAATAATGAAAAGGGAGGAAGACAGATATTTGTTTTAGATTTTTAAAAATTTTGCTATTTTCATATGCTATAAATAATGCAAAATATTTAAAAAGTGGAAAAAAACAGAAAATAATTTAGATTTCTATTTCTAGAAATTTTGCGATTTTCATTTGTTATAACAAGAAAAATGTCGCAAAATCAAAGAAAACAAAATTTTTTGCAATTTTCATGCTTTATATAGAAAGTAAAACAATAAAAAAAGATGAACACAGAAAATTTTAAGATTTTTGATATAGCGTAAAAAATTGTAAAATTTATATGCTATAGCAAACAAAATATTAAAAACCAAACAAATAGAAATATTGAGATTTTTAAAATTAACGGTTTGTGTTTTAGCATGCAAAATATTGAAAATTCAAAGAAAACATAAATTTTTTTAGTGTTAGAATTTTTCGATTTTCCTGTGATATAGCATGCAATATATTGAAAATTTGAAGAAAACGGAAAATTTTAGGATTTTCTAAGATATCATAATTTTCATGTGTTATAATAAGCAAATAACAACAACAACTGAGCCTTTTTATCCCAAGCATATGGGGTAGGCTACATGAACCAACATGAGAATCACGCTGGGTCCATCATATGAATCCTCTGCCTCCACTCACTCCTATCGAACAATATACTTTCATTGAGGCCTTTGGCAATCATATCTTTTCATATCACCTCCATCCATGTTTTCGGTCTCCCTTTCGTCCTTTTGACATTGCCTATATCGATAGTACTCATTCGTCGAACCGGCACTTCCATATCTCTGCATCGCACATGACAAAACCATTTTAGCCAGTTTTCCTGTATCTTCTCCTCCACAGGTGCTACACTAACTTTTCACAAATATCCTCATTTTGCACCTTATCTTTTCTAGGGTTACCACACATCCAACGAAGCATGCGCATCTCCGCTACGTGCATCTTTTGTGTATGATGTTTCTTAAGAGCCCAGCATTTAGTACCATATAATAAGACGGGCCGAATAGCACTCCAATAAAACTTCCCTTTTCAACATTAACAGAAAGCTACGATCGTACAAAATCCCTGTTTCACTCCTCCATTTCAACCAACCAGCTTGGATCTTTTGATTAATATCGCTATCGATCTCCTCATCCTTTTGGATGATGGAATCTAAATATTTAAATTGATTGCTCGGTGATATTTTTTGTCCTTCTAGTATTATACTCGACTTCTCTGTTTGCTAAATTTACAATGCATATATGTTGTCTTAGACCTGCTCAATCTGAACCTCCGAGATTCCTACGTTTGCCTACATAACTCCAATTTGGCATTAACCCCTGCTTTCGTCTCATTTACTAGAACAATATTATCAGCAAATAGCATATACCAAGATATCTCATCGGATAATATATAAAATATATTTATGCTATAACAAGCAAATATATTACAATCAAAGAGCGTAGAAATTTTGAGATTTTTGAAAATTTCTTGATTTTGTATGCTATAATATGTAAAATATTGAAAAATCAAAGAAAATTGATAGTTTTTTAGATCTTTGAAAAATTCACGATTTTCAAGTGCTAAGCAAAATATTGAAAAACCGAATAAAACAAAAAAGTTTGAGATTTTTTTAAAATTGCGCAATTTTCGTATGGTATAGTGCCAAATATTGTAAAATTACAATAAACAAATATTTTGGGATTTTTATAAACTTCGCGATTGTAATGCGATATAGCATGAAAATATTAAAAAATTTAAAAATTCATATTTTTTAAACTTTTGCCATTTTCGTGTAATATCATTGAAAATATTGAAAAAGGGAATAAAGCAAAAATATTATATATTAAAATTTTCATTATTTTCTTCTTTTATAGAAGCAAAATATTGGAAAAACCAAAGAAGCTAGAAATTTTGAGATTTTTAAAATTTCGCCATATTTGTGTGCAATAGAATGCAACATGTTGAAAATTTGAAAAATAAATTTGGGATTTTTGAACACTTAATGATTCTCGTGTGCTATAATAAGCAAAATATTGAAAAGCCGAATAAAAAAGAAAATTTTGGGATTTTTAAAAATTTTCATGGTTTTCGCTTGCTATAGCAAGTAAAAATATTGAAAAATTAAAGAAAAATTTTAAAATATTTGCAAGTTAATCTTTCATATATTTTACGATGAAGTTTAGAAATATGAGATATTAAAACTTATAAATCATATAACAAAAAACTTTTAAATTAATATGATTTTTTTACTTTGGACTACCCTCGCATTAATTGCGCCGGGGACCTTGCTTGTATACTTCTATAACTACATGTTAATTTTTTCAGAAATCATAGAAGATCTCTTTATTTTATTATATTTTGTTTCTAAAAGTCTGATAAACCGGTCAGAGTTTACGAATGTTGAAGGAAATAGAAAATGACACTTTCTATCTTTCGGCACTTGTAGCCTTTCAACCGTCTTATGAACATCGGACGTCCCTGAAAAGTTAATCAATCGGGACAACTTTAGAGATGTCATATGCTATTCAACAAGTTTTAGAGATTATAACCGTTGGATGATATAGAGATGTGAATGTTCAATGCAAACTATGCAGTTGCCCTATAGATTGGACCGTATTTCTCGGCAAAGACTCTCAAAACACAAGGGTCATTCTTTGCTAGCAAGGGGAGATGGCCTATACGAAATGTTGTTGGAGGTCCAGGGATCTTCCACACTTTCCAATATGGTGCATAGAAATATTGTATTGATATGAGAACATAAGGCCCATTCAATTACATTGAGAAAGAGAGTATTGGAGTATATATAGACTGTTGTCAGTGGTGGCACCTATTTATATTGATGGGAGTTGCATGGGGAGAGAGGAGGAAATAAAGGTGGCAAATGGCAATATAAGTGGGGTTTTTGTTGGGAGGTTGCCCATGGTGAGATTTGGCAATCATGATGTATATGCTCCCATTTTAACTACAATGCTAAACATATTTCATATTAATCGAAATAATGATTTGCATTTTAAAGCATTTTTATTGTAGTATCGAAATTTTAAGGTTACAATGAGAATCAAATAAATACAGTTAACAATGATGAGATGGTACTAAAAATCAAGGTTGTAAAAAGCGCTAGACGGAGTTGAGCGGGTGGGGTACCGTCTAGTGCCTAACCGCCTAGACGTCACTTAAGCGCCGTCTAGACGGTTTTTTAATTCTAGTTGAAATGATATATATATATATATATATATATATATATATATATATATATATATATATTGAAATTTTAGCAATATATTGACACTTCATTATAGAAAATGGAAACATATTGAAATTTCAGCAATAGAAACAGAAATATGTTGATATTTCAATATAATAACTGGTAACATATTGATGTTTTAACCAAGTTTCGAGGTTTCGGCTGAAACCACCGATACACCGATGCACGGTGGTTTTGTATCGGTTTCGGTGGAGACTGATACGAAACTCGAAACCGATACGAAACCAACCATACAATATCGTTTCAGCTGAAATTTTTAAAAACTTATTTTTTTATACCATTTTTACTGTCATTGTGATCATTGTAGACCTTTATTGTTAGAAAACCAAAAAAAAGTAAACCCAAATCCTATATTAATACTTATCTAAGTACACTTTTCAATATTTTTTCGTCACAACTGAATTTTTAAACACCATAATTATTGTCTTGTAATATAAAACCATAAATTTAAGTATTTGATATATCTACACTTATGTATGTTGCATTACCGTCGAAACCGAAATCCGAACCGAGATTAGCCGAACTAGCCGAAACCCAGCAAAACTAATAAAATTATGAGAGACTGAAACCAAGTTCTTGAACCTTGGTTTTAACAGTAAAAGTCCGAAAAAAATAAATTTTGAGATATACGGTTCAAAAACTATTCAGAAAAGAAGAAAAATTAACTAACTTTTATTTTATTAAATATGGGTTTGAATCAGGTATGATAAAAAGAGAACAAATTTGACCCATGATGCTTCAAAAATGACTGAATTTTATTCTATTAAGTGGACTGGGTCCGCTTAGACGTCCGCTTAAGCAGGCTAGGCTTATTAAGCGCTCTTAAACCGCTTAATTAAACCGTCTAGGACGGAATCAAAACGGCCTAACACTGCTTCCGCCTACTCGGCTGTCTAGACCGCTTTTTAGAATACTGCTAAAAATACCGTATCCTACCCTCTCCCTCCACCCTCCCCACAAATGAGTAACTGAAGTAGGTAAAATCGGGGTATCAGTACAAGCACAAAAGTGTCCGTTTAAATCTTACCCGTTCCCCACTTCTATACCAATTCTGAGCCACCGTTCTGTTCTTTTCTTTAGCAATATTGTATAACCTCGGATATTTGAATCTCAATGCAGTGTCTCCACACCATTTATCCTTCTAGAAGTTAATTCGGTTACCATCGCCAATTGTAAATGTTGTTCCTGCGGAGAGTTATCCCTTTCCACCTATCCTCTCTCTCGCCGTATAAATTCCACCACCATTTAGCAAGTAGAGCCTTGTTCATTTCTTTTAAGTTAATAACTCCCAATCCTCCTTGATCTTTAGATGTACACACAACCGACCATCTCACCAAAGCATATCCTTTGGCATTGTCTCCGCATCCCTTCCAAAGAAAGTTCCTCCTTATCTTATTTAACTTTTTTGTCACTGATATCGGTAATTCATGATATGCCATACGATATGCCAGTATCGATGATTACACCACACTCAACAAAGTTACCCTTCCTCCAATAGTCAAGTAGTTTTCCTTTTCACCGCTCCAACCTTTTCTGCAATCTGTCAATTACTGGTTGCCAATCGCGTTTATCCAGCTTTCCCCGGTCGTAGCGGCAGTCCTAGATATCTGATTGGAAGTTTTTTTTTGTTTACCTCATCCTCATCCTGGTCATCTTTTTCCTCCTCTTCCATCTCTTCAATGTCTGTCATGATCCTCTCTTTCTCTTGTTTCAGGTCACCAAATTTCTCCTTGGCCCATTTTTAAGACATTTTCTTATATGTGCCAATTTTGCGACAAAAACATCCGCCTGCGTCCTGCCTGTGGTACCTACATGCCTCTCCCAACAGTTCTTGACCGCATTTTTTGCAGGAAGGGTCCTCCAACCACATTTTTTTCCACCTAAACACTTTAAAATCTCTTTTTGTATTCTCCCCCGTGTAGAGGTTAAGCGGGACATGGTCCAATGTCGGTCTCTAGAGTAACATGGACCTTGCGAGCGGAAACCTAGTTTCCCAACTCAAGGATACAAAGATTCTATCGAGCTTTGATAGGCGCGGTTTAGCTTGTCTATTAGACCATGTGAATAGTCTATCCGTGTTCACCATGTCAATTAACCCCAGATCATTGATCAAAAGGTTAAACTTCCTACTCTCCCTGAAATCCCCAGTACCTCCCTTTCTTTCCTCCATAAATCTAATCACATTGAAATCCCCCCAACCCTCCACGGATGTTGCCACTTCACAGCAACCAGCCGCAGTTCTTCAAAGAACTCCGACCTTTTTCCCCTACGGTTTGGCTCGTAAACAGCCGTAACCGTCTCAAGATTTCCCCTTGTTACTCTTTGGAGTACCACTAAAATAGTGAATTCCCCAATCCACTCGTCAATAATCACGAAGGCATAACGGTTAACTCCTACCACTATTCCTCCCGATGCTCCTCTCGCATTCTTAAGTTTCCAAACAAAACCCCATTACCATTAAGGCTCTCTAGAATCCTATCATCGGGATCCGTGAGCTTGGATTCCGATAGACAAGCAACATTTGTATTATTACTATAAAGAACCTCCCAAATCATCCTTCTTTTTTCGAGCAACCCCATACCTTTGACATTCCAAAAGGTGTAATTCATTAACAATCGTTTTGATCCTCCCCCTATCCTCTATCTCTTCCCCGGGGGACAACAATCCCCCTCGTTCTATTTCTAGGCACTTTAGGAAACCTATATTAAAGCTAATCTCTTCGTCAGATTCTCTTAAGTCTACCCCAAGAATTTTAGCTAATTTAATCTACGGTAGTACGCATTTTTCTCTACTCATTTCAAATACGTGTCAAACTAATTTTAAATTTGAATGGTTCTGATACCATATTAGAGGCTTCATTGTTGTGGACAAAATATCAGAAATACCAAGAAATTCAAAAGGGCGCATAGAAAAAAATCGTTGAAAACAGACATCCTTAGTGTTGGGATTGCTCTTTGCATCATGCTGCCAGTGACCAGGTTACAAGTGCAAGCTAACTTGAGCCCAATTTGCGCAGAGCAAAGAGATGGCAATTAGTGAAAGTGCATTATGGGCTTGAAAGTTTTGCAGCTTGAATGGAAGGCGAAATGAAGTCCACTATAATGGGTTTGAACTGCGGCCGATTTAGTTTTCACGTTTCATTCTTTTCTGTTCCTCTTATTCTCTTTTATAATAGAACCAGAAACTCTTGAAAATAAGAACCATTTATTTAGAGATACATTCATCACAACATTACTGCATAGTTCTGCCACGCTTGAACAAAAAGCAAACAAACAAAACACATCGATTGTCAATAAACTCCAAATCCTACTCCTTGAGGCCCCACACAACATGATCTTGTGGTAAGAAATGAGCCAGGATTGTGGAGAGAGAAGTGGAGGAGAATGGGACGGTGGCGGCTTGGCGAGAAAGGAAGGCGGGGCCAAGGCCGGCAGTGGTTCTCATGAAGTGCGTGGTGATTTTTGTGCAGGGAGCATGTCTTTTTCTAATACTGCTTTGTATCCTCCATTGATGCCATGGCCATGGATGACTGCGTGTGTGTTAGAACGTGAGTATAATATTCCCATATTACAATGTGATTCATATATAATAGTGATAAGGCTAAACAGTATAAAATATCATGCAATTTCAATTTCTTAAAATAAATATCTTGAACTTCATATATTACATTTATAAACTTTAGACTTTAACTTCTACTGCAATTGTATAAAAAAAACTATTGGCCGAATATAAACCTATAATAATTATGCCAAGTAGGGAAAGCATTCATTTAGCTTACATGAATTTTGTTATAGAAAAAAGTAAAATAGTTGTCACCGCGGTTATAAATTGAAGCAAAACTTATATTTAAGATGCAACACAAAAAATCATGTTATGAGCCAATTGGGCGTAGCTTATTGGGTTTAACTTTCTTCACCAAAGTGAGAGCTCATCAATTCAATTGCTGAAGGGGTCACATCCAAAAAAGAAAATTCATGGTATAAACAGTCTAGTATAGGAAGTTCAATGTATCTAACAGAGAAGAACACTGAAAGTTTATGGTATTTCAGATAAACAAAGTTAACAATTTATCAATTTTAGATAACCAAATTTAAAAATTAGATTCTTATGGCAAATCATTATAAAAGACCTAATCAAGAGTTAGAGTATATTATGCATGCATCGAGATAGTTGCTACCTTTTTAAGTGAGTGAGGCAAAAATCCATCCGCATTTCACTAAAAAAGAGTTTTAAAAAATTCTATATATGTCGAGGGTAATAAACATAGAAACATCTCACATATGTTCCAACTGTTCAAAGAAATGGAGAGATCAAAAACTAAACTGAAACCAAATATGTATTGAAAGATCTTTGAGCAAAAAAACTTGTATATAATGTTTATTTTCTACCTTATATTTATATGGACATTAATTTTTCCTTAACTTTCTATGGGAGTTTATTATAAAAATGAGCATTTTAATGAACAGAAATTATTCCAAAAGGAGAGACCGGGGTGTAAGAAATCTTTGATGGCTCCAGGCATAGGAGCATTCGGTAAGACTTTGTTCCAGTAAACTTGAGCTGGTGCTGCTTCATCACTTGCTACAACTGCAACCTACAAGAAGTCATAATTTTAATAAATTATAAAGTTTTTTTTCGTGTGTGTGTGTGGGTGGGTGGGGGGGGGGGGGTTTGAACTAATACGAGCACTAATGATAAAGTCTGATACCATGTGAAATGTTCCTTTCACTACACGAAAACTCCGAAGTTATGATGAGTGTTGAGGGAATATATTTTTATATTCATGCCGATTCGAGATGGTGAATCTCCTCACGCCGATTCGAGATGATTAATCAATCTGCTAATATAGCATTTTGGGTTTTCCATTCATTCACTTCTTTATTCCTAAAACCATATTATATAGAAAAGAAATATAGGTAGTGGAGAAATAGTCTCCTAAAGAAAAGGAAACATAAAAGAAAATGCAAAGATGGCCTAGATAATTGAGAACACGTGTCAGTGGGTTGGAGTATTGGGTTTCATGCGCACATCACGAACTTATAAGAAACTAAGTAAAGAAGCACTAATGTCTTGTTTTGCTCACCGGAAAGAAGGAAATTAGAAGGAAGCAAGGAGCCATTGATGTTTAATTAACACATTTCTTGAAGAGGGAATTTTAGAAAATAAGAGGAGATTGCATGGAACAGGAGAAAGATGGGAGAAATTTATAGAGTAGGAAGGAAAGAGAGTGTGATAGAAAAACATTATTGAATAATAATGTTATAATATATGTTAGATGATAAAAGAGAAAAGAATTAGATACTTTATTATATGACCAATGGTCTCTTTATATAGAGATTACAATAACTTCATATCCAAGTATCATGGTATGGTGTAACCTAATAACAATATATTCTAAACTATTCCAACACTCCCTCTGAA
Organism: Agapanthus africanus; assembly: GCA_030015575.1. Classification (NCBI taxonomy): domain Eukaryota; kingdom Viridiplantae; phylum Streptophyta; class Magnoliopsida; order Asparagales; family Amaryllidaceae; genus Agapanthus; species Agapanthus africanus. The sequence goes on along the minus strand of JASDDO010000018.1, from coordinate 39,777,115 downwards.
GCTGAAACATAGATATCAGTGATGTGTAACTTGGACAATAGATGGACGAATGCATGTCTTCGAAGAGGTCGTCAAAATATCTGCAATCTGTGTATGAGTAGAAACATGATGGAGATTAGCTTTCTTTTCAACAATTTTCTCTCGGATAAAGTGGCAATCCACTTCAATGTGTTTTGTGAGTTCGTGAAACACTGGATTTTCTGAAATATGAATTGCAGTTTTATTGTTACAGAACAAGGATGCTGGTGTTGTAGAACTAACACCGAGATCTCGAAGCAATATGGAGTGTCACATCAATTCTGAGATGGCATGGGGCCATAGCCCTATATTCAGTCTCGGCTGATGAGTGTGCAGTATGTTATTTCTTGCTGCGCCAGCTTACTAGGTTCCCTACAAAGAAAACACAAAAACCACTTATGGAGCGACGGTTATCCACAGATCCAGCAAAATCGGCATCAACATAGGCTGTAAGAGATAAATTAGAATATGGTTTATAGAGAAGACTTGGCTAGGTGCACGCATCAAATAGCGGAGAATGCGCTCAACGACCCGAAGATGGGAAATTAAGGACGTCATCATAAACTGGCTCACTGTACTGACTGCAAAGAATATGTCTGGGTAAGTAACCGCGAGATAGATCAGTTTCCTAACTAACCATCGATACCGGCCTGAATCGGAAAATAGTTAATCATCGGGTGAGCTAATGCGATAAGGTTTTACTGTTGTATCCATGAGAGTATCAACGGGGCGACAACCAAGAAATCATGTTTCTTTAAGAAGATCAAGAGTATACTTCTGCTGTGAGAGAAATAGTGATCTCTTATTTCGAGAGACCTCTATACCAAGAAAGTACCGTAGAAGACCAATATCTTTGATGTGACACTAGTAAAATAGGGGGTTGCCCCTACGGATATTGGAATCCGTAGGGGCAGATTTAACTTGGCCATACGGATTAATCCGTAGGGCTAAAAGGTTGCCCCTATGGGCCCAGACGTCCAAGAATAAAAATATTAATTCTTAATTTGGTGTTTGCCCCTACGGAGCCGCAAACAAAGAACCTACGGGTATATCCGTAGGGGCAACTAAATATCAAATTACTAAAGCTCAGATCGATCGCCTACGCTCACAATTTCTTTCTCTTTCGATCTCGATCGCGCGCGAAAACAACTCCTCGTTGCCACCGTCGTCCTCCTCGTCGCCAGCGCCGTTCAGGTCGTCGCCAGCGCCGTTCGGGTGAGTAAATCTTGAGGTAAATTAAAGAATTTTTTGATTAACATACGTGCTGGGTCTGGGGTTGGGGGATTGCGCGCGCGCGAGTTGAGGTTCGGCAGGGGTCGCGGTCGGGGTCGGGGTTGGGGTTAGGATTAAGGTTGGGGTTCGCTGCTGCTGGGGCTGGGGCTGGGGTTAGGGTTTGCCTTAGGGTTGGTGTTGGGGTTTAGCTGGCCGCGCTGGGGTTAGGGTTAGGGTTAGGTTGGGGCTGGGTTGGGCTGGGGCTGGGGGCTGGGGGCTGGGGGCTGGGGCTGGGGCTGGACTGGGCTGGGGCTGGGGGCTGCCCCTGGGGCTGGGGGCTGCCCCTGGGGCTAGGGTTAGGTTGGGGTTAGGGTTAGGTGGATTGATGACAACAAAATACATGGATGGATCGATGAATTTAGTGATGTTATGTGTCCCGCCAACATAGGAAATTCAAACGTATACTCCGTTTTCTCATCTTAAAACTAGCAAACAAAATGTGACTAAAAAATCTTTCTAAATATATTTGAAACACATTTATTAGTTGGGTTGAATATTTGTGATTCCATTATATTATATTGTAAGATGCAGAAATTGTATCCTAAAACTACTTGATCCAATCATCCAACAAATACATTCATAAGATACTTATTAATTTTCCTGTATCTTGTATTGAATCGTAAGATTGATTTGCATGTCGTAAGATATTTGACAACACTAGGATGTCTTTCATAAAACAGAAAGTAAATTGGTGTAAGGAGAAAGCTGCTTGATGGGTGGTGACTGGGTCCATTCTTTC